>OX424567.1:11164152-11786783 GCA_949152475.1 Terebella lapidaria
AAGTTGTTAAAAAAACAACTGGAAAAAAGAACGTGGTAAAATAGTGGAGTTATTTCTACAATTTATGCCGCAATTCATTACATTTCTCCATTTACATGATCAAGATATATTGTAAATACAATATATTAACGTTTTATTCTACGTCCCACATTATTTTAAAAAGTAATATGGTTGTGGTCATACAGTATGGTAGCGTATCACTCAAATATACACAGCCGAAACAAAAGCAGTCTGAACTATGTCTGAACTATGCTGTACTGACCTTGACTATTTTATTGTGAATATCATAGAACAAAAATACCAGCACGCCTAAAAAAAGTCTGTTTTTTATCATTCAAAACAAAAGTTTGCAATGACTTTCTTGGAAAGACAGCAATCAAAATGAGTGTGTATAGTATTCAAGTTATCTCCTTCTGGATATTTCACATTATTGCGATGAGTTAAAAATTACAATTACCTTTTTTATATTTGTTTCAGACAGTGTTCTGTCCATAGTTACAACGATAAAAAGACTACAAAACACAATACACCTTGACATACAACTCCTTAGTCCACAACATAACAAGTTGTGACTGATAAAAAATATCACAGCACCTGAGTTTGGACAGAATGATGTTGTTTGATACACTAATTCTGGTAAAAAGACTGTAAAAGGCTTTACGCCTAACGGCATGAAAATTACTGATACCTACATACCACTGGCACTACATCGGCTATCCAACTTAAAAATTCGAGAAAAAGTATTTCGACTTACTATAAAATGTGTGAGAAATCTCTGGCCATTCGCAATCACGATTAGATGATTCACATGGCAACATAGATATACGAGGGTCAATGAAGATAAAAAATATCACCCAATTTAGTTACCTTTGGTGTTAATTTTTTTTGTAAAAAGGGACTTGCATGAATTGTTCATAATTGATAGCGCTGGTTCCAGTGTCTCATATCATATCTTTCAATATTTAACATTCTCGTCCCAATACTATATTATTACATATCACTCCAAAAAAAAAACATTTACTAGTGTGAAGAATTGTCCAATTGCAGAACACACTACACGAAAAAACATACAATGTATTTGTACAACGTCATTCAAAACTCTGCACAGTAATTCTACACGGTAATTCTGCACGGCTCAAATACAGAAAATCGATTTTTTAGATGCGGAAAATTTGATCATGGGTACATTGGATGCACCAATAGACCAAACAAATTGGACAATACTTCGTAATGTTGTATGGATCCCCCCCCCATTTCTGTCACTTATGGCGCATCAAATAATTATTTTCGAATAATTCTTGTAATAAAGTAATGAATGGTATCTTACATTATTCTAGACATAAAATCGCTCATTAAACTAATTTCACGTTGCTCTGACGAGTTCACACATCAGTTCTACTGAAAAATTTCCCGCCATTGAATGTTTCACAATACGTTCTCTAACAGGCATATTTCACACACGCATGATGTGATCGCAAAGTTCCCAATTCGGTTGGAATCACAGTAGCAGCCTATTTTACTATAATCTGATTTTTACGCAATATATGTGCGTGTACATAAAGACCTAGACCTATTATGAGAATCATGAGAATTTATTACGAAAATCGTTCAGGAGCAAACTAGAGCAATGCATCTGTTGAAATACCAATAAGAGGTTGAGACTAAAATATGAATTTTTTAAATATAAAATTCGACTGACCTTGAGCAGTGATTCCTCGGGGGAAGACGATGAAGTCAAGAGTTGAAGTTCGAGCAAATACTTGCTTTCCTGCAGAGCCAGAAGCTGGATAAGGTACCGTCCTCGCGGGCCTGTCTTTATAGGCCCGAGGCCCGAGAGCAGTCACGTACACATTTCTCCTCCCACCCCCTCCAGGGGTTACTGTATTATCTCAGACTTCAGTACACAGACACAAAATTATTGTGCGTGCAAAAAAATAATACCGAGTCTGGGCCACGTAGACCGATTGTCTCGCGATAGGATGGATGCGGACAGTGAACGCGACCCCGAGTCGGGCGGGGGCCCCACACGGACGGGGAAGCCTTCACGCGCTCCCAGGGGTGGTGCACTACTGGCAATAAATAATATATTCTAAAGAGATAAATATTGTGCGATGAAAAAGTTTTCCATTGCATTATGGGAAAAAAAAGTAAATTATGAAAAGATATTAGTCCTGTTTGACACATAACACAAAAGTGCACAAAGCGTTTTCTGTAGTCCTGTGGGAAATATGATATTGGAAATATCGTATAGGCCCTGCTAAACGTTCATCGGAGGCCGCATGTAGCGAACAATATACAATGCCATGTTTACTCAGTGTATGGCGTGTCATTTGGTTCAGCTGAGTTTTTTTGCCATAAGCTTCCTTTTCTCAAAATGAATATCTCTGACTTGATCGATAATTTCGGGTTGACCAATCATGATTTCTTTGCATAGGTCCAGGGTGACACATATAATGAGTGAGATGTTGGACTTAACTTACACGTACATGTGAATATAGTGACTTGTGGTATTAGATCCTAGCGTGTGCCATGCATTCAATGCCATTGGAAGGCATGTAGTTATTTTTTTCCGTCTAAGGCCTACTAGTATACTGGTATTTGATATTGCGACGTGAGATAGCAGGCACCGCTTAACGTCATGTAATCTTACCACTCTTACCACCACAAATACACTCCCCCCCCCCCTCAGATAAGGCCTACCCATCTGCCACTAAACTAAGGTCTTGTCTGAGGGGGACGACTGCATTGAGATTCCGTCCGTTTCAATCAGCCCTGGTATATATATTAGTCCATGAACTGGTTTTGACCGAAATCCGTACTTGGACCTTGTTTGTAACACACCCTTGCGATACAATCGTCCCTAAACAAAATTACACATTTAAAATGTAACTCAGAATTTCGTCCAAAGTCATTGCCTTCGTATTCTATGATGACAACACATTTACAATGCCGCTCAGAATTTCTCTCGAATCAAAACAACAAATCACAATCAAATCTACGAACTTTCCAAAATATTGTATTTGGTAAGCTGTCAAATTGAAAAATCAATCTCTGCCAAAGACGCACTCCTTAACCTGAGAAGAATGTCGAAATGTTATGGTTTCATATCGGCCACATGTTGGATTTTGACGTACATATTATTTTTTTTGCAAAAAATATTAATCCAAGGGCTAAGAAATGTGACCGGAGAAATATGTAGTGTTGAACCTTAACTTTTTTTTCGGTTTTACCAACATTACCGTTTTGACCTCCAAGTTCATTGCAAATCAAACTAAAAGTCACCATTGAATACGCTATGTATGACTTTCCATTTTGATGTGCCATATTCAAGCTCTGTCTAGAAGTATTCTAGGAGTTTATTCTGCACAGCTTCAATTATGAGGGAAAAGTGGATGAAGTTTTCAATCAAAACAAATTTCAGTGGTGAGAATTTTTTTTTTGCTGGAAATGGCTCAAAACAGATAGTGACTTGATTTCGGACTGAAAAAAAATGTTTCCGCCAATCCGTCAGCAAATGAAAAACGTATACACACAACAATTAAGGTATATATGGAAATCTTACACATGAATCAGAAAATAGGTTACTAAATAGATTTTGAGAAAACGACTTTCAAAATCCAAAATTAGCCTCTTTTCGTCGAAATGGCCACGATTTTGAAAAAAAGGCTAAAATAATAAAATCACAAAAAAAAAAAAAAATTACCTACAGTCGGTTGCCTTTGGTGTGCTCTATATATGACGCATCATATTCTAAAATACTTTTGTCGCCTCTCAGCAGAAGTTTCCTAACTCGACTCCGGTGTGTTAGTGGTAGGTACATAGCGAAATGTAGGCCCAAAGAAATCTGAACTCATAATATACTGCGAAAAGACATCCAAAGATATATCCAAATTTCTGGGTGGATGGTGTACTGTCTGGGATGGTGGGGTTGAACAGTAAGTATATAGGCCTACTAGTATCAAAATTTAAGCATATTTCGTTGAATACCATTTTTTTTTGCTGTTGATGCTTGACTTGTCGCTTCGAGAAATGTTGTTTACCACTTTTAGATACTAGTAGCCTACGTCCTGTCGTTACATACCCCCCCCCCCCCCCCGACAATTCATAGAATATATCCCACACGAACCCCGTGATGAATCGAGGCGACGTAATTGGATTGTTCTACAAAGAAAAGTGATTTCTTGAAGTGCATCTTTGCTATTTTAATTTTTTTTATGTGAGGAATAATTATAATTTTTTGTTATGTCTCATTGTGGTCTGAATTTAAAATCATGTTTCTTTATTTTTTGGTTTGGAATGAATTTTCTATTCACTCAAATATAAAATTAAAAGAAAAAACTTACTGTAGAGGTCAACTTAAAATCATAGTAGGTGACATTATTGCGAATACGTACATGTACAAATTATGCGAAAGTGTAATCTCAGTGGGTTCTAGATGCCACACTGACACACTGTGTCCCTGTCTGATTTTCCATTTACTTGTTCTTCTGATTTTTCGTCTTAGATAATACAATGGAATGAAATTCAATACACAAAGAATGTCGTTCATATGAATTTCGGTTCATGGAAATCGAATTCAGTCAATAATAAGCTTGATAAGGTGAACGCGTGGGGTTTCAACCTGTCTTTGAAAGCATACTCCATATTCAAAATATAGCTATGTTGAAGTTTAATAACTAGATTTTATATCAAAGATGAATGAACATCCAACTTGATGAAATATACGACATGTTATTCATGAAATTGATATCTTTTACCTGCATACCAGAATAATGAACCCTGACCGTCGGACCCTCAGTTTATCACAGAATAGGCCTACATGTATAGATCTACTTATCAGCATGTTTTCAATGCCTCGTGTGTCGGGCAAAACACATCGATCAGTGAGAATTACGCAAATACGTAAAATGACGTTTTTGAGGAACCCCAATGACGTAAATCTTATTACCTCGGTGGGCAGGCGGGCAATTCACGTCATTATCCCAGCGCTAATTGGCTGGAGCACCATCAACCCAGATCCAATAGGTGTCACGGTAACCAAGGGCGTATCAAGATAACCATGGCCAATCCTCCGGACCTAGTGGGCTTTTGTCTCAACGAAGACGGCTCTCTTCGCCCCTGTGATCCCAAGATCGTTACATGGGAAAGGTTAGAAGCACAGCGTCTCCAACAGCTTGGCCTGTCCAACATTAGTCCACAACAATTTAACGTTCTAAGGAGCGAAAAACCCAAGGGCAGCAGTAACGCCCCCATGAAGACACAAGAGGGTGAAACTACCACACCGACGCTAAACAACACGCGTAATTCACTGGCGCCATTTTCAACCCTGGACAAACCCAATTGCGGTTTCTATTTCAATGAATGCACTGACAACAGAAAGCGGAACTTTGGAATTCCCCCAAGTGATTTGGTCAAGTGGAGGAACTTCAACGCTTCTAAATTTCAAGAGGGCAGGATATAATCTCATAGAAGATTGAGTGAATGTGATAAGCAAACGTTCACAGTCTGCTAAAAAGCATATACAGACCCCTTATTTATTTTCTTTCCGGTCAATAAAGCTAATCAAACCACATTCCTTTTGTGAATAAGCGCCTTATTTAAGATTTATCGAACTAAATTGAATCAATGAATTATACTCTACCTGCTGCAAATTATTCTAGTCTTCAACACAGAGTGAAGCCATCAGCTTACCTTATACTACTAGCAACAGAAGGTTATTGACATATTATATATAATACATACATGATATACACGAACAAACATACACGTGAAAAAAATGTCCATCAATAAACAAATGATTCAAACATGGTCGCGCCTTATGAAACAGTATACAGACTACTGCATGCAGTACTTAACGAAAAAAAAAAATTGCATATCCACGAGAAAAGGTGCGGGGGCGTTTATATTTTTTGGTTCAGTGCATTATGAGGAAGTATGCGTTTTAATTTAATGAAAAAGACATGCGCCTAGTAGATCTATGAACGTGTACAAATACTAATTAATATTTGCTAATTAACTGAAGCAAAACGAAAATTTATACATCAATACCTCACAGTATGAATATCAAACGTCGTTTAGGATCCAAGTATATTCATGATATGTGTAAGTATAGCTTGAAACTGATTTTTTCCATATTCTTTACTAACTGAAATTAACTTTAGAATTTAACATAATTCACAGAGGTTAGTTTATGTAAAAAAGAAAATTATCTCAGCGCAGTACTGCTATTTTAAGTTTTTGTGGATGATGATTGTGAGTGATTTTCTTATCGATACAAATGGATACATGTGTATAATTTTTTTTTTCATGCTAATAGAATTTGTCGTGCACTTTGAAAGACCAATTTGTTCAAGAATACTTTGTACAAGATTCATGAAACGATTTATAATGCATGATCATGCCAAGTACATGAAAATCGAATAACACGATTAATTATGGTCGGGACAAGTCAATTATTCTTCTCATCTATTGATGTTTGATGGCGTCAAAACCCCGTCGTATGAGTTTTCCATGTGGTGTTCCTGCTCTATTTGTAGGCTCTTCTTCTGGTGCGCTCTGTGTGTTTTCTACGCTTGGATCTTTCTGCGTAATCTTCACTTCCGGTTCTGTCTGTTTGTCATATCGGATTGCAGCTTCCGGTTTGACGTACACTCTGTCGTTCTCTCTGTGTTCGGTATGCCTCTGCGACGGTACGTCCGTATTTCCTGTCTCGGAATGGTGACGATGTTTTTTCGCGTCCGTTGCCTCGCTGTGAGCGTTCTTCTCGTGGTGATGAGGTGTCTCGTTCTCACGCGGTTGGGGATTGCCTTTCTGAGAGGCTTGTGTTTTATGGGCACGTGGTTCGTCGCTCTTCTTCTCTGCATCCGCCCTCTGTTGGTCCTTTGGGCTTTCTTTGTGTTCTTTAGCCGGGACCCCCGCCTCCTCAGCTAGTTTTCGAGCTTCCACGGCGGCAGACGCAGCGCGATTCGTAGCATCGAGTTGGCGATAGTAATGTCGCAATGACTTGAGCCAGGCTGATTGTTGTATTTGAATGAGGGAATAGCGGTCGCCCAAGGTCGGTTCAAGGATATGGTGAATCAAATGTCGGACATCACGACTGAGTTTGACGGACTTGGGAAACGGTACTCGCCTCTCCGTCTGATATTTAATCATTTTCTTAATATTTGTATCGTCGTAAGGCATGGAACCACACACCATAATAAAGAGTATGACGCCCATGCTCCAGATATCGTATGCGGGGCCTTCATACGGGACTCCCTTCAGGATCTCAGGGGCCGCGTACGCAGCGCTTCCACAAAACGTCCGACTGAGGTCTCCATTGACCAGAGTCCGCGCGAAACCAAAGTCCGACAGTTTGAGATTGTCGGACGTGTCTAGCAGGATATTTTCACATTTGAGATCTCTGTGGACGATGTCTTTACTGTGGAGGTAGCCGACCGCGTCAACGAGCTGCTGGAACATGACTTTGCCCTTGTCCTCAGATAGGGCCCCGCGTAGCCTGATGTGTTCTAGCAGGTCACCATGCCCCGCCATCTCCATGGCGATGTAGACCTTCCCATTTAGGTGCATGACCTCGAAGAGTTGGACGATATTTGGGTGTTGAATCATTCGCATGACGTCAAGTTCGCGGGGGAGAAATTTCTCCTGGAATGTTTTCGGAGCTTTGCTCCTATTGATGATTTTTAAGGCGACCTTACGATTAAGCCGCTCACTAAACGCACTCTTGACCTTCGCGTATGATCCTTCTCCGAGAGAGGACCCGGGAAAGTAGCCTCTCTTGCGGAGTTCCTGGTCATCTTTCACTTCGGCTACTTTCTCTGTTATGCGCAATAGAGTCCCCATGGTCTTATAAATTTCACTGCAACTGAAAGTATTTGCTTTAGAGTAGGCACCTATTAAACCTCGGTGTATGGTTCAAGATGTTTCGTACTATTATGAGGATGAACGGGGAAAAACAGCAGTTGCTGCGAATAGGACTATACACAACAAACCAATTAGCTATAAAACGTAATGAAATAGGACGGCCTCACGACTATGTTTTCGCAAACAGAATAATGAAAATGGTACATGTAAACAATAAATCGTTCAAACATCTAAGCATCTGTCAGTGCCCATCTGCGTAAATAAGTTACCTTTATGCCAGAACCGTAGATGTATAATACTGGTCAAAACTGAAAAAAAGTTCGATATCATGC
Organism: Terebella lapidaria; assembly: GCA_949152475.1. Taxonomy (NCBI): domain Eukaryota; kingdom Metazoa; phylum Annelida; class Polychaeta; order Terebellida; family Terebellidae; genus Terebella; species Terebella lapidaria. The sequence goes on from OX424567.1 coordinate 11,172,348, forward strand.
TTGACCGCCAAGATATCGTTTTTACCATAATTTGCCTACCCATATATTGGACCGCTGAAATTACGTCATAACGTTTATTGTAAAACGTCATGACATTCATATACGCAGCCAGAGACGCAGCCCAGGAAATCACCCAAATATCGATTTGTTGTACACACATCGATCTATAGGCCTACGAGCGATTGATTGGTCCGATGCACATTGGACAAACATGTTATAAGGTGTGGACGTGAAAGCTTGGACTAAATAACTAATGATCGGTTATAGTTCGCATTCTGGTGGTTCGGAGGCCGTGAAAAGGGGCATGCAGTTTACATCGAATTCACAGACAACTCAGACCTTCCCGACTCAAATTCCCCACTCCACGATGTTTGGAAGAGGGCGACCAGCAGTGGTGGACAAGAGGAACGGTATTCCCGTGGCGGCACTCGGTGATAAAAGCTATCAAGTCGTCGAGTATGCTCCGGGGTTCCATAAAGTTGGCTCTACACGACCAGTCGTCAACTTCGGTGGCAACAGTAAAAGTCGAGCTGACACGTTTGTTCCCCTCCAAGAACTTCCTCCGATGCCCAGTGAAAGCTACAGGGAGCGCGAAAAGAAACGACAAAAGGGCCAGGAAGTGTTCGACGTACAGACATTAGAACGTTGGCGACCAGCTACACCATTACAACCGGTCGACTCCCGTCACCCTCTGGCGGTGGCCCCTTCAGCGACTTCCACTGCAGAATGAAGACTTGATGTATAGGACTAACCCAAACAAAATATATTGCCGTATTCTATTCGCAAGCAGAGGTAAAAATGATATGTGTTGAATGTGTGTAAAATATCAAACCAAGTATTTTACTTTTGCTTTGCCTTGGTACGAATCTAATTATACTGTATAATTATGTTTTTTTTAACTCTTCCGTGATACATGTTTTTACAACCTAGCCTGCATGTACTTAAGTTATTCAATACTATTAACTGTGAGGTAATGTTTACAGTCTTTTACAAATTCTATGTACGTACAGTATGAAATAATGGAATATTATGTAAAATATTAAAAGCATGACAATATAGTGCATTATTATACAGAACGGAAACATTTATTCCATTTAATCGACACAGTCACATTTATTCTAGGGATTGAGCGTGCTTTCGAGGGCATTGCAGTCCTACAAACAATCGAGGGTAAAACTACTTTGTCAAAAGCCCTCCGTCGCTTCGCTCCGTCGGGCTACTGACGTTGTCATTTTCCCCTCGATTGTTTGTAGGACTGCAATGCCCGAGAATGCAGGATTAATCCCTATTATAACATAATCCACTTCTTGGTTTTATGCCCGATAAAGCAAAGAAATAATAAAGAGCAGCCGGCTTTCGATCAAATCGAATGACCAGTTGAATGTATTTCAATGCTAGAATGCTCACAGGGTATTTGTTGTCTGACAAAGTATATCCTCATCAAACTACTGTGTATAAGCAGAGACTGACCATGTATGTTATAATATTATCATTGTTGTTAAAGCAGCTGCCTTCGAAACCAGTCAATATTTTTTTTAAACTATGTTTCATACTAAACATGCTAAACTAACTGAATGAAACATACTCACATCAAATGTAATGAAAATAACCAGTCCTCAGGGAAATTTTGCTGATTTGAACAGGCCGTTGTCGCGTAAATACAGGAACTGTATCCATCACACCCAGATGTAAACAAAGCATATAGAAGTGCGAGATAGACTGACAATTCCACGCACATCATGGTATATCACTGATTATTTTCTCACAGCTACATTATATTTTTTGCACATACGAACTGGAAAATGTACTCGATGTGGACTTCTAAGCGGGATTTGATAATTTGTTTACATTCCGGTTTCATGGATACACCGCGTTTGTTTATTTACAAAACCGGTAGAGAATGGGCATTTAAACGGATGAAAGCACAACTCGGACGGACTGTAATCGTCAAAATCATTGAGCACACCTTTTGTTGTATTGCATTAAATGTGTTTAGCAAAAAATTGGTTTTGAAAAAAATATTGCATACCTTCGAAGGCAGCAGCTTTAAAGAAGAAAGTCGGCCTACTGTAATGTACCGTTTAGTCTTACACATTAGCATGACCCTAACTTACATTATGCAACAAAACACGTCAATCGATTCAATGATTACAGGCATAACTGTTGTGATATATACAGAATAGTCGAATTAATGAAAGGTACAAATTGTTTGTGTCTTTCTGTATATAGACCTACATTGCTAAAATTTTCACAGTTTAATCATGCATGACTAAAAGTTAATCGATATTCATAGGACATGGTCGGTGCTGACCAGTAAGGCGACAAATTGTCAACAAATTGACTTCGCTATGCATGAACGATTTTCCCAGAAGAGGGCATGAAATGCAAGGTGGGTTTTCACCGAATGATTTCAATGAATTAGCGCAGGTACCCCATTGGTGAATCGACTAGCTTGTACTTAAGGCATTTCGGTAGAAATGCCTTTAAGGTTTTGTCAGAATTCTTCTTCTTTTTTTTTCTTCCGCCGTTTTCGTTTCCGCGCGATAACTCGAGAACGCCTCTTCGGATCGACTTGAAATTTTCACCACAGTTCAGATATATTATGTAGATATGTTGTACAGTTTTTGAGCTGGATCTGAGGTCCGTGAGGTCCATGAGGATGAAATTGAGGTCATTTTTTGGACTTTGTTTCCGCGCGATAACTCAAAAACTATTCAGGCAATGGCTGCAGAACTTTGTATGGAGGTTCATATACCAACAGGAAAGAACCCTATTGATTTTGGGATCAATCCGTGAAACGACCTTTGACCTAGAGGTCGGAGTTTTCGCCCAGTCATCCTTGATTTTTCCTGCATATCTCGGAAACATTGCGTCGTAGAGCGAAACGGGCGTTATTTTGAGACTCGTCGCCCTAGACAAACATGTCTGAGGGGTATTATGGATGAACTTTGACTTTGACCCGAACTTTTTTTGCCGAGTCGGCATTTTTCGTTTTCATCGATATCTCGAAAACGGTGCGTCGTAGAGCGAAAGTTGCGAAACGGACGTTATTTTTGGACTCGTCGGCCTAGACAAACTTGTCTGAGGGGTATTATGGATAAACTTTGACCTTTACCTTAAATTTTTTTTTGCTGAGTCGACATTTTTCATTTTCGTCGATATCTAGTATATATTATAAATTAGTCATCACACCGAAATGCCTCCAAGGCATCTTTAGGCCTTGACGTCTAGTCGTATCCTTGATCTTCACACTAAATTTATGGTGGTCATCGCCTAGAAATTTTCATTTCCAGACGAAATTCGATAATTCCGCGAATTCTGATCATATCTATTTAAAAAATTGTATGTGATTGCTCTGTGTCCGTCCAATAGATTGTATGTCATAACGAGGATTTATTATGATAATTAGCATAACTATATAGGTAGCTGAACGTACGAAACAGATATAGTCTGATTTTTCTCTCATGGAGTGTGATTTTCTGCGATAATTTCCACAAAAATGCATCTTATGACTTCAAATTTGTGGAGTATTATTCATCAACAAGATGGCAACTATGGTGAAAAATTGAAGATGATTGGGCAAGACATAAACATATTAGTTTGTATCGCCCATATTGTAAATGCCCCAGAAAACGTCACATCCTTTTAAAATTGAAATATTCAAACATTCCACGCATATAGCTATACAGTGAACGGTAGAAATCAGCTTTCTCCAATCGTTTTCATGGTTTTACCGACAAATTTGCTGCACTTTCTAAGTAAAAAAATTAGTGTAAATGCTACTTGTGAAAAAAAATGGTAAAAACTACATCTTCATGGACATCAACACAAAAGAAAGTTTTGTTTGGGCCAAATTGTTTTTTATGGTGAAGTTATAAACACAAATATAAATCAGAAAGGTAAAGATATTCCCATATCATAAATGATGGCCGCCCTCAAGCAATAGGTTAGGTATAAGCATGGGACCATTATGATACTAAGTTTTCTGAGTACGGTGTCAGCGGAGATACACTTTTAAAAAAACTGTTAGCTATACTTATAAACGCTGTAGGTCAAACTTGACAAGCTCCGATCCATAAAATAACCATGTACATTATATAAACTTTATTCACAAGTTCCATTCACAGTTCACTTTTTGGCAAAGTTAATTGAAAGTCAACTAATGCCCTCGTAGCAACTGGGTCATGCCAACTAGGTACATAGGTATAGGCAGAGCCGTCTAGTGGGTATAGGTATAGGTGACACTTTCGAGACTGACTCATTTTTCTTTTCAAACACTAGCTTTCGTTTTAGTATAGTACATCTTCAGGTGCATCAAATGAAGATTACACCAATCTTCATTTTATGCACCTGAAGAAGTATTATATACTAGTACGAAAGCTAGTGTTTGAACAAAAAGAGTTAATATCGAAAGTGTCACCTATAGACTAACACGGCTACTACAACCTTTTCTCATATGAACTTGGCCAATTATGTTCGGATGCGTCATGATTACCCAGCGTGGTCAAAGAGTTTCCCGACCGGAAGAAGAAAATGAAAACAGATAGGGAAACCCCAAAATAATAAAAAAGAGAGAATGATGTCAGAAAGTAGCAGGAAGCCAACATGCTTGCCAGTCACTTGTGGTCATCTCAGGTCAAGGTCACCATGTAATGATGCACATGTGACTTCTCATACTATGACGCAATCTATTATCGTAAAACAAAAACTTTGGCAAAGGTTTTCAAGTACGTGATACCAATGTTGATCAATATTAGGCTTAATTATTCGTATCAAACGGTTGTAGGTATGAAGTTTCTAAAAATCGCCCAAATTGACAACTTGGAGACAACAATAGGAGACAACACGTTTTGAAAAATCAGAACATAGTGTGTTCGAGATACAATATTCAAATTTCGTTGAACGCTCTGCTAGTTACATGTAAATTGAATATAAAATATATGATTTGGAATCATAGACATACATATACAATTGTTATATTGTTTGTATGTCCATGTTTGGAATAAACAATAATTCAGACTTTTACGACACTTCCGACAACACGAATACTAGTATTGTAAGATACTTTCAGTAACAAAAGCATTCCAAATGTGAGGAGACAAGAGCGAAATATGATTGAAAATATATAAGAAAATCTATGTTAACTAGGTTGCACACATAGGGCCCACACGGATTATTTAGTGCTAACTACATGTAGAAAAAAATGAACACGTAAGCGATGTTCAGTAATTGCATATTGAAAATGAACTGGCAATGAATAAGGAAAAATGTGAGTAGATTGCATGGGGCATCTAAAAAATATACTTGATGATATCAGCCATGCACAAAACCATATATCATAATTGATATTACAAATATTAACAAAGATAATCTATAGATAATTGAATTTCCAACTACATGACACATAGTTACTTAGCAAGTCTATGATTTAGATATATATATGATTTATACTGGGTATTGATTCTATGTCTATTAGAGAAGTTAGTCGCGGCAAACAACTAGAACACGTTATCATTATCCCTATAATCAGGCGATGGATATCACATCATTCAGGACGATTCAATCTTGCATCAGCTGCATGCCATGTTTGGATGTACATATTAAAAGTCCAAAGTAAACATCAGGGTGCTGAGGAACAACATGGCGGCAAACGGAGCGGAACAGTCTGCGGAGAGACAGCCTCGCACAGGCCGGTTCAAACCAGACCCTCGTAGCAGCCACATCACTCCTGAAATTTCAGGAGCATAGGAACGAATAACCACCGATCAAAACATTGTACGTTTGTGCTTCCGCACAAGAAAGTGCTTAGAAATGACACATAGTAGATGTTATTTGTATCGAATGTGCCGCATAACTGTATGTATTTCCCATTGTATTGTTCTTTGCACAGATTATCTGCGAAGTGTAAGTAGCAGATGTCTGTGTTTGTTTTGTTTACAAATTGTTTTGAATGTGGCGTGCACGAGGCGATATGAACTACTTTTCAGTGCTATCCCAGAATCCTGCGGGGGTGACACGAGCGTTTTGTTCTGCTAAAAAACCGAGTGAGCACGAGCGTGGCGGAGAGATGGAAAAACGAAGATAAAAAAAGTCAAAGTTGTCAGACGATGAAAAATGCTTGAAGTATTTTGTCGCAAGTGTATTTCGAGTTACTGAATAATTTCAATAAAAAAGCTTCGAACTACAAAAATATTTATGTCCATTTAACGGCACACTAAAACCTCGCTTACGACGCACTGAAGTCGCCGTGTTCGTAGTTGTCATTTGGTGTGTGGTACCGTCGGGCCCAGCGTGTTGAGGGGATTTGTTCATCTTCCACCATTCTAATTTTTCCTGGACAACAGTCAACCTGTACACAAAGATACGTCGTCATCGGTCAGAAGAAATGCACGTACACTTACACGCAACATTGCATTTCCTTGTGGTTAAAATGTTTTGTGATGAATATCGTTCACTGGCCGATATCAAGCCGAGATAAGGAATTGTACCTCAGTGTCGTGTGGAATGAAAGCCGGCAGTAACTTTTAATACTGTTTATTGGGATGATAATGCCCAATGTAACATCCACTCTGGCCGATCACACTCTAATGTCGAATGATGTATCCCTTGTCGAATATCCTGATAATATTATAGTCCGTATCTTCTAACAAAAATCACAGAGTTCTTTTTGTGTCTTCAATTCACTAGAGGGGGGGGGGGGGGATTTTCCCGCCTAGAGCATAGGGGTTGTGTGATTGGCTGTGTATGTGCTTATCTCTACGAGAGTGTAGGAATTTCCATGTTCATGTTCTGTTATGTCTGGTCACGTGATCTGGGTGCAGGTGTCTGTACTTTTCCATGTGCTGAAGTATATGCATGTATGTCAGTGCAGGCAGTGCCAGGTGCGCGTGAGCTGTATTGATCGGGGCCGTTGGTTGTGTGTGGTTTTACATGTTATGTATTGATCGTGTAGTGGCCGTGTATAGTGTGCTGTGTCATGTAGAGAGTGGGTGTCGTCATGGAGATGTGGTGCGTGGGAGGGACGGGCCGTTACAGTCGCTAAATATTCTACATTACACCCCTTCATTAATCTACGCCCTCGGAGATTACCCTTCCCGGACCCTACCGTCACAAAAACTAAACATGAAAAGCTCCTAAGAGGTCAAAACCCAACACTCACACACACTCGCCGCGCGACAATGAGAAAACACTATTTACCATAAAAAAAATCCTAACTGTCAAAATAAACGTCAGCTGTCAGTCCGTCAACAGTCACTACGGTGATGCATATACCAATACATTTAAAACAACAACTCAGAAATGATATGAATGTAACAAAACTCCTCGACATTTCATAATGAAATGGAAACATATTAAATGTCTATATACTGAAAACTAAAATTCTGGATTAAACTTAACTATATATACACATATGTACATCGTGACCAGGATTATTAAGTCACTATTATCTGGGCCGACACGAAGGGGCCGGACAGTTCAGGGCCGATAAGTCTAGGCCATAGTCACTCATTGTTCCCGGCCTCGCTTGCTGGCGGAAGGGGGTGGGGCCGCAGGCGACGCTTGCCGCATTAGTTGGATCTGCTCATCCGGGGGAAGCCAAGGCAAGATGGAGACGATTGTCGCCAGCAAATCCCCCGTAATTGTCGATGTCGGGGTCGAAGGAGCCGAAATTTCTGCTGGGGCCGGAGCAGATTGAACTTGAGCCCGTAGTCGCTCATTCTCCTGACGAAGTCTCGCGACCTCGTCCTCTAGTTGGCCGACTCGGACTCGCAACTGCAAATTCTCATCGGACAAGGAGTCCGGAAAGCTGGGCCGGTGTCGCTCATGAAGGGAGCCCATCGCGAAGCCGACTGACAGGCCGCTATATTCAGCCTGCCACGTGTGTTGATCAATGGCCGCTGGGTCACCCCCGTCGGGCTGCCTGCATATACTGCAATAGCAGGTCATCCGCCTGGGCCAGCGTCAGGGTCGAAAGGTGTTCTCCCATCCCAGCAAGAGGGAGTAAGGGGTCGGCGTTATGGGTCGCTTGGTCTAACCGGGCCGCCCAGTAGTCCTGATGGACACCCAAGTAGTTGGGAAGCCGGCCGGCGTCTTCGACTCGAATGAGGTCGAGGAGGTCGGGATTTTGCCTCGGTAGGGCCTGTAAGCTGGGTAGCGTGCGGTTGGCCAGTCGCTCCCCATGTTGACGCAGGAACTGGAGGTCGGCCGCAAATTCTCTGGAGCCGTTTAGTGGCAACCTCTCGTTCAGGTCGTGGGGTAGTGGCTCCTGTGGACTGGGGTCTTCCAAGTTTAATCGGGGCCGATCATTCTCCGCGCCCTGGGTAATTACCGTACGAGTTACTTCCCCTTCCCCCACAAGGTAGGGCGGGGTCGTCATGGTCGAGATCATCCGCCGTGTGGGTGCCGGTGATCCGGTAGTAGCCGCAGCAGAGGACCAGGTCGGTCGGGCTGGCGGCTCCTCACTTGCTTCCCGTAAAGGAGGCGGAAGGTCCAAATCCGGACCGCTGGGGCTGGTGGTTGGAGGTAACGGGGCCTTCTCCATCGGGGTCGAATCTGAGGGCCGGGCAGGTAACCGGGGATACTCCTCTGGCAGTGGAACAAGTCTCTCCCGTACCCAGTAGTCGGTGATGTTGGAAGCCGTGGGTTTTTCCACCGTCACCATCCGTCGTGGGATGATGTCCGAAGGTCAATTCCCAGTCGGAGTGGTCGAGACTCTGGTCGAAGTGGTCATCGTCGTGGTGGCCGAGTTGTTGACAGGGGCTGAGGATCCCGCCGGGGCCGTGGATCCAGTAGAGACCACAGCTGTGGTGCCGGCGATCCTCACAGACGTAGTCTGGTACGAGATGGGCCGGACAGGAAGATGGGACGGGGCCAACGTAGCCGAACCCACGGATTCAGGGCCTGAATGTCGCTGGACATCCGAGCTAGTCGGACCTCATCGGCCATGGTCGAAACTCTGTTGTGCTCCAGTCGACGGAGCACTTGCTGAACTTCCGGGGCCGAATTAGGTGGGAACTGGTCGAAATGTTCCGGCGCCATATGCCATATCCCGAAGGTCAGCACGGTGTTCGTGTCGCGCCGGAAGATCGGGATGTTGGCCGGAACTTGTGGGGGTCGATAGTTTGGGTTTGGCTGCATATCGACTCGGTAGCGCAACGCAAACTTTGCCAGCATGGGGCTGGAAGCCGAATGTCGCCCTTCATTATAGAAAGGAAGTGCCGCGACGTGATGTGGGGTCGGCTGTGAGAGGTGGCGGAATATGTCCTCCTGCGCCACCGTCAGAAAGTGGTCCTGGGCCGGACAGACAAAAAACCGTAAAAACGGAAAGTGGTAGGCCAGGACATGGGCGTCCAGGGCCTGTGTCGAATGGAAGGAGCCCCGTCGGGGAACTGTCGGCCATCGACGCTGGTCGACATTCTCCTCTTTTCCGGTGCAGAATGGGCAAACGTACATGCCGTCCTCACGCCGCAGAAGGGCCAACGTGAGTAGGTTGCCCTCGGACAGGGTCGAAGGTGGGTCAAAATTATGAACATGACCATATCCAGCACTCCGTGTTCGTCGGAATGTCATCCCACCTGATTGGTTGAGTGCCGTATGCAGTTATCGGGGCCGGTACATGCTCCATGAGTTCCGCCACCTGGCGGCGGAAAGTCGAAGTCAGGGCCGTGGAACCAGCGCTGGATCGCGAGGAGTCGCTGGAGGTCTAACGGGAGCTAACTCCAAGCCTTTTCTTCAGCGACGAATACGTCCGCTTGGATGGAGAGCGGGATGCCGTGGGCTGCAGAACAGCAGATCCAGAAGCCGGTGAAAGTGGGGCCAGAGCGATCGGAGCTATCGCTTGGCTAGCGGCGTCGGGTTAACGGGCCGCTGTAGGAGCTCGTTGGGCCTCCTTTGCCGCACGTTGTGCCTCTATGGCACGCTGTACTATGTTCCCGCCTTCCTCCAATCGGCGGAAAACGTTCGGGGTCGATGTTGAACACATCATCTTGGGTCGGACTAGGGGTATGACGCATCATCTTGGGTCGGACTAGGGGTATGACGCGCTCCCCGTGCGCCAGTTTTTCAAGAGCCGATTTGGGTCGAGCCCTCTTCTCCGATCCACTTGCTGTATCACTGGGGCCGCTCGGGTCGGTTCGTTCAGACAGAGAGTCGGGGCCGGATGTCGAATCGTCATCGGGGACGACAATAGGATGATCCGACTCGTCGCCGGTATCGCTGTCAGGTTGTCACCATCCAATGTCACTGCGGGGCAGATTGTCATCGGGGCCGCCTTTATCCCGGTCGTCGCCAGGCTTGTCGGCCATAGTATAAGGCCACAACAATGTCGAAGTATCCCCGACATGAGACCTAGGCCGGCTGTAACAAAAGTCTCGATTTCTTCAAAGCCGACCTAGCTCATTTGCCGTTTACAGTTCAATGCAGATTTTTCCTCACAAAACCTCAGCAAATTTACTGGCAAACTGCACACAACTGTTGAATGAATTTTTCCTCTCAACAACACAGATTCGCTCCTGCCGCTTCAAAGTCTCAGGCACAAATGACCTACTTGCCGCTAATCTCTGTGGTCGTACACCAAGATGCTATCAGTATCCCAGTTCTTAGAATCGAGCTGGGGGGCGCTCTCTATTTGTATAGAAAACGTCTTTATGCTATGTCTCATTGTTCCAAGCGTATATGCTGCAAGGCGGGGCCGTCGTCAAGGAAACGCAGGTGCGATCCTTCGTTGGCCAGTCCATTATGACAGTAGGGGGGTCCTCACACTGCCCAGTTTTCCATAATGCCGTCTGCCGTCCCCTGGATAACACACTCCAAGACATATCCTGATTATACTGTTCGACTGTTCATTTTTTCAGAGTCTATCTGCGCTCGTGTCATCGGGGCCTTGTGAACTAGTTCATTAGTCATTCCTTTTCCCACAAATTAGCGCACAATAAACTAGCGGGGTCGATTGTTATTTCACAGACGACACACAGTTAATATGGGCTGAGATATGAATATCAATCTCTCACAGGGGCGGACATCATTCCGTTCATTTTCAGCTTGTTCACAAGACGACGGGGCCGCAAATATTGTAGGGGTCGAAGATGGAATGAACTGGGTCGGTCACACCGTGGCGCTATGAATTTGATGAATTCGATGACAGGCCATATCTTGGTATGATAGACTTTTTCTGTGATTAGTTCTCGTGCCAATAGGCCGTTCCTCTGAATGTTACATAGAGTGGGCAGAGGCTATGTCGACGCATACCCCAGAACAAATCACTCTATCACCTCTTCGATAACTGAGTGGCCTTACACACGGCGTGACTCATTAATTATCCTCTTCGGCTGACACACGGAAGGAAGCTTGGCATGATATTTTTAGTCATAGCGTAACACACGCGGAACAATGGTACATGTTATACGTGGTCGAAGCACACATCACAATGCAACCAATTATTCGCCAGCATCGTAGTCATAATATCATATCAAATGTATATATATATTGCCTCACTGACATCTTGTACATGTTAAAACAGTGTAATATACATATGTAACAAAACCAACACCAAACGCCAAAAACGTTCATTAGGAACGGTCACGTGATCACAGAAGACTACTGGCAGAGGAACCGTTCGCGGAAGCACCACTTACGGAAGCCCCGTTCGCAGCCTTCTCCACGTGATAACGATCGCGGAAGAGTCGTTCGTGGACGAGGATGCACGCGCAGTCACCCTGGCTATATACGGGTGAGCGGACGGTCGCTCAGTGAGCACTGCAACAGCGACATTGACCGTGGGGAGATCGTCACTGCCAAGACCAAGGGACTCGACATCCTCCGTGCGGACGACTCCTTTTTCAGGGCCTTTGAGTCAGCGGGATTTCGACTAACTACCTGGAGAAACCAATCGACTAAACGGGACGGGAAATTTCAATGGGCCAGTGGCAGTCGGAAATCCGGTAGGGCTCATACCTGCCCCCAACCGTATGGGCCAGTGGCAGGTGTGTGCACGGCTTCACAGGAGGGTGCACGAAGAAGACGTGAAGAACACATTGCCAGGGGGGAATCTTTAGTTTCACAGATGATTAATAGGGTTTTCAGGTGTGCATCCGAAGTGACTGGATGGGCACACGAGGAGCTCGAGGATCGAATTCTCGACTATCTAGAGGGCAAGCCTGTCAACACAGACGGGAGTGCCAATGTACAGCAAACTGATGGAGCCATGGAGCATCTAATGACCCTCGGAGACGTCAACGAAATGCAGATCGATGGAGCCGTGGAGTGTCTGATGACCCACGGAGACATCAACGAGGTTTCTGCTAGCAGCAACGAAGACCAGCAAGTTACAACCTTGAGACTAGAGGCTGCGATACAGCAGGGACCCCCCCCCCCCCCCCATTCAACTGAACCAAAAGCGGCCGTGAAAGAGGAGACGGGCGGCCGGGTGAGCGGAATGACCAAGGGGCCAGCCGCCAGCCATTACTGGTGGACGACTCAGTACTTATCCAGAGTGGCGGTTCCGAGGGGAATGCATCCTTTAAGATTGACAGAGAGGACCAGGGTGGTGCATCACTGTGGGTGGACGACTCAGTTCTTATCCAGGGCGGCGTCCCTGAGGAGAGTAGCAGCTCTTAAGATCGACAGAAATGGCCAGGTGGTGTCATTGTCACCATTGACACGACATTGGCGTGGTATGCGGCGTGCCACATTATGGGGAAGGTGACTCGTATGTTGGTGGACACGGGTGCCTCCTCCACCGTTCTGGACGAGTGTCTCTTCGACCAATTGGATGACGAACAAAAAGCGACGATAATGCAGACGAGAATAAGGTTACGGACAGCAACCGGAGACTACTTACAGGTTCGAGGTGAAATGACAGCACAGCTTCTACTGGGCACACGACTTGATGTAATTCAACAGATTGGGGGACAGCTGGATCTGCGTAAGGGCGAGTGGCAGGAGGGCGACACTACCGTAGTGATGAGCTCGGGTCACGAAGACGCCGTCTACACACTGGTGACGGAGGGGACGGTCGTCTTGCCACCCTTTTCAGAAATGATGGTGGACCTCAAACTGTCAGGAAGTGAGGGAGGAGTTCCGAAGGCCGGCCTCGTGCAGTCCACAAGAGAGCCGATGGAGGACGACCCCCTCATAGTGGGACGAGCCCTTGTACGACCCCGAGGACGCCGGGTACCGGTAGTACTTCTGAACGCCGGCACTGGAGTCCGCATTGTGCTGATGGGGACCATCTTAGCTGAGCTTCACGGGATAGAGGCCATGATCGACCTAGGATTTCATCCCGATGATGGGAAGACAACCCAGGACGAGCCTGAGAGAGAGAGCAGTGGTACCGGAAGGAGCAAAGGAGGGAGCATGAGCCCCTTACACCAAACTCCACCAAGAGGCGGAACCGCACGCCTGAGCAGCCCAAAACCAGAGTGCATGCCATGCAAGCAGAACTGTCGACAAAGACACCAGAGTGCCCGGAGAATCTACAGCCGCTCCTGGAGGGCATGCATCCAGACTTGACGGAGAGGGAGGTGGAGGTCTTCGGCGATCTCCTTCGACGCCACCAGCAGGTCTTCATGGGACCAGACGGGAGGTTGGGCCGGACGTCTCTGGCAAAACCTGTCAGCGACACGGGAGATCACTCCACCCCCCCTCCGATCAAGCAGCCTCTGCGGAGAGCCCTGTACTACCAACAGGAGCTGATCGAGGACGAGGTGGACAAGATGTTGAAAACCGACGTTGTGGAGCCCAGCGACAGTCCATGGTCGTCCCCCATCGTACTGATGAAGAAGAAGGATGGTGCACTGAGATTCTGTGTCGACTACCGCCGTCTAAATGATGTCACCCGGAAGGATGCGTACCCTTTGCCTCGAGTCGACGAAAGTTTTGACACCTTATCAGGGGGACGATATTTTTCGACGCTAGACTTAGCTAGTGGTTACTGGCAGGTCGAGATGGATGACAGGGACAAGGAGAAGACGGCGTTCACCACCCGCAGTGGACTCTATCAGTTCAAGGTGATGCAGTTTGGATTGGCGACAGCCCCGGCTACGTTCGAACATCTAATGGAACTGCCGCTGAGAGGACTCCAATGGAAGAGATGTCTAATTTATTTGGACGATTTCATCTGCCTTGGGAAGACTTTCAAAGAAGCCATGGACAACCTCGAGGAAGTGTTCCAGAGACTGCAGGCTGCCGGACTGAAGCTAAAACCCGCCAATTGTGAGCTGTTTCAACAACAGGTCAACTTCCTGGGCCATGTCGTGTCCATGTCTACTGCACCACCAAGTTTTGACACCTTATCAGGAGGACAATATTTTTCGACACTAGACTTAGCTAGTGGTTACTAGCAGGTCGAGATGGACGACAGGGACAAAAAGAAGACGGCGTTCACCACCCGCAGTGGACTCTATCAGTTCAAGGTGATGCTGTTTGGATTGGCGACAGCCCCGGCTACGTTCGAACGTCTAATGGAACTGGCGCTGAGAGGACTCCAATGGAAGAGATGTCTAATTTATTTGGACGATTTCGTCTGCCTTGGGAAGACTTTCAAAGAAGCCATGGACAACCTCGAGGAAGTGTTCCAGAGACTGCAGGCTGCCGGACTGAAGCTAAAACCCGCCAATTGTGAGCTGTTTCGACAACAGGTCAACTTCCTGGGCCATGTCGTGTCCGACCGAGGCATCCAGTGCGACCCTGTCAAAGTCGAAGCCGTGACGAAGATGGTGCTACCTACCATCTTGACAGAGCTAAGGAGCTTCCTTGGGTTCATGGGGTCAACTACCATTGGAGTGAGACTCATCAGCAGGCGTTTGAGGCGCTGCGTCAACCCCTGACTGAGCACCCCCTGCTGGTGTACCCTGATACGAACCCTGAATTTATCCTAGATACTGATGCTAGTGGCTACGGAGTGGGAGGCGTCTTATCCCAAGTGCAGGACGAACGAGAGAGGGTGATCGCCTATGCTTCCAGAGCCCTGAGGGACACCCAGTGGAACTACTGCACCACCAAGCGGGAGCTCCTGGCCGTCGTCAGTATGCTATACCATTTCAGACATTTCTTGTGGGGGAGAGCGTTCTTGCTGCGGACCGACAACGCCTTTCTCAAGTGGCTGCTGAACTTTCGGGATGCGGACGGAATGATCGCTAGGTGGGCGGCTCGCATCGCCAGCTATGCCTTCAGGTGCAAGGTCCGACCGGAAGTACAACACGAGAATGCAGACGGGATGTCCAGATGTCGACAGTGCCGAAGACCAGATTGTCCTGCCCAGCGCCACACCACAAGACCCGAAGGAGAAGAGAAGGCCTGTCCGACTCAGGAGGAGTGTCCCCTACCCCTGGAGGACCTCTCTGACGAGGATCTGCTTCCGCCAATCAACGGAGAAGAATGGAGCCCTGGAGGACCGGGTCAACATCATACGGAAGGTGCCCTTGGAGCCCTGGATGGAGGATCATTACTGTGGAGATGGAGTCGGGATATTCCAGATCTGGGAGGTGCGCCGCCAGGAGGACCCAAGGACGACTACGGAGCCGACTGAGGAGTCCATGCCTGAAGACCGGAGCCCCCCACGGACGGAGGACGGAGCCAGGAGCGTCTGCAGATCCCTGCATCGGCTTTGCCCCTCTGCCTGGGTTTGGTTTCTCCTGATGATGCTCTGCACACTGCATGGTTTGGGACCGGAGGCTGTTGCCGAAGCAGCGATTGGTGCGACGGCCGATGTGTGGATGCGCTGCCGAGACGAACCCTTACCGGACCCATGCCCCAATCCTGTGGTCCGAGATCCAGATAAACAATTGCTGGCTGTCACGCGGGCTATGGCTACGGGAGGACGCCGGACCCCGACGGAAGGAGCCCCGAAGGTCCAGGTGCTGAATGGGTATTCCCAGGAAGACCTCGTGACCCTTCAATGAGCCGACCCTGAAGTTGCAGGCATCCTCGGGTGGAAGGATATCTTCACTGAGAGACCTGCATGGCCCGAAGTTAGAACAAAAAGTCAGCAAATGAAGACTCTGTGGCAACAGTGGGACCAGCTGGAGCTACGTGATGGGCTTCTGTACCGGCGGTACTGAGCGGCATGCCAGAACATGCCAATACATCAACTGGTCGTTCCGCAGGTCCTAAGACGTGTCGTCATGAAGGAGGTCCACATCGGCAAGCTGATGAGCCACCAAGAAGTCACCAAGACAGTCCACCGACTAAAAGCAAGAATGTACTGGCCGGGTATGATGAAGGACGTGGAGCGCTGGTGCCGAGAGTGCCTGAAGTGCAGTGGGAGAAAGCCGCAACCGGGGCCCAAGTACCACCCTATGGGAAATCTACCGGTGGGCGATCGGCTAGAAAGGGTGGCCATGGACATTTTGGAGCCCGGGACAATCACCAATTCTGGGAACCGGTATATACTGGTCATGGGTGATTAGTTCACCAAGTTGACTGAGGCCTACGCTCTACCCAACCATGAGGCTTAGACAGTGGTGGACGTCTTCGTGACCGAGTTCGTGTGCCATCTGGGGATGCCAGCCAAGAAGACGAGAGTTCGAGAGCAAGCTTTTCCTCGAAATAATCAAGATCCTAGGAGGGGAAAAGACTCGGACGACCCCTTATCACGCCAAATCAGACGGGAAGTTCGAGCGGTTCAATCGGACCTTGCTAAATTTTCTAGGAGACTGGGACGACCATATGCCCTACGTGATGGCGACTTATAGAACGTCAGTACACGAGAGCACTGAGTGTACACCATTCCGAATGATGATCGTTGGACCTGAGGTACCGGACGAAACCAGACGATTTGGGAGGACCGGTCCCCGAGTGTGCATCTGCATACGTCGAATGGGTGAAGGAAGCCACCTTAAAAGCTCATGAGACCGCCCGAGAGTGCCTGAAGACGGCTACGGTGCGACAAAAGCGCCATCATGATGTCAAATCAGCTGCTCGACATTTTCCGGTGGGCACCTGGGTGATGTATTGGTATCCTCCAAAAGCCAGACCAAAATTAGGACTAGGGTGGACGGGACCTTATCTAGTTGTAAAGTCTCATCTCGGATGGATGGTGTTGATACAAGATCGACCCGGCGGCAAAGTAAAAGATGTCCACATCGACAATTTGAAAAGGTGTTGGTTTACTCCTAAATCTGACACCTGGACACCAAATCCGGACGATGTGACCCCAGTCCGGACTTCCAGTGATGACGAGGGCCGAGTGGAAACCAGCCAGAGAGCAGTCGCAACGATGTAAAAGGCAATGGGAGCGTTCGCGGAAGCAACATTCGTGGAAGAACTGTTTGCGGAAGCACCATTCGCGGAGGTACCGTTCACGGAAGCATCATTCGCGGAAGAACCGTTCGCGGAAGAGGACGAAAAACGTTATTACGTTTTCTAACAATTCATTTATCCATAGATCCCGGGTCCGCGCCTTTCTTATTTAAACAGGCAGGCCTACGATGCCGTCATCACTTCAACCATGAACACGCCACCTCTGCAAATAATTGACACACCGATATTTGCAGACAAAGACTTTGGGGAAGTGCTTGATTTTGATCTCGCCGATTTCCTGCCACTTTACGTCGACGAGATGAGCGACAAGGTCGACAAGCCTGATCGGAAGTGGGAATGCTCAAGGAGCCGGGAGCGTCGTGAGAAGCCCCTAGAAAGCCGACGGTCCCCTGCCAGGAAGCCTTCCCTAGAGAGAGGACGACGTTGGTGCAGCCCCTGATGGATCCACGTGACGGCGTCTAACCTCAGCCGACATGTAGCGACCAAACACAGCCAGAAGGAGGGCCGGCTTGTGTGCAAGTTTTGCACCCAGCGATTCGTCCGAAGAGCCGACCAAGACTGGCATGAGGTGTCTCATGCGAGCGACAACGCCCTGAAGCCGGGACGGAGGAAGATGGTTAATGACACGCCCGTGTCCGACCTCCGGGATGGCCCGTCCACTGTGCCTGCCCCCGAGCTGGAGACTGTGAGCTTCGCAGCCAGCCGGACTACCAGCTCCCAGCCGTCAAGCCCTCGAGATGACGCCCCCAGTCAGGCGGACGCCCCGAGACAGGAGGACGCCTCAAGCTCAAGACCATCCCTGAGGACGCCTCCCTGAGGACGACCCGGCTAACAGCGAGGAGGAGCTGGATTCCAAGCAGGAGTGGCGAGAGGAAGAAGTCCCGGGAGGCCCCCAACCCCGAGGACGACGGACCCCCCGCTCCCAGGGACTCGGCACCAGCCTACAAGCCGTTGGACTCTAGTTGGTTCCTCAAACCAGTACCGAGACCGAAGAGAAGCTGCGGCCGTACGCCGAGGGCCTGGGCAGAGCCATCACTGCCGGAGAGATGGCCATGGAAGACCTGGCGTCAACCCTGGCGACCGGTCGACGACAGCTAAGCCAGGCGGAGGCTCAGCTACAGGCCAAGGTGGAGCAGCGACGTCTGGAGGCGAAGGTTCGCCAGCTCAAGGAGGAGGCTTCGCAGCGAGAGGCCCACAGAAGAGAACTCCGGGCTCACGTCAAGGAGAGCCGAATGCTTCGGGAGCAACTCCGGGCATACACTGTTGTGAGGGACCGGCTCGCCGAGACTTCAGAGAGCGAGCTGGAGAGACAATAGGGCGGAGAGAGAGGGCCCTCGGATGGCAGGAAAAAATGAAGAAGGAGGATGAGGTCGTGAGAAGACAGAGAAAGGATCAACGGGGACGTTGATCTCCAGAAAGGGTGGAGTTATAACAAAACCAACACAACAGAGCGCGCCAAAAACGTTCATTAGGAACGGTCACGTGATCACAGAAGACTACTGGCGGAGGCACCGTTCGCGGAAGTACCGTTCGCGGAAGCACCACTTGCGCAAGCCCCGTTTGCGGAGGTACCGTTCGCGGAAGAATACTCACGGAAGAACCGTTCGCGGGAGAACCTTTCGCGGATGCAGCCTTCTCCATGTGGTAACGATTGCGGAAGAGTCGCTCGCGGACGAGGATGCGTGCGCACCCACCCTGTCTATATAAGGGCGAGCGGACGGCCACTCAGTGAGCACTGCAACAGCGACATCGACCGTGGGGAGATCGTCACCGCCACGACCAAGGGACTCGACGAGTCAGGGCCTTTGAGTCATCGGGATCTCGACTAACTTCGTGGAGAAACCAATCGACTAAACGGGACGGGAAATTTCATCGGGACGAGACAGAGAGAAGCCTTCGGCGAAGAACTCTTTCAAGTTGTGCCCTCGTGCACTATTATTTTTAGCGTGATCATACAGTGCTCCATGTCTGAACTTCATATCTGTACGTCACGTGGGTGACCTACAATTCCATTGTAAGTTGCTGATTTGATGTTGATAAATCTTCATGCCGTTTAGTTTGCCGGGTAGATGCTCTACCTTGGAGTCGTATTGTTGCAACTTAGCGAGCCATCTGGCGAGCATGCCGACAGCGTCTCTATAGTTCTTTAGTCACTTCAAGGAGCTGTGGTCAGTCCGTAGGAGAAATTTTCGTCCCCAGAGATAATGCCGATAGTGCTGTACCATTTCAACTACTGCCAGTAGTTCCCTGTATGTGGCACAATAGTTCCGTTGGGTTCGGGATAAAGATGGGGATTTCCTTCCTGTTAACCCTTTGTGAGAGGGCGCCTCCCACTGCCAAGCCACTAGCATCCGTGTCGAGGATGAAATAGTCGTCTGGATTCTGGGTCGTGTGAGCGAGCTTGAGCGCCTTGATGAGAGTGTCACGGAGTCGTTGAAAGGCTCATCGCTGGGCCGATCCCCAAGTGAAGTGACATTCACCTCGGGTTGAAGCTACCAGAGGTTCAGCGATTTCAGCGTAGTCGTTGATAAACGTCCTATGGTAGTAGGCGAAACCAAGGAAAGCCCTGACCTAGGTGATTTCGCACAGGGTCGACCATTCTTTATTGGCTCTAACTTTTTTTGGGTCGACACGTATCCCTTGGCCACTAACTATGAACCCCAAGTACAGTATTTCCCTCTGAAATAGTTCACATTTCTTGGATTGTAGTTTCAGGCCTGCCGATCTTATTCGATCCAGGACCACTTCCAGTTTGCGAGAGCCTGGTCAAATGTTCGTTCGTAAGTGATGACGGGTCCATAAATTTTTTTTTAGGGGTCCATAAATTTCTCCAAATGCAGCTGTACAAGGTGATTTGGGTGTGGTTTCTTTGAAATACCTGCGCATGCGATATGTAATTATGTTACTTTTTTGGAACAGGTTAATTAAAATGGACGATGCAAAATTAGCAAAGAAGATATTTGTGTCATGTTATGAAAATCACAGTGATAATTGGTATACATACATTAAAAACATGATCAGCATGTTATGGCTCACATGTGTGTATGAAAACAGAAGTCTGTACGGTATTGAAGATATCGAGAAAAAAAATATTTGGATTTTATGATGGGAGAATGGATAGAAATAGTTATATATTTAAAAACTCTTTTACTGTAGAATCTTGTGTCAGGAAAAATAAAGGTCCATTTATGCTCAATTCGTGGAAATGGAAGGTATTTAGACGCTAAAGATAATTCTACTGGATTATTTAGGGAAATGAGAGTTGATGAATGCATTTGTCCGTTATGTATTTGTGATGTTGAGGATGAAAGGCATATTTTGTGGGTGAAAGACATATTTTGTTTGAATGTTCAGTATACCAGGATAGATATGTGTGAAGAGTGTTGTCCAAATATGTGACTATAATAAACATTACGTAGTTAATAATCATTGTGTAATTAGTTAATCTATTAATCTACAGAGAACCTCCGACCTTGCGAATGGGCCGTTGAACCCTCCAATGGGGCATACTCATACACTCATTCAATAGAGGGGGGGGGGGGGGGGGCTGCATTGTAATATAGGTCATGTTTTGTGAATGAAGTCAGTTTCTTGTAATTATTTTGCTCGGAGCAGGCGGAAAAGCTATATGTGTTCGAACGAGCCGTTGAAACTTTCAATGGGGTATGTTCAAACACTCATTCAAAAGGGGACAATATTGTATTAAAGGTCAGTTTTTGGGCCAAATCACTAGGAGTACACATCTGCATTGCAATGCCCTATATAAACCAATCTAATTCGTCCACCTCGGACCCAATCTCATGAAAGGGGTGGACAACCAACGTATTTTATTCTAAGAGCTACATTATTGGCCAATCATCAAGTTGTATATTTCTCATATGTTCTCACGTTCAGCTGAAGCACTGAGCCTCTGACAGTTCAGGCCCCCTCGAAACATATGTATTCGGTATAGCAATAAAAGTGTTCCTATAATGATGTACAATAACAAATAACAATATTCCTATATATTTCTGGCATGAAATGTATCGGGGACATCAAAGGCATCGATACAGTGGCTCATTCCCGCCAAACAAACAGAACAATTCCTGACACATTCACCCAACGCTACCCCCCCCCCCCCCATCCAAAGATAACAAGGATTATAACCCTCCCTTGATCCAGAAAGTGGTCCACCCTTGCATAATATCTTTAAATTTATGCGAAATAGACGAAAGTGTGCTTATTGACAGTCATGGAAAGATCTGTTTCAGAGGTTCGGGTTGGTCGATGGCCATACTTCAATGTATAGTTTCAGTGCGCATGTGCCGTAGGAATATATGTGAATGTATTTGATGGAAAAATATAAAATTTTCGATATTTACTTTCCTTGGATAATTTTGTAATCGTAACCTTGTTTTCTCTCACATATTATATTTGCCCAACGTCACACACTCGCGCGGCACGCAGCACAGAATTATTGATATATGACAACCAGTAAATAAATATTCAGTCAAATATCTACTAAAGTGTTTCGTTTTTTGTCTGCTTGATATTCATTAAATGTTGTTTCTTGAAAACCAAAACCACAGTAACGAATCGATGACCTAACGTCCAAGATGATCCAATCGTGGAAGTGTAACGGTCTGTTCGTATTCGCTGTTCCACGCCTGTTGAAGTCACCGCCGTGATTTGCTCGTGTAGTTATACAACTATCGCTGATATTGTGAAGGCATCCTCCGTGACTTCGTGATATTGTGAAGGCATCCTGTGTTGAAGCCGTGCTCTGGTACCAGAACTACGAGCTGAAAAAAAATCCCAGAAACATTTTTTGTTGTTGATTCTATGTGCGCAAGCATTTTCTGATTTGAGCCCCTACCTATAAACGGTCTATATTTACGGCGAAGCACCAGAGATGTACACATGTTTTAGGTCCGAACAAAGACGGCCTGGCTCGAATGAGTAAAAAACGTCTTCGTATGCCGAAGACGCACACACTCAGTGGCATGGTAACTTTTTCAGGCTGTGGGTAGTCTTGAGACAGCCAACCATGTTTGCGAGTTTGCATGACAAGGAACAGATTTGTTCTGCTGATCATGCAGAGTCCACGCATGGTATAAATGCATGGTAAATTCAACCATTTATGAGCGCTTTCCGTTTTCGACTATGATTCAACCCGAGCGTGATAATCGACAGATGGACGAGGAAGTATGTTCCTTCTATGTAAGAAAATATGCAAGACAAGAAAATGCAGCTAACTGCGGGGGACGACATTAGAGCTCGAGCACATCATCAGCACCACGACAGTATATTATGATGAAAAACATAGGCCTACTTCATTCATATTCCTAATCAGTAAAAATTTATTTTGAACTCAATGTAACTCAATGAGGATCTTACGTTATTTTCTCAATCCTAACACATCGATTTATGCATTATACATCTGTGGAATATTAAAAGTTTGCCATCAATTCGACAGATTTTATGTCAAAGACGAAGAAAATCCTCATTTGGAGTAGGTGTCTGAAGGTTTACCTGCCAAAACGGGCGTCGATAGTTTGGCATGAAACCTCCATGAAAAAGTCAGCACATAGACATGTAGAGGGTTGGGGGCTTCGCCCCCAACGCTCTAATGTCAAAAAAACGGAGGGCCTGAAATAGGAGGAAGTATAAAACTTAGCTACTCTACTTTTATTGTGTATGTAGATCTACACGTTTTTTTTTTTTAGCTCACCGGACCATATGGGCCGATAAGCTATTGTCGTGGTTTTTCGCCCGTCGTCCGTCTGTCGTCCTCCCGACAAGTAACTTGTTTTTGTCTTGATGAATTTTTCTGAAAATTCACCAAAAACATTCCTGGACTAATACCTTGAGACTTTTTTTTTCGTTTCTTTTATCCAATCGTTTTTGCCGATTTCGCGACCATTTTTGCCGAAAATAGCCAATTTTGGACTTTGGTAGCCATTTTCTCAAAAACTGTCTGATCAGTTTTGAGATTTGAATGTGTGATGTGTATGATGTGTATAAGCTTCGTTGCCCATGAATCGCCGGTCTGCATGTGGCGGCTATTTTGGTTTTTTGACGGGTCGGCGAAAAACATTTTTGGGGGGGTTCCAAATCAAGTCACTACTCGTTTTTCACTATTCATTTCTAGCAAAAAAAGATAAATATTTTTTGGCCTTTGAAAATTTCATGCAATTTTCCCTTCATCATGGGAACTTTGCGGAATAAACTCCTATAACACTTCAAGATAGAGCCTAAGTATTGGCACATTCAAATGGGAAATCATATATTGCGGTTTGAATGGTGACCTTGTATTTGACCTCCAGTGACCTTGGAAGGTCAAATCAACCTTTTTTTTTCGCCCCAAAAAACGATGATTTTTGTCTTTGGCACCCATTCTCTCAAAATTATTCAGACAATTTCTCCTCAAAATGCATATGTATGATGTGTGTAAGTTTCGTTGCCTTTGAATCGACGGCCTGTGAATATATGACTTGAATTCGTATTATAGTCCATACAGTAAATGTGTGTTAGGTAACATTTACGAACTTGTTTTGACAATAGAGTTGAAGATCAATGAAACAATTTATATTTTGGGAAGTCAATACTGTGCAATTCTCATGATCTGCCGGTAAGCTACAGCACCCTTGGTGCTATGTTTACTTTTCAACTATGCCACGTAAGAGATGAATGAGCGAGTCTCCGAACAAGAAGTGGGCAAAAATACAAGTCGACTGAATGGTCTTGGTTTTAAACAAACTAAACTTGGCTCGGTGGTGCGCCACTTTCTTTACTGGAGCGGCAGTCAGAGGACGTGTTTAGCAATTCGTAATTGGGCACACCGTCACCGACAGGTAACACACAGGTAAAACATTCAGAAATAACAGGTAGAAACTGGATAACCCCATTAGTTAATGAGATAATTTTAAGTTTACTGCATACAAATTCATAACTGTCTCGAATAATTTCTATTGTTTTACTATAAACCATGTTTCTAGATACGTAACTACTACTGAGTATATATGTTTTTATTATCCATATGAAAACTACAATCCAAGGTCGCGTTCGATTAGGGGAGGATTCTGATACTGGAGTTGCGATACACGCATGCGCATTTGTGTGTATGCTTCGAACGGTAGAATTGCAACACTGGAGTCAGGACATGCCAAGCGAAACTTATAGTTGGCGAAACTTATAGTTTCACTGCTTTCAGAACGCGATCGTATTGTGGAATCAGCTTCACAAAGCTTCTTTTGATCCATCACGCCACGAGTTACAAACGATCATACTGAAGCTATCCCATAATGCCACGCGAAATCCTCGTTACTCCCAGAAAATCGGGGAGTGAAACCCTGACCTAGATTCTGAACCCTGAGTTCGAACTCTCGCCGTTCGATAGGGGTAGAGTTTAAACTCGCGGGGAAATCCTGCCCTAATCGAATGCGACCCAAACATGAAATACCACATGATACGATTTACATTATAATCCTCATTATAATTATTTATTGTCATGCATTCTAATTAATGACATAGACGTGTACGTTTTCGGCAAAAATTATAGCCAAACGTAACACCTACATTTTGTACTAACTCATTGAATTCGAACACCATCATTCATTTCCAAGTTTGCTACAGGATGGAGCGAACCTCTGACGTTTGGCTGCGTTCAGCGTTGTTCTTGGGGCTGGTCTTGGCGGTGCAGTGTCGTCCAAATGGTGCGCCACTTTCAGCATGTACTACAATGACACCTGGACATGGGACTGAACCCTCTGGAGCCTCCCCTTACAATGTCACTGTCACCGTGGAAAGCTATGCGGCTGGTACTCCGGTACAAGGTGTGTCAGTTTCCTAGATATTTTTCAAGCCAACAAACCCCTTGACAACCTGCGGGCATGATGTTGCATCTGTCGTATGTCGTACGTCCATTGTCCGTCAACAATTTTATCTTTAGAGATCACGGTCAAATCTTTCAAAAAAAAAAGAAAAGAAAAACAAGGCAAACATACGGCAGCGTATTTAGGATACGGGGAATTTTTTTTTATATTTCGTACGTACAGATCAAGAACTCGTACGTACGTATTAATTTGTACATACAGATTCATATTTGTACGTACCTACTAGTATTAAACACTAACATGTATTGCTTGCTATATCATCCAAATTTGAATTGCTCATGGTGGAACGGCTAAATCCATATTCACACTTTTCTTTCCCACACCCTTTGGTAATGTAAAAAAGAGTGGTTTGTACGTACGAATTGCCTATCCGTACGTACGAATTGGTATTTCGTACATACAAATTAGTAATTCGTACGTACGAAATACTAATCCGTACGTACGAAGTAGTAATTCGTACGTACGAAATACTTATCTGTACGTACGAAATAGTACTTTGTACGTACAGATTATTTTATCGTACGTACGAAATAAAATAACACTTCGCCATGTCCTAAATACGCTGCCGTACTAACAAGACCAAAAAATTAATCAATCGGTAAGTATTTTTTGCTTTTTACTTTTTGCCATTTTCTCAAAAAACATTTTTTTTTTATCAAAAGATTTCCCGTCTGCATGCACTTGCGACTTGTATGAATTTCGGGTCAATGTTTTTTTTTTGTTCTAAAACAAATTAATATATGTCCTCATAAAAACTGTCAAATTAATATCTGTTCTCATATAAACTGTTTTTTGGGGGAAAAAATCAAAAACAAATTCAGTTACATTTTCCTTCTGATGAGAAACGCGAGGATGCCAATTAATGTCACCTTCAAATATGAACTCATTTATGACTCGTTGGAGTGGTTCATGACTTGAATTTTACATTTGATATATGCCAAAAGTTGGCGATTGTTTTTTGAGACGATTTTTGATGATTGAGACGATTGTTTTTCTCGTTTGGAGTTATTTCTATCTACCTCTGAGCGCATGCTCTACAAAATAGCAATATTAAAAATAAATATGTGTATTATATACAACAACCGCACACTAATGCAACGTAAAGTGTTTTGTCCGAATATTTAAAAGTTACTCGTCTTTAACAACGAGCACTTGAACGACCCAGCAATTTTGAGTACAAAATTTGTGCTTGCTCGCAACGTTTCCTGATGTATTTTTTTTGCAGTGACGATCAGGGGCACATTCCAAGGCCTGTTGCTCCAGGCGAGGGCTGTAGGCAGTAATGGGACCGTGGGCACGTTCAATGCTCCTGACACGGTGACTAACCTCAAACTGCTCGACTGTGGGAGTGCTGCTGGTTCTGCCGTCACCCACGCTAACACTAACGCCAAGACTGACTCTGTGTTAATATGGAACCCGCCTTCTACTGCTGTCGGAAACATTGAGTTCGTGTGAGTATAAAACAACTCAACTGCATTTCTCTTTTTAGGTTACCAGTCCTTTGGTCTGATAACCTATTGGCGAAGCCCCATTTTGGATTTTGCAATATTCAAACGTCTTCTCCGACGACACCACTTGATGGAATCTTCTGAAACGTTGTGTGTTGATACTATAGGATAATCCCCACAAACTGATGTTTAGAATTTTGAAATTCTCCTTTAATTTTGTTGGCATATTCTTTTAACTTTGCAAAAATGCCAATTATTGATAACTGGAAAAAATGTTACCTTAATAGTTTACAGTGAAATATTCCTGAAATTTTGAACACAAGTACTGAAAATTACTGCAAGAGAGATTTTTTTTTTCAAAATGGCGACCATTTTTGTCGAGAAGCACCCCATCTTGGACTTGCAATATTTGAACGTCTTCTCCTTTTGTGATTTTCACATTATTTTCAAAATAGAAGCCAGTTTTGACAAAAAAACGCCCACTTTCGAGTATTTTTGGCAATATTTAAAGGATTTTTTAAAGCTTCGTATGTTGATACCGTGAGATTGTCCCCAGTCACTGATTTTTTTTGGTTAAATTTTGAACTTCTTCATGCTTTTCTAGCAAATTATTTCAACTTTGAAGAAAAATGTCATTTACTCAAAATGGAAATTTTCAAGTTTACGATCATATATTTTTGAAATTTTGAACCAAATGATAAAGAATACATCCGAAAGGGATGTATTTCTCAATTTTTTCATTTTTGCATACTTTTCTTGATGGTGCCTAATTGTAACACCCCATTCAGGACTTTTCAATTTCCAGACGTCTTCTCCCCCGAGGCTGCTTGATGGAATCTTTTGAAACTTTGTGTATTGATATTATGCTATAGTCGACACCTTCAAATGAACCCTCGAAACGGCGATTCAGCTGAAGAGTTCTTGGACTTTGTCATCTTACCATTGTCTGGTAACCTATCTTAGACCTTATGCTGATTTTTTTACTCGGACGTGACACACACCTTCTCTCAAAATGAAGGTCTCAGCCGAGCAGGCCTACACTACACATATACCATTGGTTTACTACGGTTGGCTCTTCTGCACTCGTCAATCCTCTCGTTCAAGCTCGGTTATTGATTCGTGTGTTCGTCATACCCTACGGCTATTCGTGGCCTATTCTACACTGTATACTAAAATCACGATTCGTCATAGATATACAATGAGCGCGAGGTGAATAAAAACCGCGGTGTTCATAATATTCTAATTCACCGAAGCGCGAAGTTTATTTCTGACTTAGCCACTGGCTCTATTGTTGTTAGTTATATACCTACTAGCGGGTGTATGTATTAGATAATGGGCGAGACGCAGGTCATTATTAGAAACGAAGGACTTTCGAGGCGAAGCCGAGAAAGCCTTCGTTTCTAATAATGACCTGTGTCGAGCCCATTATCTGACTTAATGGATGCCTGTCATTAGGTTATTATTGCAAATAATGACCTCCGTTGAGGTTATTCAACAAAAATAATAACCCCTGTAGAACAATACAAGCATCCATTAAAAGTTAGTTATCAACCTCTGGAGAACAATGGTACCAGTAGCTAATAAACGGTGATTAATGTTGTCTAGCAATACTTCCTCTAAAGCCTATAATTGTATCCGTCTGGCACCTTTTGAATTCCTTTCTACAATGGGGTACATTATCGAAAGGTACAAAGTGTTTGTATCTTCCTCTAAATAGACCCATTCAATAGGAACATTTGGATGGTCTACAGGTGTATAGTGACCAAACTATGGGATTGGCAGCGTTGGCTTGTCCGTCCGGCTTCATGCAGTTCTGTTCGTCATCTGAATTGTCGATGTTCACGCGCCTTGCACTTGGTGACGACGACAGGCGGTGCTGCAGGTCCACGGTGGGCGAGCAGTACGGCGTATCCATCCGTTTCCATCTTTGAACGGAAGCATGGCGTCAGTGCAAGCAACGTTACAGTGGATATGGTTTTATATGATATTTATTGGCGAAACGACTACTACAATAACTTGTAAAACTTTATAAAAACACGGGTCCCTTAGGTATCCCCCTCCCTCCTGATAAAAGGGCTGCTAACCAATCAGCGTTTCAATATCTAATTAAATAAATCGTCACTACATTAGGCCAGATCTGATATATGAGCAGATATTTACAGATGTTTACAGTTAGTTCCCCCGAGACAATCCCGAGAGTTTCAACGCGTACAATAACCAAACAGTATTTATATACAAAATGTACATAACCATCTCCAGAGCAAGCCCGAAGATATAAACAAAGTGAAAAGCTATACAAACATACAAACAACCTAACTTTATACATGCACTTCCCCCAGAGCAAGCCCGAGGAAAACATGTATAAGAACACTAGGTGCTAACATTGAAATATATACACTAAATAGTCCACTAAACGGTCCTCCCTACAGCCGAAAGAACCTGGCCGCATTTAAGCTCCCAAACTCGAGAACGTAGGTGGAGGGTAACCGCAGCCACTCGCCAAGGAGGGAAGCGACTCCGTCCAACTCCCACGAATTGTCCAGCTGATATGGGGCGTCAGACTCCAAAAGGAGCCGGCTGTGACCCAGCTCCTAGATGAGCTCCTCCAGATCCTCCCTCTGAGCTCGGCGCCCGAATCCAAAGTGGGTCCGTGGGAAGGCCGCGATCCACTCCCGTGCGGCGGCAAGGTCGTCGCTAAAGTGGTGCACATACACCGGATGCTGGCGGTACAGATGTCTGGTCATGGTCTCGATGCAGAAGCGTCGAGCAGCATCCAGGTCGTTGCGGCTGGAGCGAAAGTGGATCACCATCGGCTTGTTCAGTGTGCTGACCAGCTGACAGGTGGACTCCATGTAATGGACTTGGTTCCTGCAATTGGCGGCCGATATCGAATGGCGATGGTCAATCCTGACCTCGCCCACTCCAACACACGAGGGGTGCGCCGACATCTCCTCCAGGTCCTGCCATAGATTCGCGGGTAGGGTGATGTGACGAGCAGCCTCGTGGGGATGCAACCCAACAGTCAGCCGGAGCAACGGTTTCCCCACCAGCTTGTGGAAGCAGCTGAAACTGCGGACGAAGCTGATGGTGACCACCAGGTGATCAATGGCGATGCACGCCAACCGGTTGAGGTGCATCCAATCACGCAGAGATCCAGATCCTGTGATCCGCAGGCGCTCCAGGCAGATGTCCAGGTGCATGTGGCTGTCGGTGGTGACGCGCGAGTAGCAGCTGACAGGTGGGCCCGGCTGAAGACCGCGCAAGGCTTCCTTCGTGGCGTCAGACCACTGTGCTACTAACATCACCACCACCTTCCACTGCAGTACCGCTTCTGGAACTTGAGGAAGGTCAAAACGGTACTCGGTCAGCTTCTGGTGGCGACCTGGGTCGATGACGCTCCCCAGCACCCGGAGCCCGACAAGCTGCTCCTCACTATTATGCAGCCCGGGGTCGACTTGATGGGCACGCGCCTCCACAACGTGGGCTAGGAGCTCCGCAGCGGTGTGGAATCCCGCGAGATCCATCAGGAAATGCAAGAGTGTGAGCATCCCGCCCACCCACTGCTGGAGTCTGGACTCTGTGAAAGCGGTGTCATGGTCTCGCTGGGTGTGCTCCATCTGTAGTTTGCACGGGGTAGATTCTCCCTTCCGACATGTCCAACAAGTCTTCTCCGGCGAAAAATACCACGGGAGGTGGACTTCCTGGGCATAGCGACCAAGCCTGGCAACGGTGGCAACGCAGACAGGGCACTGGGTGCCACGAGCCTTCTTCCGCGGCTTCGGCGCAGGGGACTCCGCTGGTTGCTTCCGGGAACCAGAAACCAGGCAGTGTGACCCCCAAGGCAAGCCCGAAGGTCACGACCTCCAGTGGCCACGGAAGGTCCCGGCTCCTCCAACTCCTCCTGGTAGTCTGGTACGAATGTACTTTCGTCCTTCATACTCCTAGAAAGACATACATACTGAGCCCCTACACTTAAGTTTTGTCCCTCCCACAGTGATCCCCGTTATGGTCAGGGTTAACCTTAAATAACAATGTGACATTACTTAATTATGCTAAGTAATCTTGTTGCCAGGCTGGTGGTCGAACTGTGCACCCGGCCCTGGTGGTACTGGTTGTGGGTTGCCGCACTTTTGCCGAGATCCCGTCAGCTTCCAGGAACTTACTCGGGGTTGCCGCCGTCACGGTGGTTCTGGCAGTTGGGTTAGAAGATTCCTCAGTGAGCAACACTGGTTGAACCCTGTCAAGGTTCCTCAGCATCCAGAGGCTGGTGTTCTGGCTCTGGTTCTTGGTCTGCAATATTGATCAACTGATTCCTCTTCCTACGCACCCACATCGGGATCACCTGATCCTCGCAGACACGGAGGCAGTCATGGTGTGATACCATCTGCTTTCGACGACCCTCGATCCTGTATAGCACTGGCAACAATACCTCGGTGACCAGGAACGGTCCTGTGTATACCGGTTTGAGTGAACCCTGTTGACCTGTTCACAATGTTGCGCATTGCCATGCCGATGTAGGGCAGATGCTGGTCCCAATCACGCTGGTGTTCTCCAGTGTAGCACCGCAGCATTTGCAGAACAGTTCGGTTGAAGCGCTCCACCTGAGCATTGGAGCAAGGCCGGTACAGTGTAGTCCTGGTCTTGGCAATCTCCAGAGCTTTGCAGGTATGCTGGAAAATAGCGCTCTCAAACTGCCGCCCTTGGTCGAAATGAATGGTGTGCGGAATCCCGAATTGCACCAGGCACTGGGAGACCAGCACGTCTGTGACAACCTGTGCAGTCTGATCTGGAACAGCATGACACTCCAGCCATTTGGTGAATTGGTCAACTATCATGACAATGTACTTGTTGTGGTCCTGGCTGTCAATGAACGGTCCGAGGATGTCGATGTGAACTCGCTCCATCGGGTTACCGGCCAGGAAACTACCTAGTTTGGCTTTGGGCTTTACTGCTGGCATCTTACTCCTGCTACAGGTGTCGCAGATCCGTACGTACAGGTTAATGTCCTGATGCATCATCAGCCAGTAGAAATGTTGTTTCAGCCGGTCGAACGTCCGGTGCTGTCCTGGATGTCCAGCTGGTCGAACGTAATGTGCTGACTTCAACAGTTCCTCCCTGAGGCAGATGGGCACCACCAGTTCCTCAACCTGGTCCTCCTGCTCAAGCCACATGTAGTGCAACACCTGATCTTTGAGTTGCAGTTGACTTTTATTTTGCCACAACTTTTTGGTGTTGATGCTGTAGGCAGACAACTCCTTATGATCGGGATTACGGTCTTCCTCAAGCCATGGGTCACAGGCTTCAAAGTTGAATCTGCATCCTGTTGCTTCCTGAGGTCTTCCATGGAATAGGTGGGCAATTCCACAGTCTCTTCTCCCCATCTTCTTCACGTTCTCCCACGTTCACCGCAGAAACATTCCAGATCTCCAATGGAGAGTTAGGTTTCCCTAGTGCAAGCCTGAGAACCTTCCACCATGGAAACCGGAACAGCAAGCTTGGAGTCCCCAGAGCAAGCCTGGGAACCCTCGCTTACTGCCGTGACATCCCTGGGGTTTGCGCCTCTGATGGCGATGTGCACGATGTCATCCACGTCCTCCTTGAACCAATGCCTGGGCATGCGGCCACTGACAAAATGTGCATCCTCCACACGGAAGGCACTCTGGAGTGGCTCCGGCCTGGTAGCAGTTGCAGTACGGCGTTTTGTCGGCAACCTTGACAAGACGTCAGCATTCAAGTTGGCGTAGACCGAGGGTGTGAGGCTTGTGTGCGAAGCGAGCCTATGTCGGCCAGGGGTCTGGGGCCTGCTTAAGGTCCCCAGACGCTGAAGGTTTATGCATCCTCAATGGTGTGTTCTAGGGCTCTCCTTGGACCAATTTCAAGGCCTTGGAGAGTTTATGAATGCCTGATCTGGGGTGGATCGAGGGTTCTGAAGGAGGGCCAAGATATGAAATGTTGTGAAGCGAGTTGGCGAAGGCCGAGGGTCTGAGGCCCGCTTAAGGGCCCTGGAAGCTGAAAGGATATGCATGCCCAGTGGTGTTTTTATAGGTTTCCTTTGGTCCATTCCCCTAAGAGTTTTTTGCATGGCTAATTCGGAGCAGATCTGGCATATGAGGGAAGGCCCACTTATGAAATGTTACTAAGCCAGGTGAAGCAAGCCCGTGTCGACCGGCCAGATGCCGAAGATTTATACATCACCAATGATGTGTTATAGGGCTCTCTTTAGTCCAATATCCATGGCCTTGGAGAGTTAATGAATACCTGATCTTGGGTGAATCCAGGGTTCGGAAGGAAGGCCAAAATAATCAAGATATGAAATGTCGTGAAGCGAGGTGGTGAAAACCGAGGGTCTGGGACCCGCTTGAGGGCCCCAGAAGCTCAAGGGATATGCAGTTTGGTCCATTTTCCATCCCCCTAAAGAGTGTGTTGTATGGTTGATTCAGGTAAATCTAGGATTTTGAGGGAAAGTCTAGTTCTGAAATGTTGTTAGGCAAGTTGAAGCAAGCCCCTGTCGGTCAGGGGTCTGGGGCCCACTCAAGAGCCCCAGAAGCTGGCGATATTCGTGTGCCTAATACAGCTTGCCAAAGTTCTCCTGGATCTAACTATCAAGCATTACTTAACACCCATAAATGCATGATCACTGTAGTTGAAACAAAATATGACAAACAAATATTACTTAGTTTTGGACCCCATCAAATGATCAAGTACATTTGGCCATTCAATGCTCTCAAATCATTTATTGAAGGTGAAGGGCATAAAATGCCTCCACGGAGAACAGGTGGGTAGGCTATAGAGTGAATACATTGCTCGTGACATGGGGCCCCAGAAGTTAGAGCTACTTCCCGGTGTAATTTATCTGAAAACATTTCCTCCCCTCTCTTTTTCTCCTTTTCCTTCTTTTTTCTTCTTCTCTTTTTTCTTCTTTTTTTTTGAGCCTTGGCCCCCCCTAAACCCGCCCCTGATCGAGGTACGCAAGTACCTGGCGCCATACCAACCCGTTCAACACAAGATTGATGATCCCGGAGAATGTCGTAGGAGCGTTATACAGCCCGAAACTCATCCTGTTGTACTCGTACAAGCCATACCGTGTGATGAAGGCGGTCTTGTAACAGTCAGCTGGATCAATCTCGATCTGGAAGTATCCTGCTGCGAGGTATAGCGTGCTGAATAACTGGGTGTCATCCAAAAGCATCTAAACAGTCCTTGATCAGCGGAAATGGGAAAGTGTCTTTTATCGTCCGGGTGTTGGGCTCCTGGTAGTCGATACAGTACCATACAGTACCATCCTTCTTCCGCACCAATACTGGCGCAGAAGCGTACTCAAAGGAGGATGGCGCAATGATCCCCTTTTCCAACATGGACTGCATGTGATTTTTTCTCTTCGGCTTGGAATCCTAGAGGGGTCCGCGGCATTTTCTGTTTCACTGGTCGCTGATCCCAGGTCGTGATCTTGTGCTGTATCTGAGTGAAACAGCCCAGATCCAGATCACTCTTAGCGAATACGTCTGTGAATTCCACCAGTAGACTCCTGGCGTCTCACTGCTGCTCTGTGGTCAGTCCCTCGGCAGAGCGATGGTACAGATCCACCAGATGACTTGTCAGCTTGGTCCTGTGCCTCACAAACAGTCAGATCAGAGTCCTCAGAAACCCCAGTGCAAGCCTGGGTAACTTCACACTCTTCCCCTTTGTCTGCATCCGGATGTGATGTTGCTGGGAGAGATTCCTCTCGGCAAGCCTGAAAGTCACTACTCTCCTTAACATGCACACCACTCACGTGGGCACTCTGTAGCTCGTCTTCCTCCTCGGTCACCTCCTCGGCGGTGCTGACCAGTCGGCCAGACCTCATGGCGATCGTGTGGTCGTTGCCATTGACCACTGTCACAGATGTCCGGCCAGCTGTCACCAGTGCACAGGGAATGATCACCAACGGTTGGTTCTGCATCGGCTCCATCATGTAGCACTTGACATGTGATGTCTGAGACTCTTCCTGCGTGGGAAGCTCTACCTGGCATTCAACATAGCCGACACTCCTTGCAGGCATCCTAGTTTTGGTGGTACAGGTCACTTGTAGCACAGGGGTTGGCTCTGGGGTGTTGTTCATGCTCCAACTTGCCACTATTTTGTGGCCTCCTAGTGTGATTGAAGCATCCTCAAAGTTGACAATGGCTACATACCGTGTCATGAAATCATTCCCCACGAGCAAGTCGTCGCTCAGCGGTGCTGTCACCAGGTCACACGTGAAATGATGACTGCCGATCTCGATTGGCACACAGCCTGGAAACGCTGTCCTTTGATGACGTCCTGAAATGCACTGCGCTGCAAGACATCCTAGCTGCTCTCTCTACCTCTCATTTTCCTGGCAATCATCGGCAGCGGCGTCATTCACTGCTGTTACCGGTACTTCAGCCGAAATCGCTGTTATGCACAAAGCTCTACTGTTGCTTCGGCCTATCTGTTGAACTTTTCCTTCCTATCGGTGGGGCGGTGCAGATACTGTCGGACCCCCAGCATTGTTAGCCTGAAGCTTTTCAGTACCGCCACCCGGTTGTACACAGGATGCAGGAGTCGGAGCACTAGGACCCCCAGAGCAAGCCCGAAGATCCCGCACACTCGCCCCCCTGTCACCCAATTTCCCATTGGCCGTTGTCAATGGGACCATCAACGGGCCAGGCTGACTAGTCCCTACTCGTTTCCCGAGTTCTCCCGTCTGTTGACGACCCAGTCTCCTTCTTTAACAGACATTCTCTTGCCCAGTGTCCTCTCTGCTGGCAGCTGTAACATTTCTCTGTCGACTTGGGTGATGGCGACCTACTTCTGTCCTGAGTGCCTGGCCAATCTCTGGCAACATGTCCAGTCTGACGACACCGGTGACACCTAATGTGCGGTGATGGAGACCGATATCGGGCCTGGTCTGCACGGCATTGACCTTGGCTCGGGTTGCCACCAACGAGTCACAGAGCTTGGTCACGCTGCGAGTCAGCTCTAACTGGGCTGCCGTCATCGCCTTCTGGAACTCCTCCATCGGCGTCGACGCTGACTTTGGTGCTTGGGCCTTGAATGACACAGCAGAGATCTCTCTGCTTTCCTCCTCAAATGACACTTGCCGGACCGGTTTGCTGTGTCCCAGGATCTTGCTGTTTTGGATGCTGTATTTCATACAGCGTACAGCCTGAGGAATGTTCCGTGGCTCCTTCTCTGAGGCGTGGAATGCCGCTTTGGTGTCCCATGCTCCTCGAAGGAAGGCATCGACCGCCATCAACTGGATCAACTTCTCGTTGGATCTAGGGAAACACTCGTACGTGAGTGCGAGTGTCCGGTCAGCGAAGTCCTCGAACTTCTCTCGCTCAGACCACCACCCAGCACCGTCTGGCTCACCTCCATGAAGTGGAAGTAGAACCTGTTCCACTTACTGGCATTCCCGTCGAACGAGTCCAGCTTCGGAATGCTTTTCCATGGAGAGGCTCTCCTTCTGTTGTCTCCCAACGAACTGCCATCAGAGCTGTCACTCTCGTTGTCAGATTTCTCATCACTGTCAGACGTGTCCTCGTCATGGTACAACGTCTTTGTAGGTGTTGCATGCCTACTTCCGCCTGCTGGTGTTGCCTTCGACATGCCTGATGAAGACTTGTCCCTGTCCAGATGCTTGGAAGTGGAATTGTCTGCCGTGGCCTTCCTCCCACCATCGAACCTGGATTCCTTCCTATCCCCCAAACGACTACGATCACCCTTGCTGCGTTTACCATTATACACACTACCTGGAGGGTAGGATGCCATAATGGATGATAGGAATGGATCACCACCTTCCTTCTTCGGCAGGTACTTTTGACTCAACCTGGTCAACGTCAGTTCCGGACATAGCATGCGCGCCCTGGGCAGCACCCACACCTTCACCAGTCTGCTTCATCATAGCCGTGATCGCAGCAAGAGTCTCCTACTGCTGGCGCTGGAAGGTATCCAGCATCACCACCTGCGACTTCTGCATCTGATGCATGAAGGTGTGGAGCCAAGCTGGTGGCTCCTCAGTGCCAGGCTGTATTACTGCACCAGGCTGTTGTACCTTCTCTGCTCCTTTGTTGCCGTCAGTATCGATGTCTTGTGGAGGCTCCACGATCTTTCCAGTAGCCGCCAACCAGTTTCCTGATAGTGATCACCCTGGAGTTGAATGACCTTCCTCGCACGGGTTTTTCCAACTCCTGGCAACGTTGCCAGTCCCTCAGCAGTTGATGTTTGTAGGTCAATGTTTTACCAAAACAAAACCCTAACTCTAATGTTGCAACAACAGTGGATGTAGGTTGGAATATTACACTGACGACAAACACTGATATTTAATACAATATGTCAAACTGTATACTGAAATGTTTACGGTTATCCTACGTCAATAACTATTCAGATCACAGTTATTCACCCATAGAAAACCAAACGTGTTAATAACTGTAACAATTATGGAATTATTGCAACAAATGTGTATGTAATTTCCCAAGTATAAACCCGGAAAACTTCAAATAAATTTCTAAACAATACAAACGGTTATTCCCTAAGTATAACTCGGAAAATTAACAATGAATTGCTAAGCAAGAACAAATTGTAACGATTTTTTAAAATAATAATACCCCCCCCCCCCCCTTCGGTGTAAACCTGGAGGCTCACAAATATTTACTGGTAATATTACACAATATTATCGATAACAATAATTTATGTTAACTGCCCCCGGTATAAACCTGAAGGCTTACACTAAATCTTGACAAATTATAACACAATCACACAAAATAAATACTTCCAAATTCAGATACCCCCTGGTATAAACCTGAAGGCTTACAGTGTTGAATAAATTACCATTCACACACACAATAAATACTTTCACACTCGAGTAATATTTATTAACTAATTATCCTGAATTAGAGTTAAATATGTTTATTTACTTTACACCACACCTAAGCAAGAGAAGATGAGATGATCAGTAACTATTAATATTATTATGGCCGGCCCGGATAAAATAAATTGACCTAGACCCAAAATAAAATTCAACACATGTATCAATGTTATTGTCCAAGCAAGCTCGGGCAATATTATCAGGAAAAAGACAAAGAAAATTAACAATCAGTCAATTCAAAAATGGAAATATATACTGTATCTGAAATTGTGTATTGTATGTGTGTATGCAGATTTCAATGTATGAACTTTCCTAATCTTAGAAGTGCCAAGTCTACAATTAGAAAACTTAGTGCTAAATTAGAAAATGTTGACAAAGACAATCCGCCCAAATATTGCAGTGTCACACGAAAAATATGACTAATATTGAATTACTAGATCATATACTGTTTAATTATTTAGGAAATATTGATGGATGATTGTGTACTACGTTGGACCTACTAAGATGGCGTCGATCACCCTGGAAAGTCGATAACCTGGGAAAGAGAGAAGTCCACAGTTTGTCAGTCAAAGAAGAAAGTCGCTCCCTCAATCAGAAAATGATTCGATCCGAGTTGCGTTGGCTCGTCTTCGACTTCTGACACGAATATAGTGTCCAAACTATGGTTGAGATGGCTGACTACTAACCGTAGGGATTGGCAGCGTTCGCTTGTCCATCTGGCTTCATGCAGTTCTGTTCGTCAGCTGAATTGTCGATGTTTACGCGCCTTGCACTTGGTGACGCCGACAGGCGGCGCTGCAGGTCCACGGTGGGCGAGCAGTACGGCGTATCCATCACTGGTGTATATATTTGGTATATTTTAGTTTACATAGTCAAGTCTGCGAGATTTCTGATTGTGTTAACACATGAAAGAAGTGGTTACATTCTCATCCCACAGACTAGAATACCGGATATATCACTATCGGACGTAAGTGTGACTGAATCGAAAGATTTTAGTGAACTTTGACTGCTACTTTTGGGGTGAAAACGGAGTTTCCGTGCCCCATTCTCCAAATATCGCCCACAATATTGCGAACTTCTCTGTTTGGTTATCACCGGGGTAACAGAGAGACCGGTGAGGCTAAAAATTTCGTCACGCATAAGTCTACACAGATCCACTCTGAGCCCCCGGGCACGTAGCAAGCGTGAGGTGTCAAGGCCCCCCTTCAAACAATAATTGACGAACAAGCATGTGCTTATACTAACATCGCTTGTTGGCTCGGATCTTGGCGTAAGGGTGGTCATTATTATGGGAGGAAACCAGAGAACCTGATGAAAACCCACCTGCCCAGTTTGGCGACCACATACCACCTCACATACTGCCGAGGCCGGGGATCGAACCCGCGCCCAAACCGACTGCATTGGTGAGAAGTCAACCCACATACAAACTGCGCTAAACGGGCAACCAAGGCCTCCCTTTCGCCTCTTGCTCCCACAATCGTAGTGGACCAGAGGTAAAACTCTGTCAGGGCGACTTGATGCTGTACTTAGAGTGCAACAACATCATGTTTCCCCCAGATACGCCCGCCCAATCAACGACAACGACGGATTATCCACCACTGAGCAGAGCCCGGCCAACGGCGCCAAGCGCAGACCTGCTGTTTACGGTGTCAAATACTTCCTGCGAATCGACCCCGGGGCCTGAACTATCACTACTGTCTTCTACCCTTTACTCAGAAGCTTTAGCTCAGAAATCCGCGCCACGAAATCGACACTGCCCATATAACTGCAAACAAAGAGGCAAGAAAAACCTGCCCATGATTCAGTGTCATTTATGCCAAACTTGGTTTCATTACACATGCATCCCCGAGAAGGAGTCTGATGTCATTGGTCTCTACACATGTGTAAAATGCAGAGATATTCCAGCAACCTTAGCAACATATCACAGAAACTGATGGACATGACAAACGCCATTGATGTTCTTCAGGGGCACAACATAAAAATAATTACCATGTTGTCAGAGCAGCAATCAGCTACTTCAAACAAAAACTCTACCACAGGAAGTAAGCGAAAAAAAAAACCCCAGCGTCATGGTCGGCCAAGAGACACCAACGGCAATTATGGGTACAAGGCCCACCTCTGATGAGACCAATCCATGAAGCCTACTTCTAGGAACGTCACTCATCAGAAACGTTGACGCTTCATGTCTGATGGATACTGAGGTACTCGCCATCAGTGGAGCACCCTTGGACGAGCTCACCGAAGTACTGCTTACCAAGATCGTACAAGGTCAGTCCTATGAGCATGTGTACACCGTAGGAGGCACTAGAGAAGTAGAAAACCGAACAGAGACAGAAACGATCCAGCTAGTCGAAAAACTCATCACTGCTGCAAAAAGATGTTCAAGAAATTTCACTCTGTCCTGCATTACACATGGAATAAACAAGGACATACACATTGAAACAGAGAGCCTGAACAAGGACATCAAAGTGATGTGTGGCTTTCTGAATATTTGCTACGCTGATGGTGATGCTAAGTTGCTCCTCCGTGATGGCAGCATTAACACAACACGACCAGCGTTGGACCGACAAACGCGACGATGTCGTTCGTGAGGTTGTGTCACTCAAGCTCTGACACTGTGGTGAATTCGAACATGAGCTGCAACGAAGTCTCGGGATGCCCATCATGGAAGACACCCCTCACCCGTACTGGGGTTGAGGACCTGGTGGAAAAGGCATCAACAGAATGGGCTAGATCCTCGAGAAGCTACGTAACGAGATGAATACACCTCCTCGTGACTCACCTCCTCGTGACTCATCCCTACACACATTATCAACCATCAGTCGACCTGCAGTACGTCTCTCACAAGCCTCTCCACGACATGTTCCACACTACGAAACTGCTGAACATCGTGGCGAGTTGTCTCCGACAGGATGTCCAACGGCGACAGCCACCTGAATCCTGGGATGTTCAGCGCCAGCCTCACACCAGAAGGCACCCTGGCGTAATAAACAGTCAACATACGGACGGACACCGAGACGAGTACAACAATGACACGTTCATGGTCGTGCCAGAACACACAGCGTCACAACTCGCCTTGACCGTGCCTGGCCTGCGTCTCGCGGTGGTATCTTGACGTGCACAAACTGTGGGGAGCAGAACCACTCCACATACAGATGTAAACACGGTCAGCCGATAATGTGTGATCAGTGTCATCGATATGGCCACAAGGCCCGCGTTTGTCATTTAAACTAATGAATGGCCAAAGAAGTGTAGGCAATGAAAATTGTTTTAACATTCCTGTGGAACAATGTTTTAATATATATCCGATATGTTTGAGCCCTATGAATGACAGTATGCAGAATGAAATTATTCATGGTGATAATAGTGATGTAACAGAAAGTATTTCTGTGCAAAAACGTTTTAATATAGAATCGATATGTTCGAGTCCTATGAATGACAGTATACATAATGACCAGACACATTGTGATAATGGCTATGTAACCATGATAACAGAGAATGAAAATATCATAACATTGTCTTCTAGTAATTCATGTGAGCCAAAAGTGACTCCTATAATATATGACGAACTGAAACAGTATAGAAACAGGTTTGCCAAAAACATTATTTGTGCACATCTGAATGTCAACAGTTTGAGAAAAAAAATTCGATGAAATACGCTATATTCTCTGCTGCAACTATGTTGATATCCTAGCCTTGTCTGAAACTAAATTAGATTCATCAGAAAATGATACCCTATTTTGTGTTGAGGGGTTTTCATTTATAACAAAGGAAAAACGAAAAAAAACAGGGTGGTCTGCTCCTGTATATATCAAACCACATTCCACACAGACATATAAACGATATTCAGCGATATTGAAATCATCTCTGTTGAACTAATCTTAGACAAAATGGATAAATGGTGTTAATGTCATATGTATAAAAACCCATCCACACCAAATAGCGATTTCGAGACAGCCTTCACGAGTGTAGCCGATGATTGTATCAGCAGATATGATGACTCATTACATGTATTTATTGGCGACATGAACTTCAATATGTAAAATGAACGCTGTCTACTGCACGAGCTATGTACTGTTTATATTCTTGTGAATTTGGTGAAATCACCGACCTGTTCGAAATCTGATGCACCTACTTTGATTGATGTTATGCTTTTTAATGACAAAAGTAGACTGTACAATGGCTTCAGTATTGACGTGGGTATAAGTGACTTCCACTCAATCATCGGTGCAGCTCTAAGAAAATCCACCCCCCCCCCCCCAACCCGTACAAAGGTGAAACGCACACCCGAAGTTGCCCAATTTAACATTGATTTAAATGCAGCCAATAATTGGTCATATCAACCCTAACTGATGTTGTGTATCTATGATGGGTTATGCTGTGATGTATGAAGGCCGGATTCGTCCGGGCGGACTGTTACCTGGCTGTAGTGCTAGCAAGCTCCCGGCGCCCGCCGCGTGCGCCCATGCGCGCCGCGGGCGCCGAACGTTACACATATTCGATGACGCTCGACCATGATTGGCCCCGGTATTGTCAGTGAGACTGGAAAACAAAACACAGTAGATTTACGGCCGTTAACTTCATGCCGCTGATAAAATATAATAATGCGGGCTTATATGCATGTTTGGTCTTAAAAGGTAGCAAATCGTTAGTTTTTCATCGCATGGTACAACACATAATTTACTGATTTGATATAACATTAATTATCAACTTAATAGCTATCACTCCATTAAAAAGGTTAGGACGATAGGACCAAAAGGCTTGCAAACTCACACACTCTATAGAAAACAAAGGGTCAAAATAGGCACACATGTTAGCCCTTGGGTAACGGCATCCAAAGGCGTTCCCCAGGGCAGTATACTCGGTCCTCTACTGTTCAACATATTTATCAATGACCTACTGTATGTGAAACTGGAATCTGCTGTATATAATTACGCTGACGATAACACGCTATCCTACGCACATGATAATATGTCTGAAATTAAAAAAGTAATCCAGGAAGATGATCTCAATGTTATCAGCTGGTTTAATGATAATTTCATGAAAGCAAACCCCCAAAAATTTCAAGTTATGTTCCTCGGTA
Organism: Terebella lapidaria; assembly: GCA_949152475.1. Taxonomy (NCBI): domain Eukaryota; kingdom Metazoa; phylum Annelida; class Polychaeta; order Terebellida; family Terebellidae; genus Terebella; species Terebella lapidaria. The sequence continues at coordinate 11,214,879 of OX424567.1, forward strand.
GTAATGTTCACAGCGTTGGGGAATCCATTATGATTGGTGGCGTAACAATATCGGGAATGTCTTCCATTAGCATTCTAGGTATTGAACTCGATAACGGTCTGAAATTTGGCCTATGTATAAACAATATCTGTGTTCAAATGTCAAGACAAATCAATGCAGTATCAAGGATAAAAAGCAATCCAGATGCACATACAAACGTGCTTCATACAACTCATATATATAGTGTCTAGAACGTTTTATTCGCGAATAGAACGTTTTATTCGCGAATAGAACATTTTATTCGTGAATAGAATGTTTTATTCACGAATAGAACGTTTTATTCACGAATAGAACGTTTTATTCGTGAATAGAATGTTTTATTCGCGAATAGAATAGTTTTATTCACGAATAGAATATTTTGCCTTTTTTTTAAATTGGTGTCCTGCAAAAAAAATTTAGATGTCACATATCAGCCACCGTAGCTATATTAAGAGATACCGTACGAACCCTTCGAGCTTTAGAGACATCCCCTGAACCTTTCGTGCTGACTGGTGACGTAAGTAGGTGCCTTTGGCCTAGGCCGACCAGGGGAATTTTTGGCCGTATAAAAGGAGGGGGCGACTAGCCTATAGTGTGGCATAATTAATAGACCAAGGAGGCATACACATCGTCCTCAATGTTCGTATGTAACGCATTTTATTATGTGTATATCTATATTTCAGCGTTTACAGCAAATTGGTTGAATGTATGGTGTAAAAAGATGGGTGACATCTCTGACGGAATATTTTGTAATAATATAATATTGATAGCGTCACCCTTGATAATCTGTCCAATTGTACATGTATATGCTATGTTACATGTATGCACCTATTGGCATGTACTCTAGGTTAGTAATATAGCATACAATGACTGAGCACTGCTCAACAACGATGAGTACAAAATTCGGCCCAAGTACCGTACACTGCTCCTTAATACTACTCGTCCACTGAAAGCATACCATTTAATCCGTCGCGCAACTTTTTAATCCTTATTGAATATAGAGGAAGGTGCAGAATATGATACTTGGGCTCAAAATGGACCAGGTCACACAGTCTGTTTGTATGTTGTGTACAAATATGTATGATAACTTTACTGTGGATGTGGCTACATTACCGGGAGATATCTATGCACGTGAATTACTGGGAACCATACAAATTCGTCACACCAATAGATAATAAACGTGTGAATTACGGCTAAGGAGTGAAATACGTAGCCCTAATTATATGAGGAATTGTATGCACGTATGGATATTATGCCATTAGACTTTGCAGTTTGTGTGTTCTCTTCTCTGACATCTGTGCTGTGGGGAACATGTCAAATGATCATCGACACATCCTGCAGGAATGGCTTTAAACAACTTCGGCTTTACACCTCTGGCCTCTGTCGTGGGCGGCCTGACTCGCGTCAGTGCATATACCCGCCCACATGCAAAGCAAAACAAACAACGCGTGGTCTCTTTTGTTCTACGTTCGGTTTATCCGTCGGGGAAGCTCGTGGTCGTTATCATAATATTTCTTTTACATGGTCGTTTATCTATTTATAACATATTTACAGCTTTTTAATGAACGGGCAATCCGCATTGTTTTTAACGACTCAGTAACCTCATATGAAGAACTCCCCACAATGTCCCCACAATTATCTAGATGTATATACAGTGGGGTCCTTTAGTCCTGAAAATATCACCTTTTTAAAACCTATCATTAAAATATAATTTATTTCATCTAAGTTATATGTTATTTGTTTTTTCCGTCACTTCCATGTATGTGTGCAGAAATAACAGTAGAAACCCAAAACCGCGAATTGTGCAACGCCAAAATATTTGATTAATTTTTGGGGAAAAGACACGAAATTTGAATGTTTTTAAATTTGCTTGGGAAAAATCATGGAGTGCGAATTATAAAAATATTAGGGTGCAATATGATTGGTGATTGTGTGTGGGTCAACACCGTTTGATTGCAACCAGTTAGCTCGATGTGTTTCACCAATGTAAGGTGAGTTGTTGACATATAAATAAATATGTAACATTTCTATATTTATTTAAGTTTGTTGATAAAATTTATCGATTTTATCAAAATAAACCTTCTGGTGTCATTTTGAGGTACTATATATAAAATACAGACGGAGGATTCAGCATTATAGCCCGCATGTAAAAATACATGTCTTCTATTGTAAGTTTATTATGATGACACTCGCAAGGTGGTCTAAGACTTTTGGACCCCACTGTAAATCATGTCTGAAATTCTTGGCGATGGAAATGTATAAGATATATAATGATATTTCCCCTGTATATCTCAATGAGCTATTCACTAAAAATGTCCAAAAATACGAAATGAGAGATAATGAAATATTTATGCTTCCAAAATACAATAATAAGACGTATGGATATCATTCAATGTCATATATTGGTGCAAAATTATGGTGTGATCTCGATGTCATGATTAACAAGAACATGCAGCAAACTGCGGAAGACGACATTAGAGCTTGAGCACATCATCAGCACCACGACAGCTGTATTATCTTACACAACGTTACCCCCCCCCCCCTCCAAAAAAAAGAAGAAGCCATAGTTTCATCCCCTATGTGATTCCAATTCATTTTCGTATATTATATAGGGTGAAAAACATGGCCTACTTCATTCATATAACTAATAAGTAAACATTTATTTTAAAATCGATCAATGGAATAGATACGCCTGCTAAAATGATATGGAACCTCATTAAAATATCCTCAAAACATTGGAAACTATGAGGAATATCTGCATCTGGTATCATCAGATATAGCCTAACACATGCATTTACTCAGTTACTGGGCAAATTGAAATACCAGTTAAGAATAAAAAGACTTCGCAATCCAGCACAGAGCACCGATTGTGATGTTATAAAATACGTCAAATTACGGTAAATGTAGCCGTGGCATCGCAGACGAATCGCTGTGTTTACTCCATAACGCCAAAAATGTCCACACGCAGGTACCCACATGCATGTATGCATGCACGAATTGCTGAACATGAATTGTGTTCCAAAATACGCGTGATTGTGGTAAAATTTGCTTTGCATTCTGGGAACGTCAATTTCCATCGGCTCCGCCATTTTGGGACGTTTTTAGATAACTCGAACAATTTACGTAATTTCCTCAAACCTAGCACATCGATTCATGCCTGATATATCTGTGGAATAGTCAAAGTTTCCCATCAATTCGAGAGATTTTATGTCAAGGACGAAGAAAATCCTCATTTGAAGTAGGTATCTAAACGTTTAAATGCCAAAACGTGCATCGATAGGTTGGCATGAAACCTCCATAAAAAAGTCAGCACATAGACATGTAGAGGGTTGGGGGCTTCGCCCCCAACGCTTTAATGTCAAAAAACAACCTAGTCTGAAGACGTTCAAAGACAAAGTGACCAAATATTTATTAACGTAGTCCGCTACAAACATTGAGGTAACGATGAGTCACAATTAAAAAGTCATTTCTTGAATGTTATCTCTTCAAAATGACCTATTTTATAGAGTAACTGTTCAGCATCCTAATATTGAAAAGAAAATAGGGAGTCACCGTGCTCGTTTTTTCTACATATTCGATCAAAATCACAAACATTTACCTAAAATGACATAAATTATGGCATCTTTGCACATATTTTTGTACATATTCACATCTTGCATCGTGTTTTCCATGCGAACCGATACGGTGACCCCCTATTTTCTTTTCAATTTTAGGATGCTGAGCAGTTACTCTATAAAATATGTCATTTTGAAGCACTAGATTATGTTGATACAGTTATTTATTTTGAAAAAAAAAAACACTTTGACCCCCTCCCCTCACTGTTTGGAGCGGACTACCTTAAACATCCCGTTATAAACGCTTCTGTATAAATGTTTTTAATGCTCTTTTAGAAGGTATTTTAACATTGCATACATGTGTCGTACAAAAGCTCTGCGAGCTTTATTGTATTTTACTTTCGTATATATTATACACTGTAAATACATATTGAAACGACAATAAAGATTTCGAATATCGAATATTGCCATATGAAGGCATTTCAATTTTCACAGTTTAATCATGCATGACTAAAATTAATTGATTTTCATAGGACATGGACGGTCCTGACCAGTAAGGAGACTAAAATTTGTCAACAATACTGACTTTGTTTTGCATGGAAGGTTTTCCCAGAAGAGGGTATTATATGTAGCGTGGGTCTTTACTGAAAGACTTCAATGAATTTGCAATTGGCGTGGGTACCCCATTACGTCAAAAATCTACCTATTAACTCAACAAACAACCCGTTTCGTACGTCATGTACTCTTGCTCTCAGAACCTCGCTTCCCCTTCTCTCTGTATAGGGCGACTGTGGCTCAAGCGAAGTCGACATGGTGGCGAATGAATAAGTCCTCTGCCCTGGCTGCGGACGAGAGTTACACGACAGTTACGGCACCACCCACACAGACCAACACTGTAGCCCCACAGACAACAGACGGGGATAATTCCAACACCGCCACCACAACAGTTACTGCACACGGTCAGTTGCAGGGTTTGGTGATGAATTTCACGAAATATCAAGATGTTAAGTGGGAAGAGAAATTCAGGATCCTTCTAATATTAATGTCTATTTATTTATCATAACTCGTTATGCAATATCAGACAGAATACGAACTTTTCCAGTACTAGCAGATCTGAGAGCCCCGCAGATTTTGGTAACATTTGTGGGAAGATGGGTCATTTTCCACCTTCCCAAATCACATAACTCAGTAACCAGTATATGTATTTGTTGGTGCAGGCGAATATGGCTGTTTAGAGAATATTGTGTTTCAAGTACACTTAAAAATCTTTTTATATTTCAGGAAGCTACATGTTCTCAGCCGTCAGTCTACTACTGACCTTTGTTTGCGCTCTTTGAGTCTGCCTGTGACGAAACCAAACGAAAAAGTAATTGTCGGTTCTCATCATTTTTTGTGTAAAGTGTAAATGCAAAAAAATTGTAAATCTAGAAAGGAATTGCAGACTTGTAGAATTGTACACGTAGTTCTTTGCATTTGTTTCTGAAATTACATTATCATGTGTCGACTAGTTAAAATATGGTGTATCATTTCTTCCAATATTTAAAATCACGCAAATTATTCAATAACAACGCTGGTTTTATCAGATAAAAAATTAAAGAAGTAGAGAAACACGTTTGCTGTATATGTGCGTAATTGTGTGTACAAGCATAGGCTCTAACAAAACCGATTATATAAAGTGCTATTCCATACGACATCAAGTTTGTTGAAGTTGGAACTTGAGACAAATTGAGTTGTGCAACTGCAAGTTAGACCAGACAATAAAGCCAAACTGAAGTTGTAAAAGAGCACACCTCTGAAACAGTAATATCCCTATTGCTCTACATGCCACCTTGATATGTCTCTTTTGAGGCAGCGTGACGGGTTAAGTGTAGACCATTCAAGTAGTTATACATATAGTTTTATCCCGCATATAGGTATGTGTTTAGCAATATAACGTTGATTGTATGGTACAATTTATTCTTGAAGTGAAACAATAAAGAGTGCTGAGAAATGACTGGGCTTCCCTTTATATATATTTATGAATATATCTTCATATCTGAGAGCATGACGACAATGATTGTATGTCGTCATCAATGATTGTACTCGGTCGATTAGAAGTACAGTAAGTTATTAGGTGCAAAATGTCTACCCCTGTAGGCGTGAGTGTGACTTTTAATCCATGAGACCATCATGCAAAAGCCCATTATTTTTTAATTTCTTTAAGCACTGTTTTTTTTTCTGTTCCCATCTAGTTCAACTGTATCGCTAGTATCAAAAGAATATAATATACATATTCTAGGATATATGATAATACAAGAAAGTCAAATGATGTGCTGGTTAGAAACAAGAATGCCACAAAAGATTTCATGACGCTGCCTGAAAACAATGGGTTACAAGCAAATCTATAAAAGTTCTGATAAATTGTATTTGGTAAGCAAATAGTTAAAATACTAACAATTCGATCTCAATGGGGAGCAATCGAAAGTTATCTCTTCATAACATGGTGTAAGAGGTTCATATTGACCGTATGTTGATTTGGATGTATATATGCATTACTATTGCGAACAGAAAAATCATGTCAGAATTTGAAAGAACATGGAACCAATACCAAAGCATATTCCTAGCGGGAATATATACTTTGGTATATACTTTGAAAAGTCCAGTGTCAGGCATATAACTACAGCTTCATTACATCATATGCTCAAACGGAACATTTCAATGCCTGTCAATTTGTTTAGCATTTTTAGTACAACTATTGCCAGGAAGATATAGAAAACACAAGAGCATGTGTTGGGACATTCCTGAATGACTCTAAATCAGGCTATCAGTACTCGGCGCTCGCGCATTTGCTCGAGCCCATGTGAAAATAAATGATCCATCCTGACAAGATTTGTTTCTTCAAAATTAGCCCAAGAGCTAAGATAGGTAACCGGAAAATATATATAATGGCTATTTTGTCCCGTGGCCTTGAAAATAAAATCTCTGGTGAAATTCAGAGTCACGAGAGTATTCAGCACGTATGATTTCCTATATGTCCACATTTGATAAATAAGCTGTGATTTCAATAATAAGAGGAATATTAGTCCTTATGTCCTGTGACATTGAAAATGAAATCAAAAGTCAAATTGAAGGCCTACAGAATATTCGGCATATATCATTTCCTATATGTCCACAATTGATTCTCAGACTGTAAAGTCGATAATAAGCAAGATATTAGCCATTTTGTGCTCTGACCTTGAAAATAAGATCGAAGGTCAAATTCAAGCTCATGAGAATATTCGGCATATGTCATTTCCTATATGTCCACAATTGATTATTAAGCTATAAAGTCGATAATATTAGCTATTTTGTGTTCTGCCCCTGAAAATGAGTTCAAAGGTAAAATTCAAAGTCATGACAATAAGCAGCATGTATCATTTCCTATGTGTCCACAATTTAGTCTCTAATCTCGATATTAAGTGAGATATTAAGCACAATGTGTCTCATTATAAAGCATAGAAAAATTTAACATGGGAAAGTCCTATTTGGAACCAGTCGAGAAAATGAAAACGGCCGCTACACGCAGACCGGCGATTCAAGGGCAACGAAACCAATGTGAGGCCAATCTTTTGAAAAAATTAATATCAAAATTGTCTGAACAGTTTTTGAGAAAATGGCTGCCAAAGTAAAAAATTGGTCGTTTTTCGTCTAAAATGGCCGCCATTTTGAAAAAAAAATCGAAAATCGAAAAACCAAAAAAAAACCTCAAAATATTTTTGAGAAGGTTTTGCATTTTTGTGCAAATTTTCAGAAAAATTCACCAGTAAACTTTAAAGATAAAAATGTGGATGGACGACGCCCATGACGACGCAGACAGACGCAACGCCATGCCAATAGGTTATCGGACCCTAGGTCCGATGCATAAAAATTATATCTAGCCATCATGGGATAACAATACCCATATGGTCTGGTCTATGCAAATCTCGATCCAGAAAAATAATGCTCTTGACATCACAACTGTAACGGATTTGGGGTGTTCCCAACCGTTCCTCAAGGTATTTCGTACATTATTTCGTGACATTACGGTTGAATAACAGTTCCTTAACATGTACATGTGTTTAACAGTTCATACGGTTTCATATTGTTGGTATTAGAGAGGTGTTCCGGCTTAGAACTTAGAATAATTTTTAGACGGTTGAGACGGAACCGCCGGACACCCTTACGGTTGAGCCGGAGACCCCGGAGTACAAAAACGTCAAACTACGTAATTTCCGAAAGGTCACGTGATCAGCCTCATTTTCGGTTTAAAAGGTGACGTGGCAGCCACTGATTGGTTCTAACATGTTTTTGGAAATTCCGGAAGAATCAGTGTTTTATCGGTCTGTGACGTAACAATCGGTTGGTCACGTGACACCGGGTCTGAGGACTATAAAAGCCCTCGCTCTGGCGAGGATCAGTGGAGTTGGTGTCCTGACGTCGACCTGTTCAGACCCTTCTCCCAGAGCAGAGTACTCCCGGGCTCCGGCTTAGGTCATGCAGATGATTACAATTTATGTCTTCCGACTGTACACTTAGAAAATAAACTTGAAAACATCATCCGGATTATTTTTCCGTGTTCCTGAAAAAACTTGGAGAATGATAAAGTAATGGTAATCAGTAAAGAGAGTAATACGGAGAAAAGATATACAACTTAACAGTCGGTTAAGATAAAGCTGATAACGTCTGAGGGTGATCCAGAACCCATATCATCAGAGAAGAAGACGGAGACAGAATCAACGAAGCAGCTAAAGAGGCGGAATCAACGGAGCAGTTGCAGAGACGATACCTGACGGAGCAGTTGCGGAGACAGAAACGATGGAGCAGTTGCAGAGACGGTACCTGACGGAGCAGTTGCAGAGACGGAATTAACGGGGCAGTCGCAGAGACAGTACCTGACGGAGCAGTTGCATTACCGGAAGCAGAAACGCAACCGAAATCTACATTTCAGGTGCAGTTGCAGATTGCAGTCGGAAACGGTTGGAGGTCCATTCCAGACTACGCTACCAATCCTCAGAGACTTCTAGCCGTAGTGTAACGGTTTTGGGGCGTACCCAAAAGTTTCCCCTAGGTAATTCTATTACTGTTTTGTGATATTATGGTTAAATAACCGTTTATTAAAATGTATATGTGTTTAAAGGTTCATACGGTTCCGTATTGTTAATGTTTAAAAGGTTTTCCGTCTCGGAACTTGGTATATTTGTATGTTGGTAAACCCGGAGACGGAGCCGGAACCGGAGACGGAACCGGAGACGGAACCGGAGACGGAGTCGGAACAATGGAGTACAAAAACGTAATGACGTTATTTCCGGAAGGTCATGTGATCAGCCTCGTTTTCGGTTTAAAAGGTGACGTGTCAGCCACTGATTGGTTCTAGAGTGTTTTTAGAAATCCGGAAAATATCAGTGTTTTGGAGGACTATGACGTCACAATAGGTTGGTCACGTGACGTGGGTCTCAGGTCTATAAAAGCCCCCGCTTCACAGCGGACGGCGGAGTTGGTGTCCTGACGTCGACCTGTGCAGACCCCTTCTCCCATAGCAGAGTACTCCCTTGTTCCGGATAGAGTCATCCAGATGATAGCAGTTAAGTCTTCTGACTGTGCACTTGGAAAATAAACATGAAAACTTCAACCGAGTTGTTTTTCCGTGTTGGTTAGGGAACTGGAATTTATGATAAAGTTAGTCCACCGGAAAAGAAAGTAATACGGAGAAAAGGGAGATAAGTCCACAGTCGGTTAAGACCAAGTTGTAACGATGTCTTAGGGTGATCCAAGAACCCAGATCACCAAGGAAGGAGACGGAGACGGAGGTGGAATTCAACGGAGCAACTACGGAGGCGGTACCGGACGGAGCAGTTGCAGAGACGGGAACGACGAAGCAGTTGCAGATGTGGTACCGGACGACGGAGTAGCAGAGGCAGTACCTGACGGAGCGGTTGCGGTAACCGGAAGTGAGAACACTTCCGAGATTCTCCATTTCAGGTGCAGTCGCCGGTTGCGGTGAGGCGGAGCCAACCGGAGCAGTTTGCAGTAAGGCGGAACCTGGCAGAGCGGTTGCAGTATTCGGAAACGGCAACGTTCCCGGATTCTCTATTCCAAGTGCAGTCGCAGTTTGCAGTAAGGCGGAAAACGACGGAGCTGTTGCAGTAAAGCGGAATCCCGACGGAGCAGTTGCAGTACCCGGAGACGGAAACGCCTCCGGATTCTTACGTTACAGGTGCAGTTGCAGATTAGCAGTCGGACAACGGTTAAGAGGTCCATTCCAGACCACGCTACCAACCTTAGAGACTTCTAGCCGGAGTTCAACCGTACAGCAGTAGCAGTATCCCGGAGTTTTACCGTTTCAGCTCCGGTTAAATAACAACTCACTCACCTCCCAAGAAAACCGGTTTATCAAGACGTCACAGAAGGGTGCAAACCCGTTACAGTATTAACCGTGTAGTTGCAGTCCCGAGGCGAAATCGTTTGCGGAACCAAAGGTCGTCCGTAGCTTGTTCCGCGAGCATCAACCGGAAGAAGATCAGGATCGTGAAGACTCCACTGGGGTGGCACATAGATTCCGTTCCGGAGCCGCTCGTCCCGGATTGACCAGTCTGGAATCCGGACCTCTACGTAGATGCCGGTCTCTCATTTCCACGGGCCCCCACTGCTCTGGGCCCCACCGTACAGCCTAGTACCTGGCATGCTCCGGGACTTCAGGTGCAAAGATAGATGTACTTCTTCCTCCGATATTTACCGGAAAACAGTGTGACAAGGTTGAGTTGAAGGACCGCCAAACGGGTAGAAGGTGTAGGGTGGACTCTGAGTCGGGGCTCTTGTCTGGCTCCTTCCGGAACGCTCACTGGATGATTGACGAGGTCGGGTCTCCACCGGACAAAGGATTCCGGGAGTAGCTCTGGCTTGGTCCATCAGGATGCTCCTCCGGGCTCTCTGCACGTCCGCATGACTTCGGTCAGATGCGGAAGCAGATGACTCCATTCCGTCGTCATGGACTGCGGTACTTGTTCTGCCTCCGGCCACTGCTTGGATAGTTGATGGCAACATCCTCTCCGTAGAACCTCGAGTCTCCGCCTCACTGCCAGCTCTGCTCTCCACGCCGCTACCTGCTCTGCTACCAGGTCTGCTTTCGGCTCCGCTTACTGATCTGCTACTGGCGCTGCTTTCTGCTCCGCCTCCGGGTCTGATGATTACACTGCTCACAGCTCTGCCACTGCTAGTTGTTTTCGGAACTGGACTCCGAAAGCTGCTCTCTCCATCCCTGCCCTGCATTTCCACAATATCTGCCACTCTAACCTCCGGTGCTGCTCTGCTGGAACCCTCTTCCAACAGCCGGAACTTGTAGTCATACACTCCCTTGCTCTTCCCTTGCCGCTGTTGCCGGAAGACTTTGGGGGTGAATGCCACTTCTCTGCTCGACTCTCCTTTCTGTGCTCACAACGCTGATGTCGGTCGGAACGTTCCGCGGAATGGCTGCGGCTCCGCCTCCTGCTTCGATCATGGTCTGCTCTGGTTCTGCGGGATGACTCCGGGCTGACTTTTCGTGTGGAAGTCCGGGAAGAGCTCCGAGTGACTGGTGGTCTTGCCGGCTTTGTATCTTCCAGTACCTGCATGTCTTCTTCGTCCGCTAAGATTTTCAGCTCCAGCTCCTCGCCCGAACTGCTGCCCGCCTCTGTGGATGAAACATCCACTGCCAGTGTGGCAACCGACTGAGTACCGGAACAGTACCGGGTCTGGGACGAAACGGAACCTCCTGAGTCTGATTCCGTGTCCGACAGCTGCTCGTACCTCGTAGTTGGCGTCTTCTTCGTTTTCCGCGGAGTCGCTTTGGATCTCAATGCTTTCTCCTCGAACTTATCCCTGCCAATCCGGAGACGTATCGGGCTTGCTTCAATTCCGTGACGGGCCTGCAGATGCTTCTGAATCCCTTCCTTACGTCTGCTCCACTGGTCGCACTGCGGACAGGAAAAGACGGTGACTTCACTCGTATGTTGCTCCGTGATGTGCCGGAGCAGCGTGTGCTTGTTCTTGAATTCTTGATTGCAATCCCCGCACTGGTGTGAGTGGGGCTTGCAGGGTGTTGTCTTTACTTTCGGCATAGTGTTTCTCTGCTCCGGGTCGATGTTGACTCAGCCACAGCAAACTGCTTTCTGTAAGAGGAGACTGCTGTCAGCCCTTTTTATAGTCCAAATTTGTCACGTGATGTACTTCTCTGCATGATGATTGGCTGTTCAGCAAACTGTGACTCCCTCTGGTGGCGATCGCCTGCAAAGTCCGTTTTTCCGGAGAACACCAAGGTCTTGAATAACATATTTCCGCCACCGCTATCTGCTACTGCTATCCGCTACTGCCATTCCGTCTCCGTCGCTGCCAACCGCATTCGCCTTCTCATGGTTCGCCCTCGTCCGCCGTCCAGTAATCGGTCGCCTCTGATTCTATGTCTGAGAGATCCGAAGGGAGGTTGGGAGTCGGAGGACAATATTCCCGAACGAGAATTTCCGTGTCCCAGTCTTCCTGGTCCTTGGACTGCATCGGACTGCACTGCTCCGCTAAAATCTTCGGCTCCCAATCTTCCGGCGATGAAACTGCTGCTGCCCGGAGACATCCCCTACAGTCCACAACCCACTCAGAACTCTCTACCGGCTCCGGCTGCCTACTGGGAACGGCTACTCCGGCATCCCAGCCTGTTCCGTATGCGAGCTGCCCGATCGTCGGAACAGGAAACGGAGGCTGTCTTGGAGGGAGGTCTTTGCATCGGTTGAAAAGATTCCGACGGCACCTGGTAGCCATTCCCTTCCTGGCGGAGTCAAACGTTCCGACTCGGTTAAGCGTCCATTCGTCCTGAGGAGGATGGTTTTCCAAAGGGTAGGACCATCCATGAGCCTTCCGGAGGTGTTGCCGCAAATCACAGGCCCGGTTGCAATATAAGGCTCAAAGACAGCAGTAATATTTCTGCACCAGACAAGCATGCTGCCACTTACTCCCTTCATCCACAAAGGTCCGGTCACATTTCTTGCAATACCGCCATGGCTCTTCCTTCCTGGTCCCGAAAGGGCCGCCGCCTAGTCCCACTTAGTATGCCATCCGGAAGGCCGGGAAACAGAAGTCGTGATCTCTGCTGTGCCAGAAAAGTCCGCTAGTTGATTCGATTCCGTCAAACTTCAACACCGATGTGCACTGCTCGAAGTCTGCTTTCCAACTGCTGTCAGAGCCCGTTTTCAAGGCCCTTTTATACTCTTTCTAATCACGAGACTGGAAAAGCTCCCAGCTGATTGGCTGCTACAGGAGTGACGTCACAAGTAGTCAAAAACTCAACCGTTAACCGGGAGGTGTCCGGCTCCGGCTCAACCGGCAAATTCCGAATTTTTCCGGCTCGCTCCGACCGCCTCTTCTGGTGAAGTATCTGCAACTTTGAAGTATCTCTGTCATCAGGAGGGTTGAATGGAGTCTCTGCTAGACGAATCTGCCTGCCAGGCGAACTTCTCGACTGCAAGTTGGGCGTTTCCGCCATCTGCATGGCTCTGCCAACTGCATATCTACTCACTAGTATAACTGCTTGCCGACTCTGGAAACTGCATACATTCTTGTCCGGAAGGAGGGCCCTTCCTATCTGGAGTGATGTTTCACCTCTTCTGTCGATCTGCAGCCGGTTTGCTGTCTCTGCTAGTGGAAACTCCTGCTAAAGGTTCTCAGGCGGAAGACTTTTCCATTTGAATCTTCTCGATATGGAAGACGTGTAGCTGCTTTTCTGGAGATACTAGACCGCTAACCCAGGTTCTTCTGGACCCCTGGCCGCTACTCTAGACTGGTTGACAACGAGCTCAACCCAGTCAGAACCTCTAGGATGTCTTCTATCCGGTCTCTGCACCGCATTCCACTCTACATGCTTTCCGCTCCTTCCGGAATCAGCACTGCATACTGTTCTATTCTCTAGCGGTTGCATTCTGCCGGAACTCAACGTTTTACCAGGGTCTCAGCTATCTCCGCCCTCTGGTCTGCAGCTCACACGCCCCCCCCCCCCCCCCCCCCGCATTTCTCCATCTTTTTGCGGCTTTACTCCGAGTCAGTGTCTGACTTGGAGACCATCTTTTTCAATTCCGGAATAATTCTCTGTTTTGACGGCTCCGTCTGCGTCCAGGAATCCGCCATTCTCTGCTTCACCCATCTCAGATGTTTGACACCATGATAAGGTTTCAGCAAGTCGAAGTGAACCACCTTCTGCCGAGTTTCACTCTCCGCAATCTCGTAGGTCACGTCAGTAAATCTGCTCAGCACCAGTTTTGGACCGCTCCACTTCCTCTGCAACTTGCGTGCCTTTCCTTTTCTCTGTGTTTTAACCACCATCCACACTTGGTCTCCCGGCTGGAACTGACTGTCAACCTTCCGCCAGTCATACAGCTTCTTCTGCCGTTCCATCTCTCGGCCGGATTTTGTTGGACCGCCTTGTAGACTGCTTCCAGTCGCTCCCGGAGCTGACTGCCATACTCAGTTACTTCTACTGTCGACTCGCCCGGAGGCCTGCCAATCAGCAACTCTACTGGAGTGTTGACTTCTCTGCCCAGCATCAGCAAATTGGGACTCTGTCCGGTTGTCTCCTGCGGGGTACTCCTGTAAGCTGCCATTGCAGCTGCCATTGCAGCTCCTTTTTCATGTAAATGGCGCCATCAAATGGCAGCGAGTAAGTGATGCTCTTGGATATTTTCATTGTTTTCGTCATGTTTGTGTTGTTTACTGCCACACAAATCAACAGACAGTCAGATAAGGAAGCATAGACATCATAAGTTAATCAAAATGGATTTGCTGACTGTGATCTGGACAGTTCTTTCTGGATTTTTGTGCCTATGTTGTGGAAATGGAAATCAATCAACCATGGAAAATTATACAGGACCACTCTGGCAAGGCTCGCTATTACATGTGCATGTGCCTAGTTATGGCAGACCCAGTCAATCATGTCATAACCATGGGTCGGTGAGAGGCACAAAGGCTGGCAAGAGATTTAGGAGGCCGATCAAGACTATAACAAACAGGTACCGTCACAAAAACAAACACTCTGCCATGTATAACCATTTTGGTGTAAACAAGGACAATCTGATTCAGTTAACTCCAACACTGGGTTCATTGAGTGAACGTCGTGGACATTCTGGCCAGTTGGGAGTGAACGTTGACAATCTAGTTCATGTACCTTTGTTGTCCTCCTGCAATCATGCAAGAGATAACATTGATGTGGCTCTGATAAACGCCAGATCAATGGCGAACAAGGACATTTTGCTCAATGAGCATATAGTCGATAAAAACATCGATCTACTAGTGATAACTGAAACGTGGCTTCGGGATGGAGATGAGCCTATTATCGAAAGGATGTGTCCCCCGAACTATGAATTCGTTGGTGCCCATCGTCCGTCCACTAAAGGTACCAGAGGTGGTGGTGTTGGTGCCGTCTACAGATCCAACATCAATGTCAACGTTGTTCAAACAGACGTTACCCAATTGTTTGAATCACTGACACTGAAAGTAGGTTCAAACCAAAACGCACACATGGTCGTGATATACAGGCCACCTCCGTCTAAGCGAAATGGCTTTACTGTCAATGGACTCTTGGCAGAATTTGAGACGTTTATGTCTCATCTTTGTACACGACTCCCGGGACGACTGTGTGTTCTTGGAGACTTCAACCCTCATCTGGACGTAGTGGATGATCCAAACACAATCTCTTTCAATCGGATACTCTCGGCATTAAATCTGCAACAACATGTGCACTTGTCCACTCACAAGGGAGGACACATACTGGATCTCGTAATCACGAGAACAGATGATCCATCACCAAGTGTGAAATTGAACTCTGTCGAGAACCTTGACATTTCTGACCATTACCTGGTCAGGTGTTCTCTTCGCATGAACAGCATTTCGTCCGTACAACACCAGGTAACAGCACGTTCAATCAGTAAGATCGACCGGGCTAGATTCGCCGCTGATCTTCAATCGAAGTTGAGACTGAATTCCCATATGGAATCCACAGACATCTTGGATTGTTTTCACCAAGCAGTGTCAGACGTCATCGATAAACACGCACCGACCAGATCTGTACGTATCAAGGGGGCGACTCAAAAACCCTGGTACGACGACGAGGTCCACCTACAGCGTAGGATAAGGCGCAGACTCGAGAGGAAATGTCTCAAGTCTGGGCTGGAGATAGACAAGCAGATGTACAAATCCCAGTGTGTGACTGTTGTCCAACTGATTGATGACAAGAAATCACGTTATTATCAAGAACAGTTCAACAATGCCAACTCTAAAGACACGTTTCGTCTGCTTGATGGACTATTGGGTTTATCAAATGAAATGATTCTTCCTCCATCTTCAAACCCAACTCAACTTGCAAATGACTTTGCTGTATTCTTTGACTGCAAGGTCAATGCGATAAGAGAGGGACTGGACAAACTGGGGACAGCTGTCTGCACTTCGCAGTTTGAATCATACAGAGCACCGTGTGAACTTCTCAGTTTCTGGTCACAAACCATCGAAGACATCAAAAAAATAATCTCCAAAAGTGCCACATAATGGACATAATTCCAACACAGCTCCTGAAACACGATGATATATTGAACACTGTCCTTCCAACAATTTGTAGGATTGTCAATCAGTCGCTCCAGAGTGGCGTTGTTCCAGTTGAGTTCAAGAGGGCACAAATAACACCTCTCCTCAAGAAGAAGACACTGGATCCAACAGAACTGCACAACTACAGGCCAGTGTCTAATCTGAATTTATCAGCAAGGTTCTGGAGCGTGTAGTTGCAAAACAACTAACTTCGTATCTCACTGAAAATGGACTCCATGACCAATTACAGTCAGCGTATAAACGTGCACACAGCACAGAGACTGCCCTCCTCAGAATTAAATCTGACCTTGACCAAATTCTTGATGAAGGAGATGGCATCCTCGTTGTTCTGTTGGACTTGAGTGCGGCGTTTGACGCCATTGATCACGCGACACTTCTCAGGAGACTGGAGTATGATGTTGGTATCACCGGCCAAGCACTCGTATGGATTAGTTCATACCTCTGCAACAGAAAACAAGTCGTTCGAGTGAAAAACTATGTGTCTGATGAAATGCCGGTATGCATGGGTGTACCGCAAGGGTCTGTGCTTGGCCCGCTCCTTTTCCTCGTATACATCCTCCCACTTCAGTCCACCATTGACAGCTTTGGCATATCGCACCACGGATATGCAGACGACACCCAGCTGTATTGTCGACTATCACTTAAGGACACAGTTGTACGGGATCAGAGTGTTGACAACATGAATCTCTGCCTGCACAAAGTACGCGACTGGATATTGACCAACAAACTAAAAATAAACGACTCCAAAACGGAGTGTTTATATGTGACTCTAAGGCGGCACACAGCTACAACTGTCGGAGTTAGTGTCCGTGTTTTTGATGCAGTCATCTTACCATCACCGGTTGTCACAAACTTAGGTGCCACTTTGGACTGCAACTTGACCATGACAGACCAGGTGAACAAGGTCATACGCTGCTCCTACTTCCATCTGAGGAGGATTGGCAGGATCAAGCACCATCACAATACATCAACACGTGAGAAAGTGGTGTGCTCCACCGTCTTGTCTAGGCTGGATTACCACAACGGTACCTTGACAGGGTTGCCAGAGTCGACATTGCAACGTCTCCAGATGGTCCAGAACAACGCCGCCCATATGATAACTGGAACGCGAAAGTCGGAACACATCACTCCAGTCCTGCAGGCTCTACACTGGTTGCCTGTTAGAGAACGGATCTCCTACAAGGTCCTTGTCAACGTTCAGCAAGCAATTCACTCGCCAACAGCACCACTGTATCTCAAGGACATGTTTGTCCTCTACAGGCCTTCGATGTCTCTTCGGTCTGGCTCTGATGGGTGGAAACTCATTGTGAGTCGTGTGTCACGCCAGTATGGGTCGCGCTCATTCCCTGTACGTGGAGCTAAAATGTGGAACGAACTTCCTGCTGCCATGCGGTGCCCTATGACCACCAGTACTTTTAAAAAACTTAAAACCCACTTCTTTAAATGTTCTTACAGCATCATTTAGACCTATGTTTCATGTGTTTTATATTATACAGGACTCATTTTTCACATGTTTTATACCTGTTAAGCGCATAGTAACGAATGTAATGTTGCGCTTAACAAATGAATAAATTATTATTATTATTATTGCCAACGGAACTAGGTGATCCCAGTTAGTCTGCCGCTCACTCATATACAGGCTCAGGATCTGCTGCAGCGTCCGGTTGAATCTCTCAATGAAGCCCTCTGACTGTGGTCGGAAAGCGGTTGTCCGTGTCATTTTTCAGCAAGTCCGACTCGAAATTTCTGCCTTGGTCGGTATGGATCTCCATTGGAATGCCATACCGGGCTGCAAACTGGTTGATGAAAATGTCTGCAACCGTAACTGCTTCCTGATTCGGCATGGGGTACGCTTCTACCCACTTGGTAGAGTAATCACCCACTACCAGGATATAACGGTTCCCCCGGGTAGATTTAGGTAACGGACCCATCACGTCCATGGCAACCCGCTCCATTGGTGCTCCTACCCGGTACTTCCGCATCGGAGACTTTCTTAAATTCTGCATACTTCATGACACATACTCGTCACAGCTCAGGACCCACTGCTTTATGTCTCGCATCATCCCTGGCCAGAAATACCGCCTCCGTATGCTAGCCGCCAAACGCCTGCTTTCGAGATATCCTCCCGTCTGGCTCTGATGGGCCAGATGGAAGATCTCCTGCCTCAGCTCTTTTGGTGTAATCAACTGCATGCGACTCATTCCTTCCGCTGTTTTCCACTTCCTGTAGACTACTCCGTCCGCTTTCAGCAAGGTTTTCCCGCATATCGAACAGCACTTTCTCTTGACTAGAGAAGGGGCTCAGACTAGAGAAGTCTACGTTATCAATCATACCGCTTCCGTCGATCAGGGCTGCTACCATCCGGTACCAAGGTTCTGCTTGCTGCATCCTCCGGAGGTCGGCCGATTGATACTTCTGCCATAGCACTGTATCTGCTTCCGTATTACCCGCCGGCTTATTCTGCTCCGCAAAAGCCTTCTCCGCATCAGCTTTCCCTGCAACTGCAAACGCTTTTTCTGGAACAACCTTTTCCGCCACCGCAGCCGCCTTCCACTCCACCCTTACGGAGGTCTCTGCCAAGTCTGCTTCACCAGCAGATTCCCGCGACCGCCTCCGACGACCCCCCTTCCTTGGCTTGGGCTGTGGAGTTTCTCTGCTTCGGGTCTGCCGGACAATCTCCCCGTGGTTCCAAGCATCGATCTTAGCCTGCTTCCAATCGATTTTTCCACATTGGCTGCACGGAGACCTGGACAGCGCATCTGCATTATTGTGGATTCGGCATGGACAGTGCTCTGTATCAAAGTGGAACTCACTCAGGAGCTCGATCCAACGAGCGACCTGACCCTGAGGGTCCTTGAAGTTCATCAACCAGGTAAGACTGCCATGATCCGTTCTCAGCAAGAAGTGTCGTCCCATCAAGTCCTGCTTATTTTTTTGCACTGCAGATACGACCGCCAACAGCTCCTTCCAGGTCACACAATACCGCCGTTCCTCTTTGGTTAGGCTGCGACTCGGGTAGGTGATGACCCGCTCCTGATTGTCCTGCTTCTGCGACAGCACTGCTCCCAACCCGGAATCGCTTGCGTCCGTGTCCAGGATATATCTGCCCTGCTCTATCGGGTAACGGAGAATCGGTGCCGACACCAGTCGGTTTTTCAGCTCTGGTCCCAGGGGAGAGGTTGGCATGTGTGTGACAGGAAGAATAAGATCCCTAGCCAGCTCCGACAGCTCTTTCTCCGGTAACAGCTTCCGGGTCTGCAACTCCGCCTGGAAAACAAAGGTCTTCTCTCCTGGACAGAACTGTTGCTTCAGCGCCGCAACAACTGTATCGAAACTCTGTCGCTGCTCAGCGGATAGGTCCAGCAAAATACTGCGTGCGTTACCCCTCAGACTAACGCACAGGTTCAGCGCCTTCTCCTCCTCTGTCCACCGATAGTAACGGGCATACTCCAAGAGGTGTGCCTCGCACTCCTGCCAAGGGTCGGACCCGTCGTAGGTCATCGGCCTAGCCACTCCTGCTCTTGGCGCCGATTTCTGCTATGTCTCCGCCTGACTCTGCTTTTCCGTCACCGCCAAATGCTGCCGGAATACCTCCATCTGCATTGCAAGGAGTCTGGTCAGGTTATCGACCAGATTTTCACCCATCTCCAGCTCTGCTTCCTGCTCACGGTCACCTGCCTGATCTGGAAAATTAATTTCCGCTTCCGCAATCTGCTCCACAGCTTGCACCGCTCAGAAGACACGTGGAGGCTCCTCTGCAGCCGCTTTCTGCTCTCGGGGAAGCTCTTCCCGCTGCAACGGCCTCTGCTCTGCAGGTCGAGCTGCTTCTTTATCCGCAACCGGCAACTGCAACTGCTCAGCTCCTACTGCTCCCACCAGCTGCTCTGTGTCCAACACGGCTGCCTTCAGCTGCTGTTCCGCCAATCTGCCCCGCCTGGTAGTCATACTGCACATGATCCCACCGCCGCCACCAAAAAGTTGATTATTACGTTTGTAACGGATCTGGGGGTCAACCAGAGTTGACGGAAAATTCGGGACTACTGCTACACGGTTAATTCGGCTAGAAGTTGGAAGCATGGTCTGTGAAATGGACCTCCAACTGTTTCCGACTGCAATCTGCACCTGCACCTGAAATTTAGATTCTGGTTGCGTTTCTGCTCTGGTACTGCAACTGCTCCGTCAGGTACCGTCTCTGCAACTGCTCCGTCGTTTCCGTCTGTGCAACTGCCCCGTTAATTCCGTCTCTGCAACTGCTCCATTGATTCCGCCTCTTCAGCTGCTTTGTTGATTCTGTCTCCGTCTTCTTCTCTGATGATATGGGTTCTGGATCACCCTCAGACATTATCAGCTTTATCTTAACCGACTGTTAAGTTGTATATCTTTTCTCCGTATTACTCTCTTTACTGATTACCATTACTTTATCATTCTCCAAGTTTTTTCAGGAACACGGAAAAATAATCCGGATGATGTTTTCAAGTTTATTTTCTAAGTGTACAGTCGGAAGACATAAATTGTAATCATCTGCATGACCTAAGCCGGAGCCCGGGAGTACTCTGCTCTGGAAGAAGGGTCTGAACAGGTCGACGTCAGGACACCAACTCCAGTGATCCTCGCCGGAGCGAGGGCTTTTATAGACCTCAGACCCGGTGTCACGTGACCAACCCATTGCGACGTCACAGACCGACAAAACACTGATTTTTCCGGAATTTCCAAAAACATGTTAGAACCAATCAGTGGCTGCCACGTCACCTTTTAAACCGAAAATGAGGCTGATCACATGACCTTTCGGAAATTACGTAGTTTGACGTTTTTGTACTCCGGGGTCTGCGGCTCAACCGTCAGGGTGTCTGGCAGTTCCGTTTCAACCATCTTAAAATTATTTTAAGTTCTAAGCCGGAACACCTCTCTAATACCACCAATATGAAACCGTATGAACTGTTAAACACATATACATTTTAATGAACTGTTATTCAACGGCAATATCACGAAATAATGTACGAAATACCTTGGGGAATGGTTGGGAACACCCAAAATCCGTTACAATATTCTTATGACCTTGATTTTGACCTTAGACCTAATTTTTCAAAATGGCGGCCATTTTCGACGACAAAAAGTCCTGATTTCAGACTTTGGCGGCCATTTTCTCAAAATCTGTTCAGTAACTTTTTTTTGTTGATGCATAACAATCCTCATATGGATCCCTATGAAGTGTATAAGTTTCGTTGGCCTTGAATCGCTCGAAATGGGCCATTTTGCCAAACGTGACATTCCTTTGTTTAATTCTCGTATGCTTTATAATGGGATACATTATGCCGAATATCTCACTTAATATTGTGATCAGAGACTAGGCATGAATTGTGGACATATAGGAAATGATATATGCTGAATATTCTCATGACCATGAATTTGACCTTTGACCTCATTATCAAGGTCATATAAAAATGGCTAATATCTCACTTATTATCCACTTTACAGCTTAGGAATCAATTATGAACATATAGGAAGTGATATATGCAGATTAATCATGACCTTGAATTTGACCTTTGATCTAAACTTCAAGGTTACAGCACAAAATAACTAATATCTCGCTTATTATGGACTTTACAGCTTAGGAATCAATTGTGAACATATAGAAAATGATATATGCTGAATATTGTCATGACCTTGTATTATATGTCATTTCAAGGTCAAAGGATCATTTTCAAGGTCAAAGGACAAAATGCCTTATATATTGCTTCTCTATTGCCTTTATAGCTTGGGAACCAATTTGGACAAACAGGAAATGAGATACACTGAATATTTTGATGACCTTGAATTTGACCTTGACCTTTTTTTCAAGGCCAGAGCACAAAATGTCCAACATCTCGCTTATTATCAACTTTACAGCTCACGAATCAATTGTGGATACCCTAGAAATGATATATGCTGAACATTCTTGTGACCTTGAATTGACCAATGACCTTATTTTCAAGGTCATGGAACAAAAGGCTGATATCTGAAATATAACTTGTCCGGTAACCTTTCTTAGCCCTTGGGCTAATTTTTCAAAAGATTCCTCTAATGTACCTTTATGACGTGTATAAGTTTCATTGCCCTTGACTCGCTGGTGTACGTGTGGCGGCCATTTCGATTTTTTCGACGGGTCCCAAATGGCACTTTTTCATGTTAAATTCTCCTATGCTTTATAATGGGACAAATTATTGCTAATATTTCACTTAATATTTAGATTAGAGATTAGGAATCAATCATGAACATATAGGAAATGATATATGTTGAAAATTCTTGTGACCTTGAATTTGACCTTTGACCTCATTTTCAAGGTCACAGGACAAAATGGCTAATATCTCGCTCATTATCGACCTTACAGCTTAGGAATCATTTGTGAACATGTAGGAAATGATATATTCTGAATATTGTCATGACCTTGAATATGACCTTCGACCTAATTTTCAAGGTCACAGGTTAAAATGGCCAATATCTCGCTTATTGTCGACTTTATAGCTTAGGAATCAATTGTGGACATACAGGAAATGATATATGCTGAATATTCTTGTGACCTTGGATTTGACCTTTGACCTAATTTTCAAGGTCAGAGCACGAAATGGCTAATAGCTTGCTGATTATCGACTTTACAACTCAGGAATCAATTGTGGACATATGGGAAATGATATACACTGAATATTCTCATGATCTTGAATTTGACCTTTGACCTTATTTTCAAGGTCAGAGCACAAAATGGCTAATATCTCGCTTATTATCGACTTTACAGCTTAGGAATCAATTGTGCACATATAGGAAATGTTATAGTCCGAATATACTGATGACCTTGAATTTGAATTTTGACTTCATTTTCAAGGTCAAAGAACAATATGGCTAATATTTCACTTAGTATCCACTTTACAGCTTGGGACTAAATTGTGAACGTAAAGGAAATGATGTATGCCAAATATTTTGATGACTTTGAATTGGACCTTTGACCTTATTGTAGTAGTGTTGTGTGTGCCGTGAATCAAGACGAGTTTGGCAACAAATAAACAAACTTTATTCACACACAAAAACTGTCGAGGGTTGGGTACTGGGCGTTTGGAACAACACGGAAAATATCCAATAATTATATGATCCAGCTTGCATGGATAGCTGCGACTGACCATGCTTTAAAATTCAATCTTTTATAGAGACAATGTTTACACCAATAAATTTAAATCTAAAACAATCTATGGAATCTTGAATGAATTGATGAATCTAATGAATGAATGAATGAAAGGACAACCTGAAACAACACGGAAAATATCCAATAATTATATGATCCAACTTGCATGGATAACTGCGACTGACCACGAAAACGGCACGCGTTACGTTTCATACTTTACATTGACAACGGTCATGGGGGCCAGCCCTTGCCAGGCGCATGGCCACAGGCGATCGGCGCGGGAAATTAGCAGGTGTTATTACACCCATGCATACCACACCACACTTGGCATAAAGCCTCAGTCACACCATGCAGCTGCTTACATACACTGCCGTTTTGAGACAATGACGTCCTCGTCATTTCACATCTTCTTCAGGACTTCTGAAAAGAGAGAAAAGTGAACATTGAGAAATTCTCCATAAGGTGCAACAATATGTTCACCGGAGTTCCGAGGTGAAACATGTTGACTGTAGACATGATAAAATCATTCAAACGCCTGGGTGGTCTTCTAATTCTGGTTGATCTCCTCAGCGGGACGGGTTCCTCTGCTTCCAACTTAAACTCAGAAGACGTCTGTTCCCCTGTCGTGTCGGTTTCATCCCTACTGCTTCCTCCCGGCTCTTCCGACTCTGGCAAACCTGGAGTATCTTCATCCAGGAGGTGAACTTCCACTTCTTGCTGTAGGTTTTCATGGCTGGAGGTCACAATTGGTTGAGTGTCGACCTGTCGTTTTTCTGCTGGCCCATTCCAAACTTGTGTGCTTGTTTCTTCTTCGTGGCCATTGGCGAAGATAGGGGAAATAGCATGTTTCTGTGTAGGATACGTGTCGAACCATCCTTCTCCTTCTGCACAGTAAAAACTGGGACAGACTCTCAAAGAGTACATTAGCTGTTGTCACTGCTGTCTTGTTTCTCGTTGGTATCGCCTGTTCATACTTCGTGAGGTGGTTTGTGATGACAAGAACACTGTTATACCCTCCTTTGGACTGCTCCAAACTGAGGTAATCTATGCATACCAGTTCCAAAGCGGCCGGAGTGCTGATACTCACAAGTTATGTTCGTTTTGGCAAGTTTGGTGCCTTACTGCGCAAACATCGCTCACACTGTTTGATGTAGGTCTGAATGCTGTTGTCCATCCCAGGTCAGTAGAAGCGGTCTTTTATATCAGTGCAATCGTCCTGTCCCTTCCGAGGTGACCCATGTATTCATAGTACAGCTTGAGCACCAGGTCTCGTCTCGACTCAGAAAGAAGCAGCTGCAGCTTGGCACGTGGCTCTTTTGTCTCACGATATTTGATGTTATCCTTGAGCACAAGCTTGTTCCACTCCCTTAAGTATGGTTGGATCTTCCCAGGCTGTCCTTTCTCATCAGGGCAGGTACCCTTTTCAAGAAATTTATTCATCTGGCACAGAATAGGGTCATCCTTTTGCTCTTGTGCCCAGTTGATATCAAGAGGTGCAGCGTCACTGGTTCCTATAATGGAGTTTACAACACCGACCGACATACAGAGGCATTCCACATAACCTGAGAAGTTGTCTTCCTGCTGCAACACCGCTTCCAACATGCCAGAAACAGCAGTTTGTGATATGAATTTGTGTTGTGGAAGGCGTGACAATACATCTGCATCAGCATTTTCCTTCCCTGGCTTGTAGAAGACGTCGAAATCATAGGTGGACAGTTCTGCCAGCCACTGATTTCCATGAGCATCCAGTTTTGCTGAACTAAGGACGTAGGTGAGGGGGTTGTTGTCTCTGGTGACGGTGAATCAGTTCCCGTAGAGATAGTCATGGAATTTTCGAGTAATGAGCTGGATAGTTCCTTTCATACTGGCGCAATACTCTGCTGGCATATGTGATCACCTTTGTGTGGCCATCCTGCTCCTGACATAGCACTGCGCCTAGACCTTCCAGACTCGCATCTGTCCACACAATGAACGGGAGGTCATACCTCGGGAAATTGAGTACAGGAGGGGAGACCAAAGCCTTGATGAGTGCTTCAAAAGCCTGTTGTTGTTCTCCGCCCCATTCCCATTTTGGTTTCTTTGTGGGCTTCCCCTTCTTCACATCCAGACTTTCTAGCAACTTCGTCAATGGTCGTGCAATCTCTCAATAATCTTGAATGAACCTGTGATAGAATCCAGAAAACCCTAGAAATTTCTGCAGTTCCTAATGCTCGTTGGTGGTTGCCAGGTTTCCAGAATCTTGGTTTTTTCGGGGTCACACTCTATACCCTCCTTGGAGACAACATGTCCAAGACAGCATATCCGTTGCTGCAAGAATTTACACTTGCTCGGCTTCAGTTTTAATCCTGCATCCACCAGGCGCCAGAGTACCTCTGACAAGCGCTCCAAGTGCTCCTCAATCGTACGAGAAAAGACAACATCATCCAAATAAATCAGGCATGTGTTGAGATGAAGGTCACCCATCAATTTTTGCATCAGCTTTTGGAAAGTGGCTGGCGCAATAATGAGACCAAAAGGCATGCGGTTACATTTGAAGAACCCTAATGGTCTCACCGTAGATGTGGTCTTCATGTCAGCTTCTAGTTCCACCTGCCAATAACCACTTTTCAGGTCAAGGCAGGTGAACCAAGTGGCTCCAGAAAGCACATCCAGGGTTTCCTCTATCTTTGGCAGGGGAAACGAATCTCGAATTGTGAAAGAATTCAGATGCCGGAAATCTATACAAAATCTCAAGGTCCCGTCCTCGCGACTCAGATTTCTGTATGACTCCCTGATCCAACATTTTCTGTAAATGCTGACGGACTTCTTGGTATAGAGCTGGTGGTATGCGTCGAGCTCTCTCCTTGAATGGAGTTTCATCTGTCAGACGAATGGCATGTTTGACGGTGGAAGTACACCCCCGCTGTCCATCTGCAGCAAACGTTTCCTTGTGCTTCAGAATTACACTTTCAAGATCAACGATCTGGTCCGGTGGGTTATTCTACTTCAGCTCCTGCCAGTTAAACTGAGCCAACAGGTCATGATCATTGGAAGCCAACGTTGTGGGATGTTCAGTAGCAGCCTGGTGTAAATCACACATCTAGGTGGCAACTCAATCTATTCGTCTGTGTGGTTGAACACTTCGACTGGAACAACAGCATTTTCTTCCTTGAACTCTACTAGTCCTGCAGTCACCGTGACACCCAGTCTTCTGATGTCAGACGTGTCGGTTACCATAGCTAAGTTGTGAGCCACTGGAGTGACAACCTGGGCTTGTGACATAATGATTGTGGTCTGCCCGGGATCCAAAGTAATTGAATCAGGGCACCTCGATAAACCATAGACGTCACCAGATTTCGCCAAGTGTTTGTCCTTGAATGTGACTCTTCCAGTGTGAACTGTGTCCAGAATTCAGAATTTGATCAAACTCCTGCAGAACATTGGTGCCAATCAAAAATGGTACATGACCATTGTACTCCGTGTCCGGCGATACTAAGATTGGAAAAGTTCCCACATCTCTGAATTCTCCATCATACGGGAGCATGACATTGGCTTCAACGTAGCCATCATAAGGAGGTCTGTTCCCTCCAGCACCACAGACATACAGAAGATCATTCAAGGGATAAACACAAACGTCTGTCAGATGTGTTTTCAAAAATGCATGAGCAATCGTGGTCACCATTGACCCAGTGTCCACTAGTGTCTGAACGGAGATACCACTAAGCTTTGCAGTCGCCTCGTTAGCAAAACCAACCATGTCTGTTGGGATTGCTTTGGTATCCTTGTCGTTGTTGTGGACATCCATTGATCCCACCTTAGATGTCTGGGCTAGTTTAACGACCCTGGTCCCTGCCTCTGGAATGGCCTTTGTAGCTTTTGCTGGACAAGGGCAGGATTGGATGGGTTGTCACAAGTTTGCATCCTATTTCCATCCTCTCCACAGCGGTAGCAGACAGCCGTGTGTTCCCTCCTCGAGAATTTCGGCCACTTCCACCACCAGATTGTTTTGTTTTTGTACTGGCTGAGGGTTCATCAGTCTTCTTCGAGACTGGCTTGGTATTCAGCTGAGAACAGAGTACCTTCTGCAGAGTCTCGTTCATCTGCTTCTGTTGGGCAGAGATGAATCATTGATTCATCATTGATTCTTTCATCTTGCTCATAACATCTTCCCAGTTCACAGGAGGAGCTGCAGTCGCCTGAGCCTACTGTACCTTAGAACACTTCAACCTCAGCCGCTTTTCTCAGACGACTCTCTTCCTTCCGGATCTCTAACAAAAGCTCTGAAAAGGAGGGTGGACTATCTGACCGATCTTCCAGCTTTAGTCTCTGGATTAGATCCTCATCCATACTTCCTCTGATCAGCTGTGAAATGTGATGCTTAGGGATGTCTGTGACTGTCATGCCCCCTCGGTCCACTGTCTCCGTGAAATGGATATACAGTCATTGCAGATACTCAGACAAAGTTTCCTTCTGGTAGATGGAGTGATATGTGATGAGCAGTTCTTGACCATCAACGACCTTCCCATACAAGTTGAAGAGAATATCCCGACACCCTTTGGAATCTAGATTGTTTTGACATCTTACTGTATCCAAAGCGGGGCGGAGTAGACTCTGTAGAATGGCACTACGTTTCTCAGCCTCACTAGCCGTAGGGTCTTCATGGATCTGAGTGGCCATCCAATACCATGTCTCAAAATCAACTTCCCCATGAGCGACTGGAGTCTTCCCACTGAACAATCTGATCTTCCAAATCGGAGGATGTGTGGAATTCTGAACAACCACCTGTGGGGTCTGAACAGGAGTCCCCTGTGTGTTCTCGCCCAAGTCGGTTGTCAGTGGATCAAGTATACGGCGTCTCTCTTCTACAGAGAGGTCACTGAACTGTCTCACCAGCTCATCGGCCATGATGACTACCGATGCAAGCCAGAGTGCATACAATACAAAGTTGTCCAGAATTGACCAAGTGAAGCGATCCAGGTATGGAGTCCAGTATATGGTGCAGGGCAACCGGTGATTATCTGTGTACCTGTTCTAATGCCTGATAAACTATCAAGAGCGAAATAACTCAAAGTCAAATTCAAGTCAGACAAACATCCAGACGGATCTGGGGCAATCAACAGATCCGGAATTGATAATCAGAGTTGGGCGATACCCGAAGTCGAGCCACAACTGATAAAGTGATCCAGATGAATTTCGAGTGATCAACAGATCAGGAATAACAGAACCAGTGTTGGGCGATAACTGACATGAAGCCGCAACTGACCAAGGGATCCAGACAGATCTGGAGCAATCAACAGATCAGAATAAACTGTACCAGCCACAACTGACCAAGTGATCTGGGTGGATTCGGACTATCACCGATCCGGACTACAACCAACACAAACAGAGAATTATTGTGATCCGGACAGATCTGGAGCAATCAACAGATCCGATAAGGTTCAGGGGTACCGTTGACAATATAAGTAGCCTTCAATCAATGTGTCATTAATATTACACCATGTTCATTCAACAACTATCGTTCAAAGTACAGGATTCACACAACACACACATATTAAATTGTTAGTAATAAGTGGGATGCCAACTCGCAAAATCGAACGCAGTCTGTGTAATAACGCACGGGTCGCGAATATTTCAAGTCGCAATAATCAAATCGGATATAAACCGCGCTTCAGATCGCAAATAGAATAACCAAAAACGCCTAAGACATAACAGATCCTAAGATGCCAACAAGAATGATTGAAACGAAATGATCAATGATTGATCAATGATGTTGACATGATCAATGATAATTATACCAGTTCAACTAGCACTCAATGATATACTTAATTATAAAATTACCAAAATACACATGCAAAATACCAGTAATGGATTTAGTATATTCATATAAGCACGACCTCACTATAACAGGTCCATTTTTTATGTACCACCAAAATACACAATATTTCACACAGGAAATAAATACACAATGATCAAATTACTGCCTACCAATAAATAAACGCGATTCTAAATCAATCAAATATTGAATCACTTTTTGACAGAACTTGATTAAAGAGTGATAAATTTCCTACTCACACCGTTAACGTAGTACGCTACAAACAGGGAGGTAATGAATTGTCAAAATTTAAAAGTTATATCTTGAATATTATCTGTTCAAAATAACATAGTTTATAGAGAAACTGATCAGCATTCTAATACTGAAAAGAAAATAGCGGGTCACCGTGCTGGTTTCTTCGAGATATTCGATCGGAAATCACAAACATTTACTAAAATGACTTAATTGATGGTATTTTTACACATTTCTTACCTATAACCACATCTTGCATCTTGTTTTCCAAGAGAACGGATACGGTGACCCCCTATTTTCTTTTCAGTTTTAGGATGCTGATCAGTTACTCTATAAAATATGTCATTTTGAAGCTAGATTTTGATAATACAGTCATTTATTTTGAAAAACTCTCTGACCCCCTTCCCTCACTGTTTGGAGCGGACTACCTTGATATACACCATCAGATCATGTACTTGACTGATCTGGTATACAATCACACTCTAATAATTATTATTACAAGTACCGAGTGGCTATCTGAACAAAATTAATATTCACAACCACTGCCTAATTCCACATTTATTACCGTGGAACCAAATTATTATTTTAGAGCAGTGTAATCAAACTACTGCATAGTCTTAGTTGTAATCTACACTTTGGTAAATTAACACTCAACACAGGGCTGCGCACTTCCCTTTCAAGTCCGACCGATCGATACTCTGGCCACTTGCAACGACGCTGATTGACGCGAGGCTCGAGCGAAGTCTATACAACGAAGCGCGCGCAGAGATGTCGCGGTCCGTGGAGCGTAGACGATGTACATGTAGGTAACACCCGCAGTTCAGGTCACTATGGTGTACGATGGCGGCCACCCCGTGGCCTCGTGGGCTCGCCTTAGTATATATGCGAGGCCACGAAGCGAGGCCACGAAGCGAGGCCTTGAGGCCGCCACGAAGCGAGGCAACGAGGCCACGAAGCGAGGCAACGAGGCCACGAAGCGAGGCCACAAGGCCACGAAGCGAGTCCGCGAGGCCACGAAGCGAGGCTACGAGGCCACGAAGCGAGTCCACGAGGCCCACGAAGCGAGTCCACGAGGCCACGAAGCGAGGGCACGAAGCGAGGCTACGAGGCCACGAAGCGAGGGCACAAAGCGAGTCCAAGATGATACAAAACCCAAAACCCTGTCACAAAACATTTGTCTATACAGACTCATGCAGGAAATTGTGAGTGGCATTCCCTCAACATGGATATAGAGAAATTTACTCTTTATGTGTGAATAATTATTAGGGAATTCCGTTTAATGTCAATCAAGCATTAGCTGAACTAAACTTAAAATTTCTTTTAAGGTCATCCAAATGCAGGGGTTTGCATCGTCTTAAAGGCTGACCAGTAACTTGAGGAGTTTTCTAATTGCTATTATTCATCACAGCTAACACTTTTTGTTCTTGGCACTCAGAGGATCGAATAACAAAACAACTTATGTTGGAGGGTGTAAATATTCCAGTCCTGAAAAAAGGTTACATATATTATATTATAATAAACTGATTGGTTGCTGGAAACTTTACGAATCACACATTCACACAGTTAAATATGTCATTGAGTCATCATCAGATATGTCATTGAGTCATCATCAGATACGAAGATTATAGGTCACACCGATTGGAAAGAGCATTGTCGGCGTCATTGAACCTGGCTTCGAGTACAGATAAATTATAGGTTCAAACGTAGTGTGTTGTTGTTGTGGTTCATATATTTCACAAATCATTTTTTTTGTTAGCTTATAGTCAATATGTAGTCTAATGTAAATGATATATACACTGAAAAAATTGACATAGATGCCATAGAAAAGTGTACATTTAATATGATCGTCTACATATATTTACGGTCTTATCCAGTACCGAAAACGTCTTGATAACTGATATGCAAACGCTTTGCATATACACATATGAAATGTCGGTAGTTGTGGTAGCTGTCTTTGATACATATTTGTATACTGATATAAATAAGTACCGTTCGGCATTTGTCAGATGAAGAAAGATCACTGAATATTGTTGCGAATGCGTTATGATTCCTCATGGGTTCATGCGTGAGCCTGCTCCTAGGTCTTGTGAACTCGCTTCGTGAACTCGCTTCGTGGCCTCGCTTCGTGGCCTCGTTGACTCGCTTCGTAGCCTCGCCTTAGTTTATATGCGAGGCCACGAAGCGAGTCCACGAGGCCACGAAGCGAGTCTGTGTCTTCACTCGCTTCGTGGCCTCGTTGCCTCGCTTCGTGGCCTCGTCGCCTCGCTTCGTGGCCTCGTGGACTCGTTTCGTGGCCTCGTGGACTCGCTTCGTTGCCTCGTGGACTCGCTTCGTGGCCTCGTCGCCTCGCTTCGTGGCCTAGGTCGCAGTTAAACTCCTGCAGGGCCCAATTTCTCATCTCCGGGTTACCCCTGGGTTTTCATAACCTGAGGTTAACCCTGGGATAACCTGTAGGTCACCTTCACATTGCATTTCTAATGTCCGAGTTATCCCTCGGTTATCCCTGGGTTTCGAAACCCAGGGGTAACACGGTGTTAACCCCAAGGTAACCCACGACATGGATTTCTCATCTGTGGGTTTGTGTAACCCAGGTGTAACCCTGGGCTAAGTTGTATTGTTTTCTTAACCCTGGTATACAGTAGGTTTATGGAGATGTTTCATGTTACATTATGGATAACTTTGTACCTTTTAATGACATCCGACGACAACGGAGACAGTTACTGAGGCGGGAGAGATCTGTTTCGACACCGAATGAACGTGTTTGGTGGATCTCATTCTGCTTAGACCATTCCTGGATGGACGATTCACCGTTAGACACGCCGTACGAGATGTAGTTGTTAGGCTAAGATTCAAAGATAAAAATGATATTTATTTTCCAATTGTTATCGAATAATTTATCTATTCAACGATAAAAAATCCACACTTTTCATGAATTCGTATCGAACAATGATGTCTGCTCATCTTGCTCACGACGAGGCCCTATTCTTGCAAACTGTATATGTGACGTGCTCATCGATGAGGTACTCGCCGATGTTATCATTAATTGAATGGTCTATATTATAGGGGCGATGACATGTATATGGGCGAAGATACGGATCCGTTGCCTCGCCAAGATCGCGAGTCAATTGGTTAACTTGAGAAATTTATGCTCAGAAAGGCCTACACGGTAAAAACTGGATGGAGTACATGCAATTTATTACTTATAATGACATATACTTTTGAATAAGCGAAACTAGCACCAATCTCACAAATACGCCTTAGAATACAAAGGAATTCAAAATTATCGTACACGCAGGAATCGTCCATTTCGGGTCGTCCATTCAGGTATCGTCCATTCAGAACTCGTCTATCTCAGATGACACCGTATGATAACAGACTTATCCGGCGCTACCGTTTGAGCCAACAGACGATATGACATTGTATGAGAGTTAGGGTGCATCAAATTCCACATGAAAAATAAAAGTTTCATGTATCATTCTGTCCCTAGTCTAAAAATGTTCCAATACCAATAAAACTATAACCAGCAAAAAATTGGACATCTCTGATGATATTTAGGGGGTCCACCCAGCCAATGAAAATATCAAATAACCGCTAATACCAGAAAAAGTGTCATTTATTTAGAAAATGTAAAACAAACAGTAGGTACATGTATTTGTGGTTCATTTCTATTGTGTCACAGAAGTGATTAGCATTAACATTACTGAAATAGTAAATAGACAGATTGGGAATATCAAAATTAAAATGATAATCATGCTATCATGTATATTGCCTAGTCAACTATCTGAAACATAATAAACTTTTCAGTGTCTAATGTCCGACTGTTTGTTGATGTGGAAATGTTCATTTACATTGTAGTTGTGGCTTGTACTGGGGTGGGCCTTCTTTTTATTAAGGTTTGGGTGGCTTTTGCCGTCCTGCTCCACCACCTACATCAT
Organism: Terebella lapidaria; assembly: GCA_949152475.1. Lineage (NCBI taxonomy): Eukaryota > Metazoa > Annelida > Polychaeta > Terebellida > Terebellidae > Terebella > Terebella lapidaria. Next base: position 11,248,185 of record OX424567.1, read on the forward strand.
GGTAGTGCTGCTCGTCCTTCTGTGCCGCAAGGTGATGTTATGATGATTTTAGTTCAGCTTCTGATTTTGCTACAAGGCGAGCCAGATTGTTCCTCCTGGGAAGGCACACTGCTTGAGAGTCTGAGACGACCTTGTTGACTTTCTCATACAAGATGAGATTCTTGTACAGCTTGAGGTCATTCCACGCAGTGCCAGTACCTTATGTATGCTGAAGCCACCACTGAAGGGATTAGAACCTGTTGTTTGGTCAAAAGTTTTCCAGGACGCAGACCCTGAATCTGTGTGTTCAGTAGGCTGTGTTTGATAGTATACATCAACTTTTCCATCCATCTTGCTTTATGGATTGCTCCTGGGCCTTTGTAGGTGAAGGTTGGATTCTCATTACCTGACTCCTCTACCTCTAGTACAAGGCAAAGCTTCACAATCTCCTCACAGTGAAGATTCAGTTCAGACTGAAGGACTGCAACAGGTTCATTTCTCAAATTTTCGACGAGCTCAGTTTCCTGCTCTCCAACTATTGGATCGACAAGACGAGAAGAAGTCTGTGATTCGTCGTGTAGCAGGGTCTCAAAGTTTTTGTAAAGGACTGAACAACATCAACTCTGGCGATTTTGAAGCTCCGTGTTTGAGGTCATTGAACACGAGTCAGTATTATTCCTCTCATGTAGTATCTGCACCCAGATCACAGGAGGGCACGAAGTGGGCAACTGAAGAGGCCACAAAGAGCAGCTGAAACATAACCTGTTTTTGATCATTGGATGCTGTGGTGTCAATCACGATCGGCCCTGCACAGTTCCAGGACTCAAGTATTTGTTCCGTCAATTCTTCAATAATTTCTCTGGTCCTCCTGTCTGAACGTGGTTGGTTATGATATGACGGCATGCCAAAGAGTTTTGTGTCATCTATGGTTCCTACTGCAACTGTGAGGTGTTCTTAAGACACACCTTGGTTGGTGAGTGTTGGCCGTAGTTTGGAGTCCCAATGTAATACTGTTCTCTGCAAGTCTATGCAATGTTGACCAAACAATCCACCGGGTCCTGTTGGCATAGGAGATAGGCGCTCTGTCAGGATCAACACTCCACTTCACCAATTCAAAGCCTGTGTGAATGCAGCCTGAACAGTTGGTGTGATTTCCATGTGTGTAGCTGGAGACACAATTCTATGTCATTTCAACACATCAGGTAGGATGAAATGCGAATTATCCATGGTTTCCATATTTAATTGGATGGAAATCAGAACATCACCTGCTATTAGAAAGACTGTAATATTCACTGATTTGTGTCAGCATGAACATAAAATGACACAACTTACATATAATTTCAGGATTCTGATAGCTTGGGAGGTACATACTGATTACTTGAAATCACTGAAAATTCGGAATTTCTAAACATTTACATCACCAGGAATCAGGACATGTATGGGGTTGATTCGGGATGTGATTATTTTCTTGATCCATACTTGCAAAACATATGGCCTGACGTCACATGGGAAGGTTTTCCTACCTCAGAAACGGTTTCTTCAGGATATTGTATTCAAAGTAAATCATGCTGATAAACATTAGTATTTCAAAAATTCAGATGCCAGGTGGACCCCCTAAATATTAAAATAATTCTCTCATATTTTGCAATCCCTGTTAATTTGATCATTGGAACAAAAGTAGGATAGGGACAGCACGATTTGAAAACATTGTGGAATTTGATGCACCCTAATGAGAGTCTTGGTCCCGAGCATTACGATCAGATCAGAATATTGAGCTACTTAGGACCCTAACTTGATCTACGCGTAGCCATACCGAGATGAGTTGTTTGTGGGTGCAAGACTGAGTTGATTTGTTTAATTTTGATCTCAGTGCATCATGTTCTCAGTTTTATTTGGAGCTCAACTTAGACTGTACTAGGTTGCCGAGCCAAACATGCAACAAAACCACAGGTTAACCGGGGGTTAGCCTTAGGTTAAGTAACCTAGACCTAGCCTTGACATGGGAAACAAACCTGACCCACGCCCACGGGTCAGGGTTATCCCTGTGTTAGCTCACCCAGGGTTAACCCTGGGTTTTGGACTTAACCTACATGGGTTAACCCAGAGATGAGAAATCGGGCCCAGGGTCGATGTGGCGGGGCTCAACGACGGCGTGTGCCAGCAGCAGCTTGATGTTGTAGACCAAACCCGGTCCCTTATCGGGCGCCAGTTTGTAGCAGTGTTGTGTGTGCCGTGAATGAAGACTAGTTTGGCAACAAATAAACGAACTTTATTTACACACAAAAACTGTCGAGGGTTGGGTACTGGGTGTCGAAACAACACGGAAAATAGCCAATAATTATATAATCCAACTTGCATGGGTAACTGCGACTGACCATGCTTTAAAATTCAATCTTTTATAGAGACAATGTTTACACTAATAAATTTAAATCTAAACAATCTACAGAAGCTTGAATGAATTGATGACTCTAACGAATGAATGAATGAATGAATGAATGAATGAAAGGACCAACCTGAAACAACACGGAAAATATCCAATGATTATATGATTCAACTTAACGCGCGTTACGCTTTTATACTTGTTCACGTTGACAACGGTCACGGGGCCCAGCCCTTGCCAGGCGCATGGCCACAGGCGATAGGCGCGGGAAATTAGCAAGTGTTATTACACGCATGCATACCACACCACACTAGGCATAAAGCCTCAGTCACACCATGCAGCCGCTTACATTATTTTCAAGGTAAGGCACAAAATGTCTAATATCTCGCTTATTATCGACTTTACAGGTTAGGAATCAATTGTACACATATAGGAAATGACATATGCCGAATATTCTTGTGACTTTGAATTTGACCTTCGACCTTATTTTCAAGGTCAAGGACAAAATGACTAATATCTCAATTATTATCGATTTTACAGCTTGAGGATCAATTGTGAACATATAGGAAATGATATATGCTGAATATTGCAATGACATTGAGTTCGACCTTTGACCTCATTTTCAAGGTCAAAGGACAAAATGGCTAATATCTTGCTCCTCTATTGACTTTATAGCTTGGGAACCAAGTGTGGACATATAAAAAAGATATACACTGAATATTTTGATGACCTTGAATTTGACCTTGAACATATTTTCAAGGTCAGAGCACAAAATTGGTAATATCTCGTTTATTATCGACTTTACAGCTTAGGAATCCATAGTGAACATATAGGAAATGATATATGCTGAATATTATGGTGACCTTGAATTTGACCTTTGATTTTATTGTATAGGTCAGAGAACAAAATATCTCGCTTGTTATCAAGTTTACATCTTAGGAATTAATTGTGAACATAGAGGAAATTATATATGCTCAATGATTTTTAACCTGACGTTTGACTTCATTTTCAAGGTCAGATCACAAAATGGCTAAAATCTCACTGTCGACTTTACAGCTTAGGAATCAATTGTGGACATACTAGAAATAATATATGCCGAACAATTTCGTGCCTTTGGATTGACCAATGACTTTATTTTCAAGGTCAAGGGACAAAAGGCTAATATCTTAAATATATATTGTCCGGTAACCTTTCTTAGCCTTTGGGCTAATTTTTCAAAAACTGTCTAATCAGTTTTGAGATTTTTGATTAAAAAGATTCCTCTTTTATAACTTTGTGACGTGTATAAATTTTGTTGCCCTTGAATTGCCGATCTCCGTGTGGCGGCCATTTTGAATTTTTGATGAGCCCAAATTGTATTATTTTTAAAAACATTTTGGACTTGGAAAATTTTCGGCGCCTTTTTCCTTCATAATGGGAGCTGCCAGAACTGTACTCATAGAACGCTTGAACGCTTTGCCTCTACAGATGAAATGCTTGTAGATGGGGTTAAATTTGCATTATGAGCATATAGGAAGGCATATATGGAACAACTGATGATGACCTTGAGCTTGACCTCGTATGACCTTGAGTGCTAAATGTCCGATGTGAAGTGTGTAAATTAAATTAGCTTACAAGAAGTCATGTATTCATGACATGTCATGTTTTGGTGACCTTGAATTTGACCTCGAAGCCAAATCTCACGATCTTGCCTGACCTGACGTGTGTAAATTGGCCCCTACAGACAAAATACTTGTTGATAGAGCTTATATGTTTGTATTGTGAACATATATGAAGTCATATGCAACATACCTAATGGTGAGATTGCAGTTCACAAAGATGACTTTGATTGGTAAATCTCAAGGTCATATGTCACCTGCAATGCTTAAAACCAAAATTGTCGGTTGCAGATGTATTGATATACGAATTCCTACAGTGGCTTATTCATGCCATAATGTGTTTGTCCTGAAGAGTTTTCGTCGCGACTTCAATTCTGACGATGGAAATGATTAAAATCGCGACCGAAACGTTTTCGCTGCAGCGGAAATATTCTCGCAGCGACCAAAACATTCTCGTCGCAGCGAAAATTGTTGTTGTCGCAACTAAAACATTTTGGTCGCAGCGAAAACCATTGTTGCCGTGACCAAAACATTTTCGCTGCAGCGAAAATCGTTGTTGCCGCGCCAATACATTTCTGCTGCAGCGAGAATACTTTCCGCCGCGGCGATAATTGCACTGAACTGTGAATATTCGCCACGGCGATAATTGCAATAATAAATAATTTGTTCTCTTTGAAGTGATGAAAGAAAAGCGTTCTAACGAGTATGGCCATTCTCGCCGCGGCGGTAATCATTTTCGCTGCAGCGAGAATGTTTTGGTCGCGGCTATAATAAGTATTTAAATCGCGGCTGCAGCGAAAATGATTTTGGTCGCGACGATAATGTTTTTGCCACAGCCAAAAGTATTTAATTCGCGGCGAGAATCTTTTCGTTGCAGTGAAAACGTTTTGGTCGCGGATTTAATGATTTCGGTCGCGATTTAAATAGTTTCAGTCGTCACAATTAAATTCGCGACGAAAACTGTTCAGGAAAAACGCATTATGGCATGAATCAGCGACCGTAGATTCCAATCATAACACGCAACCATGTCCATCACGCCTCAGCAAACTGGACCAATTTGTATGGATTTTATGCAATATCATCGTTCTTTCAGTCGTATTCATGCATACTGTATTTGTATTCGATTAGCAACTGTGCTAATTTTAACGTACTTTTTCTTATTTCTGAAAACCCTTTGTGTTTTATTTCTTAGCGTAAAATGACATTTGTGAATAGGGCTGGAAAGCGGAAGTATGATCGTTGACAAATTCCAATGAAATATTCGTGAATAAGGCGTCGCCGGGGATAAACCTAATATCGCCCAATTTCTAACAACGTTAATAACTGCTGAAATAGCATGTATTGTGTGAAATAATTTTAGCGAAAGTACAAAGCAGGTATACATGTGTCAAAATTCATTAGAATAACAGGCTGTCTGCCGGCAATTTTGCTACAGCAAGGCTTTATTCGAAGTGCCGTTTTTTTCAGTGCCGCTTCGAAGCTCGGATATGTTGAGGAATTGGATAATTTTTATCTTTTACCACAGTTTTTGTATATTTTTATCGCGTATGGATACTATAACACACGTTTATATACTTAAAATCACCATAATAAATGCACCCCCATATTAAAAGATAGGGAGGCGTCAGGTGCTTATCCCCAGTCCGAATAAATTCATTGGAATTTGTCATCGATCAGTACTTCCGCTTTCCAGCCCTATTGAACTGGCCTATTCAAATCAAATTCTGTTCACAATAAAGCATTGGTGATTTGAATCAATTATCACAATGGTAAAAATCCTATTGGACTTGGGTTTTAAAAATGTAATGGAATAATATTCGTCATAGTTCTCAACCGAACTGTCATACATCATGGGACCGTTATGATGTATCCAATATTATCATGAGTGTAATGTGTCATAACGTATCTCACAGATAGGATAATTTTGTATAATTTACACGAGTTCATCAAAAAAATCTCGCCCAAAAGGTAATGGGTTTTAAAGTGGCTGGTTTTACACAAATCATGTAATCTTGTATCTGAATATATGGAAAACATTATTCATAGATTCTGTTACAAATCAACATCAACAAAAAAGGGCATGAATTTGCACGTCAGCTGCAACAGCTGCAACATTCAGGACTCATAATGAATTTTTTGGCTGCCACATGTAGGACAGGAAATGTTCACTATTGCAGGAACACTGCTTTCATGAAGCTCCTTGCCTGATGCTGAATCAGAAGTGGAATAAAACTTGGTTTTGATCGTTCGAAACAATTGGTACTTGGTATTGAGTCGACGTCTTCTGCCATAAACACGATTTACAACATACATGTATGCATAGTAATTTTGTTGTCATTGAGCGAGAAACTATTTTAAACTTTCAGTGTCGAATTTTAAGACTTGTGATCGAAACGTAAATTTCGCTGTTTCGTATTCACTGACCAGTTTGAGAGAATACCGAGGACCGATTACATGCGTAGGGTAGAGGCGGGCAAAACGCCCAGGTGGGGTAAAACGCCCAGTGGGTATATTCACGCGAATTCTACATGCATGAGGCTGCAAGTTTGCCTTTGAAATGCCAACACCTGTCAAACGTTTTGTTTGAAGGGTTCTTGTGGTAAGCTCCATATATATCTTCACAGGTTCATTTTTCGCTAGAAACTATAATTTCTTATAATAATGTGTTAACAAGCGGTCTTGTATCGCTTTGGATATGAAGTAGCGGCAATGGAAAACTGGTCTCTGTTGGGTGAAGCATGTAGTTTAATAATGATTTCTTGTTGTTTATGGCGAGTGCTAATTCAGGTATAGACGACATACCATGTTTTGAAATATACTATGCTTTGGGGCAAAACGCCCACACGATAAAGGGGCAAAACACCCACCTGGGCCTTTTGCCCCATTGAATAAACGAACTTTATTTACACACAAAAACTGTCGAGGGTTGGGTACTGGGTGTCGAAACAACACGGAAAATAGCCAATAATTATATGATCCAACTTGCATGGGTAACTGCGACTGACCATGTTTTAAATATCAATTTTTTATAGAGACAATGTTTACACTAATAAATTTAAATCTAAACAATCTACGGAAGCTTGAATGAATTGATGAATCTAACGAATGAATGAATGAATGAAAGGACCAACATGAAACAACACGGAAAATATCCAATGATTATATGATTCAACTTAACGCGCGTTACGCTTTTATACTTGTTCACGTTGACAACGGTCACGGGGCCCAGCCCTTGCCAGGCGCATGGCCACAGGCGATAGGCGCGGGAAATTAGCAAGTGTTATTACACTCATGCATACCACACCACACTAGGCATAAAGCCTCAGTCACACCATGCAGCCGCTTACATTATTTTCAAGGTAAGGCACAAAATGTCTAATATCTCGCTTATTATCGACAGCTTGAGGATCAATTGTGAACATATAGAAAATGATATATGCTGAATATTGCAATGACATTGAATTCGACCTTTGACCTCATTTTCAGGGTCAAAGGACAAAATGGCTAATATCTTGCTCCTCTATTGACTTTATAGCTTGGGAACCAAGTGTGGACATATAGAAAAGATATACACTGAATATTTTGATGACCTTGAATTTGACCTTGAACATATTTTCAAGGTCAGAGCACAAAATTGGTGATATCTCGTTTATTATCGACTTTACAGCTTTGGAATCCATAGTGAACATATAGGAAATGATATTCTATCACTTTAAAGTCGATATCACGAATATCACGATTTATGTTAAGATGCAGTGAGACCCACCATCTTGGAAGCCATTTTTTGCTCAGGGCAGAACCGCACCAAAAAGGAGTCATTTGTTATGAATTATTGAGTAATACTAGGTCTAAAATTTCAGGTTGTGGTAGCAGATTAGTCAGTTCTCAACATTTAAAAAATATGTTGGTAACCCATGTGGGTCTGGATCCATCCGGATCAAAACCCAATTTTACGCGTAGCGGTTCTCAAACTGAGTGGAGACAGGTCCCTAGGGACCTCAGTGTTTAGAAAGTTATATCTGTGTAATATTCGAGCCGAGCCTTACATTTTTGACTTTCTCTATAGGTACGTGAGAAATTGTCATCGTTCTCACTGCATTTTCAAGAAAACCGCCATTTTTCATTTTCAGCACGTTTTGGGGGCAACATTGCTGTAACAAATCTGCATTGAAATAGGCGACAATGCATAGTTTGTGGCACTTACTATTAATCATTGGGATGTATTCTTCATCTGTACATATCCATTACAACAGTTGTTCCGTTATTTTGTTCTAAAAACACAATCCAAATGATAACATTTCAAAACAGTTTTGGCAAAACGGCATGTTTGTATTCCTAAATCACGTGATCATTATGATACGTCATTGTATCATTACACATCCCAACAGCTGATCGGTGCCTCATTATAACAGGAATAATAATAGTATAATAATCGACTTTTCGAGCTGTAATGGAGATGCTCTAAGTAAATTCAAGTAATACACAGATAAATAACATTTCTTCAATGCCACAATACCGAATAATATGGGACTATTTGCATTGCTGCCGCACACGTAATTGGGCAAGGAATGACTCAGGACTTCTATTCGCCAGATGGCGCCTTGAATGTTTCCAGGAATTTCCCAAACAACAAAAAAGTTTTGAGGCACTGTCGTCAATCAAAACACTTCAGCTAGTCCAAAATGACTGATTTAGATACAGGAATGTTATACGCCAATGAGTTACAACGATCCAACAACTGTCAACGTCTGCAGGTGAATATATCACGTACGCAACCCATTCCAGGACACATGTGCTTTGCCCTTCAATCCGACTCGGAACCGATCGGAAGTAAACATTTGTCACAAAAATCACATGCAAGCCCATGTGCATCAACAGCTGACCAGCATGTAAACAACACTGATATGCGGGTCACGTGTGTGGTTAACCCTATCATTTGCCATGTCCGGCACATGGGAAGGTCCGATGCCAGCCATTTGTAGAATTTGGTCTGTCAACTCAGGGACATGCACACATTTTGGCCAGTGCAACAGGTTAGTATTTGTTTATTTTTTATACCAACAAACAGTGTTTGTTTATTATTGATACTGATTAGGACAGGCGGTCTGTTTACACAGAAAAGCACAGGAACTGAATAATGAACATGTTGTTGATAATTTAAATTGCCGGTACCATACAGTATATGGGTAGACCATCTACTGGTACTAGTATGTCTTAAAGTACTAGTAAAGTGAAAATATGATGTTTTGTTATATGAAAGATCTCATTGATCTGAGCAAAATGGTCTTTACGGTACAGTTGTATATCAATATCTCTATCCATTCAAAAGTTACAGCCATTTGAAACTGCCATTCCGGCACTACATTACAGAAGCCACTTGAAAAGTTCTAGCAACTCATTAATATGCAAATTAGATGATAATGAGAATTCATGACGTCACGAGGGGAACAAATTTTAATTAGGATATTTCAAGCCATGATATATTGATTCTTATTGAAGGTTCTGGCGATCTGACTAGTGCATATTATTATGTACCATATATAGTCAATATCCACACAAACTGTACTGTTGCTATGGTTACCAGTCGTTCCCTATAGCCGTAGTTACCCATGGTTGCCATGGCCATTAACTGCCAAGTCAGTATATCCACAGACTTTCTGTCGATTATTCATGAAATAAATTATTATAGAGCTCAAGTTGGCACCATTTTTATTTGTGCATACCCTGTTCTAAGTGGATTTCTGGCCCTAGCAACCATGGTTGCTATGGGCCATACCAGGTCACTGGTTACCTTGACAGCAACAGAAAAAGTGAAAACACTGATTATTCATATTAAAATCTGTATAGAATGAGTTTTGATGAATAATCATAACATTAAATGAATGAATAATACATATCAAAGTACCTAATTAAAACAACTTCCCCCGATGACGTCATGAATATCTCATTTGCATACTAATTAGCTAAATTGTTTTGAAAAAACAAATTTGCCGATTTCAATCTTTAAAGTGCTATAACTTTTGAACGGATTGTGATATTTACATGCTGTAAAAAACATTTTGCTCAGATCAATGAGATCTTTCATATAAGTTCACATCATATTTTCACTATACTAGTACTTTAAATTTATTTCCAGAAATAGTACTTAGGGATCATTCGTTGATGCATCCAAAATTGCTATTATTCGGTTCATATTTCACTATTTCAACATTCGTTATGGACAAAAAATTGGCCCGAAATGTGTCATGAAATATTGACATTAAACTACAACAGCTTCATCGACTCCATGGAAAATGCTGTTGAAATTAACTGTACTTCTCGTTATTTCCGATACTTAGTTCCTACAACATAGTACCAGCATAGAAAACAGCCAAAACTTTCTAACTAATTATCTAATATCACAGACGAGTACCTGTTCGGTTTGATTCCCATGACACGAATAATTGGTTCCTACTTCAGTCATTCCGCCACTACTTAAATTGTGTGTCAAGTTTTGTGTGTCAAAATTGTGTGTCAATATTCCACTGGCGTGCCAGAGGTTGCAGGTTTCAATCCTACATGTACCCAGTCTAGCATACTGTACACCCAAAATTTACTTATGAATATTTCACAAATTACATGTTCACTTTACTTTTTTATTTGCAGGCCTCTACCACATGACATTTAGGGGAAGGGGGGTGTTCAGGCCGCCCCCCCCCCCCCCCAGGACAATGAACCCCACCCACGTCTCTAAATCCTGCATCTTGCATCATGCCATGTGAACACATGCAATCACCAGAGCACCAGATTACAGATTCTGTCACCAGATGACAGAATGGATATTATGGATGTGTTGCTACGTGTTTTACCCGTATTATTGATGATGTTGATAACAGCTTATCACTGTGATGTGATTTAGCTGTTTGATTGGTGCCACATGAAGTGGATCCCCAGTTGGATATACTCACTAGCTGGATAAGTGTGTGCTGCTACAGAGATTGAAATTGTGGGTCTGACTAGCAACATCGTCTCTGAAGCGACGAAGAAAACTGTGTCATGTGTATCTACCCAAATTGGACATATCGGCAAGTCGATATGTGCTAAAAGACCTACTCTGTGCTGCAGATATACTGTGAGTACTAATTTACATAGATATAATGTGGCTTGCATACCGAGATGTGAACATTATTATCTGGTTTAGAGATCATCATGATCATGTGGAGAGTTTGTATTTCCATGTAATGCCTGACATTATCATGTTTGGACCTGGGATGCTATGCCTCCAGCAGTTACATGAACTTTTGCAAACAGGCTGAATTGAATGACAATGTTTTTAGGTTACCGGACCTATGATCCGCGTCGTCGTCAGCGTCGGCGCCGTCCGTCCACATTTTTAGCTTACCGGCCCATAAGGGCCGATAAGCTATTGTCGTGGTTTTTCGTGCGTTGTCCGTCGTCGTCGTCCGCCACATTATCTGTTAACATTTTTTATCTTTTTTTCGGGCTGATGAATTTGTCCATAAATTTGTGTGACTATTGGGTCAATACCCCCAGATGGCTTTTTTTCATTTTTTTTTTATTGAATCGATTATGCGATTTTGGGGTCCATTTTTATGCCGAAAATGGCTGTTTTTGCATGTTCTTAACTTTAAAAATTACTTTCTCAAAAACTGTCTGATCAGTTTTGAGATTTTAGTTTCAAAATGTTCCCCCGATGTATATTTATAATGTGTATAAGTTTTGATGCTCTTGAATCGCCGGCCTGCGTGCGGCGGCCATTTTGATGTTGCTTACGGGGCCCAAATAGGACTTTCCCATGTTAAATGCTCCTATGCTTTAGAATGGGCCACAATGTTCTAGATATCTCACTTAATATTGAGATTAGAGACTCGGAATCAATTGTGGACATATAGGAAATGATATATGCTGAATATTCTCGTGACCTTGAATTTGACCTTTAACCTCATTTTCAAGGTCAGAGCCCAAAATGGCTAATATCTCGCTTATTATTGACTTTACAGCTTAGGAATCAATTGCGGACATATAGGAAATGTTATATGTCGAATACTCTGATGACCTTGAAATTGACCTTTGACCTACTTTTCAAGGTCAAAGCACAAAATGGCTATTATCTCGCTTATTATCGACTTTACATCTTAGAAATCAATTGTTGACATACAGCAAATGATAAATGCTGAATATTCTGTAGACCTTTAATTTGACATTGGATTTGATTTTCAAGGTCACAGGACATGATGATTATTATCTCTCTCATTATTGAATTTCCAGCTTAGTAATCAATTGTGAACGTATAGGAAATCAAATATGCTGAACACTCTCGTGACTTTAAGTTTGACCAGTGACCTTATTTCTAAGACCACGGGACAAAATAGAGCTACTAGTATTATATATTGTCCGGTACCCTATCTTAGCCCTTGGGCTATTTTTTTCTACATACTTGGGTAAATTGATCCCTGTATTTTGGATGTACATGTATTTCCATGCACATTCAATGTCTGTAGTAGGGTTTGATAGTGGCCCAGTCCTGGTATTCCTTGAGCAAATTCATCATGATGTACAGTAACCATGGTGACAGGGACACTCAGATGAAGGCCAAAATAGTTCATACATTTAATTTTTTGGTGTGTGTATGGCCAAAACAAAAAGAATTGTGAAACATGTACAGTATGTTAGTTATTAGATGTCTGACCATGTTCATTTCACGTTTTGTGACCATGGTAATTTATATGTACTTCTTCCCATAGTATACAATTTTCATATGAGCATTTGAGTACTGTTTTTCTATTATACAGGAAACTATTCAAATATTGAACATATATGGTAAATATTTTTATTGAGAAACAGGCTGATTGCATCATGACCTACATATTGTCATTATGGTTACCGGGGGTATGTACAAATGCTGGTTTTTTTTATGTCAGTTATTCTGAGCCACATTCTTGGCAACTAATACATGTATAGAGAAAAGAATGAAGTGACCAATTGGATAAGTGTGTGTGCCTATGATAAAAGTGAATCAATAAATGAAACTAATGTCAAACAACTTGTAATCAAGAATTAAATTACCGGTAACGATGGTTTTAATACTTGTGTTTCATGCTTGGTAGGTAATACTAGGTATATTAATTTACTGAATTTTGTAAATAAAAATTTTTAATTAATCACTTTATAAATTCCACTTGTACATGTTCTTGTATGTGTTGGCATGGCAGAATTGAACCATTTACAATATTAATAATGAAAAATATATATGTTCTAAACAAATGTTGTGTATGCAGATATTGATTAGTAGTATTTAACCTCAGTATTGCAGATTAATATGACAGCTTGAGCAGTATACTGACTTGTTCTTGACATGCACATCATGTACTAGTATTTGAGCTTCTATGAACATGAGGAAAGCAGTGTGCACCTTGCAGGTGTGTTACACATGACTGCACACACAGTCCAGGCAGGTGCCTGTAGCATGTGGCACACAAGATTCCTGTAAACAAAGTATATCTGCTTGTTCTCACTTATTCAACTTATTTTGCATACATCTTCCCCTTCCAGACAATGAATGAATGTTCCATAGGTGTACAAGGGTTAAAAAAGTAAGTCCCCTTGGAAGTGAACCTGTGGCCATGATGGATTTGTTGTTCAGTTCTCACAGCAGAGTCAACTTCAAAAATCCATTGTATGGTTTTGAGGGGGAAATCTAAAAAAGTAAGGCTCGGCTCATAGACTTGGGTATGTGGCAATTGTTGGAAAAATAGTTAGCAGATTTGTTAATGTATATTTCTATATGAACGGTGACGCGTAAAATTGTGTAATTTAACTTTGTCATTTGGCATCCTAAAATTTGATTTAATACTTCAAAATTCTTCTTTAATATAATATTGCTTGCTCAAATGCTATTTCTAGGCCCTTTTCCTCATATTGGGTTTGATAAAAATAATTTAGTAATATTCAATGCTGCAATATTTACTGTGCTACACAAAAAAATGGTGGGTATTTCTGAATCTTAACCTAGTCCGCCTACAAACAGTGAGGAAGCGATATCAATTTTAGCATGCGAGGACAAGTCAATTATGAGACAATCCAACACCATGCTCACTATGTGGACCTACAAGTGCAATAAATGGGAGTTCAGATGGATGCTACTCCACAAAAATCGCCAGGAGTCGCCCGGCTGACTATTCTAAAGTCCTCCATCTCTGAAGAACTTCTGACAGCACCGTGAACAATTTTACAAATGAAAGGTAGTCCGCTCCAAACAGTGTGGGGAGGGGATCAAAGAGTTTTTTTTACAATAAATAAATGTATCGATGTATCGATCTGAACTCCCATTTATCGCACTTCCAGGTTCACATAGTGGGCATGGTGTTGGATTGTCTCATAATTGACTTGTCCTCGCATGCTAAAATTGGATTTCGTGCCCAACGAGACAAAGTGCAGCCAATGAAGATCTGTATCTTTTTGTGATTTGTGTGACAATCACACCCGGCCTCTTTAGCAAATTTACCGTTACCGTACCAGTAGCGGATTCACTGAGGAAGAGGGAGAGAGGCCCAAAATAAATACATAAATATATATAAAAAATCATATTATAACAATATTATTATCAGTTATGTTGACAAATATCGTGATCCGTATCAATTCGCATACGTTTCTAACAGGTGTGTTGATGATGCGACAGCTACGCTGTTGCATAAGCTATATATGCACGCAGATCAACCTAGTAATTATTCCAGAGTAATGTTTGTGGACTTCAGCAGCGCCTTTAATACTATCCAACCACACGTTCTCCTACAAAAACTCTGTAAAATGGATGTAAACCCGTACATAATCCGATGGATACACGACTATCTGAGCAATCGGGTCCAGTATGTAAAATTACAGTCCACTGTGTCGGATAAAATCATCACTAGTACGGGTGCGCCACAGGGATGCGTCCTATCTCCTCTCCTGTTTTCACTATACACGAACGATTGTATTAGTCACGCAGATAACTGTTTACTTTTGAAGTACGCAGATGACACTGTAATAATTGGCAATATACATCAAGCTGACGAGAGTCTGTATAGGACTACGGTGTCGAGGTTTGTCTCTTGGTGTGAAGACAACTTCTTACAAGTAAATGTCAACAAAACTAAGGAGATGATTGTAGGTTTTGGAAAAAGTAATAGCTACGATGATATATATATTAATGACGAAAAGGTGGACACCGTAAATAATTACAAATACTTAGGTACCATCATTGATAACAGGTTAACAATGTCAGCTAATATCCATAAATTGTATGCGAAAGGGGTTATGCGCTTGAATTTTTTGAGAATTCTGCATAAACTCCGCATCAACAAGTCCATACTCACCCTGTTTTACAAATCGATTGTGGAATCGGTGATAACATTTGGTATTGTATGTTGGTTCAACAAGCATCACAACAGCAGAACTTGAGGTTACGTGTGCGGCCACATTCTGCCGAGGAGAGTAGAACCAGTACTCGAGGCTGAGTGAACACGAAAAAAAAATCAAGGATAAGTAGACACGAAACCCATTTCTTGGTTAAACAACCAAACAAAATATTTTGGGTCTTGTTTCTATGTGATATGAAAATTCTAATTGTGAACCTGAACGTTATGACAACCTGTCGAATATTTTGATGTCCATGCGTAAATTGATTCTCACCTGTTCTTTTGTTGAGTTGCCCATTATTCTTGCTCAAATGTGTTTTGGTTGAACTTTCCACAGAGGACTATGGTGTGTGTTTCCCTTGCTCAATATTTGGAAATCAACTTAAAGCCTATTGATTAGTTTGATAACAACAAAGATGTCCGCTTTGATAACAATATGAAACAATGAACTCGAATCGTATTGTAACTCGAACTCGTATTTTAATAACTCTCTACTTCCCTCTCACAGAGAACAATTCTCGTAGATGGTCTTACACTACCATAGTACCTCCAATACTGGTGCCGAGCTTGTCCATGCGAAAATTGATTGTTACTCGCATTTGTTTGTCGATTCGTCCATTATTCTTGCCAAAATGTGTTTTAGTTGCACTTTCCACAAATGACCAAGGTATGTGTTTTCTTTGTTCAATATTTGCTACTTAACTTTGTTGTAATCTGAGATTATGACATAAAATATGGATAATGTCATCGCTGACTTAATTCGGTAGCAATAAGTCCACGCATGGACAAGCTCCTCACCAGTAGTACCATGGGGTCAAAATTACACTAACAGATATAGTACGGCTAACGCCGCACAATAATGCAACCAAAAAAGACTTGTACAAATTAGAGCGTATTGTCAAGGTGGCTTCCAAGTTCGGTATATCTACAACTGGCTTGCATGCACTATACGCAGTTAAACTGTCGGCTTTTACAGACAAGCTGATGCACGATGGTAGTCACCCTCTCTCTATATGTTACTCATTTCTCCCATCAGGCCGGCGCCTACGGCTGCCGCGCATTAAAACAAACCGCTTTCATAACTCTGTCATCCCATCTAGCATCTTGCTGTTCAACGGAGTACTCAAGTTTTGAGTGTGTCAGTGTATCACATGGTATATCTCTCCACCACGTGCTTTGTACCACTCTTTGGTTATTGTGTGATTAATATGTTTGTATATATCAACTACGTTTCTGTCCTGTATCAAGTTTCATCAACCGATGACCAAATAAAGTTATATCTATCTATCTAAGTATATGTATTTATTTATTATATATGGATATATATATAATATATCATACAGCTAATTGATATGCATATTATTGCGGCAATTGCCTCGCATTATCCTACCGCGTCCCGGCGTGTGACCAGTCCGACTGTCACCGCACACGAGGCCATGTGGGGATTGAGAACGATGCCTCTTCACGGAAAACATCACAGTATACGCGGCAGCAGGCCAGGACTTTTTTCGATATGTATTCAGGTGGAATATATACTCATGAGAGGCCAGGAATCAACAGCAGGACATGACTTCGCTTTCCAGCATTTAAAAAAAAATTAAAGCAGCTGCCTTCGAAACCAGTCAATATTTTTTGAAAACTATATTTCATATTAAACATGCTAAACCAACTGAATGAAACATACTCCCATCAAATGTAATGAAAATAACCAGTCCTCGGGGAAACTTTGCTCATTCGAACAAGTGGTTCTCGCGTAAATACCGGAACTGTATCCATCACATGCAGATGTAAACAAAGCATAGAAATGCGAGATAGACTGACAATTCCACTCACATCATGGTATATCACTGATTATTTTCTCATAGCTAAACTATATATGCACATACGTACCGGAAAATGTACTCGATGTGGACTTTTAAGCGCGATTGAGCATTTGTTTACATTCGGGTGTGACGGATACACTTCGTTTGTTTACTTACAAAACCGGTACAAAATGGGCACTAAAACGGATGAAGACATCGCGGACGGACTGTAATCTTCAAAATCATTGAGCACACCTTTTGTTATATTGCATTAGATGTATTTAACAAAAAAATGGTTTTGAAAAAAATATTGTACACATTCGAAGGCAGCAGCTTTAATATCATACATGTAGAATAAATGGAAATTTAGGTGAGATTTATACCCCAAGACAGGCCAGGGAACTTTCACGGGGCATACAAAAGGTTCTGGCTTCTGGGGCCCTTCAGCGGGCTCCAGGCTCCCGCCGTATTTTGTTGGACACCCCCCACCTCTCTCTTGTAAATCTCTGATTCCGCCGCTGCTGTGGGCATTCTTGAGATAGCTGACAAACAAACAAAATGTATGTTGGTGATCACGCACCGTACATATCATGAAGAATCCATGCATGGTATAAATGCATGCTAAGTTCAACCATTCATGCGCAACAACCATTAATTCTTGGACTTTGATTCAACCCGAGAGCAGTGATCGACGAACGGACGAGGAAGTATGTGATAATATCAAAGAAAAATAGAGGGCTTGAAGAAGGAAGAAATATAAAAATAGCTACTTCGCTTTTGTACATATAGATCTACATATTTTATTACTGTTTAACAACGCCAGGTAAGAGATGAATGGGCGATTCTCCGAACAAGGAGTGGGCACAAGTCGACTCGATCACTGAATGGGTTTAGGCTTTAAACAAACTAAACTTGGCTCGGTGACGTGTCACTTTCTTCACTAGAGCGACAGACACAGGGCGAGTTTAGCAATTCTTAATTCGGCACACCGTCACTGACAGGTAACAAACAAGTTAAACGTTCAGAATTAATAGGTAATATTGGATAAAGCCATTCGTTAATGAGATGATTTTCAAGTTTACTACATGTATACAAATTCATAACTGTCTAAAATATTCTCTATTGTATTAATATACATTGTTTCCAGATATGAAACCACAATATATGTTTTTATTATCTACATAAAGACTACACTCTCAATATTGAATACCACGTGATATGATTTACATTATAATTTAAAATATAATCATTCAAGATCATACATTTTAAATTACTGAAATAGACTTGGACGTTTTCGGCGGAAAAGTATAGCCAAACATAACACCTAATAACTCTAATTGAATAACTCTAATTGAATTCGAACACCATCATTTCAAATCTTGCTACAGGATGGAGCGAACCTCTGACGTTTGGCTGCGTTTAGCGTTGTTCTTGGGGCTGGTCTTGGCGGTGCAGTGTCGTCCAAATGGTGCTCCAATTGGGACATGTACTACAATGACACCTGGACATGGGACTGAACAGACTGGAGCCTCCCCTTACAACGTCACTGTCAATGTAAACAGCTACGTTAATGGTACTCCGGTGGAAGGTACGATTTACCTTTTTCTAGGTTATGGAACCGTATGGGGTACCAAATTTGACCTTCGATGAATTTGAAATGTCAAAACTACCATTTTAATGAGAAAGCAATGAGCATTTAGGACTTCGACTGCTTGAAATTGTACATTTCTCCAGTAACTTTTTTTTCAAAAACATTTTTCAATGTCAAGGGTACAATGTACCAGTTGATTTTGGAGACGATTTTTCTCCTCATTCGGAACCATTTCTATCTAGCCTACCTCTTACCAGTTACCAAATAATGGAGCGAAACACAAAAGTTGGCAAATAAAAAAAAATACCGGGTTTGAGAACAAGTAATTGGAATCGAGATTTCTCACAGCGTTTAAATGATGTGGTATTCTTTGTTCACAGTGACGATCAGGGGCACATTCCAAGGTCTGCTGATCCAGGCGAGGGCTGTAGGCAGCACGGATCCCGTGGGCACGTTCTCTGACCCTGGCTCAACTAGTAACCTCAAACTGCTCGGCTGTGGGAGTGCTGCTGGTTCTGCCGTCACACACGCTAACACTAACGCCAAGACGGACTCCGTGCTAACGTGGAACCCGCCTGCTACTCCTGTCGGAGACATTGAGTTCGTGTGAGTACACATTGCCTCGCCACCTCGGTGAACACAACATTTGAACAAGTGAATATAGTCCCCAAAATGTCCGTGTTTTATGAACCATAACAGATCATACCTTCGATACTATATGAATATATTTCCGACTCGCCTCGCTCGTCGAGAAAATCGCTCACAATAGTTCAGGGGCAAGACACGTTTTATCATATCACACATGTCAACATATGTCAGTATTTATACGGTTTTTGAATAAAATAAAACTAACAACAAAGAAATACAATGTGGCGTGTAAGTGTACATGCATATCTTCTGACCTCTCACCACTTCTCTTGTGTACAGGGCGACTGTGGCCGAGAAGCAATTAGTATGGTGGATGATGATCAAGTCCTCTCAACTCGCTGGACCCACCACAGACGACACCACAACTGCACACGGTCAGTAGGAATGTTTGGGAGATATATTTCACGGAATATCACGTTGTTGAGTGGGAAGAGACAATCATAATCCTGCCAATATTAATATCTAATTATTTATTAGAACTCAGAATACGAACATATCAAGTACTAGCAGATCTGAAAGCAACATATAAGTAAGATTTGTGGGACGATGGATAATCTTCCACCTCTCGAAATCATATATGTTTCATTCCATAACCAGTATTACGTATTTCTTGGTACATACGAATATAGCTGTTTAGAGGATATTGTGTTTTTTGTACCCTGACATAAAAAATATATATATATATTATTTATATTACAGGAAGCTACATGTTCTCAGCCATCAGTCTACTCCTGGCCATGTTCTGCACTATGCGAGTTTACTGGTGAGGAAAACATACAAGGAAGTAGTTGTTAGATTTTCATCATTTTTTTTTGAAGAAATTGTAAATGTAGAGAGGAATTGAAAATGTGCAGTTGTAAACATAGTTTTTTTACGTTTGTTTCTGAAATTACATTCTCATGTGTGGACTTGACGGAATGTAGTGCATTATTTCTTTTAATTCAAGCAAATAATTCAGTATCAAGGATGCTCTAACCAGGGGAAAAAACATATTTAGAAAGAAGACACGTTTGTTGAATTTGGAGAACTTGAGACAACTTGAGTTGTGCAACTACAAGTAAGGCTAAACAAAAAAACCAAACTAAAGTGGTAAACATCGATACTCCTGTTGCTCTACATGTCACCTTGATTTGTTTTGTTTTTTTGAGGCATCGTGATTAAGTATATGGACTTCAAGTAGTTATATATATCCATGTTTATCTTGCATACAAGTATGTGTGTAGCGATATAACGTTCATAAAAATGTACAGTTCACTTCATGAACAACGCGTAACAATAAAGTTTGCTGAAAATGACATTGAGATTCTCTTTCTATATATCTATAATTACATCCATATATGAGAGCATGACAACAATCCATCAATAATTGTACCGAGTGGATTAGAAGTAGATTAAGTTATTAGATACAACACACGGACTACCCCTGAAGACGCCAGTGTGACTAAGTGAAATAAGTGTTTGGTACATTGAGTACATTTCCCAGTCTGCATATATGGTGTAGAAAATAATTTGTGATATACCGTGATGTGTGTGGAATTGTCAGTCCATCTTGCATTTTTATGCTTTGTTTACATATGCGTTTGGTGGATACAGTTCCTGTATTTACGCGTGAACTGCCTGTTCAAACGAACACAATTTCCCAAATGACTGCTTGTAGTCATAAAATTTGATGTGAGTACGCCTCAATCAAGTCATTTGACATGTTCAATATGAAATTTTAAAAAAATATATATTGCCTGTGTTCGAAGGCAGTTGCTTTAAAAATAAAAAAAAAGATAACGGATGACGGACATAATGCCATGCCAATGGATTATCAGACCAGAGTGAGCATTGGTCTAATTTTTTGCAAACGTGGATTTTGCAAATCCGTTATATGTCATACAATTCTACATTTTATCCAATCCATAATTATTTGCGAAAGAAATATATTGGTTAACATATAATCAAAGAGGAAAGTTTCAGGAAACTCTAACTGGTCATTTCGTAAATGTGCTGGCATGTGAGAATCCAGAAAGCATAAATGATTTTGCATTTTTGTTCATGTAGAAAGCATTCGAAATGGCTTTGGTTGCGCGAGTGACCACATATGTTCAAATAAGAATGATGGCTGCCTTCAAGGAGTTTTATCGACGACATCACGATCTGGTTGAGAATCAAATCCTGTCTATGCCAAAGATAATACGTCTACAATATAGTCGTAGGCATAAATAATTTCTGTGTGTCCCGAACGGATATGCGTCTTACAAAAGCAACAAAAGGGCGCTCTATAATTTTGAAATGGATTTTGCGGTAGTTGTGCGGAGCAGTGTCGCTGGTGATACTTCGGAAGTAAATATATTTCTTGTGACTTCAAATCCAGACTAACAATATGTAGGATGACACTACCCCCCCCCCCCCCTCCAATCTCCCTCAAAATCAACACCTGCAAAACACGCAGATGATTCATATTGTTTATCAAAGACATGCCTCAAAAATAAACACACAATGAAAAAGATGCATGATTCGAAAGATAAATTCAGTACATCGATGTGTTTATCCGAAGTGAGTCAACATGACATATCGTATCTTCTGTTGAACATATGATGTTTGCGACTATTCACAAAAAACGACTATTGGCAAACAAGTTGAATACTGTAGATCTAAATCAATATCCGGAGCGGAGCGAATCGAAGAGCCTCTATAGAGCAGAAAATGTCGTTGGTGTTCCGGTTCAAGAATTTCATTCAAGCAAAGTTTTCATGCATTCATACCTGAAGTTGGTTCGGAGGGAGGGAGGGGCGATGATTAGGAGCTCCTCAATACTGGGTGTTATTTGATTAGATCAGTATACTTTTTAACGATATTATCTCGTTAAATCGACTTAAATATCTCGTTAAATCGACTTAATATCTCGTTAAAACGACTTAATATTTTTTTCTTCTTTTTCTTCCCTGGAGCGCTGTTCTGCCATAGGAGAAAAATATTAAGTCGTTTTAACGAGATATTAAGTCGATTTAACGAGATAACAAGTCGATTTAACGAGATAATATACGTCATAGAGGTACATTAGAAGAATGTTTTGAAACAAAAATCTCAAAACTGATCAGACAGTTTTTGAGACAATGGCCACCAAAGTCCAAAATTGGCAATTTTTCGTCAAAAATGGCCGCCAAATCGGCAAAAACGATTCAATTAAAAAAAAAATTAAAAACCGTCTTTAGAGATTGGCCTAAGGTATGTTTTGACAAATTTATGGGGAAATTCATCATGCCAAAAAAGTTACAGACCCGGACGGCGGACGGACGACGGACGAAAAACCACGATAACAGCTTACATACCCAAAGGGCCGGTAAGCTAAAAAAAATACTACCGGTACTTGCCCAGGGTATAATGCAATTTGTTCAAATAAAATAGTGATCGAGAGAAATTGCTACATTATCATTATACATTTACAGCCATATTATACAAAAATTCGATGAGATTCTTGCATTTCCTTTTCTGTTGGGTTTCGTCATAGTTAGACTCGCATAGCCCAAACAACTATCAGAAGCAGATTGATGACGAAAAACAGGCAGTTTGTTGAAATACACAAAAAAAATATGTCACAATACTAAAATCACAATATACAACTCCCTTCATTTCGCCTCGTGCCAACCAATATGCATATGGTTTTTATTCCTGAACGAATTTCATTGACATGATCATGATGGACATGACGTTGATATATACAAACAACAATCATAGATTTGCTTGATTCCCGCCTACACGGGACGGTGAAAGTCTTGCATATATGATTTGCTGCATCATAATGTCTGTAAATTTATTATCGTTGTTGCGTGTGAGATCACAAATGTTACCACAATTATATGAAAAATGTCTGCTTGATAACAACAAATTTTCAAGCTCGCAGAGCCTCAGAGTTCACCATAGAGCATCAAGAGGTCGTTGGCTTCTGGGTCCTTAGGCGGGCCCCAGACCCCCCGCCCCTCTCCCTGAGTCCGCCCCTAACATGCAGTGTATAATGTATGGAAAAAGAAAATCATCTCACTTGGGGAGGCCGTTATTATGCAGTAAATCTACCGGTAAAAAAAAAAAATTTTCATTTTTCTTTTTCAATTTAATGAACGTTCTACATATTGTTGAGTTGAAAGTAGCCTATATGATTTTAAATGAAAAGTGTCTGCTTGATAACAACACCTCAGAATTCACCACAGAGCATCTGGGCATCGTTGGCGTCTGGGGCCTCAGGCGGGCCCAACTGTTGCCCAAGACCCCACGCCTGCTTACTAGTACTTTGTCAGTCTAGCCAACTGCGCCCCCTCTTTTCTCAAGTCATTTATCCGCCCCTGAGAAATACTTCAAGAAAAAATGCAATAATGGTTGCCAGAATGCTTCAAAAAGGCCATGTCAAAATGTCATTTTTTTTCTCGGGGGGCTTACGGCGCCCCCGGACCCCCAGACCGCATTGGCTATGGACCCCCTGTTTAATCTGTCGGACCCCCCCCCCCCCCACTTTTTTCATTTTCCTGGATCCGCCCTTGTATTTTGTGAAATTCCCCAAATCTCCCCGCTGACCGTGTGCAGTTGTGGTGGCGGTGTTGGGGTTACCCCCGTCTGTTGTGTGGGGAGCTGCGGTGGCCATGCATTTTCTGTGCGGGTGGCGGCGAGGTGATTGGGATTGGTATTGGCTGAATCCCAATCACTTCGGGATTCAACCAATCCCAAATTGACCAATTTTAGGATTGGTCAAAATCGCATGGTAAAATATACACTACTAAAATCAATCAATGTAGGCCTCATAAAGTTCAATCAATGTGTAGCCTACTCAGAATAGAATGTGTCAATTTGATTGAAATAATGTATTACAAGTAATAAGATTTTGAACTTTTCTCGGCCTGATGAATTCTGACCAAATTCACCAATTTAAAAATTGGTTATAGATTGCCTGATAGGTGACATATATATCCTTTTCATTTTTCTCGTAATTATTTTTCTTTAAATTTCAACCAAACCTGTCCTCCAATTATAACTTTTTGTATTGATTTTTTTTTTCAACTGAAGCTGTCCTCCAATTTTTTTCGCCCGGAGTAGGCTTCGAAGAATCAATCTCATGCGCTAGAGCATCCGTAGAAGAGAACGTTATGACCGTTGACCCAATTTGATCTGGTTGTGCGTGCATACACCACTGTACACTGACGACTGCAAAATACACACTGGGCCACATGTCGCACTGGTACTTTCGTGAAAACTGAAAGCAACCGAAATATTATTGTTTGATGAGGAATAACCTGGATTAACGCTGGAATACCTACACGTAGCTTTCTTTGATGTGATAAAAAACAATATCTATCTTATAACAATAGATCGAGGCCGAATCTATCATTTGTTGGATCCTTTTAGATCAGTGGCATGGGTAGGTAGTTCATGGTAAGCTGACGCGAAATTAGCTCCCACGAAATCTTATCCAGTGCAATTTTATGCGACGGCCATGCGGCGGTCCGTCAGAGCCACCCTGTAGCGTCGCTTCACACTGTTTCTGTTTATGTGACGGGCAAGTGACGGTCCGTCGGATAGCCGTTGTAGCGCCACATAAGAACATTTCTCTTTCTCCAAGTGACGGCCAAGTGACGGTCCGTCACATGGACGTTATAGCGCCACATAAGAATTTTTCCCTTTCTCCAAGTGACGGGCAAGTGACGGTCCGTCGGATAGCCGTTGTAGCGCCACATAAGAATTTTTTTCTTTCTCCAAGTGACGGCCAAGTGACGGTCCGTCACATGGACCTTATAGCGCCACATAAGAATTTCTCCCATTCTCCAAGTGACGACCAAGCGACGGTCCGTCACATGGACGTTATAGCGCCACATAAGAATTTTTCCCTTCCTCCAAGTGACGGGCAAGTGACGGTCCGTCAGATAGCCGTTGTAGCGCCACATAAGAATTTTTTACTTTCTCCAAGTGACGGCCAAGTGACGGTCCGTCACATGGACGTTATAGCGCCACATAAGAATTTTTCCCTTTCTCCAAGTGACCTGCAAATGACGGTCCGTCAGATAGCCCTTGTAGCGCCACATAAGAAATATTCTCTTTCTCCAAGTGACGGGCAAGCGACGGTTCGTCAGATAGACGTTATAGCGCCACATAAGAATTTTTCCCTTTCTCCAAGTGACGACCAAGCGACGGTCCGTCAGATAGCCCTTGTAGCGCCACATACATTTCTCTGTCTCCAAGTGACGGGCAAGTGACCGTCAGATAGGCCTTGGAGCACCACATAGGGAAACTACCCTTTCTCCAAGTGACGGGCAAGCGACGGTCCGTCACATAGACGTTATAGCGCCACATAAGAATTTTTCCCTTTCTCTAAGTGACGACCAAGCGACGGTCCGTCGGATAGCCCTTGTAGCGCCACATAAACAATTTCTCTTTCTCCAAGTGACGGCCAAGTGACGGTCCGTCACATGGACCTTATAGCGCCACATAGCAATATTTCCCTGCCCCAAGTGACGGGCAGGCGACGGTCCGTCACATAGACGTTATAGCGCCGCATAGCAATAATTCCCTTCCCCAAGTGACGGGCAAGTGACGGTCAGATAGCCCTTGTAGCGCCACATAAACAATTTCTCTTTCTCCAAGTGACGGGCAAGTGACCGTCAGATAGGCCTTGTAGCGCCACATAGCAAGATTACCCTCTCTCCAAGTGACGGGGAAGTGACGGTCCGTCACATAGCCCTCGAAGCGCCACATAAGAATATTTTCTCTGCCCAAGCGACGAACAAGTGACGGTCCGTCAGATGACCCTTGTAGCGCCACATAAGAACATTTCTCTTTCTCCAAGTGACGGGCAAGTGACCGTCAGATAGGCCTTGGAGTGCCACATAACCATATTTCCCTTTCCCCAAGCGACGAGCAAGCGACGGTCCGTCAGATAGCCCTTGTAGCGCCACATAAGAATATTCCTCTGTCTCCAAGTGATGGGCAAGTGACCATCAGATAGGCCTTGGAGCACCACATAGCAAGATTACCCTTTCTGCAAGTGACGAGCAAGCGACGGTCCGTCAGATGGACCTTATAGCGCCACATAGCCAAATTTCCATTTCCCCAAGCGACGAGCAAGTGACGGTCCGTCACATAGCCCTTGTAGCGCCACATAAGAACATTTGTCTTCCTCCAAGTGACGTGCAAGTCACCTTCAGATAGGCCTTGGAGCACCACATACCAAGATTAGCCTAATTCTAAGCGACGGGCAAGTGACGGTCCGTCAGATAGACGTTATAGCGCCACAAAAGATTTCTCCCCTTTCTCCAAGTGACGGGCAAGTGACGGCCCGTCAGATAGAGTTGATACCCCCACATGAAAAACACTATTAACTTTGAAAACTGGACAATTTCTGATGCATTGGGACATATGTCCGGAAATCAAAGAATATTTTGAGAAATAAATCTCTGCGTACATTGGGTGAGAAGCAAGTATTGTTTTCCTTGTGGACCTTTGATATCAGTAACATCAAACAATGACAAGCATTTCAAAGCAATATTCGACCAAATGATAATGATCCCAACATTGGCACTGATTGTGCTTTAGATATAAACATCATAGAAGATGCTTATATTGTCAGTTATATGCAATTAGTGGATACTGCTGTCACAGATGACTTGGCTGATAAGCCTGAGACAAAAGACAATGGGGTTTATACAAACAGTGACATCAGACATGGGCCCGGGTGTTAATCAGCAATGTTCTTTCATTGTGGTGAAAAAGTAGCACCCCAATATTTCTACACATATTAAGGGGCATTTGACTGCCATATTTTAACTTGTTGGAATAAAACTTTGACCAGTCAAAGACATGTTCATTTATTCCTCAATATTATTCATTTTGGGCAATGGTTAATGATATCATGCTATACTTTCCTGGCAATCACATCACTGAATGTTGTTACTTTTCTGCAAAATCTATCAGTTCTAGGTAATTAACTACTGTCGTTGCTGTAGGGGCTGAAATGTATGCAATATTTATTTGTATATGTAAATCAAATGACACATTGGAGTAGTGAAAGTTATGACTCCATCACTAATATTCTTAGTTAGAGCAGAAAAATGCTTTCACGCATATCCATTGCCATTTGTTTTCAACTTACTGACACAAGTGTTAATGCAATGAACTAGTAAAACCAATGTGGTCTTAATCATCAATAATTTTCCAGTTACCATGGTAACCGTGGTAACAGCAGACCTATATTTCTAGACATATCCAGTGTCATTCATTTTCAAACAACTGGCACATATTCTAACTTGTTGGAATAAAGACGTTTACCAGTAAAGGTAATGTTCAGCTATATCATTCCATTGTAACCAATGGTAACTGGTATCATGTCATACTTTCCTTTCAGTGGCATCACTGATTGTTGTTATTCTTTTGACAAATTTAGCAGTAGCAATTAATGAACACTTTCGGGTTACAATTGTTGCAATTTATCATGTTTATCTGTATATGTAAATAAAATAACACACTGAAGTAGTAAAGGCAATGTTAACTAAATCAGCAATATTCTTTCAGTTCGAGCGACCTATTTAGGATACCATTTCTTTGTACATAAAATAACACACTGAACTTGCAAAAGTGATGTTAACTTAATCAGCAATATTCTTCCAGTTAGAGCACACCTACATATTATATAGAACTTATTTGTACCAGTAAAGAAACTAACACACTGAACTAATAAAACTAAGTTTAACTTAATCAGCAATATTCTTCAGTTAGAGCGAAGCCACGTAATATATAGAATTTATTTGCACAAGTAAATGAACTAACGTACTGAAGTAATAACAGTAATGTTAACTTAATGAGCAATATTCTTCCTAGTAGGGCAAACCTACATAGTATTTAGAATTTATTTGTACAAGTAAATGAACTAACGCACTGAACTAATATAACTAATATATAATATATATAATAATAACTAATATTAACTTAATCGGTAATATTCTTCCAGTTATAGCAAACCTACATGGTATATAGAATTTATTTGTACAAGTAAATAAACTAGAACACTGAACTAATAAAACTAATGTTAACTTAATCAGCGAAATTCTTCCAGTTAGAGAAAACCTACATTGCATATAGATTTTATTTGAACAAGTAAATGAAGTAATGCACTAAACTAATAAAACTACTGTTAACTTATTCAGCAATATTCTTCCAGTTGGAGCAAACCTATACATAGTATATAGAATTAATTTGTACAATGAATAAGCCAGCACCCTGAACTAATAAAAATAATGTTAATATGATCAACGATATTCTTCCAGTTAGAGTAAACCTATATAATATGTAAAATTTTGTGTTCAAGTAAAATAAATTAACACACTGAACCAATAACTGAATAAAGCTAATGTTAACTTAATCAGCACAATTCTTTCAGTTAGAGCGAACCTACATAGTATATAGAATTTATTTGTACAAGTAAATAAACTAACGCACTGAACTAATAAAACTAAGGTTAACTTAATCAGCAATATTCTTCCAGTTAAGCGAAGCTACGTAATACGTAGAATTTATTTGCACTTGTAAATGAACTAACGCACTGAAGTAATAACAGTAATGTTAACTTAATGAGCAATATTCTTCCAGGCAGGGCAGACCTACATAGTATATAGAATTTATTTGTACAAGTAAATAAACTAACGCACTGAACTAATATAACTAATGTTAACTTAATCAGTAATATTCTTCCAGTTATAGCAAACCTACATGGTATATAGAATTTATTTGTACAAGTAAATAAACCAGCACACTGAACTAATAAAACTAATGTTAACTTAATCAGCAAAATTCTTCCAGTTAGAGCAAACCTACATAGCATATAGAATTTATTTGAAGAAGTAAATAAAGTAATGCACTAAACTAATAAAACTACTGTTAACTTATTCAGCAATATTCTTCCAGTTGGAGCAAACCTAAACATAGTATATAGAATTAATTTGTACAATAAATAAGCCAGCACACTGAACTAATAAAACTAATGTTAACATGATCAGCAATATTCTTCCAGTTAGAGCAAACCTATATAATATGTACAATTTTGTGTTCAAGTAAATAAATTAAAACACTGAACCAATAACTGAATAACGCTAATGTTAACTTAATCAGCAATATTCTTCCAGTTAGAGCAAACCTACATCATGTACATAGTATATAGAATTTATTTGTACAAGTAAATAAACTAACTCATTGAACTAATAACACTAATGTTAACTTAATTAGCAATATTCTTCCAGTTAGAGAAAACCTATATCATATATATAGTGATCAGCACTATTCTACCAGTTACAGCAAACCTACATATTATATAGAACTTATTTGTACCAGTAAATAAACTAGTGCACTGAACTGATAAAACTAAGGTTATCATGATCAGCAATATTGTTCCAGTTAGAGCAAACAGATATAATATGTACAATTATTTTGTTCAAGTAAATAAATTAACACACTGAACCAATAAAGCTGAAGTTAACTTAATCAGCACTATTCTTCCATTTAGAGCAAACCTACATAGTATATAGAATTTATTTGTACAAGTAAATAAACTAATGCACTGAATTAATAAAACTCATGTTAACATGATCAGCAATATTCTTCCAGTTTGAGCAAACCTATATAGTATATAAAATTTTTTTGTACAAGTAAATAAACTAACACACTGAACTTGTGACTGAAGTAGTAAAACTAATGTTGACTTAATCAGCAATATTCTTCCACTTGGAGCAAATCTACATAGTATGTACAATTAATTTGTACAAGTAAATAAACTAACACACTGAATGTTAAAGTGATATTGGCAGAAAGTTATGGACTTTGCCATACCTTTCTGATCGAAGGAAAAAACAGACAGTTTTATATCTGCACTTGTATGGCCAAAGAGATGCCCATTTGTAATTGATTTCATTGCGAGTTTCTGGTGGAGACAGTTTGGGCTGATCATGAATTCCAATGATGATTGCATTTCTGATTCTTCTGATGTTATACTAGGCAACAAAGTTCCTTTGATTGTCTTTAAAGTTCAGATCATGGATTACAAAATGGAACTGTTTGTAACACATGTACATGTATGGATACATTTCTCAATCATTGAAAACTTCATTTCAACATGTAACTTCGAATAAGTGGAGGGACAGTCCAAAAAAGAAACACATATCGAAACACACTTTCAACACTGAGATACATGTATATCTATTGCATTCTGATGACCTCTGTGAATGGAAAGTACTGCAAAAGATATGATAATGATATTGTGAGTTCCCACCAAGACAGAACTGTCTAAATGTAGATACTGTAAAAAGACTAATTTTGGCAGCTATTACATTTGGCGGTTGTGTGCCCCACGTTATTTGGCGGATATTTAATTTGGCGGTTTCAAAACCATATATATTTCTTAACATGTGTCTACTTAATTTGGCGGACGATTTAATTTCGCGGTTTTTCCCCTACTGTCAAATCCGCCAAATAAATCGTCCGCCAATATTATTCGTTTTACAGTATTAATTCCTTGACAGAGAAACAGACCCCATGGATGAAAGTTATTTTTCTGAAAAACAGACCCCATGGATGAAAATTATTGTCCTATAGTAAACATGATGCAGAATCACAATTTGGCCATCTGACATGTACATGTATACTGTACCCTTCTCAATATTATCATCATTGTCTTTGAAAAAAACCACCTGAAGTGCCCTTGTCCTCCACGCCACCAGTGCAACACTGATGTCCTGCATTCTATATCATCTGTGCATGTCCCCCTCCCACCCCCCTCCCCTCCCCCTCACCCTAGCTCATGTCACTGTTTGTATAAACCCCAGTCTCTTTCGTCCTAGGCTTATCAGCCAAGTCATCTGTGACAGCAGTATCCACTAATTGCATATGACTTGAGACTAAAATCTTCTATGATGTTTATATCTAGAGCACAATCAGTGCCAATGTTAGGGTCATTATCATGTGGTGAGATATTGGTTTGAATTGCATGTCATTGTTTGATGTTCCTGATATCAAAGGTCCACAAGGAAAACAATAGTTGCTTCTAACCGGATCCCATGCATTTTGAATATGTACACAGAGATAACATTTATTTCTCATCAAATATTCATTTGATTTCAGACAATACGTCTTAATGCATCAGGGATTGTGCAGTGTTCACCACTTATAGCGTGTTTTTCATGTGGCACTATATCATCTATCTCACGGACAGTCACTTGCTCATCACTTGGGGAAGGGAAATCTTGCTGTGTGGCGCTTTTTGCCCATCACTTGCTGAAGGAATATATTGCTATGTTGCGCTATAATGTTTTATCTGACGAACTGTCGCTTGCTCATCACTTGGCGAAGGGAATTATTGCTATGCGGCGCTCTAACATCTATCTGACGGACCGTCACTTGCCCGTCACTTGGGGAAGGGAATTATTGCTATGCGGCGCTATAACATCCATGTGACGAACCGTCGCTTGCCCGTCACTTGGGGCAGGGAAATATTGCTATGCGGCGCTATAACGTCTATCTGACGGACCGTCGCTTGCCCGTCACTTGGGGCAGGGAAATATTGCTATGTGGCGCTATAATGTCCATGTGACGGACCGTCACTTGCCCGTCACTTGGAGAAAGGTGAATATTGCTATGTGGCGCTATAACGTACATCTGACGGAGAAATTGTTTATGTGGCGCTACAAGGACTATCTGACGGTCACTTGCTCGTCACATGGAGGTAGAGAAATGTTCTTATGTGGCGCTACAAGGGCTATCTGACGGACCGTCGCTTGCTCGTCACTTGGGGAAAGGGAAATATGGTCACTTGGAGAAAGGGTAATTTTGCTATGTGGCGCTCCAAGGCCTATCTGACGGTCACTTGCCCGTCACTTGAAGACAGAGAAATATTCTTATGTGGCGCTACAAGGGCTATCTGACGGACCGTCGCTTGCTCGTCGCTTGGGAAAAGGGAAATATGGCTATGTGGCGCTCCAAGGCCTATCTGACGGTCACTCGCCCGTCACTTTGAGACAGAGAAATATTCTTATGTGGCGCTACAAGGGCTATCCGACGGACCGTCGCTTGGTCGTCACTTGGAGAAAGGGAAAAATTCTCATGTGGCGCTATAACGTCTATCTGACGGACCGTCGCTTGCCCGTCACTTGGGGAATGGGTAATTTTGCTATGTGGCGCTCCAAGGCCTATCTGACGGTCACTTGCCCGTCACTTTGAGACAGAGAAATATTCTTATGTGGCACTACAAGGGCTATCTGACGGACCGTCGCTTGCTCGTCGCTTGGGGAAAGGGAAATATGGCTATGTGGCCCTCCAAGGCCTATCTGACGGACACTTGCCCGTCGCTTGCCCGTCACTTGGAGAAAGAGAAAATTTCTTATGTGGCGCTACAAGGGCTATCTGACGGACCGTCACTTGCCCGTCACTTGGAGAAAGGGAAAAATTCTTATGTGGCGCTATAACGTCCATGTGACGGACCGTCACTTGGCCGTCACTTGGAGATAAAAAAAATTCTTATGTGGCGCTACAACGGCTATCTGACGGACCGTCACTTGCCCGTCACTTGGAGAAAGGGAAAAATTCTTATGTGGCGCTATAACGTCCATGTGACGGACCGTCACTTGGCCGTCACTTGGAGAAAGAGAAATGTTCTTATGTGGCGCTACAAGGTCTATCTGACGGACCGTCGCTTGCTCGTCACATGGGGAGAGTCATAGCTATGTGGCGCTATAAGGTCTATCTGACGGATCGTCGCATGGGCGTCACATACAATTCCAAGAAAGTGGATGAGGAGAAATAAAAATTTCGCGGGTTCTTACCATGAAAGGGTAACCGTGGCATGATGTGCACCCTTCGGAGCAGGCTTCCTGGCACTGGTCGGATTTACTAGTATACAGAAACATCACAATTGATATAATTTAGATTGCGTTCCGAGTGTTATCGTACCCCTCAATACTGCATAGATGTCAAGCCATTAGGCATTAGCCATGGCATAACCACGGCACCGCCCATTGATGCCAGCTAGCAAGGTCGATCACTTTGTGTAACTACGTCACAGCATCCAGCGGGCGGAGTGCGCCAGCTCCCTTTCAAGTCTGAGGGATCGGCCATTGACTGACCTCGCTACCATCACCATGCCCTATTTCGTATGTACGCGTGCATGTATTGCTTTTGTGTACCAAATTACAGGGATAATTTTTGGTAATGTAGGCCTAGTAGTAACTTGTCTTTTAATAAATATTTCTCAACCACAAAATTATCATAAAGTAAAGAATTCGAGGTATTATCTGAAATGCTTTTGTTGTTATCATACCATGAGAAAGTTTATTATATTTATGACAAGCTTTCGATGAATTATTCGTATGCAGTATCATCGCGATCATCTAGCCTTTTCTACTGTACTAGTAAATATTTCACAATCCTCATGAAAGCTCATTATATTTCGAGGTTTATAACAATCAGATTGACCCCTTTCAGAGTATGGACTTAGAGCGGTGTCTATCGACCTCCGTCGTGTTCTTCCAATTGTTGAATCTCGTCAGCTGCTTTTCATGTGAGTTTGAGAATGGCAACATTATAAATCGTTGGGTGGAAGCCTTGAGTTAGTGGGTAATTACATATATTTTACTGGTGTGCCACAGTTTTACTGGTGTTCCACAAAGAGTAGAAATACTACTTTTTGCCCTTTTCAAATACGAGGAAAATTCTAATTGATTGTTGATAATCATGAGTATCTCCTTAATGTTATCGAAAAAATCAAAGGTGTGCCAATAAAAATGTTCCACAGTCAACTAGAACTTCGCGAAATACATGTAGTTTCCAACATTGGTATCATTCGACTCTTATCTAGTTGTATTATATACTTGCATGGAGAGATATGGAAAGGTACTTCAACACATGGTATTAGACCATCATGAATGTATATGGTAATAATATGTCAGCTTTTTGGTGAAAACGAGGGGGGGGGGGGGGGGGGAGAGGTGGAGAATTTCAAGAACATCACCTGACCTATATAATGTTACAGACTCGGTGCCGCGAGATGGTCAGAGCAGTGGACGGCCTGGACGGAGTGTGTTCGGGGAGCGGCAGCCGCGGGAAGCACGGGATTTCGGAGACTATTCAGATCTTGACCCGGATTGGCATGAGAATTACAGCTGGGATGACTGGGACTCTGACGATGACTCTGACGATACTCCGGGTTATGTGATACCAGTGGCCGTGGTATGTTGCGTCTTGGCTGTGATCGTCCTATTAGTATATCTGGTCAAGCGTGGAGGCTGTTGCCGAGGAAACGCGACGACAGCTTATATTACTTCAAGGAGAGATATGTCTGCCGCCCAGACTACAAACGGCCAAACTGTGCACGTTCCAAGGGAGAGAATACCACTGAACCCAGCGTCTAACGCACCATCTTACCCACTGACATACCCACAACCACCAACTGGCCAACACTACCCAGCCGCCACCCAACACTACCCTCCACAGCCTACCAGTGGGCCAGTCTACCCTCCACAGCCTACCAGTGCGCCAGCCTACCCTCCACAGCCTTCTAGTCTGCAGCCATCTGCCCCCTCCCACCCTTCACAGCCTGAAGACAATGCTCCCCCGCCCTACCCTGCCGGTGCTGAAGGTATTTCACCCCCACCATCTTACGAGGAGGCCAAAGACATGCCACAGACGACAAACCCATCCGAGACCATACCCAGTGCTCCATCTGTGTAGCATCATGAGTATTACTGTGGCATTTGGATATCAATTTACTCATGTCAAATGGCTAGAAACCAGAATATCGTCTGTGTCATATAATTCACATTTATCATCTATGTATTAATGTTTACATGCGTGAATTGTTCGCCAGTGCCCTAAAAATACATGTACACTTGATAAATATATTTTTGTCAAAAATGCGCTCACCGGTTATATTTTGTCTTCCCAACTTTCCGCCGTTTCGTTTCCGCGCGATTATTCAAGAATGCCTCAACAGAGCGACTTGAAATTTTCACCACTGATTGGACATATCAGCATATGTAGATATGCTGTATAGATTCAGAGCGGGATCCGAGGTCCGTGAGGATGAAATAGATGTCGAATTTTGGACTTTCTTCTGTGCGATAACTCGAAAACTATTCCGGCAATGGTTAAAAAACTGTATGGGGATCCATATATCACCAGGGAAGAACGCTATCGATTTTGAGATCATATGGTCAAACGGCCTTTGACCTAGAGGTCGGAAGAGTTTTCGCCCAGTCATCTTTGAGGCTTTCTGCATATCACGGAAACGGTGCGTCGTAGAGCGAAACGGACACTATTTTAGACTCGTCGTCCTAGACAGTCATGTCTAATGTGCATTATGGATTAACTTTGGCCTTAACCTCAAACTTTTTTTCTGGGTTGGCATTATTCGTTTTCGTTGATATCTCAGAAATGGTGCGTCGTAGAGCGAAACGAACATTATTTTTGGACTCTTGGTCTTATGGGTGTTAGGGATTAACTGGCGGCCTTTTTTATTTTCTCGACAGGTCCCAAATGGGACTTTCCCATGTTAAATACTCCTATCCTTTATAATTGGACACATTATGCCTAATATCTCACTCAATATTGAAATTAGAGACTAGGAATTAATTGTGGACACATAGGAAATGATATATGCTGATTATTGTCATGACCTTAAATTTGACCTGGTGCGTCTCACGTGGTGTGTTTCGAAAGATTACTATTATGTACCTTTATGATGTGTATGAGTTTTGTTGCCCTTGAATCGCCGGTCTCCGTATGGCGGCCATTTTGAATTTTTGACGGGTCGGCGAAAAAAAATGTTTTGCCCCAAGTCGCAATATTATCCATTTTGGGTAATTTCTAGACAAAAAAAATTCACCCTTTGAAAAAAAATTTGGACAGAAATGTTTGGCACTTTTTATATGGGAGCTGCCAAAACTATACTAGAACGCCTGAAGATAGAGCTTAGAAATTGGCACTTTCAAATGGGAAGTCATATATGGCGACATGTGTGGTGACCTCGAATTAGACCTTGGATGACCTTAAAAGGTCAAAACAGCCATTTTTGAGTCGAAAAAATGTCCATATTTACACCTTGTCTGTCTTTTCTCAGAAACTGTCTTATCACTTTTGAGAATTTTATTTCAAAACATAGTAATCGGGGTTTTTGACATTATATATAAAGACGGAGTGCCTTAAACTCGAAATCTAGGCTCAAAAGGCCCAAAAAGGCCATACAATTCAATTTTTGGTCGTTTTCTCAAAAATAACGTCATCAGTTTTTAGATCGTTGTTGTAAAGCATGCTAATTGGGGTCTCTGACATTGCGTATAAAGATGGAATGCTTTGAATCAATTGAAAGGCCCAAAATCTACCCTCAAATGGCCCAAAAAGGCCCAAAATTTAGTTTTTGGCCTTTTCCTGGAAAACTGTCTGATCAGTTTTGAGAGTTTCGTTTCAAACCACGCTACTTGGGGTCCTTGCCATTGTTTATAAAGATGGACTGCCTTGAATTGCTTAAAAGGCCCGATATGTGGGCTCAAAAGGCCCAAAAGGATTCGATATACACAAATTGCCATATACATGATACAAGGTGAAAACGCTTGTACATAGGGTTTAGGTTTGTATCATAAGCAAATAGGTGGCCATATACATGTACAAGGTTATATGCTGCACACTTGATGGTGACATTGAAGATCACCACGATTGGTTAATCTGAGCGTTGTATCTCACCTTTCGTGCTTCAACCAAAGTTATTCGGTAACCTATCTTAGCCCTCGGGCTAATTTTAGGTTACCAGACCTTTGGTCCGATAACCTATTGCCATGGCGTTGCGTCCGTCGTCGGCCATTGTCGTCCGTCGGCCGTCTACATTTTAATCTTTAAAGTTTACAGACGAATCTTTCAGAAATTTTGCACAAAAAAACGCCTAAAAATATTTCAAGAGGAAGGTATTTTTTAGTTTTTAGGTTATCGGACCTATGGTCCGATAACCTATTGGCATGGCGTTGCGTTCGCCGTCCGTCGGCGTCATCGTCGTCTTCCGTCCACATTTTTATCTTTAAAGTTTACGGATCTTTCTGAAATTTTGCACAAAAATACCTAAAAATATTTCAAGAAGGGGTTATTTTTTTGTTTTTTTATTTTCGCATTTTTAGGTTACCGGACCTTTGGTCCGATAACCTATTGCCGTGGTGTTGCGTCCGTCATCCGTCGACCGTCGTCGTCCGTCGTCGTCCGTCGTCGTCCACATTTTTATCTTTTTTGTTTACGGGCGAATTTTTCAAAAATACTTAAAAATAATTCAAGAAGGAGGTATTTTTTTAGTTTTTTGATTTTCGCATTTTTTTCAAAATGGCGGCCGTTTTCGACGAAAAATGCCTGATTTTGGACTTTGGCGGCCATTTTCTCAAAATCTGTTCAGTAACTTTTTTTCTTTTTGATACATAACACTCCTCATATGTACTCCTATGATGTCTATAAATTTCGTTGCGCTTGAATCGCTCGAAGTGGGCCATTTTGGCCCAAACTCCACCCAAATGGGACTTTCCCATGTTAAATTCTCCTATGCTTTATAATGGGACACATTATGCCTAATATCTCACTCATTATTGAGATTAGAGACTAGGAATCCATTATGGACACATAGGAAATGTCGCTTATTATTGACTCTACAGCTTAGGAATCAATTGTGGACATTTAGGAAATGATATATGCCGAATATTCTGATGACCTTGAATTTGACCTTTGACCTCATTTTCAAGATCAGAGTACAAAATGGCTAATATCTCGCTTCTTATCCACTTTACAGCTTAGAAATCAATCGTGGACATATAGGAAATGATATATGCCGAATATTCTTGTGACCTTGAATTTGACCTTTGATATCATTTCCAAGATCGGAGCACAAAATGGCTAATATCTCGCTTAATATCGACTTTACAGCTTAGGAATCAATTGTGGACATATAGGAGTATATGCTGAATATTCTCGTGACCTTGAATTTTACCTTTGCCCTCATTTTCAAGGTCGGAGCACAAAATGGCTAATATATTGCTTGATATCGACTTTACAGATTAGGAATCAATTGTGCACATTTAGGAAATGATATTCGCGGATTATTCTGACAATCTTGAATTTGACCTTTGACCTCATTTAATAATAATAATAATAATAATAATCAGATATGTTTAACGACGGTCCATGATGATAGGCAATTCTGCCTGTCATCCCCATCCCCCGTCGAGTGCCGGTTATCATCGACTTTACAGTCTTGGATAAACATTGTTTACATATAAGAAATGATGTATGCTCAATATTTTGATGCACTTTAATTTGACCTTTGACATCATTTTCAAGGTCAGAGCACATAATGGCTAATCTCTTACTTATTATCGACTTTACATCTCAAGAATCACTTGTGGACATGAAGTGATATCTATCCTAAATATCCTCGTGACCTTTAATTTGACCTTTGACCCTATTTTCAAGGTCAGGGGACTAAATTATAAAAACATTGTCCGGTAACCTTTCTTAGCCCTTGGGCTAATTTTTCAAATATACATATTTTGCCCGCCATCACTCGTGGGTCTATCCGATAGATCCCTGAACCACCTTGGGCATTCCGACAGTCCGACACTGGAACCAAGAAACTATTGATGAACAAATATGTCATTCAAATATGTGAACTATACCCGTTTGTACACAATAAGTTTATTTCACACAACTTCTGAACAATAATGGAGGAAACCACTTTAAAGGAAAATCTATTTCATAATATATACTGGGTAAAATTTAAGGACTGTGATTTGTTCAAGCCCGTCACGTGATCAAATAATATATTTGTTTCTCCTGTCACATCATGATTTGACATAAAATCGTCTTCTGTACTATCTCTCTATCATGATATTCACTTTGGGGAACGGAAATTTTTAAACATGCGCCATTGAGCTTGAATTTGCTTGAATTCATTGCAAATTTTACCCAGCATAATAATAGAACAACTTTTGCCTGTTGACTCAGGTAAGAGACCAAATTATTTGAACCTCGGGCTGTGACAGTGTCAGTGAACTATACTCGTCGGGCTACGCCCTCGTGAAATAGTTCACTAACACATCCCTCGGGCGATATATTACCTGTGTAATATTTCAGATCTAACTTCAAATTTAGACTGTGCCGGTCAGGCGCGCCCGTAGATAGAAGCACTGGAGCACGTGCTTCCAGTAATTTTTTGAGAGAAAACTTATGGTAAATATATTAATTATAGAAAGCTCTTCTGATAGGATTAATGAGATGGTGAAAACTGCTAAGCTTTCTTGAAATAACCTTGGTGCTATCATCAAATAATGAAATAAGTGGATAATAACTCAAGAGATTGTTTATTGTAACGGCACACCGGTAAAGCTCTTGAATATGAATCCGGAAGATGAAAACTCAAAATAATCACTTTATCCAATCATATAAAGCAACTGCCTTCGAAACCATTCAATATTTATAAACTATAGTTCAAAAAAACTATAGTTCATATTAAACATGCTAAATTAACTGAATGAGACATACTCACATCAAATGTAATGAAAATAACCAGTCCTCAGGGAAATTTTTGTTCATTTGAACAGGCGGTTCTCGCGTAAATACAGGAACTGTATCAATCACACGCAGATGTAAGCAAAGCAAAGAAGTGCGAGTTAGACTGACAATTCCACGTACATCATGGTATATCACTGATTATTTTCTCATAACTACACTACATATGCACATACGAACTCGATGTCGAAAAAAATGTACTCGATGTGGACTTTTAAGCTCGATTTCGGCATTTGTTTACATTCGGGTTTGATGGATATACTTCATTTGTTTATTTTCAAAACTGGTACAAAATGGGTATTGAAACGGATGAAAAGACAACTCGGACGGACTGAAATGGTCAAAATCATTGAGCACACCTTTTGTTATATTGCATTAGTTGTGTTTCACAAAAATTTGGTTTTGGAAAAATATTGCATACATTCGAAGGCAGTAGCTTGAAAATCAGTTGAATTGATAAGTGAGCCGATAAAATAAAGGATCTGACTTAATTTCCTGTATGTTCTCCTCAAATATTCATAAGGTTGTCCAGGTTCTGGTGTATGTCATTAAAGCTATATATTTTTTATTATGGTAAATATTGTGGTAACCAGGGCTTTACAACAATCTATCCACAATGATAATTGACAACGGTTATATTTATACAAAAATTGTAACACTGTCGAACCGTGTTACTATGAAGTATTTTGCTTGACCGACTTTATATTTAAAATATGTTGTGGACAAAACCCATGGTTCAGACGACATAATCAGGGTCCCAATATACTAATACAATATTTTGTATTAAATATGTTATATCTATAACGTTGGATGGTCGAGCTATTTCTACCAACATCACTAGATTTTGATGATGCCATCTGCAGACTTAAAGTCATCCACTCCAGAAATTAAACCAGACTTAAGGTAGTCCGCTCCAAACAGTGAGGGGAGGGGGTCGAAGAGTTTTTTTTAAAATAAATAACTCTATCAACATAATATAGAGCTTCAAAATGACATATTTTATAGAGTAACTGTTCAGCATCCTAAAATTGAAAAGAAAATAGGGGGTCACCGTATCCGTTCGCACGGAAAACACGATGCAAGATGTGAATATGTAGAAAACTGTGTGCAAAAATGCCATAATTTATGTCATTTTAGGTAAATGTTTGTGATTTTGATCGAATATGTAGAAAAAACGAGCACGGTGACCCCCTATTTTCTTTTCAGTATTAGGATGCTGAACACTTACTCTATAAAATAGGTCATTTTGAAGAGATAATATTCAAGAAATGACTTTTAAATAGTGACTCTTCGTTACCTCAATGTTTGTAGCGGACTACGTTAATCATGAATCATATTGACGTCATCAGAGGTAGACAGTGTGCACTTACTGTAACTTACACTGTACTCCTAATGGGCTCAGTACGGTCATCGATTTTTTTTTATTGCTGATGTTATTTATACGTAAAATCCCCATGTCATTTCTCAGCACGCTTTATTGTTACACATTATAAAATGAATGGTATGCAGTTAAAGTTATGTCGCTAAACAGATACTTGTCTGGAGGATAAACATAAATGTATAACTACTTGAAATCTCTACATTTAAACTGTCAAACACATTCAAAAGAAACATTTCAAGGCGGCACGCAGAGCAATGGCGATATTAAAGTTTCAAAAGTGTGCTCTTTGAACACATTATTTTCATTTGATATCTGTTTCTCTCTATTAGATTTAAACATTTTAGTGACTTATTTGAGTGCAACACAAATCACAAAAACAAACAATACATTATTTGCCCATAATAAAATGCACTTTGTTTTGATGACATAGTGTTCAATAACAATTGCAACATTTATCGTTCTACATTTACAGACAAAATAACCAAAGAAATCGATGAGATTCGCGCATTCCTCTTCTCTTTGGCGTCTTCAAAGTTAGACTCGCATAGCCCAAACAATGGTCAGAAGTAGACTGATGGTACAAAATATGGAGCTTCCTGAAATACAAAAATATATGTCATAATAATGAGAACATCCTGTAACTCGCATTGCCAACCAATATGATGGAAATGTCGTTGATACATAAAACCAACTATTGAGCATACATATGCTTTGTTGCGTCATAATGTCTGTTCATTTATTTATATTCGTTGCTGCGTGTGAGGCCGAAAAGCTGCCGCTTCTCACGAACGTTACTACAAATTATGGGGCTCTAGATTTGCTATTATTTGAAATGATCTTGTAAATTGAATTCCAAAAAATAACTTGATATTTATATTGGTTAAATATTATAACGTGTCTCTTCCAACAGAACACCTTGATATTTCGTGACATGTATTCCCCAAACCTTCCTACTGACCGTGTGCAATTGAGGTGGCGGTGTTGGGGTTACCCCCGTCTGTTGTCTGGGGAGCTGCGGTGCCCGTGGTCCGTGCGGGTGGCGCCGAGGTCGCCCCACCGTCTGTGGTGGGACTAGAGGCCGCAGCAAGGGCAGAGGACTTACTCATTAGCCACCACGTATCCTTCGCTTGAGCCACAGTCGCCCTGTAACAGTGCCGAGAGACGGGAAAGCAGTGTTATGACAGTGAGGGTAGAAAAAAGACGGAATGGGCCGTCTGTTGAGTTAACGGGAAGAACTACAATGGAGGTAAAACAATACTACAAATTAGCGGTTTTTCGTAAGCTTTGTATAATTGGATCGTATATAGATAGTTGGTCCCATCTAGGGCATCTTGCTTGTTCTTCTATCGAAAGGGATTCAGAAGGTTCCCTCGAAAGGGAGTATTTATGTTAAGAACAGGTGCGTGACACGTCCAAGAAAGAAAGAAAGAGAACTGCAGTTAACCTGATATATACTCACACGAACTCAATGTTTCCGGCAGGAGTAGCAGGCGGGTTCCACGTTAACATAGAGTCGGTCTTAGCGTTAGTGTTAGCGTGGGTGACGGCAGAACCAGCAGCACTCCCACAGTCGAGCAGTTTGAGGTTACTAGTTGAGCCAGGGTCAGAGAACGTGCCAACGGGATCCGTGCTGCCTACAGCCCTCGCCTGGATCAACAGGCCTCGGAATGTGCCACTGATCGTCACTGAAAACGGTTGGCCGACGTGTGATTACACGCTATAATTTACTGTACATGCAAGTAATATTTTCAGGCTTGATCGATTAAAACCTGATTTAAAGTCTTCAGGTTTGACTGCTTAAACTATCAATTTAGATGATTGATTATGACTGAAACTTAATAAATGACAAGCGTCAGAAATACTACAGTAGTGCACGGATTTAATCATGCGACCTGCTGATCCGAGGCCAAATATCAAACATTACGTCGTTCCTGTTCAGATTCGCATCGTTCGTTCTTAACTTCGCTCCTCATTTCCCTGAGTTCCCTCGTCCAGGAAGTTAAGTTGTTATCCAAATGATCGTTGCACATTACTCACGGTTATACATGTATGTAAATTATTGTGTGTGTATTTACCCTGTACGGGCGTCCCACTCATGTACGTGTTAGCGTCAGCGGTCACGGTGTAAGGATTGGCGGCAGTCTGCTCTGTCCCGTGTCCTGGGAGCATGGTGGTGCAGATGGACGATGGGGCGCCTGATCCATAACCATGGGCAGTCGAGATGCCGGCCATCACCAGCAAATTCATCAGCCACACGCGGGCGTTACCAGCCATCACTGAGCCTGCAAAATGTTTGGTGATATAATTGGTTAATTAGTGGAGTGTAAGTCAATCTTTGAATGAGTATAACTGAAAAAGGAGTTACGTTTGAGGTAGGAACAAATAAAACTTTACAGAAATATGTTATTGGAATAAAAGACCAGAAAAACGACTCATGTACTATGAATCTCACTACTTCGCACAAATGCTCATTTTCTTCTTTTTAACTACTTCAAGTTGCTTCACCATTGCTCAATTTATAAAATATAAATCTAAATATTATATAGTCAACCAAGATAAGAATTTAGCCTTCATGGTAATATGACACAGACGCCTGGACGCTGGTCATTTGCTATACAGTTTTCCATCATTGAAGTTCCATAACTTGTTCCCGATTCTCTTCGTATGGGCCACGGTTGGTTCAAAACATATTTTACCAAAACGTATTCTATTATCAAACGAAGCATCAATCAACAGACCGAAGCCTATATTAAGGTCTCTGCTAAGCCAAGTTCCAGCAGTGAAAAGTGGCTGATCTTCGTTCTTGATACCAAGTTGGTTATTGGTATCGAGGATCAACTGAATCGCCTCTGGACAAGTATGGCGTAGCAAGCCAGGAGTGTCTCAAACGATTCCCAAGACCCCTTGGAGAACAACCCATGAGTCATCGGTACATGTATTACCTTGAGCTGCCGCCCTCGACCATGCTGAATTACCCCTGTTCCTCGTTGTTTCCATATTTCATCAATGTGATCTTTCTTATGGAATTGCATAAAAAAGCCCCTGTATAATTGTTTCCTGAAGTACTGATATACATATAATCAACATATTCAGTAAGTTGTTGTTTGGGGGAATTTAAGCCCATGATCATCACTCCTCCCCTCCCCCCATCCTGGATCCGCCTCCAGGTCATTGATATAGGCTGGGTGCAAATGACAAATTCAAATTTGAATACATGGTAATTTAGCTTGAAAGAAATTCTTGAACCGTAAGACCAAAGGCATGTTTATCTCTATCGAGGCTCTTCGATTCGCTCTGTTGAACACAAACCTGAGAGGACTTTGTATCTACAGTATTAAATTGTTTTTGTGAATCGTTTGGAAT
Organism: Terebella lapidaria; assembly: GCA_949152475.1. Taxonomy (NCBI): domain Eukaryota; kingdom Metazoa; phylum Annelida; class Polychaeta; order Terebellida; family Terebellidae; genus Terebella; species Terebella lapidaria. The sequence continues at coordinate 11,292,912 of OX424567.1, forward strand.
CGAGAGAAGACCTTTTTTGCCGTGTTCATGCACTCAATTCGGACAAACACATTGATGAAATGAACTTATGTTTCGAGTCATGCGTCATGAGTATGTATTTTTCAGACATGTTTTATATGAATCCTCTGCGTCTTTTGCAGGGGTGGGTTTAAAAAGGGACGGGGACGGGACAACTGGTTACGCTCCTTTAGAATAAATTTGTCCGGCTGGACAAAAATGATATTTATGATGCTATGTTCATCCTTTATATTGTTAGTCTGAATTTGAAGTCATGATGCCCCACTGATACACGGAATACTTACGGGTATACACACCTACTGGTCACTCCATTTTATCACTATATATCGCCTTTTTGCTTTTGGGAGAAATATAGCGGCACAGCTGCTGGCGTGCAGCTGATGAAAATGTGTACGGCTATACTGTATATTATATTATAGACCTCCACTAGTTTTGTCTGTTTAATTAGTATCCAATACCAGTGGTAGGCGACTATCGTAAAATTTGAACGGAAATTCATGGGACACAGGCTCCATATGTGGCAACAATAAAGTGAAATCAACTGTTAAAGAGTCATCATTTTCTGCCCCACCTGTGGCACCCGTCATGAATTCTGATAAAGTAATGTGCTGACAAGTTTGGGCCGATAAGCTATTGTCGTGGTATTTCGTCCGTCGTCCGTCCGTCTTCCGTCCGGATTTGTAACTTTTTTTTGACATGATGAATATCTCCATAAATTTGTCAGAACATACCTTGGGCCAGTATCTAAACATGTTTTTGCATATTTGGCGGCCATTTTTGACAACAAAATTGCCAATTTTGGATTTGGAGGCCATTTTCTCAAAAACTGTCTGATCAGTTTTGAGATTTTTGTTTCAAAATATTCCCCTCATGTACCTTTATTATGTATGTAAGTTTTGTTGCCCTTGAATCGCTGATCTGCGCGTGGCGGCCATTTTGATTTTTTGACGGGTCGGCAAAACATTTTTTTTGTGTACAAAATCAAGTCACTATTCGTTTTGAGCCAATTCCAGCAAAAAAAAAAACACTTTTTTTTTTTGCCCATTGAAAAATTTTTGGGACTTAGAAAATTTCACCCAATTTTTCCTTCATAATGGGAGCTGTGCGGAGTAAACTCATAGAAGACTTCAAAGTAGAGCCTAAGTATTGGCACATTCAAATGGGAAATCATATATTGCGGTTTGAGTGATGACCTTGAATTTGACCTTCAATGACCTTGGAAGGTCAAAAACGATGAATTCTGTCTTTGGTGGCCATTTTGTCTAAATCTATTCAGACAGTTTTTCTCAAAATCATGTATAAGATTCTCTTTATGTACCTTTGTGATGTGTAATTTGATTTCGTATTATAGTCCATACAGAAAATGTGTTTCCAGCAACATTTACGAACATGTTTTGACAATTAGAATTCAAGATCAGTGTAACAATTTACATGTTGGAAAACCAATACTCTGCGTTTCTCATGATTGCCGGTAAGCTACAGCACCCTTGGTGCTATGTTTTTCTACATATCTTGTTATAGATTAGAATCAATTATCAGTCAGATCTTGATGATTTCCAGAGAATTTACTGAAGGCAGCTACCATTATCGGTAAACAATGGTAAAGCCTGTATTATTTGCTCGTAGTGATATAGAAATGAGCTGGTCACTTTGCAAATAGATCTGAAACAGTGAATAAAAAATCATACACTGACTGCATAGGAATTTGGTATTTATGATGCTATGTTCATCCTTCATATTGTTAGTCTGAATTTGAAGTCATGATGCCCCACTGATACACGGAATACTTACGGGTATACACACCTCGATATTTTTTCCAAATTTAGTCGCGTATCTCGATATATCCACAGAGGCAATTTACGCAAAAAAATAGATTTTGAGATATTACATACAAGTTGAGGATTCATGGTTTATGTTATAATATGGTGGTCATCAATGAAGATCCTTAACCTGCTCCGGACTCTCTTCGTTCGAGACACGTGAGCTGATTAGATCTACAAGTGAACTCTCCGTTCTTGATATCCCCGACCCTGGAATGGCCTGGATCCGCCCCTGCCATCAGTTGAAGTTTCTTATGCATGGTCGACTTTTATGTGTGAATACATTACATTATGACATTTTATCAAGTGTACTTGTTGACCAAAATTCCGAAGAAATAGTTATACATGTATGTTAAAGTGACGTTGGGGAAAAGTTATAGATTTTGCCATACATTTCTGACTGAATGGAGAAAACGCACTAGTTATAAATATGTTTTTTTTTGCCCAACATACGCCATTTCTCATTGATTTCATTGAGAGTTTCTGGTGGATACCATTTGAATTTGTTTACATTACCATAATTCTCGGTGTTTATGTCCCTTGATGCAACGCAAATTCAGCTTATACACCAATTGCACTATATGGATATTCGGTATCATCGCCCTTTGTTTTTCCACCAACATGGCCTTGACATTGCTCAAATTGCTGGTCGTCAATGCGTTCAATGCGTTCGGTAATTTGTTGAGTTGCTGAGATGAGTTGAAAGTCATACATGTATGTTAATGGCTCTTTGAGCAATGTCAAGACCAATTTGGTGGAAAAACAATGGCCGAAAATAGCGAATATTCATGGTTCAATGGATGTATTCACATATGTTTGTTGAGTGTAAACTAGGTCAAGCAATTTATCCGAAACTATAGATGGTTTGCAATTGCTCAACTCAACACCTTTTAACAAAAGAATTGACGTCATCTGCAAGCCATCTATTCAGGCAAATAGTTTTTCTATCCAATGCAACTTTAACTTTTCGATTCGCTCTGTTCAAGACATGCCTGAGGCGATTGCTTTCTGGGTCGAGAATTATTCCTGTGATAGTCGTACTCAGGCCTAATAAAGACATGTTTACTCATTTCTGGTGAATAGGTCGATGGACGGGAGTTAGGGCGTTCCGGCACACAATGCCTTTAATATGATTCTGTCAAGATTTTTTGTTGTTGCTTTTTACCCTCGCCCCGATAGGGGCAGAGGGTATTGTAATTGGGTCTGTCCGTTTGTCTGTCTGTCTGTTTGTTTGTCTGTCTGTCCGCGCGCATATCTCAGAGGAGAAAGGTCCGATCAACATGAAACTTATAGAGATGAAGCGGTATCTCAGTGGCTCGGTCCTCCTCGAATCTGGTCAAAATCTGACAAAAACTGTTGCCATGGCAACGGCAAATGTAAAAATCAATAATTGACCATAACTTCGGTTCTAATCAAGATAATTTTTTCTAACTAATTTTGTATTTTTCTATGGCCAATTCCTGATCATCTGATATATAGCCCGTGGTTGTACGACCAAAACTCTCCATTATCGCCCGATGTCGAAAAATTGGGGGTCACGATTTCGGTTAATTTTGGCCAGCGACGTTTCAGTGCAAATGTCTGCGCTCATAACTCAAAAGCAAATGGTCTGATCGATTTAAAATTTATAGGGCTAGAGTGCTATGGTAGTGGCTCAGTCCCTTTCAAATTTTGCCAAAATCGGGTGAAAACGGTTGCCATGGCAACGGAAAAAAGAAAATCACATAATTGGCTCTAACTCCGGTTCTACTTGATATTATTTTTTCCATCTTTTTTTTTTGTTCTTCTTTGGCCAATTCCCGATCGTTTGGTGTACGATTGATGGTCGTACGACGAAAAGTCTCCATTATCGCCCGATGTCAAAAAATTGGGGGTCACGAATTCGGTTATTTTTGGCCAGCGACGTTTCCGTGCAAATGTTTGCGCTCATAACTCAAAGGCAAACGGTCCGATCAATTTGAAATTTATAGGGCTGTAGTGGCTCAGTCCCTTTCAAATTTTGCCAAAATCGGGTAAAAACGGTTGCCATGGCAACGGAAAAAAGAAAATCACCGGCTATAACTCCGGTTCTAATCAATATTAAATTTTCAACTTATTTTTGTATTTTTCTTTGGCCAATTCCCAATCGTATGGCGTACAACCGATGGTCTTAAGACCAGAACTCTCAATTATCGCCTAATTTTAGTTACTAAATCTGAAGGGCGAGGGTCTGCAATCTCTGATTGTCTCGTTTGTTTTGGTCTGAGGGGTGTTTAAAAAAATATTAATGATGGTATATATCTGTATATCAGCCACTGTACCCTAGAGACACATGCCTTAAAGCTATAATCACTTTTAGGATTGACAACATTTATTTTTCTGCAGTAGCTTTGTTTTGTATATAGAATGAGAAATCGTACAAATTTTGGTCTGAAAATGTGTATTACGTGCCTAAATTGAGTTGCCAATACAAGATTTAAACTCAATTTTTCACTCAAAGCGGCCCGCCTTGCGGGTGAGTTCTACACACAGTCTGGTGACGTCATTGGTATTTGTCTAGATACTGTGGCAACCGGCAATGAATGCAGGCCGATCATTCTTTATCCACTGTTTTCGTGCAAGATTAACGGCAATTTTCTAAGTATCTGTTGTCGAACTGTGCATATTTCTCACATATTCCCAACTATCTCGAGATGTACTTTCAAGTTTGCGTGACAAACAAGAATGCCAAATTTGGCTGATTTTAAAATTGATTCCAACTTTAAGGAAACAGTGGAAAAAGTGCGTTGTTGAGCGAAACGTACATTATTTTCAGACTCGTCGCCCTAGAAGAGAACGTGTTTTAGATGTCTTGGGTTAGCTAACATTTTTCTGCTGAGTCGCCAACTTGTATCTCCGCCAATATTTCGGAAATGGTGTGTCTTAGAGTGATACGGACTCATAGTCGTAGGCAAACATAATCTGAATTTACTAATGATACATATACATATTTCAGTCAAAATGCCCGAAGTCATGTATATGCCTTGAAAGCTAGTTATGTCATAGTCATTTATCTTTTTCAATGTATGTGTTTTCGTTAGGGATGTGGTTGTGGAAAAATTCAGTTCATTTCTCTGGAATATTTAATGCTACAAAAATATACATTTGAGAAATCGCGTCGTACAGTTGGTAGCTTTAATTTGCGAATATATTGTATACTAACTAGTGTGTCCTCCGTTCCTTGATCATGTTGATTAAAGGTAAATTTACCGGATATGTATGTGTTGTGGTTATTATATAACGTACAGAGTCGGCAACGATTTTCGAAATAAAATGGTCATTTTTGTAGAACAGCAAAAAGCGGAAGTCTGATCTCTGGAGACGGAAACCGAGTTGGTCCACATCAAGTTTTATTGAGCAGGAGATAGTGATATTCCAACAATTTTTGCGATGCTCAATGGTATCGTATTATAACTTGGAACACTTCACCTGGGAGACAAACGACAATTATCTGCCGGATTTCAGAATTTTATTTTGAGAAATGAAAAAGTTTGAAGTCTACCGCAATATTAAATTCAGCCCAGAACGAGATCACGGGAACTTTACCATATTCGGGGATTTGGCCATGTTTACATTACAACCACCATGATTGAAGTATTGTTGTCATTTTGGACCAGAAGACATATTGGGGATCATTCTACACAAATCTGTTGGTTTCAAAAGATTGCACATGCAAATAAATGCGACTTCAAGCGAGCAAATACACAAAATCGCGTGCTGACCAGGAAATTCAATGATGGGGCTAAATTTAACATTGGGGTAGATCTGCCAACTTTTTTCAAATTTTCTCGATACATGTTTTCAACGACACTGCTTGCGCGTAGACATTATAATGACCTTACACCAGACCTCGGGAATTCGAAAAATAGGTCATGTTTATATCCAATAGGAATGTGTGTATTGTAACAAATTCGATTTATTATAATTTATGTAATTTATTCATACAACTGATCTCGAAGGATTGTACGACGCAGGAAGTAAACACAAAATAATGTCTGCGAGCTTTTCTTCGAATTCTTCGAATAGGCCAGAATGAACACCGGGAATTTTTAGGTTACGGTATCTAACATTGTCCGATAACCTATTGGCATAGCGTATGTATGATTAGAATCTGTGGGAATTACTCAGCAAAAGTTTGCCTGAAAGCGCTACCGTAGCAGTTTGAAGACAGCGGAGTGGTTTGTAGGAGTGCTTCGCGCCTTAGTAGGCCCTCATTTGAAAACATTAAAATATGAAAAGTTCATTGTATTGGGCGTACATTTGCACCACCTAACCCGCAGTGCAGTAGCGAATTTGTATGAAAAAAATAAACATCCCTATTATACAAACTTGAATACCAGCACCCGCTAATACGGTGGCTTATTTTTGTCACGTTTATTGTAATTATTTCATATGTGAAATATATTTGTGAAGCGAATATTATAATTGATCACGGAAAAATAAGTTCCGTGATGTTTCATACAAGGAGAAGTTATGCCCCCTTCTGGATCAAAACGTTTACTACACTGAGCGAATATCTCCTACACGTGTCTCCTACACGTGTCTCCTACACGTGTCTCCTCAAGCGTTTTATAGGGCCTGTAAGTCACGTGACATTACGGTGTGATTCTGGTGAACAAAAACAAACATATGTTGTGTTACCTGAGTATTTTAATTTATAATTGAAGATCTACTCATACTAAACAAAAGCCTATTTTAGCCTATTTTGGTTTTCAAATTTCTGTAGGGGTAATCATCTTGCTTGAAGGAATGACCAAATAATTCTCAACTCAATTAACGTTTGGTTGAATTTCCTCTGAGTCTCTCATAGTAGTCACACGTATCCGGCCCTTTTTTGTATGCTATTTCTTATATTATATGTGTGACTCTCTGTCTGTCTATAAAACAAATAGAGCAGGCCAGGTTTATTCATAATTATTGCCTACAATGCCTCATCTGAAGAAAATAGTGTGTCAGACATAAGCCACCGTACACAGAGAAGCAGCAAAGCTACGCGTTTTTTCCTGAGTACTAGATAAGGTCAACGAATGTCAAGTCGAGCGTTAAGTACACCTGTTCTCCTGCTGCCTCACTGATGTAGCAAATTGTAGAAACGAAGTGCAGGGCCAATGGTATTTTTCTGGCATAGCGTTTTCAACTTTTCTCAAGGTCATCCTAGTGCACAAATTATTACCAATTTCAAATGTAGATGCCAATGGAAATCACATCAGGTTGTAAAAACAAACGTCTTGTGAACATGATCGACAAAGTCCCCTGACCTTGCTCTCCAAGCTCTGAAACTAAGCTTCATGTCAAGCCCAGGAACACGATAAAACCGTTTTCATATGTTCATGATGGACAATTATCGGTGAAACTACTTGGAATGGAAATATTTAATGAATTTCTTATCCGGTATTTGGCAGACATGATCTAGCAAAGACTATTAATGGACATAAAAATATGTTTCTATAGATTTAGAGGATCGTTTTCGGTGTTATGTTCAAGATATATAATCATCTCTAGCATGGGTGGTTTATACGAAATATGCCTACGCCCAAAATCTACTTCCCAGTGTAAGTTTCAAAATATACTGGACAAAAAATCGGAAACTTTATGATGAATTAGACTACATGTGAAAACATCCATCACATTAGACATTTTAACTCACATCTCAGATGCGATCCTTCGCAGAAAGCTACTTTCATGGCGTGTAATTAGTAGGGGACAGACATGTATATTCTCCATTTGTCCAGAAAGCAGTTTCATTTTGAAAATCATACGATTCTAATTGATAAAAACTGTGCTTTTTGGAAGAATAAAAATGTGTCTGTTTTAGAAGTGTGGAGGTGGTCATTGGGCGTACTTCAACAATGGGGTAGAAACTTTGAGGTTTAACACTTTCAGGTTCACAACCTCATCGGCTTCAGAATATATTCGATTGAATAATCGCTAACTTTCGAGATTTACTTTCTTTCGATGATTTCGTAATGATTTTCGTGACATTGCTTTTTTTCCTCACATATTTGCTCAACCTCACATTCTCGCGCCCTCGGTACGAAATTATAGATATATATATATATATTTGACAATCAGTAAAACAATAATTTGATCAATTATCTAATAAGGTGTTCCTTTTCCTTATCGTTGGATTTTTAATATTATATCTTTTAATTTGACAATCAAAACAATAGTTTCAAAACCATGTCCTACCGTGCAAGATGATTCAATCTTTGAAGTTGATAATGGTCTGTTCCTGCCCCTGTTCCACGCCTGTTGAAGTCACCGCCGTGAATAGCTCGGTATCGCCGATATGAAAAATGTCCTTGCTCGCGCATTTAGAAAAATATCGCTAATAGTGTGAACAAGACATCCCCCGTGACTCGCACCTCGTGTTGGAGCCGTGTTTTGGCCATTCATTAATACGGGCTGAACAAAAAAAATTTTCGGGGGGGGGGGGGGGGGCGGGATGGGACTTCGTGTTGTTTGACTGCGAATCTACACGCATGCATTTAGTGTTTTGCCTCATCTATATATTTTCGGAGAGGTTAAAAAAACCATGATTTATTTTCTCTGAAAATAATTATGTCTATTTTTTTAGCGTGTCATGTATAATATGTGGTTTTCTTTAGAGTTATCTTGTTTCAAAATAGATGGGCCAGTGTTTGCATATCGAAACAACTTGCCAAGCCTTCATGTACATGTATGGCCTAGAGCTTCGGACCCCGTGCATACCTGTTCATACCTCGTGATCATATCCTATAAATTTTCGCACCACTTCCATAAAATTTATTAACATTCTTGGATTATTCTGTCATATGCACTGAATAACAATTGAAATAAGTATGTCATGACCAGCTACTGACAATTAGCAGTGGCCTAAGTTACGGAATACAGAACACCGTCTTCCCGGATCACGCAATATTCGGATGTGCAGCAATAGTATTTGTAATACACATTTTAGTTTAATTCACTTCATGGACGAGAACTATGATATAAACATGAAATAACAATAACATATTACTAATCTTATTAATGATGGCATTTCGTGTAAAATTTAAAAATCACTATTTTTAAGTGCACACTCTTGGAAAGAAATATAAACCGCTCGCTCATTTCATCAAATTCATTAATTCAGCGAAGTTAATAAATTGAACGAACGATTGATACATTGAATAAATAATCAATAGAAAGAGTGCTCAGCTCATCAAGGTGCACAAAATGAGTTAGATTCTCATACGTTATTGCCGCTGCTGGACTTCAGTAATCGGGTAAAAAAGTACCGCAGATTACGGACCGGAATCGATTTTCCTTATATGGTCAAAACGAAGCATCAAGATACTATATTATATTGAAAAAAAAATTCAACAGCTTTCTCTTTTTTCCAACAGTTTCTGTTCAAAATGCACAGTTAATGGTGTAATAGTAGTTTGTGTGCAGGACAACCATTTCACTTCCTACATATAAATTTTCAAGATGAAATGAGCTTTCACTTGGCGGAGGAAAACTGAGTAAATCGGCCCTTTATTTCGGCTTTTTTTTGGCCGAGGTATTCGCCAGGTGTCAGTCAAGTGCTCATAGTGAACAATATATTCCTACAATGCTGTTTTCTACATATTTCAAAAGTTATTGTTGGCGGTAAGCTTGTGCTGCCACCTATAGTACACAAGTGCTGCCACCTACATGTGAAGTGAAACCAGAGCGCCGCCTGTCGAATATATATTGTATATATGTTTGTAGGCCTATTTGTTTGGCGCAAAAAGTCTTCGTGAATGTGTGACTGAAATAAAAGTTGTTGGAATCAAACTTGCCGAAGTCGTTGTGGACATACGCAGTCATGTGTTCGGTTATATTCGGAACAGGTGTTATAACCGTAAAACAGGGAAAACTCCCTATGAGCTGTTGATTGGTCGTAAACCAAACCTTTCTCACATGCATGTATTTGGTACTACACGTTTCTCTTATGTCCAGAACAAAAGTACACTGGATGCTAGGTGTGAAAGAGGTGTGTTTGTCAGATATGATAAAAAAAGTCCTGCTTATCTTGTATATTTTGCTGCGAGTGGAAATGTACGAAGAGTCAGATGTGTACACTTTTCTGAGAAGTGTGTGTGATTGAGGTGATGTAACTGGTGATGATGCATATGGTGATAATGAGTTCAAGTATGAAGCCGCTGGGAGGAATGAAAATGAAAATGTTCAGAATGTAACAGAAGTTCAAAATGTTGACAATGAAGTTGGCACGAGAGTTCAGGGCAGAGACCGTAGGAGACCACAATATTTGGATGATTATGTGACAAAAACGTCTGATGAAAATGTTACTTGTTCTGTTAACTATGTGGATTACTGCCGCAAGACAGCCCCAATCACATATCATGAGGCAGTTTCTGGTTCAGAACAATGTAAATGGCAGGTAGCCATGGAAGAGGAGATGAAGGCTCTATGTGACAATGAGAGTTATGACTTGACCCCCTTGCCAGAAGGTCACAATCTAGTGGGGGGGGGGTTAAATGGGTGTACGCACTCAAAGCTGATCCGAATGGTGAAGAGATGTACAAGGCCAGAAATGTTGCCAAGGGCTATTCACAAGTGGAAAATGTGGACTATTATGAAACTTTCTCCCCAACTGCCAGATTTACATCTATTCGTATGCTTATGCAAGTAGCTGTGCAGAAAAACATGTTGATCCATCAGATGGATGTCAGTACAGCTAATCTACATGCACCAGTTGATTGTGAACTGTATGTTGAACAACCTGAAGGTTTTGTACAGGAAGGTGCAAATGGTGAAAAGCTTTATGTAAACTACGAAAATCTGTGTATGGACTCAGAGTGGCAAAAACTGGAACAACATCTTGCATTCACATCTGCTTGATGAAAAGTTTGAGCTGTCACTTGTTGACCCCTGTGTGTATAGCAGATTTTTCTGGGAATAGTAAAACAATTGGAATTGTCTGGGTGGATGATATAATAGTGGCTGCTAAGAATGAAACTGATGTCAAAGCAGTGAAAGATTCACTCTGTCAAAGGTTCAAGATGAAAGATTTGTCAGTGTTGTCATGGTTTCTTGAAATTGAGTTTAAGTGTATGGAAAACTGTATTATTTTGACAGAGGCAAAGTATGTGACAAAGTTATTGCAAAAGTATGACATGGTTGATTGTGGGCCGAAGGCCAATCTTTGTGAATTGTCAACTAACAAACTCAGAATGGAGGACTCGACTGAGCTGGAGAACCCCGAAATTTATAGACAGATAGTTGGGTGTTTGATCTATTTGATGACAGCAACAAGACCTGATATTAGTTATGCAGTTAATCTTCTATCACAGTACATGTCAAAACCTACTAGAACACATTTAGGTGTTGCTACGCATGTGTTGAAATATCTGAAGGGAACATTGAACTATGGCATGAAGTTCGAGAGAGCACAACTGTTGAGATTAGCAGGTTACTGTGACTCCGATTGGGGAGGTTCTGAGGAAAGAAAAAGTGTTTCTGGTTACGGATTTCAATTGTGTGAAAATGGATCTCTAATTTCATGGAAAAGTACAAAACAGCAGTGTGTTGCATTATTTTCTTGTGAGGCGGAGTACATCGCAATGTTAATAGCTATACAAGAAGCGAAGTTTCTGACGCAACTGATTGACTTGCAAGTGTTTGAAACTGGTGTGATTCTATACGTTGATAACCAAGGTGCTATTGCGTTGGCAAAAAAACCCTGTGTATCATAAAAGGTCTAAACATATTGGCATCAAGTTTCACTACATAAGGTTGGAAGTACAGGAGGGAACTGTTGAATTTATGTATGTACCTACGGAACAAAACTTGGCTGATGTGTTCACAAAACTAGTGTCAAGAATGAAGCTGAATGAATTGTGTATCATGATATGTTATGAGATATAACTGTTTGGTAGCTCAAGCTTAATTGGGGGTGTTGGCGGTAAGCTTGTGCTGCCACATATAGTACACAAGTGCTGCCACCTACATGTGAAGTGAAACCAGAGCGCCGCCTGTCGAATATATATTGTCTGTCTATTTGTAGGCCTATTTGTTTGTCGCAAAAAGTCTTCGTGAATGTGTGACTGAAATAAAAGTTGAAAATATCAAATAAGTTGCGACTTAATTAGAATGGCACAACAACAAGGAAACTCAACAGTTATATACATAGTTTTCTTCATATACTAAATTTATTCTGAGTTTAAACAATTATTTTCCAACAAAACATTAAAATGGAAGTGTATGTAATTCCTAGTGCTGATAAATAACCTAAAGGCTCACGTTAAGGCGGACGTTTGAAGTTGGTATATAGATCCGTGGTGCGGATCAAACGCTGGTGCGTTTTGATGCCTCAGTCTGTCGCGTTGTGATACCGAAGCATGACGTGAGTCGAAATCGTCACGTCCCCCCTCTGAAATATCGGACAGTCACACTATGTGCCCGCAGTTTCGTAAAAGGTATACTGTATACGATCACTAAATATTCCCAGGCATCGGTGAGGCATGTTTTTGGGTGCATTATGATAAGAATACTATAGAATGCGAATGCAGGAAATCAACCGGAATCGTCTAACACGGTGGCGTTATGGGTGAACTTCCCAGGCCTGATTATTTTCTGGGTTTTTTCACCAGTAAAGGTTATGAATTTCTCCGGAGACGAAAGACATCATAGTTTTCTTTCTGGTTATTCTCAATGCTTCATCCTCAAGGCTATTTATATAACAAGAAAGGCCTCATTCACCGGAGATATATTCTAAAGGACTTTCTTCATTTGTTTATTTCCTATAAAATCCGCATGTCTAAGGTTATCATGGTATGAAATATACTTGCATGATAAAACATTTGAAACAAGGAAATTACATTACTTCTTTCCGATGAGGTCCTTCGTACAAGATCGAGTTGAGACGAGCAGACTGAGACATTACTTTGTTCTAATCATTTTGTAATATGTGAACAAAGTTCGGTATGCCAGCAAAAGGCAGATTGGTGTCGTTCTCCGTTCTCGCCATGATGTTAAAAAAATGTTATGGTTGTCGATCTGAGATCTGTCAAAATTCGTCAAGCATATAAGTGTCTGAGGTATCACAGTTGATCGAACAAGTCACTTAATATTTGTTATCCGTGAGTCGTGCGTGTATGTCCTTTTGAAGAACTTTGTCAATATTTGTCATTTTGTGGGGGCGATATTGTAAAACCGGGCTTATGAGGAATGTATACCTGAAAACAATGTATGTTTATGGGCACACCGAATAGCGCTTTGTGTATGCATGTACAGGAACTCGGTTGGTAAAAGTTAGAGTCAATCAGATAACGATCAGAGGAATGAACACAATATAGTATGATGAATTTGTTTTGATTCCATTTGACAAGGTTCCAATTAACCCGTGGCAAATCAAAGAAAGTAAGTATATACGTCTATGAACACATGACCTGTTTGTCGTAATATCTCGTTTTTTTTATTCAAACTCATCTTTGGATACGAAATTTACTCGTATGTGTGATATATTATGAAATTATGTTATAAATAAGGTAGGTTTACATAGGCCAACTGTATTATCGACACGAGCATACAAATATGGTTAAATGCCAATCCGCATTTCATAAAAGCGTATTCCCATGATCTCGTCATGGCACGCTATTGGCTGTTGCTATGGCTACTAATGTGTGCACACGTGCGACCGTCTGTGACGTACAACAATGGCGCCGCCACGACGGCATGTGGATCAATGATTCCTGGTCACGGCACCAGAATGACGTCATCCTCACCTTACAGCCTGGATATAGGTGAAGTCATCACGTATACCCCTGGAGTACCAGTTTCAGGTAAAGATTGAAATACAGGACATAGATTATCAGTGTGTGTATTATTTGCTTAATAGAAAATGTTGCATCAAAGTTCAGAATCATAGCCATAAACATTTCCCGAAAAATGTGCGAAATGCAAAAATATATCGATTGAACAAGTTGAAGTGGCATTGAAGTGGTATTAATTGTTACCAATGTTCATTACCTTGTTGCGTTCGTCATTACCTTTGTTATTATTTTTTCTTGTTCCTGTGGAAACCCCTCAGTAACGATCAGAGGCGGGCCGTTCACCGGTCTCCTGCTACAAGTCCGCTCCAAGTCAAGGACTAGTTCCACACCTCTCGGCACCTTCCAGCAGCCAGGGCTCGATCATTTCTGAGACTGCTCAAGTGTCACAGCACCCATGGAAGCGCTGTCACGCATTCCTTCGCACACGAGAAAACCAATGCCGTGATCCACTGGAATCCACCCGTTGGAGACGTCGGTGAAATTCAGTTCATGTGAGTGAATGAGTGAGTGAGTGAGTGAGTGAGTGAGTGAAGGAAAGTTAAGTCTCGCTGAACGATTCCGTTTAATTGCATAAATCTAGGTTCATTAAGATCTTAATTGCTTCGACGGTCCATGGAAAGGTCTGTTGAGGGAAGTGTTTAAGACATTAATGCGCTCTCATAACTCGCGGTAATAGTATTGATGTGAGTAAACATTTTAATGATGGATAGGTAATCAGCGTGAAATTACTTTTTCTCAAACGGGTTTCAAACACGAAGGTAGTTTTTATACCTGGGTTCCGTTCGTGAGATACCATAATCTAGGAGGCTCCTTGTGCAATGTGGAAGTACTTTTTTAAGTCTTTCTTGTATTTCCGGACGGTAAGTCGGTCGCAGATACTATGGTTTCGTCACCGATGCTACCACATATGCAGAGTTTTATTGTGAACGTGGTACATATCACAATTTTGTACGAAATATTTTGAAATTTGTATGGGTATTTTGCGGGGTTATTCCTTAGGGCCTATTGATTAGCATGTGGGTCGATAATTATCACAACTTTATGTCCAAATGTGACAAAGAATGGTGAGTATTGACCAGTCATAGGAAGCCATCAAAGGGCTGAAACATAGTGATCTTGAATTTGACCAGGACGGATTTTAGTGATCGAAAATATGTTCATTCTGATCTCTAGGGTCTAAAGTATTTCAGATGGATCATGCATCAGTAGCCTACTGAACCCTACCAATATGACCTTCAAAACGGTGATTTTGAAAAAGACTTGAAGAGAAAAAAACACTGACTATTTAGCTGATTTCATTCGAATACCCTACTGTGAAATTGAGAACGTTTGATGACCGATTGACTTGCTTATGGTTAACCACCATACTGTTAAGTTCAGACTGAAATCATAGAACTACAGTACTCTACTTCAAGGTCGGCGTCAGTGTCGGAACCCTTGACTTACGTCATCCCAAAGAAATATACATGCAAATATTACAATTGCTTCACTTTTCGATGAAAAGATTAAACATTTTGAAAAGACTGGAGTGTAAAATTATCCTAATTAGACTAATTTCTTAATAATCCTTCGTTCCGTTTTTCTTGTACACAGCATGGTGAAACTTAATTAATGAGACGAACTTCTCAAGATAATTGTAAACTTACACACTGTCAGTCAAATACAAATTCAGCGCTGTTATTTTTGTCATAAAGGAGAGGGCCAAATATATATTTTCAGCTTAATATATATTTTTTTATGGTTTGCAATGTGCGCTTTTCTAGCTACTGGATATATACACTATCGCTTTAATATGTCGCTTTACATATAAGTCGCTTTACAATATCTCCCACAGCGCAACGATAGCCCGCTCGAAGACGGAATGATGGGACAGAGTAAAATCCACATCTATGATCTACATGTACAACCCTCCCGCCATCACCCGTATCGTTGCCACGCAACCGACGCCATTGGCAACGCTCCGGCCCGCCTCCTCGGACGCAGTCTCCAAGAAGCGCAGTGAGTGCAACTATAACTTTTTGTACAAACACTCAATTGGAAACTCAATTAAATGGCAACAGTCAGTTTTGTAGTAAGTGGTAGATATCGTGCCTTCCATCGAGTTAAAATCAACTTGCCACACTTTTTGATGAAGTAGTGAAAACATGTCAAATTGGAGGTAGGTTGAAAAACATTCAGGGCAAGAGTCCAAACAACTTCTACCAAGTTCAGGCGGTAATCTAAAGTGTTTGGGCATGCAATAAACTGTCGAAACGTTCCGTAACTTTTTGAATGATTTCACGCGGACTAATGGTGTTATTTGTCCAGCAATCACGCGATATAGTCATCTGTTTGTTCCAGACAATCTACCTGTAAATTTAGGACGGAAACAAAACACCGAACCACAATTAACTTCGCTGGTATTTTTGTTCTTCTCCAGGCGATAAAATACAGTGGACACTCGTCGCGTTTCTGCTTCTTGTGAGCTTGTCCCGGTGATGTCACGCCACATCTGATCGTCTGGATGATACCGCGAACTACGCCTCAAAATTGCATTCTTTTACGACCACCGACATAAATTAAATTCTTGGAGACGTTCATTTCGGGTGAGGAGAACAAGTCACTCCCTGCAAGGCAAATACGGGAAGGGCCCGTTTAAATTGATCTTCCTCGCATATTTCCGTAGCCGTAGTGTATGGAGGATGTCACATCATCAGCCCATTAATTCACATGGACATCAGATATTCACTTTCAGCGGTGTAATACCGGGCATCTCCACTAAATCCGGCTCTGGGAATTGTCCATTTCGGCGACAGATGCAATCGAATTTTGTTGACTAATTATCCAAGGAAAACATCGATTTTCACATCGGAAACCGTCGGCAATTTTCGGCGAGGCTCGGCTTTCCTGATTCTATTAATGTTCTACCGTTCTTGATGGTATTAAGGGGATAAATTCACCCGGATGATTAGCCAGTTCGTTTTACAACCTGTTTCAATTTCCCAGGGTTTTCATCGATTCAAGCTTCTTAAAAGATTACAAGATCTATTTTTGCCTTGATATTTATTGACGGGAATACTCCCGAGCGTCACCTGTGAGTCTCATATTAAACTTGTCAATAACCGTAAAATTGGAAAACCATGTTTATGGAAATAATGTCAACCGAGGCACGAATGGTACTGGTAATATTGTATTAAAGTGCTAGTCTGTATAGCCTACAGCTATGTATGACCCAGTGTATATCGATCTCTTGTAACTGATGATAAAATCTATGATAAATTCTTCTTGCAGTTGGCTTGTTCTATCGACATCAATTTAACTGCACTGCGTGTGTTTTTCTTGCCAAGACAAGAATCAAAACAAATTAGTTGTTAAAACAATAGGATGCACCGTCTGCGAACGATCAGATAACTAAACACAAAGCTCGAAAATGTTGCGTGTTTCACCTTTAGTATAGTCTGTACCAGGTAGATATTTTGGGTAACAAGAAATAGAATCCATTCATTCGAATCCATTACAAATGTGTCGTATCTTGAGGTTAGTGGACCCGAAAAGAGCGATTCTAGTTACCGATCTCGAGACACAGCACATTTTTCGGTAGTTGGAATCCATCCATCCGGTAAACTAAAAATGTCCTGTATCTTGAGGTCTAACTAGAATCCATCCATCCGGTCAACTAAAAATGTCCTGTATCTTGAGGATTCTAACTAGAATCCATCCATCCGGTCAACTAAAAATGTCCTGTATCTCAAGGTCTCTAACTAGAATCCATCCACCCATCCGGATCAACCAGAATTGTCTTGTTTCTTGAGGTCTCTAACTAAAATCCATCGATCCGGTCAACCAGAATTGTCCTGTGTCTTGAGGGCGGCAACTAATTCATTCATTCTCATCAACGAATAATATGCTGCAAAAGACATAGAGTAGGCCTACTGCAAAATGTTTAACCATTTTGGAATGTCACCCATCACTGTACAAATTCCAGGGCAGTGATGTGCCTGTAGAACAATTGTTCAATCAAGTAATGAAATAAAACTTGCTGCACTCCATATTTCCCAAGAGAAAAAAGGTAGACAGATTACGTAAATAGACATGTAGTTAATGAACCAAAATCAATCATTCAGTTTTATTAATTTCTTTGTGGATCAATCACGGACACTCATATGATTTCTATATATATACGAAACAGTACGGTAAATGTAATATCCCACTCTCCATGGAATCATCTAATTGCCTTTCGAGGTTCATCGAAATGATCGAAACCAATTTGGACATAAGTAAATATCTTAGGAGACTCGCAGTTCATCCCATTGAATCCATGAAAGGGCACGAAACTTACTCAAGCCTGCAGATGAAAAAGGAAATGGCGACAAAACAAAAAATCGATTTTCACATTTCCACACTCGGGAAAACACAGTTATGATTTTTGTATTGTAATTGGTACGGTCTTTTTTCCTCCTGCCATCTTCGATTGGTACTCAATGGTACTCCATATCATGTACCTTCACACTACAGCGATCGACGCTCCCACAACAGGACAAAAACTGCGAGTTCACTGTAGAAAACAGATCCTCGATAGCAGGACGAATTGTTGTATAAATTATTCATAAAGCCGTCTGTGGTCCCATATATACACAGCCGTGGTTGACGTAGCGTCCGTGGTCGGTTGCCGTGGTTTCCGCTGTGATGTCAAGGTCACTATGTGACTGGACGTTGGTGACACTGTCTTCCGGTATCTCGCGGTGCTTTATGGGTAAACTTCGACGGGATTCCAGCTCGGTTCTTTGCTGTGACGCTTTAAGGCTTCCATTAAGCGGGAGACTGGATGAGCGGACCTTAGAGTAGGCCTGCTTGCTCCTCCTAGTCGAATGCGGGCAGAATATCTCGCAGAACACATCTCTAAACACCTTGCTACAGAGACAGTATATCATAAAGTTCACTGCCGAGTTCAGTGATAGCAGCAAGTCTGTGAACTCACGCACACCTTTCACCAGATTGCTCTCGTCCACGTAACCATACTTAAACACCGTCGACATGATAGCATCCGGGAATATACAGATGATAAACACTAAAATTACCACGATCAACATGAGAGTAATCCTGTTGCGCGAGGACATCCGCTTCCCCTGGATCCGCTCCTTGTGTAGAGCCATGATGATTAGAGCGTTCAACACAATCAGTACTAAAACCGGAATGATTGATCGAAGTAGGTTCTGAATCCAGACGTAAATCACCATAAAATCCGGATTGCAGCCAAGTGGTGACGACTCGATTTCATAGACGGTTCTATTTGTCGTGTCGTCGAACTTGGCGACGCCGACGTAGCGGAAAGCGGAAGGCACGGCGATTAAACTCATGACGACGAAAACGATGAAGCTGATGATCCTGGCGCGCTGAATGGTGCAGACGACCTTGGCTCGCGTGGCATGGCAGACGGCAATGTAGCGCTCCACTGCCACGGAAACTGTCAGCCAGGCCGAAACACACACCGACTCGTTGAAAATATAGTGTGAGAACGGATACATGTAACCGAGCATCCGGTTCCCGGCTATCTCGTGTCGGCGCAGGAGGATGGTCACGAGAAAGTAAAGGAAATCGTTTAGTAGCTTTATGATGTCTGCTACCGCAAGCGCGCTGAGAAACACATTAGTTGAATTCAACATCTTCCGGTGACTGAGAACGATCAGTGTCAGTGTGTTTCCGGTCAGGCCGACGGCGATTATTATGGGATAGAGTATGATGCCCGTTACGAACTGTGACGTGTCGTAGAAGCTGGTGTAAGGATCGGAGACACCCGACGCGTTCACGGCGTCAGAGCTGGCATTAGTTTCGCAGTACGTCGCCGGCATCTTGCCTTTGGAGTGACAACACGGGGCCTACTTCTTGTCACAACAGGGACTGCATCTGCGTCCTCATCCTCGTCTGTAACAGAGAAATGACGGGAAAAATGATTAACTTCATAATTAAAGTGACAATGCTGGCATGTACTTCTTCCGTGTTTGTGTCAGTTTTCCTACATACTGGTATATATACAGAGACAAAGAGGGCGGGGGGGGGGGGGGTGATGGGGGAGCTGTTCATACTTTACCAGCGATGGTAGGGGAAACCGCATTCAATTTCGATGTCCCATAACGTATAGATTAGTTTTTTACAATACATTAACATTTGAAAAATTGCCAGGCGATCGAAAAGCGGCGCATGAAATATTTCCATCGATGAATAAATTGCTTCCCAGTGGCGTGGGAATACAGGAGATTATCGTGAATTGTACTTAGCTACGAAGGACAAATTGTCGCACTGTTTGCTAACTATGACTCAAACACCGGCGCCACTGTGTGTATATAATCTATCACGGTCATATAAACGTATATATCAGGACTAGTGATCCTCCAAGGTGGATGGTGAAACCAACAGGACAGGCCACTATCGACTCGGAAAAATCGACAGTTGATTAATTACTCTGTAGTTATTTTGCTATCGTTTCCACGTTTCAGCATCTTAGGAGAACTGTTTATTAGACAAAGGGTCAAACCCGCCGTTACTCTTGCCTGCTCTCGGCTAAACTGCCCGTGATAAACCGTGCCGTTAAATTATCGGCCACCGAACGAGAGTTAATTTGACATGCCATCAATGTCTGGTGTTTACGACTGTTGTGATTTAACAAGGAGGAAGAAAAGGCAAAAAGTGGACATGTTTACAAGGGAATTCGAGCGAAGTTTACCGAGCATGTTCAGCCAATAAAATCATTATTATTTTCTTCTGTTAGAAATAGTTGATAACACGATTCAGAGCACTCGCCGATCATACAGAAGTTAAGAGTAGGAAAGCATGTCCCGAAGAAACGGAGATTGCAAACACAATTGAAATCTTTATGGTCGTGTTGGCAGCTGTGAGAAATATATGTGCATATCGGCGGTAATTTTCACGTTTTTTCGCCCTAAAGTATGATCTTCTTTTTTTTCATCAGCGACAGCACCGTCGGAATGAGCTATTTGTGTTAGAAAATTGCATTAGCTTCGTTGGAGGCATATCTGATTTCCCGAACGCACGAAAGAAAAGAGATACTCCGGCACATTGTGTGGAAAAACAAAACAGCCATGGCTCTCAACCGCGGCTAATTTACGAAAGGAGAATACACTTATCAAATTGCACCGGGAGGTAAAGAGAGACATGCACGCGGACAGAAACGGCGAGATTGACTTCATTCGAATTGATCCCAATCTAAAACAGAAAAAAATCGTCTGAAATATGGATGACATTTCCAAAATATGACTCGCAATGTGTAGATCCATCAACCGATCCGAACCTCACCGTTGACATTGATACGTTAATTCGTCATGACGCGGAGTAGACTGATCCCATCACGATCCATGCCCGAAACCCCCATAAATCATACACTAGCAATTTTGGTAAATAGCTGAAATCGACGGGAAACACCATCAAGAACTGATGCCCGCCCGACAGAACCCTTATTGATGACTGCCTCCAGTAAATCCAGCGCTTTTATGGGGTCCGAAACAAAACGGGTGATATTTGGTGCTCGACTGCTCTCTGAAGTAAATTGATCAAATACACACGTGTGAAACGACCTCTAAAAGCTACAAAGGTATTGATATTGAATTTGATACATCACACACGTTTGGAACCCGTCAGAGAAAAAGCCTCTCCTAATCATATCAAACGTGTCTGGATGGAGAAAAAAAAACTTTACTGGTTTGATCGATGTGGATCTATTTATTCGATGTGTTTTCCTCGCTTTCAGAAGAACGTGAGAAAGTTATCGGCTCGTGCGCTGGACTTGGATGAAGGAGAACTTCTCCGCAGCAAATAGCGAGATACTCAGCAATAAAAAAAACATGCAAACAAAGTGGCCACGTCTGCCGTGCAGACTTGACAGTTTCGATTCTGGTAACAGTTTCTATGGCTCGCCGACATGCTCCATACAAATATTTATCTTCCATTTCCACCATAAGAGGCGAGCTAGACGTAAACATCCCAGCAAAGGTCCAGTACTCCCATGTGTACTTCTGCTGTAAGATCACAACAAACATCCCGCTTTCGTCAGTAGGTATTCTAGGATCTATTGTATTGATCAGGAATTTATTGACAAAATATTATGAAAGATGCATTATCAACCGAGGTCTTATTATAAAATGCGGGTTTCCTTTCGTAAATATGACCCAGTAATTGCGGCCATAATGCTAAATGCAAATTAATGCAGAAGAGCGCTTATTGACAGGTGTTCCACGATATAACGCCGATGTGAAACCATCTTAGATCACACCTTTAGTGATATCAACGAGAGGCCAATACCTGCTCATATATTCGATTTAACACGCGGTTTCATATGCCGGTCACCACAATTACTGGAACCAGAAGTCATTTCTTGACATGTCATTGTGAAGTAAAGTTAACATTTATTAAGCGCTCCTTTATAGAACGTAGTTTAATGACTACACAGCTGATACAATCCGGCGCCACGCTATAGCATCCAATTGAATGACCGGTACCCATTTAACCCTGGGTAGATATAGACAATTAGTGGTGCACACCTTACCTAAGGATGCTAGCGAAATAACCCAGTGGTCCAGCCTGAGTCTCGAACCCATGACCTATGCGTTACGAGACCAGTGCCTTATCCACTGAGCTACCCACACCCACTTGTACATGTAACTCCATACACAAGGTTGAAACTAATGCAAGGAAATCCACATAATATTTCCGGATCCATCCAACGAGAGGATACATTGACAGATAGATAATTAATATGAGCGGAAAAAATCATGCCTGATTCACAAGAATAATGACCGTCATCAACTCGAGCTCGCAAAATTTATCACACAATATCAGCATTCACGTCACGTTAAGTCGTGAAGCTACCATTATTCAGTGTCCCAGTAGGTTATTACACCATAAATTTGACGAATGCACGATAATTTGTGCTTTAATTGAAACGTACACTGCCATAGCCGGACCAAATGCATGCCTCATTCCTATAACTTCGGCATATAACTTTTGCCAATGCATTACGCATCAATGATATACAGTGGGATTATATGGGGTTCCGAGATGTAATGCACGTGCGAGAAACACTCAGGTCTCACCTTTAGTGCTATTCACCAGAGTCCCATATCTGCTCATATCCACCTAAGACGTTATTTGTATGCAAGTCACCACAATTACTGAACTCTGGACAAAAGGTTGACAAATAATGCAAGGAAATTCCCATGCATTGGTCAGATTCTCCCGGCTCCGTTCGACAGGAGGATACATTGATAGACAGTTAATTAACATGCGGAAAATACCTAGCCTGATCAACGTGAATAATGACAGCCATAAACTCGAAGTCACATGATATCTGCATGCAATGCTCGTACAGTAACAGTTGTGATGCTACAAATAACCAATACCATCGTTGATTATTACTTCCTAAATTAGACCAATACACGATAACTTGTGTGGCAAGTGAAACGTAGAAGCTACACCTGGACCACGTGAATGCCTCATTCCTACAAGTAAGGCATACACCGAATTCATTACACAACAATGGATATGTAAACGATCACAGCAGCTTTTCTTGGGATGTGAAGGGAGGAAATAGGAGGCTCCAGTAGCACTGTTAACTCTGCTAAATTTTTCCATGATTACTGGCACACTAAATATACAATTGAATTGACCGTTGAGTCATGCGAAAGGAATCGACCATTTATCATCCTTGATTCTACCTTTCAAAAACTTTCATAACGTTCTTTCGTGTGAATGTTTCAGCTCAATGGGTGGTAGATTAGGACATGGTCGGGACATCTTTCATAAACAGACAACCATCTTTTTCAGCACAATTGAAAATGAGTGTTTCATTACTTTGCAGTCTGATTGATCAACGGTTATACGAATGGGTGCCGTTACATTCCATGTGAACAACGAATATATCCAATTCAGACACTCATCTCTCAGTAGAAATCTTACATCCACAATAAGAGCTTAACAGGTCAAGGCCCTCGGCAATTACCATTCATTACCATCCATTTCCCTCTTAAAACAAGCTAGACGTATGAAAACATGCCCCAGAAAAAGTCCAGTTCTCTCGCATGTTCTCCTGTCGTAAGATCATAACTAACATCCTTCTTCTGTCAGCAATTTTATTGACAAAATATTATGAACCTTACATTACCGACCAAGACTTATCCACAAAACGTGTTTTCTTCTGCTAATGTGCCCCAATAATTGCCCCTGCAATAATAAATGCAAATTGATTCAAAAGAGGACTCACCAGCAAGCGTTCCATGATATAAACCTCCTTAGATAACACCTCTAGTGCTATTAATGAGTGTCCAATATCTACTCTTGTGTTCCAGGTAACAATCCGTTTTATATGCAAGTTACCACATTTACTGGAACCAGAAGTCATTTTATGGCATTTCATTGTAACTCTAGACACAACGTTGAGAGTAATGTAGGGAAATCCACACGAACTGGCCAGACTTTCCCGGTTCTGTTCCTCGAGAGGATACATTAATAGATAGATAATTAACATGAGGACAATACCCAGCCTGGTCATCATGAATAATGACACCCATAAACTCAAACTCGAGCGAAATAACCCCGTGGTCCAGCCTGAGTCTCGAACCCATGACCTATGCGTTACAAGACCAGTGCCTTATCCACTGAGCTACCCACACCCACTTGTACATGTAACTCCATACACAAGGTTGAAACTAATGCAAGGAAATCCACATAATATTGGTCGCACTTTTCCGGATCCATCCAACGAGAGGATACATTGACAGATAGGTAATTAATATGAGCGGAAAAAATCATGCCTGATTCACAAGAAAAATGACAGCCATAAACTCGAGCTCGCAAATTTTATCACACAATATCAGCATTCACGTCACGTTAAGTCGTGAAGCTACCATTATTCAGTGTCCCAGTAGGTTAATACACCGTAAATTAGACGAATGCACGATAATTTATGCTTTAATTGAAATGTAGACTACCATAGCCGGATCAAATGCATGCCTCATTTCTATAACTTCTGCATAAGACTTTTGCCAATGCATTACACATCAATGATATACAGCGGGATTATATGGGGTAATGGGGTTCCGAGGTATAATGTACATGTGAGAATCACTCAGGTCATAGATTTAGAGCTATTTATCAAAATCCCATATCTGTTCATATCCACCTAAGATACAAATAACCAATACCATCGCTGATTATTACTTCCTAAATTAGACCAACACACGATAAGTTGTGTGACATGTGAAACGTAACCACCATAGCTGGACCACATGGATGCCTAATATTCCTACAATTTAGGTGTACACTGAATGCATCACACAACAATGGATACGTAAACGATTACAGCAGCTTTACATAATGGCGTGAAGGAAGGAAATGGGAGGCTCAAGTAGCACTGTTAATTCTGCTAGTAAAGTTCTAATTCATCCATGATTACTGGCACATTAAATATTCTCTTCAATTTACTGTTAAGTCATCTGAAGGGAATCGACTATTTCTCATCCTTGATTCTACCGTTCATAGCGTTCTTTGGTATGCATGTCTCAGGTCGTTGGGCAGTAGATTAGGACATGGTCAGGACATCTTTCACAAACAGACAACCATCTTTTTCAGCACAATTGAAAATGAGTATTTCATTACTTTGCAGTTTGATTGATCAACGGTTATACGAATGAGTGTTTACGTTCCATATGACACAATTTCAGATATTTCCAATTCAAACACTTATCTTCCAGTAGAAATTTTACATCTACAATAAGAGCTTAACGGGCCAAGGCCCACGACGATTACCGTTCATTACCATCCATTTCCCTGAAAAAACAAGCTAGACATGTCCCAGCATAGGTACAGTTTCCTCGCATGTTCTCCTGCCGTAAGATCATAACAAACATCCTGCTTCTGTCAGCAATTACATGAGTAGTCTAGGATCCATTTTATTAATTGACAACATATTATGAACCTTGCATCATCGACCAAGAATTGTTCATAAAACGTGTTTTCTTCCGTAAATGTGCCCCATTAATTGCACCCGCAATAATGAATGCAAATTGATGCAAAAGAGGACTAACTATCAGGCGTTCTAGGATATAAACCTCCTTAGATCACACGTTTAGTGCTATTAATGAGAGTTCAATATCTACTCTTGTCTCTCAGGTCACAAGCCGTTTTATATGCAAGTTATCACATTTACTGGAACCAGAAGTCATTTTATGGCATGTCATTGTCACTGTAGACACAACGTTGAGAGTAATGAAGGAAAATTCACACGCACTGGTCAGATTTTCCCGGTTCTAATACACCAGAGGATACAATAATAGATAGATAATTAACATGAGAACAATACCTAGCCTGATCATCATGAATAATGACACCCATAAACACAAACTCACAAACTCCATCACACAATACCGTCATTCACGGCATGTAAAATTGTGATGCTACCATTATCCAGTGTCCCAGTAGGTTATTACACCATAAATTAGACCAATGCGCAATAATTTGTGTTATAATTGAAATATAGACTGCCATAGCTAGTACAAGTGTATGTCTAATTCCTTTAGCGTGGGTGTATAATTCTCACCAAACGCATTACACAACAGTGAGTATGTAAAGGATTGCACGGAAAGTTTCATTAGTGCTGTTTGGTCTGCTGGAAAATTACTAATTTTTCCAGGATTCTCGGCAAACTTCAAGTTTCGATTGACGGTTGAATCATTCGAAGAAGAGAAGAAAACATACATCAATGTCGAATCTACCGTCGCGAAAGTTTCGAAAAGTTCTCTCGCACATGTCTCAGGTCAGTTTGTGTGAGATTAAAAAGATCAAGGCATCATTCACCAAACGACACTTGTCGGATTTCCCCGTTCAAATATTTATCTTCCATTTCCCTCATAAAAACTAGCTAGACATATGAAAACATATCCCAGCAAAGGTCCAGTTATCCATTTCGTACTTCTGCCGTAAGGTCAGAACAAATATTCTACTTCTGCATCAATTATGTATGTACTCTAGGATCCATTTTGTAAATGGGAATTTATTGACAACATTTTATAAACCTTGCACCACTGACCAAGGCTGGTTCATAAAACAAGTGTTCTCCCGTAAATGTACCCCCAATAATTGCACCTGCAATGGTGATACATTGCAGATAGATAATTAACTTGAGGACGTACGATACCTAGCCTGATCATCATGAATATCCATCACACAATATCTGCATTCACTGCACAAGCTATCATTATCCAGTGCCAGGATCATTATCCAGTGTCGATTATTGCTCCTAAACTAGACTAATACACGATAGCGTGTGTGATAAGTGAAAGGTAGACTGCCATAGCTGGACCACGCGAATGCCTAATTCCTCTCATGTATAATTGACTCCAAATTCATTACAAAGCAATGGATATGTAAATGGTTACAGCCGCATTACTTGGGATTTGAATGGGAAAACATGAGGCTTCATTGACGTTGTTCATTCTGCTGATAAATTTCTAATTTATCCAGGATTATTGGCACACCTAATATAAGTTTGAATTGACTGTTGAGCCAACCGAAGAGAATCGACCATTCATCATCGATTCTACCACAGCAAACCTTCCATAACGTCCTTTCGCGCATGCCTTAGCTCGGTGAACAGTATATTGGGAAGCGATAGGGACATCATTCATGAACAGACAACCGTCTTTCCCAGCATTACTGTGAATGGGTGTTTTATTACTTTGCAATTAGATTGATTATTGGATACCAGCAAGCATCCGTATATTCCAAATAAAGCAATGTATATTTCCAATTCAGACACTTATCTTTCTGTAGAAAGCTTACATGTACAATAAGAGTGTAACAGGTCAAGGCCCTCGATGGATCTCATTCATTTCATTGACATTTGCAAACTCCATTTGTCTAGCACGTGATTGGCCACCTTACTAGTGAGACACTCAATAACAATACAGACACGGGTGGACATAATATCGTATGCATCCTTGGCACCGTCAATTGTACATTTTGATTTCACACTAAATTCAAATGTGATAGAAATGTAGAACGAAAATTTCCCCGCAGCAAAAAAACATAATGAAATTATTATTCCATAATGAAAAAGTTGCAAACCGAACTCGCCACATTTGCCATGTAGACTTAACAGTTTCGATTCTGGAGACAGTTTCTATGACTCCCCGACATGCTCCATTCAAATATTTATCTTCCATTTCTACCATAACAGGCGAGCTAGACGTATAAAAACATCCCAGCAAAGGTCCAGTACTCCCATGCGTACTTCTGCTGTAAGATCACCACAAACATCCCGCTTTCGTCAGCAATTATGTAGGTATTCTAAGGTTCATTGCATTAAAAGGAAATTTATTGACAAAATATTATGAAAGTCGCATTACTGAGCGAGGTCTTTTGATAAAATGCGGGTTTCCTTCCGTAAGTGTGACCCATTAATTGCGGCCGTAATGATAAATGCAAACTAATGCAAAAGAGCGCTTATTGACAGGTGTTCCACGATATAACGCCAATGTGAAACCCCCTTAGATCACACCTTTAGTGATATCAACGATAGTCCAATATCTACTCTTGTGTGCCAGTTAACATGCCATTTTATATGCAAGTCACAACAATTATACGGAGACCAGGGTTCATTTTATGGCATGTTATTGTAACTGTAGACACAATGTTGACACCGATGCAAGGACATCCGCATATATTGGTCAGACTTTCCTGCTCCCTTTCGACGAGAGGATACAATGATCAATAGATAATTTTATGGCGACAATATCTAGTCTGATCAATGTGAATAATGACAGCCATGAACTCAAACTCAACTCCATCACATGATGTCCGCATGCGCGGCACGTAGAAGTTGTGATGATACCATTATTCAGTGCCATTGTTGATTATCACGCCCTAAATGTAGGATTATTTGTGTGATAAGTAAAATGTAGTCAACCAAAGCTGGTGCACGTATAAGCCTTATTCCTTTAGCGTAGGTGTATAATTTACGCCAAATGCATTATACAACAATGAATATGTAAACGATATGTGATTGTGAATTGGAGGACGAGGGCCTTTGTTGACGTTATTCCGTCTGCTGAGAAATTTCTGATTTGTTCAGTTTTCGTGGCATACTTTGTATAAATTTTCATATTCTGTTGAGCAATCGGAAGAGAAACATAGAAAAAGTTTTAAAAAAAACGTTGTATCGCAGTGTCTCAGCTTTGTTTGTGTGAGGAATTGAACAAGTATTATTCAGCAACAGACAAGCCTTCTCTGGCCCGATTGTAAGCGAGTGTTGTATTACTTACAACATATAAATACTAATGAGTGTCTTCATTTTCCACATGACGCGAAGTTTATTTCACATTTACTTTCTCCATGTGGCAAATTTACATCTACTATAACACAGTTTTACAGTTCAAACCTCCTCGAGATGCCTACGAATGTGAGCTCAAATTCCTTAGCTCAGATGAAGGAAAGCATGACTAATAGCTGCAATAAATATGCTGGTCGCCCAGTTGTATTCTGTAACTTGTCTAGCACATGGTTGGTTATATTTTCAGTGGAAAATTCAATAACAATGCAGACACGGGTGGACAGGAAGTTTGCATGCTTCGCAACGTTATTTGCAGCAAACACTGAAATACTCGACGATAAAACGATGCAAGTAGAAGTGGCAACATTTGCCATGCAGACTTTACAGTTTCACTTTCGACATTCTCCATTCAAATTTGAATCTTCCTTTCACTCACCTAAAAGCAAAACAAGACAAGCTAGACATATGAAATGAAGACATTTCACAGTAAAGGCCCTGTACACCCAGGTGTATCCCTGCCGTAAGAATGCAACAAACACCCGGTTCCTGTCGGCAGTTTCCTAGAGTCCACTGTAACAGGAGTTTGTTGTCAAAATATTATGAATGTAGCATATTACCCAATACGGTCTATTTATAAAACGCATAGATATAATGCAAACGAGAAAAAGCCTTAGCTCGCATCTTTCTTGATATCCACCAGCCCAAACTCTGCTCAAATTTTCCATTATATGAGTCATATAAGTTGCGCCAAATGCATTACACAAAATAGATATGCAAACGATTACAGCGAGTTTACATGAGGGAGTGAATCAGGAAACAGAAGAGAAATCATTAAATATTTATCAGGATTCTTGGCAAACTTCAAGTTTTGATTGACTGCTGAATCATCCGAAAAAGAGAAACAACCATACATCAATGTCGAATTTACTCTCACAAACGTTTCAGAAGGTTCTCTCGCACATGTCTCTGCTCAGTTTGCGCGAGATCAAGAAGTGATCGAGGCATCTTTTCCTATCGAAGACTCGTGGTTTCTAGCACAACAGCACTGTGAATGAGTGCTTTTTTTCACTTCTCAATCTGATTGATCACTGGATATATAGTAAAAAGCGTCATCGCTCTCCACATGACGCAAAATATATTTCTGGTTAGTTTTCGCCATGTGGCGATCTCACATTTACCATAACACAGTTTAACAGGTGAAGGCTATCTGAGATCCATATTCAATTCACTGACATGTGTATAATCCATTTCTGCAGCTCGAATAAAGATTAATGCGTGATTAATAGCTACAATAAACACGTTGGTCTCCCACTTGTTTTCTGTAAACTCGTCTAGCACGTGTTCAGTTACATCACCATAACACAATAACAATTGATACAGACGTGGACACAGGGAGTTTGCCTGCTTGGGAACGTCAATTGAATGTGTTATTTCAGTACTAAATTGTAATACGGGAGACTTATTCCACACTGAAAATATTGAATATTTCACACTAAAAATCATGCAAACAGAAGTGGCCACGTTTGTCATGCAGACCTGACACTTTCGATCCTGTAGGACAGTTTCCATCGCACACAAACAGTAGCAATTCCAATATTTATCTTCCATTTCCCCATATAAAAACAACAAACAAAACCAGCTAAATGTATGACGACATGTCCCAGTACGTCTCAAATAAGATTACCACAAACATGCCGCTCCTGCTGGCAATTATGTACCTACTCTAGGATCCATTGTAATGGGAATTTATTGACAAAATATTATGAAAATCGCATTACCGGCCAAAGTCTATTTATAAAATGGGTATTCTCTTTTGTAAGTTCGTCCCCATAATTGCACCTGCAATGAAATATGCAAATTAATGCAGAAGAGGGCTTATTAACAGGTTTTCCGAGATAAAATGTACATGTGAAAAACCCTTAGGTCACACCTTTAGTAATATACATCTGAGTCCAAAATCAGTCCATATTCTCCACCTAACACGCTATTTGATTTGCATGTCACCTCGATTATTGGAACTCTAGACAAAAAGGCTGACAAATAATGCAAAGAAATTCGTTTCTTTCGAAGGGAGGATACACAGGCAGATGATAATTACCAAAAAGAGAATACCTAGCCTGATCAACGTGAATAACGACAGCCATTAACTCAAACTCAAAATCTATCACACGATATCGTCATTCACAGCACGTGAAGTTGTGATGCTGTCATTATACAGTGTCATTGTTCATTATAACTTTTATATAAGTATAACGCCCGGCATAGCTGGACCACGTGAATGTGTAGGCGTATTACTTACGCTAATGCATTTACACAACAATGGATATGTAAATAATTACAGCGACTTAATGTGGCTCCGTGAATTGTACGACGAGAGGCTTGATTAGCGTTGTTCCGGCCGCTGAGGAATTTCTCATTAATTCAGGATTCTTGGCAGAGTTTACGTTTGGATTTAGTGTTGATTGAGACAAAAGAGTCAATCATATATTAATGTCGATTCTACCGTTCTGATAAACGTTTCTGAAAGTTATCTCGCACAAGTGTGAACTCGGCAGGTGGTATATTAGGAAGTGAGCCATACATGATTCACCGACTGTTTTATTAATTCGCCATTACATCTTTCATTGGATATATACTAACGAGCGTCAATAATTTTCGTATGGCACATCGTATATTTCCAATTAATTTTCCATTTGTAGCAAACTTACAATAACATACATGTAGTTCAACAGGTCAATAATGCCCTCTCTTAGATTTTCGGCTGCTTCAATGACATAATGCAAACTCCATCACTTCGGTTAAACAAACTTGATTAATAGCTACAATATACCCGTTGCCTTCCCAATCATGGTCTGTAACCTGTATAACATACTTTGCATCCTCGTTTCCACGTGTAATTTTATAACCAAATGAAGATGCAAGGGATTTGTATAAACGACACAGAACTTTTCGACAGAAACCAGCCAGCTATTCGACGTTGAAAATATCACACGTCTGCCTAACAAACTAGACAATTTTTCGATTCTCAGACTGGTGGAGAGTTCTTATCACTCGTCCACATCCTCCAATGAAATATTTTTCTTCCATCCCCCCAAATTAAAACAGAACAAATCAAGCTGAATGTATGAAATGTCCAACAATCCCAAGACTTCGGGTGGATCTGTCCCGAGAGCACAACAATCATATTGATTCTGTCAGCTATACAATGTGCTTTTTGTTCCATAAGTGATAGTGTGGATATAATTATTAGCACCTGCAATTATACATGTAAACTAATGCAAAATATGTTATTGGCTAGTGTTCCATGGTATAATGCGAATGTGAAAAACCCTTAGATCGCACCTTAGGTGATGTCAATGAGTGTCCAATACCTGCGCTTGTGTTCTGCTTTGCACGCAATTTTATATGCAAATCACCACATTTGCGATGACCAGAAGTCAATTTATGGCTATGGTGGTAACTCTCGACGTAAGCTTGATACTTAATACAAGAAGAGTAAACTTTCTCGGTTCCTTTCCAAAGTTGGATATATTGAAAGACATAATTAACATGAGACCAATACCTAGTCTAATCAACGTGAATAATGACAGTCATAAACTCTAATTCGCAAACTCCATCACACGATATCTGCATTCACTGCACGTACAGTCGTGATGCTACCGTTATCCAGTGCCATTGTTGGTTATTACACCATAAATTAGACCAATCCTGGATAATTTGTGTGATGAGGAATATGTTGCCCACCATAGCTGATCCATGCGAATGCCTAATTTCTTTAGCGTAGGTGTATAATTCACGCCAAATGCATTACACAACAATGAGTATGTAAAGGATTGCAGCAAATCAGTGCGTGAATCAGGAAATGGAGAGCTTCATTAGTGCTGTTTGTTCTGCTGGAAAATTACTATTTTTTTCCAGGATTCTCGGCGAACTTCAAGTTTTGATTGTCTGTTGACCCATCTCAAAAAGAGAAACAACCATAATAATTATATCAATGTCGATCCTAGCATCGCAAACGTTTCATGATATCCTCTGGCACACGGTTGTGTGAGATTAAGGAGTGATCAAGGAATCATTCACCAACATCGTCGTTTCTAGCACAATTGTGAAGGAGTGTTTTATGACTTCGCAGTCTGATTGATCATTGGATATATAATAGGAAGCGTCATCACTTTCCACATGCCGCAAAGTATATTTCCGATTAGTTTTCTCAATGTAGTAATCTTACATCTACCATAACGCAATTTAACAGGCCTAGGCGCACTGATATTCTTATTCAATTCACTGACATGGGTATAATCCATTTCGTCAACTTTAATGAAGACTAAAGCGTGATTAATATCTGCCATAAATAGCCTGGTCTCCCAGATGTGTTCTGTAAAATTGTCTACAGTAGTTTGTGGTTGGATACAATGGATACACAGGTGGACAGGAAGGTTGCGTGCTTGGGGACGTCAGAGGAACGTGCTATTTTAATTCTAAATTGAAATATGGGAGACGTGTGGAATGAACGAACGATTCTCAGCAGCAAATAGGGAAATAGTTCACACTGAACATCATACAAACAGAAGTGGCTACGTTTGTCATGCAGACTTGAGAGTTTCGATCCTGGAGGACAGTGTCCATTACTCGCGAACATTCACAATTCCAATGTTCATCTTCCATTTCCCCATATCAAAACAAATAAATGAACAAAACAAGACAAATGTACAAAAACATCTAGTTTTCGTACATGTCCCCGCAAAGATCTAGTATACGTCCAGCAAAAGATCACAACAAACATCCCACGCCTGTCAATTATGTACCTACTTTTAGGATCCATTGTAATGGGAATTTATTGAGAAAATATTTATAAAATGTGTATTCTATTTATAAAATGTGTATTCTCTTTCGTTAGTTTGCCCCCATAATTGCCCCTGCAATGATAAATGTACATTAATGCAAAAGAGGGCTTATTGACAGGCTTTCCGAGATAAAATGTACATGAGAAAAACCCTTAAGTCACACCTTTACTAATATACCCGTGACTCCAAAATCTGTTTATATTCTCCACTTAAAACGCTATTTTATATGCAAGTCTTCACTATTACAGCAATTCTAGACAAAAGGTTGACAAATATTGCACAGAAATTCTCGTCCATTCGTTATTCCCGAAAGGATGATACACTGACAGATGATAATTACCAACAATATTTAGCCTGATCAACGTGAGTAATTTCAGCCATGAACTCGAACTTACAAACTCCATCACACGATATCAGCATTCAGTGCACATACATTTGTGATGCTGTCATTATCTGATTATCCGGTGCCATTGTTGATTATTCCGCCCTAAATTAGACCAATACACGATAATTTGTGTGATAAGAAATATGTACCGCACTATAGCTCGTCCATGTGAATGCTTAATGCCTATAGGGTAGGCGTATTACTTGCGCTAAAGCATTTACCAAACAATACATATGTAAATCATTACAGAGAGTTTACATGACTGCGAGAATGGGACAACGAGAGGCTTAATTAACGTTGTTCCGTCTGCTGAGAAATTTCTAATTTATTGAGCATTCTTGGCACACTTTACATCCCGATTGACTGTTCAGTCATATAAAAGAATCACCCTTATCATCGTCGATTCTACCGTTCTGCTGAACGTTTCAGAGAAGTATCTCGCTCATGTCTGAGCTCGGCAGGCGGTAGATTAGGAAGTGATCCAGACAACATTCACAAACTGACAACCGTCTCTTCTTATGGCAATTGTAGACGAGTGTTTCTTTGCAATCTGATTGATCATCGGGCATACTAAAACGTGTCATTACTTTCCATATGACACTAAGTATATTTCCAATCCATTTTCACAATTCACAATAACACAGTTTAAC
The DNA here is from genome assembly GCA_949152475.1 of Terebella lapidaria. NCBI lineage: Eukaryota > Metazoa > Annelida > Polychaeta > Terebellida > Terebellidae > Terebella > Terebella lapidaria. Next base: position 11,327,743 of record OX424567.1, read on the forward strand.
CTTCCAAGGCTTTCTATTAGACACTAAGCCACTTACTGACATATGAGAAGTCCATTCCTTTAGTTAAAATAGAAGTAAACGTGGTTCACAGCTACAACAGATATGTTGCTTCCCTGTGTTGCTCTCTTGTCGACCATGGGTTTCCTTACCTCTACCAGTATAAAATTCAATGCCAAAGCAGCCAGTGGTGCGCAGGCAGAGGTCGCACGTGAAATTCGATGCTAAATTGAAATGACCCATATATTATTGGTTACATATCATTGGTTAATATCATAGTATTGGTTACTTTACCACAAGTCAATTACTATGGAGGCACAGGCGGACAGGAAGTTTGCATGCTTCGGAACGTCAATTGAATGTGTTATTTTAATACTGAATTGAAATACGACAGGCTTGTAGAATGAAAGAACAAGTCTCCACAGCAAATAGGGAAATATTCCACCCTGACAATCATGCAAACAGAAGAGGCCACGTTTGTCATGCAGATTTGACAGTTTCAATCCTGGCGAAAGTTTCCATCACTTGCAAACATTCACAATTCCAATATTTATCGTCAATTTTCCATTAAAAAACAAAACAAGCTAAACATATGAAAACATGCCCCAGCAAAGGTCTACCATATAATCATTACAAACATCCCGCGCCCGTCAGTAATTATGTACCTATTCTAGGATCCATTGTAATGGCAATTTATTCACAAGATATTATGAAAATCGCATCTATTTATGGAATGCATATTTTCATCTGTAAGTTTGCCCCCATAATTGCGCCACAACGATAAATGCAAATTAATGCAAAATAGGGTTTATAGACTGGCGTTCCGCGATAAAATGCACATGTGAACAACCCTTAGTTCACACCTTTAGTGATATTTATCAGAGTCCAATATTTGCTCATATTCTCCTCTTAACAGGCTATTTTATATGCAAAAGTCTTCACAATTACTGCAATCCTAGACAGAAGTTTGAAAAATAATGCACGAAATCTGCGCCCATTCACTACTTTCGAAGGGACGATACACGGACATATGATAATCCCCAAAAAGACAATACATAGCCTGATCAACGTGATTAATGACAGCCATAACATTGAACTTAAACTCCATCACACAATATCAGCATTCACGCCACGTACAGTTGTGATGGGAACTTATTGACAAAATATTATGAAAGTCGCATTACCGGCCGAAGTCTATTTATAAAATGTGTATTCTCTTTCGTTAGTTTGCCCCCATAATTGCACCTGCAATGATAAATGCAAATTAATGCGAAAGAGGGCTTATTGACAGGCTTTCCGAGATAAAATGTACATGAGAAAAACCCTTAAGTCACACCTTTACTAATATACCTGTGACTCCAAAATCTGTTTATATTATCCACTTAAAACGCTAAGTCTTCACAATTACAGCAATCCTAGACAAAAGGTTGACAAATATTGCACAGAAATTCTCGTCCATTCGTTATTCCCGAAAGGAGGATACACTGACAGATGATGATTACCAACAATATTTATCCTGATCAACGTGAGTAATGACAGCCATGAACTTACAAACTCCATCACACGATATCGGCATTCAGTGCACATACATTTGTGATGCTGTCATTATCTGATTATCCGGTGCCATTGTTGATTATTCCGCCCTAAATTAGACCAATACACGATAATTTGTGTGATAAGAAATATGTAACGCACTACAGCTCGTCCATGTGAATGCTTAATGCCTATAGGGTAGGCGTATTACTTGCGCTAAAGCATTTACAAAACAATAGATATGTAAATCATTACAGCGAGTTTACATGACTGCGAGAATGGGACAACGAGAGGCTTAATTAACGTTGTTCCGTCTGCTGAGAAATTTCTAATTTATTAAGAATTCTTGGCACACTTTACATTCCGATTGACTGTTCAGTCATCTAAAAGAATCACCCATATATCATCGTCGATTCTACCGTTCTGGTGAACGTTTCAGAGAAGTATCTCGTGCATGTCTGAGCTCGGCAGGCGGTAGATTAGGAAGTGATCCAGACAATATTCACGAACTGACAACCGTCTTTTCTTATGGCAATTGTAGACGAGTGTTTCTTTGCAATCTGATTGATCATCGGGCATACTTAAACGTGTCCTTACTTTCCGTATGACACTAAGTATATTTCCAATCCATTTTCACAATTCACAATAACACAGTTTAACCTTCCAAGGCTTTCTATTAGACACTAAGCCACTTACTGACATATGAGAAGTCCATTCCTTTAGTTAAAATAAAAGTAAACGTGGTTCACAGCTACAACATGTCTGTTGATTTCCCTGTGTTGCTCTCTTGTCGACCATGGGATTCCTTACCTCTACCAGTATAAAATTCAATACCAAAGCAGCCACTGGTGCGCAGGCAGAGGTCGCACGTGAGATTCGATGCTAAATTGAAATGACCCATATATTATTGGTTAGATATCATTGGTTAATATCATAGTATTGGTTACTTTACCACAAGTCAATTACTATGGAGGCACAGGCGGACAGGAAGTTTGCATGCTTCGGAACGTCAATTGAATGTGTTATTTTAATACTGAATTGAAATACGACAGGCTTGTAGAATGAAAGAACAAGTCTCCACAGCAAATAGGGAAATATTCCACCCTGACAATCATGCAAACAGAAGAGGCCACGTTTGTCATGCAGATTTGACAGTTTCAATCCTGGCGAAAGTTTCCATCACTTGCAAACATTCACAATTCCAATATTTATCGTCAATTTTCCATTAAAAAACAAAACAAGCTAAATATATGAAAACATGCCCCAGCAAAGGTCTACCATATAATCATTACAAACATCCCGCGCCCGTCAGTAATTATGTACCTATTCTAGGATCCATTGTAATGGCAATTTATTCACAAGATATTATGAAAATCGCATCTATTTACAAAATGCGTATTTTCATCTGTAAGTTTGCCCCCATAATTGCACCACAACGATAAATGCAAATGAATGCAAAAGAGGGCTTATAGACTGGCGTTCCGCGATAAAATGCACATGTGAAAAACCCTTAGTTCACACCTTAAGTGATCAATATTTGCTCATTTTCTCCTCTTAACAGGCTATTTTATATGCAAAAGTCTTCACAATTACTGCAATCCTAGACAGAAGTCTGACAAATAATGCAAGGAAATCTGCGCCCATTCACTACTTTCGAAGGGACGATACACGGACATATGATAATCACCAAAAAGACAATACATAGCCTGATCAACGTGACTAATGACAGCCATAACATCGAACTTAAACTCCATCACACAATATCAGCATTCACGGCACGTACAGTTGTGATGCTGTCGTTATCCAGTGTCGTTGTTGATTATTACACCCTAGATTAGACCAATACGCGATAATTAGTGTGATAGGAAATATGTAATGCACGATAGCTCGTCCACGTGAATGCTTAATGCCTTTAGCGTAGGCGTATTAATTACGCTGAAGCATTTACGCAACAATGGATATGTAAATGATTACAGCGAGTTTACATAAGTGCGACAATGGGACAACGAGAGGCTTAATTAGCATTGTTCCATCTCCTGAGAAATTTCTAATTTATTCTGATTTCTTGGCACACTTTACCTCCCGATTGACAGCGTAGTCATCCAAAAGAATCACCCATATATCATCGTCGATTCTACCGTTCTGGTGAACGTTTCAGAAAGGTATCTCGCGCATGTCTGAGCTCGGCAGGCGGTAGATTAGGAAGTGATCCAAACAACATTCACGAACTGACAGAAGTCTTCTTTAGTACAATTGTAGATGAGTGTTTCATTACTTTGCAATCTGATTGATTATCTTGTACTCTAAAACGTGTCCTTACTTTCCATATGACACTATATTTCCAATCCATTTTCACAATTTACAATAACACAGTTTAACATCTCGAGGCCCTCTGAAAGATACTAAACCACTTACTGACATTTGAAAAGTCCATTCCTTTAGTTAAAATAGAAGTAAACGTGGTTCACAGCTACAACATGTCTGTTGATTTCCCGGTGTTGTTCTGTTGTCGATCATGCGATTGGTTACTCTACCAATGTTAAATTCGATAACAAAGCAGTCACAGGTGCGTGGGAAGTCAGCATGCTTGACAACGTCGATCGCACGTGAGACCCAATGCTAAATTGAAGTGACCTATATTACAAGTCGAGACATGCACAGGTTTAGCCTTTAGTTTCAGTACAGCCAATAGTCTGCTTTTTTTTGAGAGTGAAATACACACAGTCGTCAACGTGCGCACAGGATTCCTGTAGCGGAGTTACAGGAAGCCTGCAAAAAGCAACAACATAATCTGAGAAAATTGATGGTAGGTGGGTATCTTTGGTTGGAAACACATCCCAAACGAGGTTTCCAGCAAAGGGACTGAGCAGATAGACTAACATAATGATATTCTTTTGCGTGGTAGTTTCATTTGTTGTTGACATCTTCGTTATTATTAACCATAAACACATGGTATGTTGAATGTAACAGTGTCAGATGTAGTTTGGCCGTCATTGGTCGCTATCATCATTCGTACAACCATACGCGTAAATGAAGAAGTTCAGATATCTACTTTCGAGTTCCATGAGGTTGTGTCCACAGGTGTTCTACCATCACTGCAATATGGTAGTCGATTAATAAGAATCATACCAACTGAATCGTGGAGGATGCAATTTAATGTAATATATGTCTACCAAAATTTAAAATAGTTCGCGATCGACTCGGTATTTTGTTGTATTGACGATATAACAGATATAACATAGCACATAATTATTACGGGCGGCCTTTTGAAGATTGTACCCATTCATGCGCTGATTATATTTTTCAGTGTATGACAACATCCATACCATTCCATGCTCTAATCAGGGGGGTGGTTGGGCGATGGATGAGCTTGTGCGTGCTACGGCCCAGACACGACCTTGGACATCAAAGTCAATTGCCTACATTATATATAGCATAGCTGCATGCAAAGGATATCTTGTCACAAGTGTCATATTGAACCCGAGGTCTGGTTCAAATCCAGTCCATCCCCACGGTCCCTCTGAAACTCTATTCAGAGAGTTTTGAAAAAAATGTTTGCTTTTTATTCAGAGGGTATCCCTCTCGCGTGCCAGTGCCTTTTCAATGCATAATGCAGCTTCGTATAAAAAGAAAGCTGATGCTCTGATAGGCACAGATTTGCATATCAATTGATGCACCATATATGGTGCATCATTTCGTGACCTTGAATCCGGCCTCAGGTCACGCTGACGCTGACATATCCAGATCAAGTTTGTCTTAGTGTTAAAATGGGACCCCCACATAGCAAACTTTTGAACATAGCGTTTAGCTTTTATTGATGGGACGTTATATATGATGGATTTTACGGTAAACCTCAAAACACCTTGTTGCTGAATTAGCAGACACAAAACTTGTGAGTATTGCTTAGGTTTACATTATAACAGTACATGTACAGAATGTCCAAAGTAGCAGATCTTCTAGTGTATTCGTACTCGATGAATTTGAACGAGATCTGTTTAAATTGTTGTCGGGTAATAAATGGGGGTCAACCTCAGGAGACACGAGTAAACATGTATCGAACATACAGGATGATTCAGAAAAAAGCTTTACCGAAATGTCGCTTGACGTTTATGGCATTTATCCATCGATGAAATCAAACATTAGCAATTGCATATGGTGTCAGATGTCGATGCATAGTTTTACAACAATTTAAAAAATATATTACACATATAAAGCTATACGGATGAATATATGTACTGGTATATGTTCTATCGTATTTTAACATGTTCAATATGTTGCCGATCCGACTGAAGTTTCATCCTTTTTTGTGTTGTTCGCATCATCTGCGCACAAGTTTATTGATAAATGTCGCTGAATCAATGATATTTTCTAAAATATATATCTTATTGCAACATGTATATATTGATTAACATTGTTATATCAAGTAGAACTGATCACAGTGGTGTTTCCAAATGTGGCATTAAATATAGTCATGCTAATGTCCCAAGTCAACAATATATCAGGATTTCCTGGAATAATACTCGGTGTGAAGTACAAAAATTTAGAATTTTAAAATTATTTCAAAGATGTGAAAATATACAGAACATGTATGTAATTTGACTGTGTACAACGTGTTCTCTGAATAAAATTGATGTTGAAAACCTCACAAGACATTTCGGTATTTTTCATGAATAACTCTTATGAGAGCTACATTTAGTACCATCGGTCCTGCTAATATAACTTCCTTGACCAATGGTCTGATAACCTATTCATGGTAGTGTCTGATAACAAGGTGTCGGTTGTTGAACCCACAAATGTTAAAACGCCCACAAATGTGAAAACCCACAAATGTGAAAACAAATTTTGTAAATCACCCACAAATGTAAAAAAATCAACCACAAATGTGAAAACGTTTTTTGTCAACTACCCACAAATGTGAAAATCTTCACCCACAAATGTGAAAAAAACTTCACCCACAAATGTGAAAAAAAAAATCAACCACAAATGTGAAAACGATTTTTGTCAATTGCCCACAAATGTGAAAATCTGACACAACATTAGCTTCAACATGAGGAATGTTTTTAGGTTACCGACCTTTGTTCTGAAAACCTATTACACAATTAATACTTTACCCTATTATCATCATTTTTCCATAAAAACCTTCATATCTCAGTAAAGATTGATCGTAGAGCAAAAAGGACATTATTTTCGAACCCATAGGGCTAATTGGCAATATACTAGGCGTGGTTTGGTATCAAATTACACCTGTGATGTCAAATTACACCAAACCGGAAGTAGAAATATTTTTCAAAGAAATGGGCTCAGGATGCCCAAGGATCAGTTATTAGGCCGTTTTGGTGTGTTTGAAGGCCAGAAATTTACACTTTCCCCTATTATCACCCACTTTTCCATAAAAACCTCCATATCTCAGTAAATATTGATCGTAGAGCAAAAAGGACATTATTTTCGAACCCGTAGGGCTAATTGGCAATATACTAGGTGTGGTTTGGTATCAGATTACACCTGTGGTGTCAAATGACACCAAACCGGAAGTAGAATTATTTTTCAAGGAAATGGGCTCAGGATGCCCAAGGATCAACAAGGCCGGACGAACAACACGCCCAAGCGTTGTGGTTCCGGGGACCCCTCCCATGGTTCTCGGGCCTCACGTAACGGCAACATTACTATTATTATTCATTATATGATGTGTGATATGTGATGTGATGTTTGTCTACTAACCATGCTATGACGGTACTAACCTGGTTGCTACTTAACGAAGTCACATTCGTTACAAAAATTTAAAGATAAAATTGTTTACGGACGACGGACGACGGATGGATGGACGACGGACGCAACGCGATGCCAATAGGTTATCGGACCAAGCGTTGTGGTTCCGGGGACCCCTCCCATGGTTCTCGGGCCTCACGTAACGGCAACATTACTATTATTATTCATTATATGATGTGTGATATGTGATGTGATGTTTGTCTACTAACCATGCTATGACGGTACTAACCTGGTTGCTACTTAACGAAGTCACATTCGTTACAAAAATTTAAAGATAAAATTGTTTACGGACGACGGACGACGGATGGATGGACGACGGACGCAACGCGATGCCAATAGGTTATCGGACCAAAGGTCCGGTAGCCCAAAAAATCTTTCAGAAAAGTGCTTCCCTGTATTCTTAGGCATTTTAGCGCAAATTTCGAAAAGATTCGACCGTAAATTCGAGATAAAAATAAAAATGTAAGACGTATGACGGACGACGACGGATGAAGGACGCAATGCCATGCAATGGGTTATCAGAACAAGGTTCCGTAAAAAGACATAACAATAAAAGACATTCCTCATGTGGAACTTAATTCGTCGTTTTAAAGGTTAAAACTAGTATTATTTACTATACTTACCTCCATAATACTACACGGGTAACTCCTAACAGCCTACTTAAATTAGGCTCCCCCATAGAGAAACCTCTCATATGGGGAAGAATAAAGAATGACCCCTCCCTTGCTGCCACCAGGGGCAGCACCGTAGCCACTTCCTCCATTCCCAATTCCTTGTCTCAGGGACGAGTACAAAGGAAACGGGGTAGGTTGGGTTGGCACTTTGGTAGTATTATGGAGGTAAGTATAGTAAATAATACTAGTTTTAACCTTTAAAACGACGAATTATTGTCCTATACATTACCTCCATAATACTACACGGGTAAAATTCAGAATAGACATTGGAGGTGGGATTTGAACCCGTCCCTAGAAGTCTACCCGGATAGTATCATTCTTTCATTATATATATATAAAAATATATAAATATTAGTGCAACATACCTTGTGAAGAAAGCTTCAGTTCTGAATCCTCTTCACTTCCACCAGACTTGAATTTCCATTCCATGGTATCCACTCACTCACGCCGTGCGTGTAAGAGTCAAATCAATCCAAGTCCAAGGTAACAATGGTACTTAAATTAGGAGAATGTGGGAATCTTAACTGAACAATATAACCAACTGAGTATATAAAGTTCATAATCCTTTGCACTAATATCCACAGAACTAAGGAATCCATCCGGATCAACTGAAGCGACACATAGTCCGAACAATCCTTGATGTTTTTGTGTGGTTTTCGTTGGTTTTTTTTTTATATAGTTTTTCAGTTTTTGACAGCATAACGGAAAAACAAAAGCTCACAGTGGAGCAAAAAGGAAACCAAAATCCTCAATTAGCTTGATGTGCGACCGAGGATGACGTGCTGGCTGGCGAAGATCGAACCCAGGTGCAACCCGTCCTCAGACGTCCAGGCTATGTCTCTGAGATAATGAGAAGTAAACGTGTTATGGCAAGACCAAGAACATGCACTCATAACCTGAGATAGTGGTGTATTACCAATATAAGCCAATGACGCAGCCATGGCCCGTACGTCATGCGCCCGTACCCGAAAAGAACAATCAGTCGGCTGATCGCCGAGATCGTAACAGAGTCGAATGCATTTCTTAATCCAAGAAGAGATAGTCGGGGAGCGAATATCGTTCTTGAAGCTTTTCAGATAAGAGACGAAAAGAAGCTTTTTGCCTTGTCGAAAACCCTTGGTCTTGTCAAGATAAAAGCGCAACACACGTACGGGACAGCGCTTCGCGTCACTCTCCAAGTCCGTGCCAAGAGAGGCATCGAGAGCAGGGATCACAATCGCCAATGGAGGGGCCGTAGAGAGCTGGGTTTTCGAGAGAAAAGACGGGAGAACGCCCAGTCTGACCTGAGCATAGTTCTCCTTCCAGCTAATCTTAGGGCCTGTTCGATTGGTAATATTCTGGAAGAGGTAGATGCCTACCAAGAAGACGGAAGATGGTTTTGAATCGAATGTGTCCTGCCATTTTCAGCAGGGAATTAAAATTAGAAAATGATGTGATATGGCGTAAATATTCATCAAACACTACAAATTTCCAAACGGTATTGACTCCGCGCATAAAATAAACATTCTGTGATAACAGGGTACAACTGATGTCTGGTACATTCCGATATTTCGACGATAACTGAGGGAGCACCATTTCGGCCGCCATTTGCAATTCAGCCCCCCGCCATATTGCAAAACTCAGAAGATCTACCGTAAACCAGCCTCCGAGCTGGTAGAGCGGCAGAGGTCTTCCTCTTCCAGAATAACGTCTTCCGTGAGAATCGAAGGGAAAATTTTGGTAAACTGGAATAGGAAGAGGCGAATCGAAGAGGCCCTTTGACGCATCCAAAGCATGGATCTCACCTCGACGCCTGCCAGAGGCTAGGGCAAGGAGAAAAACCGTTTTCCAAGTGACTAACTTGAGGGGCGCCGAAGCCAGGGGCTTGAACGGGGCTGATGCCAGACGGTTCAAGACCAACGACAAGTCCCACTCAGGAGTGGGGTTTCGCGCCACGGGACGATCTACCTCGAAGTTCTTGAGCAATAAAGTCAAGGCATGATCGGTCCCGTAGTCCACACCTTGTCGCGGCAAAAGCGTCTTAGCAATAGCCGTTCTGTAGCCTGCAAGGGTAGACGGCACCCGACCTTCAGAGAATTTTAACATCAGAAATTCAGCTATTAAAGGGGCATTGGCTGTGAAAGGATCAGTCTGCCTGCGCTCACACCAAGCACTGAAGACGACCCATTTCGACTCGTAGACCGCCAAAGAAGACCTTCTATTTGGTCGTGCGAGCCGAGAGGACACTTCCTCAGAAAATCCCTTTGCGCGGAAGGATCGCTGGACAACATCCACGCGTGAAGGGCCAGCTGGCGTGTGTTCTGGTGAAACACCGGAGACCGTGGCTGCCTCAGTAGATCTCCTCGCAGATTCAACGGCCTCGGAACATCGACAAGGAGACCTAGAAGCTCTGGGAACCACGACTTCTCGGGTTGTAGAGGCACAATAAGCAGGATCCGACATTGTTGTGCTCGAACCTTGGCAATCACTTGCGGAATCAGAATGGCTGGGGGGTAAGCATATGCATACAGGCCCTTCCAGTCCATAGACAGAACATCCACACCCCAAGCCAGGGGGTCTGAGATTGGCGACACAAAAGTGGGGAGCCTGTTGTTCCAACGAGTGGCAAACAGGTCCACATGAGGTCGATCCCAAAGGGTACATAACTGTCGAAAGACCGCTGGAGACAAGGTCCATTCGGTAGGCTGTACCTGACCCCGCCGAGACAGCATGTCCGCCAAGACATTGAGACGGCCGGGAATGTGACGGGCACGGAGCATAATCGATTGGGCGTTGCATCACCGTAGCAAGGCCGACACCTGACGACTGCGTGTCAAGGAACGAGTGCCTCCTTGCTTGTTGATGTAGGCCACGACCGTTGAGTTGTCCGTGGCAACCAAAACTGAGTGTCCTGCTAACTCGGATACCCAATTGGCCAGGGCCCTAGATACAGCTTCCAACTCGAGAGCATTGATGTGCCAAGACAAATAATGGTCGCTCCACAAGCCCGAAATCTCTTGGAAGTCCAAGTGGGCGCCCCAGCCCTCCGTGCTGGCATCCGTAAACAGATGCTTGGATGGCAGCGGCAGACGGAAGGGAGAATCTTGTGACAGGTTTCTGATTTGAATCCACCACTGCACGCACTCGCGAGCCGCTGGAGACAACATTACCATCGTAGAGTCGGGGTCTGTAGCTTGACACCAACCCAAACTCAGGCAATGCTGCAGTTCTCGCATATGTAAGCGACCCAAAGGTACCAGCTTCTCCGTTGCCACCAACAGGCCTAGCAGAGACTGCCAGGTGGCTGCCGACTGACACGGATGAGCCAGGAAAGAGGCTAGAATAGGGCGCAATTTGGAAATTCTGTCCTGAGGTGGGAAGACCATGCCTGACGTGGTCACAAACCTGTAGCCCAGAAACACGAAATCTCGAGATGGAACGAGCTCTGATTTCTCGAAATTGATCACTAGGCCCATTGTCTGACACGTATTGATCAACCAATCGCGGTGCTCCAACAACCTGTCCCGAGACTGACTGCGTAGGAGCCAGTCGTCGAGGTATTGATGAAGGAACAATCCCCGCTGGTGGGCCACGCTCTGGACCTCCCTCACCACCATGGTGAATATCCAAGGAGAAGGTGACAGGCCGAATGGTAGAGCACAGAACTGCCACACACGACCCCGGAAAGCGAACCTCAGATACTTCCGCGAGGCTGACTGTATCGGAATGTGGAAGAAGGCATCCTTCAGATCCAGCGAGATCGCCCATGCATTCTCTGGAAGCGCTAACCGAATGAACTCGGGCGTCTCCATAACGAACTTTGGAGTCTGCACGAACGGATTCAGAGGCGACATGTCTATAACTGGGCGACAACCGCCGGAACTCTTTGGAACCACGAACACGATACTGTAGAAACCCGGAGTCCGCGGATCTGCAGGTTCTACTGCCCCTTTCGCGATAAATTTTTTTATCTCTACATCCAAGGCTGCTCGCTTCGCCGGAGCCGACGGCAGAGTGAATGACTTGGGGATGGGGGATAATGCAGGTTGAGTTATGAACTGAATCTGGAATCCCTTCCGGAGTACCCCCCCAGATCCAAGGGCTGGCACCCATCTCTTGCCAAATGGGCCAAAAGAGATTTAAGCGCCCGCCGACTGGCGGTTCTACGTGACCAAAATGAGCGGGAGTCGCCATTGGTGACGCGTGGTACTCGGAAAGTTCCCTGGCACTGGTACTTACTGTCGTGACTGGGCCTGGACGCCCCTGCTCCGTCCTTAGACTTGCCGCGGCGGCTGGACCCGGAGTGGCGACCACCACGCTTGGTTGTAGAGGCAGGGGCTCCTGAAAAGGGCTGCTTCTTCCTCTGTTTCTTGGGCGTTGAAGAAGAAGCGGTCTGTGGCTGCAGCCGTGGCTTCCAAGCCTTCTGCTTGGCAAGCAGTTCGGAGACCAGCTGGGCATTGGCCGACTGGACGCGGTCCGACACTTGCCGTTCCTCGGCTGAAAGAGCACCGTCCTCTCCGTGGAACAGGGAGTTGGCGGCCTGGTCCGTGAGCGCCTCCTGTGCGCAGGACAGCAGCATGGGGGCGGAACGTAGTCGGGATTTCAAATCCAGGGACGGCTTGAAAGTCAGGGACTTGAGGAAGGCGTCCCGTCGCCACTGCTCCATGGTGAACGCGCCGTAAGAGAGCTGGTGTAGGCGGTCCCGGATAGACAAGCCCGCGCTGGACAGAAATCCGATAGCGGTGGAGATCTGATCCTGAAGGGCAGCTTGGGGGACGGGTCCAGCAGAGGCTTGCTGGGCCAGGTTCTCGAGGAGATCCCGCGCGGCGGCTAAAAGCCAGTCCTGGGTGGAGTCGATGAGAACAGCTGAACGAATCGACTGTTGAACATCTGCTACCTGGGCAGGGGTCACCGAGATCTTCGAGGGGGCCGACATATACTGAAGAGTCTTCTTGGAAGGCTCCGACGGCTTCTCCGTGAAGTCCTTGTGGGAAGGCAAGTATGAAGAGGAGAGCTTGGGTTTCTTTATCTTGTCTCCCTTGGCCTTGATGGAGGCTTGGCGACGAACCTCGAACGCCTGGCATACGCTGCGGCTGAGAGGCAGTTGCTGGCGTGAACTTGATGGCGGTACTGGCTGGCCACAAGAAACTGGTTCCACTGACGAGGAGGTTTCCGTCGGAGGCTCTGGCGGAAACTGGGAACCGAGACAAGCACGCGTGAGAACCAACTTCTCCCGGAACTGGAGATCCTGAGAGGAGCCACGTTCGTCTACCAGGGAAGGATGTATGGATGCGGAGTCCATATCCTCTTCTTCGTCCTCTTCTTCCGAGTCGGACTCCGGGTCGGGACAGCGACGCTTCCGTGAAGCCGAGGGAACGAAGCCGGAAGAGGGCAGCACCTGAAGCACCTGAGCCGGGGTGACTCCACGGGAAGATCCTGGAGTAGGGCCAACAACCTGAGCCGGAGTGGCTAAGAGCTGGTCCGGGGGTAAGAGGCCTGGTGACTGTAGGGACTGAGTCCGCTGCAGAGGCGTGGATAGTCCACAGGTGGCCTCGCTCGCACGGTCTGCGAGAGGCAAGAATCCAGGAGGAGGAGCAGTCGGGGGATGACACTGGAGGAGGCTGTGCTGCACCTGAGTCGAGAGCTGCGAGAACATCGCTTGCATTTGTGCCGACATGCGAGAGGAGATGTCTAGTTCCAACTGCCGAAAATCCTGAGGCGCGGAGGAGGCAGGTGAAGGTAACATAACAGACTCCGCTGAAGAGCGGCCCGACACACGCACTGCCGAAGGGTGGCCCGAAAGCCCGGACTCTGCTGAAGAGCGGCCCGCGAAGACAGTCGTGAGAGGTTGGCCCGGACGTCGCTAAAGAGCAACCCGCAGTCTGGCCCGAAGGCCCGGACGTCGCTAAAGAGACGCGAAGACAGTCGTGCGAAGACAGTCGTGAGAGGTTGGCCCGGACGTCGCTAAAGAGCAACCCGCAGTCTGGCCCGAAGGCCCGGACGTCGCTAAAGAGCGACCCGCTGTGGCAGGGTCCGTAGAGGGCATCCCGAGGGAGCTGTCTGGTGGCGAGGCTATCCGCTGGATCGGCGGCGGAGAAGGCCTGCTGCACTGGGATATCGACTGGAAGAGAGAGTGAGAATTAGACATATCATCATAACCTCCTCCCCCCCCCCCCCTTCACCGAAACATCGCGCCCTGAGGCAGTCAGATGCGGTGGAAGATGAGGCGAGCACTCACTGCTAGCATTGAAGCCATTAGTCCGAATAGAAAACGGAGGCTGGTCGGATCCTGGGATCCGATGGGAACCCGGGTCCCGGGCCCCGAGAGGGGCCGGGAGCCGAACTAGCCCTGTTTCTAACTCGACCAAACCACTAGCGTCAGTTACTAATGCCCGAGGTGGGCATAGAAGCAACGCCGTGGTATCGAGGGACAAGCCTGAGCTGGTAGCGGAATGCCGAGGAAGACGCAAGCATGGTCTATAAGCATCTGATACCTTAACGAGAGTCGTGTTCCTATCGGAACCCGGGGGCCCGGGACCCGAGCGCCAACGTGTAGCTGTATAGCTGCCCGGGACCGGGACCCGGGAGCCGAGCACCGTCATCTGACATGAGCGTGACAGATGAGAGCACGGGAACGGACGGAGTGTTCCTGGGACCCGGGCTCTGAGCGCCCACGCAAGGCATGGACTTGGAAACACGACGCTCGGAGTGAATGGAGAGAAAACGATTAACCAGGCTAGCTGGAAAATCTAACAGACTCCGAACACTCAAAAGCTGAGGGCGCAATGCCGAAAGCAGAGAGCGGCCCACCACATCACCCACCACACCTGACGGGGCCAGAGCCGCACACACAGGTGGGGGAGTGGGAGGGACAAACATGACATTACAATCAAAATTATGACAAAATTCCTGTGAGTCTAAGAGGGACAGGGCGTCTACACTCACTGGGGATTGTAAAGCTAAATTAAGCCATGCCGACTCAGTGTCGAAGCGACGGATGGCGGCGAGACAATGCACCCAGGCGGACCGAGAGCAGTCAACATCAGGTGGGGAGGGACGTGAACGGAGGTGAAGTAAATCCCTCAACGCCCCATACACGGTTGACCAGTCTTCTGGTGAACGAGATTCGCACTTTTCCCAAGGAAAATCGTCGATGCAGAACGAATCCACACACCGCCAACAGAAGTCGTGGACCTCCCACGCTGGTAAGAACACGTGGCACCGGCCACACACACGCGTGGGCATGGTCAGCTCAGCTCACCCAAACAGGAAAACCTGGGCGTGGACTACCGTCAACGTGTTAAAAAGGACACCCCTAAAGACTTAGAGTCCTTTCCTGCCGAGTTTCCACAGAGGTGGAACGATCCAAGCAATAAAATTAAACAGAAATATAGAGTAGGCATAAGTAGGTCTGCTTCCTTCAATAGGAGAATTGGGAATGGAGGAAGTGGCTACGGTGCTGCCCCTGGTGGCAGCAAGGGAGGGGTCATTCTTTATTCTTCCCCATATGAGAGGTTTCTCTATGGTGGAGCCTAATTTAAGTAGGCTGTTAGGAGTTACCCGTGTAGTATTATGGAGGTAATGTATAGGACAATAATGCTGTGTTTGATTTTCACATTTGTGGGCAAATGACAAAAACCGTTTTCACATTTGTGGTTAAATTTTTTTTTCACATTTGTGGGTGGATTTTTTTTCACATTTGTGGGTAATGATATTTTCACATTTGTGGGTGATTTACAAAATTTGTTTTCACATTTGTGGGTTTTCACATTTGTGGGCGTTTTAACATTTGTGGGTTCAACAGTCGGTCGTTTCCCACGTATCGGGTTACCATGGTTACCCTACTTATTGATAGGTCATCCGACGTTGTCATATGTCAGTTTGGTGTAATTTTTGTTTTCTCTCACTTTGTATGCCTGATATGACTTTCTGTCCCCGGACTATGAGATTGGATAACGGACCCTGTTTTGTTTGCTCTGAATACTTAATACTGGGTATTGATTCCACGTCTATATATTACTGCACTAACTGTACACCTATATATAGTAATTTTGCCCTTGGTGTATCCCTTTTTCAGCAAAATGCGTGTGTACGAATATGGTCATTAGGTTGAGGTGTTGAGCTGTTCAAAAGATATCATTGTCTTATAATTCTAGAAATCGAACACTAAGCAGGCTGCTGGACACAACAAAGTTCCGCTGCTATATACAGATATCAACAGATGCTATCATTTACACGAGTGAAATAAATAGGCTAATCGAAAGTCATTCGGTGAGGATTTTTTCAGAGTTGATGAAAGCCAATCGAAGTAACAAATTGATTGAATGCCAATCCAAGTAACATGGTTAATATTCGATGTTTCAAGTTTACCATATATAGTGTATTGATTGGTTAGTTGTTTGTAGTAATACATATTTTTTTCCTTATATAGAAAACTTCCATTACAATATTTCCTTTGAATCCATTACCCGCGGCATTCTCCAGGGAATATAATCTTGAACAAAAGGTCAAATTCTAATGTAATTGGATTTCGAAAAGTAATTTCACATGCCACATGATATAAGATGACAGTCGACAACATTCACCACGCTCCGTGTACGTGACTTTACTTAGCTGCTGCAGCCTTTTCCAGAATAATGGGGAAAAAACTCGCACTGTATCTGTTATGTCATTTCTTACCGCGTTGGATGTATTTTATGTGTATTTTATCAAATTGTTGCTTGCTGGCGTCATTTACAATTTTCATGTCAATCTTCCCAGCGTCGCGTTTACCTAATTTGATTTATTGAATGAGAGGATTTATAGTTACCATGTCCACATTGAATGAACGATGATACAAAAACACCATAAATACATTATCCATCGGGCGGCAACAGTGCACGTACTAGACACACGGAGAGAAAACCCCACCGGCAACTTGTCACTTTCGGCTTATATCAGTCGGTTTTATCCCCGTTGTTGCGAAGGCGCCGCCACAAACTCCGCGAAAACTTCCTTCTTCATCCATCCATCCCACCATCGCTCCATACAATCAAACAAACGCAATCTTGCCTCGACCGGGCCTGACAGACAAAAAGTTGCCGGCGTCGTCAGCGTTTTTAGATGGCAGTGCTCAGCGACAGCCAACACGGTTCCGTCATATTACGTCAGTTAACGCCTGTCGTTTCTCCCCCGGCGGCGTTGGTTGTATCCTGGTTACGGGCTAGCGGCTTCCCAGTTCCGTCGACCGCCGCGAGGGGAAAGGCTTGAACCTCTTTACACCGACAGATTTAGTGCTGTTCTCTGTTACTGCCAGTAATCGAGTTTTGAGGACCTCCGAATGTATTTACGTAAGATCCGTTGCCTATTTCTTTTCGAGTTTCACCACTTGTTAGAAACGACGCCAATGCCTATTTATAAGCTATATATAAAGTCTATTTATACTAATTTGTTTATTCAGTGGACGTGAACGACCCTGATATTTGGCCAGTGGGAAGTACCAATATGGGTCTTCCAGGTGAAGTACTTCACAATACTCATAAGTTTTGTTGGAGTTTCCTCAGTACTTTCATTTGGTATAATGCCATGTATATATTACACGACGTATGTTTCCCACCCACATGATGGTAACTGTGTTCCTATATCACCCTTGACATTTAGAAAACCTACTTATATTTATTATTCGAGGCTTTAGACTTCAGACCGGAAATCCTGAACGAACTTTCGTTCGTTCGCTGTGCAGTTCGGTCGTCTGCGTCTAACACATGTATCTCACGATGAAGATTTATCAACTACCCGAGCTGAAGCTCCCGTCACCGGGGATACGAAGAATACAGATTATGGATCATCAAACAACACGAATGAAGATCAACAGTAGGCGAGTGTAGAATAAACAGGAGCATTCTCCTCCTTTGAGACGCTCTTACGCCTTGATTAAATACGCGTTTATCGCTATCAAGTTGGATGAGCGAGAGGTATTCACGACGTACAACGAATCAATCGATAACATAAATAGCAAAGTGCCAATTCATTCGAAGGTTTTAGCTGCAATTACACGCTTGGGTAGAGACAAATCTTGCACGATTAAACATATAGTGGCACCATGCAATAAACATAAAGCCACCAGTCTGTGTTCCCAACCAAACATCAATATACTCTGTATGACACTAGGTGTTTTGGGATAACACCTCTGGAGATTAAAAACACATCACGGACAATACCCGAAACGAAGGAATCAATATTTTATAGTTTATAGGTGCTGTTTAAAATCGACTGTCTGGAACGGTATAGTCTAGTTGAAAAACATATCAATTTCCGCAATACCAATAGAATAGAATAGAAAATTTATTGAATTTCTATAAATATGTTAGTCTAGTATGATTTATATGAAAATATATAAATGAAACTGTCAGTACATAAGGGTTACTCGCCAAAGCATCGTGCACATATGCACGAGTCTTACACAGCAATCAACCAGATAAAAGAACCCCCCTGTACACAGATAAAGGGACGCAGATTTCCAGAGACCAGGGGATTTGGCCAGTAGAGGGAGAAGAGCGGTGATTCCAGTTTCAAATAACTAGCTTGTTTTCTCTGACACAATGATCCCTGTAAGCCTCACAATAGAGGTCGACCAGCTGTAATTGGCTCTACAGACATGCCCAGGCATTGTTACTGCAGACTATCGGGTGTCTGGCCAGCTTGAACTTATAAATATTTCAGTGTTTACATTCCAACGGCACTTTGAATCAGTGCATCTGACAAAATCCCCACTTTATCATCACATTTGATATTTATGATCTCGCAGGCTGGTAGCTGAGTAGGGCTCTACTTCATTCTGTAGATATGGAATTATTTGCTTATAAAACATGGTAACAACGTCGCATTTTTATTGTGGATTATTTCTGTTGATAATGAGGCCAATTTTTATATATTTATTGTAGGAAGATCTACGTAGGAAGATCTACGTCGGTGAGTTCAAGGTATTATGCTCTTCCGAAAGCAATAACAGTTTGTCCTGATTCTGTCATTTTTTTTACATCAGTTAAGGATAAATTTAGAAGCCTTTTGTTGTTCGAAATAAAACTGGCGATAGAAATACATCTGTTTAAAATTTATAACTTATGTTCACTCCCACAGAGATTAACAATTGAAGAAAAATTACCTCCATGCGGATGAAATGAACACAAATCATAAGCCTTTCCATTTCGGTGGGAATATTATTCATTGTATCTGGCATCATATTGCGCAACATCGGTAGATACCATTAATCTCTGTGTAAGAGCTACATTTAGTTTTATTTTTACATACTAGTATTCCAGTTCATCCGTGATTTATTGAATTCATTAATTACAGTGATACTGCGTGTGTCAGATGTTTGTGTCACGTGGTCTGACGTCTTGACAGGTGCCAGACAGGTGCTTGCTCACTGTCCATCATGCTCACTCACTTACGTTTGATACATTTGTCTCTTCCATTTGAATTCCTCAAAAGATGGAATATTTCACTTCCCGACTATCGTGGAAAACTCACCTTAACTGAGAGTTCAAGTAATCACAAGAATGACACGATTGTTGATTTGTATTCTGTCCACTGTTGAGATAAAACATCCAAGTACAAAATGAAATGGAAAACTAGAAATACGTCGACATCCAGTCACGATATATTTGCCAACGTCCAATTCGTTCGGCGGATTTTCCAATCATCACTGACAGAAAACGAGTTCAGAGGAATCCTTTTTCCTAGACAGACACCGTCCCTCACTGATCACGATTCACCGACGACTTCTAATCTCCCATCGCCCGAGATAGAAGCCGCGTTAAAAAGCGGGGACCTAGCTGAGCTCGGCGCTGCTCTTCCTCTCCTCGACACACACACGGCTCTTGCATTACAACTGTTCGGCGGAGCGACAAAAACCAGGCCTGGTCAGGGCCGGGGAATGTCGGTCGAAAGGAGACGGTGGACGACAGAAGCGGGCGGGGCGATGGGAACGAATGAGGGGCGGGGAAGGGGACTAGAAGATTTTATAGGTTCTCTGGGAACTGTGGAAGAGCTCCATTGTCGAGAGGGGAACAATGCAGCTCGCAGTCAGACTTGGAAACGTGAAATTTGCTGTAGCGACAGTTTGATGGCAAGGGTGAAGTGACCGAATTGGTTGTCGGTTCTCAGATAAAGCAATGACTCCGATGAAAATGTCAACGGGCGTTGCGTTGAGCTTTACAAGGAATTCGTCCAATTTGTCGAGGGAGGCTAGATGTATTCTAGATCGCGGTTCTATACATATCAACGAATTGTCATCATTTACCCAGATGGTGTCCCTTGGTGGACTATCAGGTATGAATCCACTCATGACTGCACTGAAATAGAATATTGCCCTGGCAGGATAAAGCGATGCCATAAACCCGGGACCTGGTGTGTATGATTGACTTGCCAATCATGATATTAGTATTTTCATGTATCGGACCGTAAAAAAGGTGGAGGTAATTGGTTAAAGCGGTTTTGACAGACAAATTGGGGCTGTATGGAAATTGGAAATGCCCAGGAACTACTGTGTCGCTCTACGATAATAATCAGCATTCACACCTAACTTTTTAAAATTCTACCAGCCAAATGGACTGGCAAATGCACAGTCCCCTTTCTCAAATATAGGTTTGTGTCAAAACAGGCATGACACCCGAATATGACCTGTACGAAAGTGGAAATATTCGGCCACTACTTCGAGAAATGAGTAATTTCCATAACAGTCATCCCCAACTAGAAAACGGTCGACAGCAGTATTCAACATTAACACCGATCTCTTAATAACTCTACCATGCAAACAGACCAGCGTGTAAGTAAATAAAATAAGCATCAAAAAGTAGTGGGACGGTTTCCTGTCCCATATATAGGTCTTTGTACGACAGGTTCCAACTCTAAATTTGTTTCACTTGGCACCATCAATCTGCTATTAATCCCCCCGAGCGTGTTCACATTTTCTGTTAAACCCGGCTTTCTTGTGTCAAGTTTCCCCAAAACTGTGGACATTCAACTCAAATTGTGGACATCGTAGAAAGCAGCCACTGAGGCGTTTGAAAGCGTAAAACTTGTCCTGATAATTCAACTTTAGCCCACTACATGGAATTCTCTCGAGCGTTAGGTATCCACCTAATATTCTACTACCAACAAGCCGTATACCAGGCGATCAATGTATTTGCCTATTAACGTGTTTTCTTGACAATATGTCATTAAATTGATGATAGATGTACCTTAATAACATTTGTTACATCACGTCCCATCACTTCAACGAAAATGCCTCAAATGACACATATGTGCTCGCATATATCAGTAGATTATTATCGCCTTTCTTGAGGCTGTTCTTCATACTGTTCTCATGTTGACGAATGACGTGCATTCCAGATTAGATACATGTACCTGTTCACTAATGTTGGTTCAACTATTTGCACCAGCTGCCCAGGTCTATAAAGTGTACACCGTACTAGCCAATGAGTATATCTGGGTCAGCATGGACTACACTACATACTGCTATCGACATTCCCAGTATCTATATTATATATATGTATTTATGATTATTGGTTCAACAAAACATACACTTACCCTGGCGATTGATTAAGGCAATATTGAGGCGCAACATTTTTACTCTATGTCTTTTATCCCTTTTTTTTTAGTTCGTTTGTTTGTCTATTAAGGGGCGATTGCATGTATAAAGGTAACAAATTCATACATTTACATACTACCAATCCACGTGAAACTTTCCTTTCTGATTGTTAGCCATCAAGGATTATCAACCGAGACTCCATTTGTTACTAAACAATGTTGAATCTGTTAAAATCATCGTTTTCATATGTCATTTTCAGACCTATTTCTCAGTAGACAAAGTACACTCACAACAGGGCGATGTCCACTCTGGTGCACCGAGGTGTTTGAGGTTATGAATGTTCAGCTCACCGTATTCATCTCGCAGAAAGTATAGCTTTAGATATTCTCATTATTTTGACCACAACAAAGTATACATATACGCAGCAACCAGTGTTTGCCAAGCGGAACACACGAATGTTCGTTTTGGTGAAACGTATATAAATGATTTTTGATCTAACCATCAAATTGCACAGCTTCCGTGAAAGTATTACGCGCGCTGGTCCCTCTTGAAGGCAAAGACCGGAACCGCAGGCCATCTCCTACATAGTGAATGCACCACCACTCTCCAATAACCTATGCCCCCACGCTCACCCCCACCACTCAGAACACTGTATACAGTAACACACTACATATTGGGGGTCAAATATTCAACTGTGGCCAATGGACGGTGCGAGACGGATTATCCCACTCAGTTCTCGGTTCCCCGTAAAACTCGACTAAACATCCGCCGGCTTATGCACCTGTGAGTAGTAATTTGCGTTTACAACTATACCGTCACACTTGAACAGTGACACTGTCTGAATTTGTGATGAACTGTGACACCATTATTATATCATGAGAATAGAAGTACATGTCCATTTGCTATTCTCGTAATTTTCAACGATATACAACACGGTATTTACCAAATTTTGCTAACTGATGTCTGCATCTAATGGATGTTTTGCATGATAATGAATAATATATCAATCCCGGTTATGAATGAATCATATGCCCACTGCTTGCGCTGCCACCTTTCAGTGTCTTGTTCAATTTAGACTTGGGACTCAACAGTAACACCACATTTATTGTTCACCTTCTCGTCTACATTATATTGGCCTCGACTAAGGTTCCATGGCGTCAAACGAATTAGGTTTCGACAATGATGAAAATGACTCGCTAGTACGCAAACGCGTCTTGTTTGAGCTGATGAAGTCTTACACTGTACATGGCTTTGTTCACTGAACCATGGCGGGCCCTCTTCAGATAGGTACCTCCCGGAGCGGTGCTTCTTTTAAGAGGGCCCGCCATGGTTCAGTGAACAAGGCCGTGCACGGTACTTCTCAAACAGAAGGGGTCAGGAAAACAAAGGACCACAGACGTAATCATTCACTATATATGAATAATCCGCTGATCTGTACTCAGCGCTTCACTGACCTGAAGCACAAGACATTTTCAGTGAACCGCACTAGATATACGTATTTTTAAATCAATTTGACATGAATATCGATGGAATACTTGAAATTGGACGGTAGGTTATTGATCACGATATGTGCACTCGTTGCAGTTAATAAACTGTACCATGTAATGCTTCGTGTACGCAACGTAAGTTAGATTTGTTCCAGCCACATTCAATTCTATTTATATACTAATTTATTGATGAAATCGTCAATCGCTTATTCGCGTCACCCTCATAGATTTGTGCAGAATATATATTCCAAATTTCATGTAACTTCGTAACGAAACGGCCGAGATATGAACCAAAATTTTCACATCGTATTAAACCATTGAAATTACCAGATCGCAACCGATACGCAATCTTAACGGGGGTTGCTCCCATCAGCACCAAATCATTCGTTAGGACACACGTACATACAACATACCAACGATATTAATTAATCTCAAGTTACTAAATCAGAAATAAAATATGTGAGTGATTAACGGGGGTTGTTCTCACCTGCACCAAATCACTCACCGGATACACTCAATACAATATACCTTACAACATCAAAGTATATGATGTTGTAGTGAGGTAATGATCTCACTTCGTATGCCTGATACGTGTCCCCGGACTATGAGATTGGATAACGAACCCAGTTTTGTTTGCTCGGAATACTTAGTACTGGGTATTGATTCCACGTCTATCATATATAGTACATTATTCTAGTAATACAGAATTCTCTTACCACAAAGTTTCATCTTGTCAATGATTAACCAGAGTTGTTCCCACCGCACCGAATCATTCACGGCATACATCCACATACAACATTTTAGGACATAGCAAGACTCTTCTTGTGGTAGATGTAGAATCAATACCTAGTATTAGGTATTAGTAGTGTGGGTGATTAACTTGGCTTGCACCGAATCATTCACCGCATACATCCACATACAATATATTAAGACATTTGAATACTCTTCTTGTGGGTGATTACCGTGTGTTTTCCCCACCTGTACCGAATTATTCACAATCTTCATACACCACAACTTAATTTATAGTGATCACCAATCAGTACTGTATGCATCTGTGTATTCCGTTTAAATAGTTATGTATTGTTCTGATATTTTCTGATGTGTGTTTAATATTTTATTGTAAATATTGTGGATACTTTTGATGAATATACACTTCTCAAAAATAGAAACTTATATTGCTTATAATCGGGCATATAACTTGATTAGGTATCCAAGAATAAAGTATTGTATATCAGTGTGCTCGGGAGCCCTTCCAGAATGGTACATGTAAACTGAAAAGCATCCATGTTGGAGACCTCCATGTGTACAGGGGTAAAAATGAAATCATAAAAAATTGTTGCATTCTGCTGAGTGTTGAGGTCATCAATGTTTGATTCGCTTTGGTGAGTGTTGTTTTGGGTTTTGTGCTAAGTTGACATTTTCTTAATCGCTGCATAACAAAGAGATGCTTCTCAGACAACCAAAGCTGAAACATTACCATGCCACAGATGTTGAACCTGGGTCATGGCAGGGCCCTTGGTCAGCGTCAAACTGAAAGGACCCAGGCCCATATCGACTTAACATTTGATGTCAGTCAGAATACCATCATCATTTTTGGGGTAAAATTGGTATGTTTGCTGAGCAGGGTTAAGAAAAACTCAAATCAACACAAAGCTGAACACAAAACTCAAGACTCAACACAAAGGGAATAAAATATTGAAGACTTCGTCATTCAAAATAGTTCAAAAATTTTGTGACTTTTCATTCTGACCCCCTGTGCACTTGAAGGATTCCAGAAGGGACTCTTTTCAATTTAGAGTGCCAAACAAATTAACATGGTTAAGAAAAGGCTCCTGGTCACACCGATATGGAAAACTTTATCCAGTAAAAACAGTATATATGCCCAATTATAAGAAATATAGGTTTCTTTTTTTAGAAGTGTATGTTTCCTTGTTCCAATTTGATGCTGAACTAGTTGTGTATTATGCCTACGCACAATGTAAACTTGCACAGGAAAGATCTTAAATATTTTGATCTTGATGCTTAACTTTCAAATGAATATGATTTAAACAAAACCAAAAACAAACTCTCGCAGCCATTTGACACGCTAGAATCATAGAAATACACCAACCAGCAAGATAAATTAGGTCAGTTGCTTATGTTGAATCCTTACCTTAATTTTTGACATTCTAATGCAAGAATCAATAGCTTCGTAGAGCACCAATTGTTTCAATACTATTGCAACTACACTCAATGCATCCAATACAAAAAAAAACACCTTTGGAATAAGAACAAAACCTGATCAGATATGGATAATAAATATAGAATCAATATCCAGTATTAAGTATTCCGAGTGAACAAAACAGGGTCCGTTATCCAATCTCATAGTCCGGGGACAGAATGTCGTATCAAATTTTATATGAACTGATTGATAAATGAAAGTCAGATGTTGGATAATATAAATAAAACTTAGTAGCAACAGCAGTCATATTATAAAATACAGTAACAAATGCACTAAATCTGTTCAAAATAATGATATCCTTATCAAACCTCATTAAGATATGTATGAAAACTTAAGTAGGCTCTGTGAACCTACTATGGGAAGCCCAGAAAAGATTGAGACCCATGTAATAAGTTTACTAACTGGTCACATTGGAACGAAGGCCATCATGGAGCAAAAACTGATTCCACTTCGCTAAAATCATTGGTCAATGAACATATTTGATTCAGACAAAACGTTTTGGGGATTTTATAAAGCGAAATATCATGTTGCTGAATAAGAGATCAGGTTTCCCGAAATAATAAGCATTTCCTGTCCTGTATACAAGGGGGAGTCATGCAATCGACTCTGCAACCAGGCCCCAAAACACCATATTTGAGGCAGTACCAAACGGCTGGACTGGCATCAGAGATCAGTACAATGCAATCCACATATTTTAGCGGATTTCTATGAATCTTTTGTGGTTGTTCGAACGCTCTGCTAGTCAAGCAAGTGAAATGAATGAGCATGGCGCTATATGTGGAATGCGAAACACTGTTTATACAATACACATCCATTTGAATGAGAGCTATCAGCTACGATGTAAGGTTGTTACATCCCTGAAGTCACTTGTAGAAGTCGAATTTCGAAGGGTCAACCTAAACAAAATTCATTCCCAATTGACTGAGATATGAGTACACGTACCAACCGAATTAAATAGTTGTGCTCAAATCGATCTAAGTTATTGTTGGTGCTATATTTTCCCTATCTAGTTAGTATGATATGTGTCGAGTTCATACTACTTTCCAGCAACAACACATTATGCCTAATTTTCATGGACTTTGGATCCCATCTCAAACATTGTTAACCTGTACCATGAAGTACATACATATTCTACAATATTTTACATTGACATTGTTCTATATTTCATGGAATACCCCATATTGAATGCGGGAAGCACATACTTGTCTATAGGTTATTGGGAGCATGCATGCATATGGCAGCGCAAGGTGATCACATTACTAGCATACCAGTCGTCCAAAGTCAGCAATCAGAAAAGAAAGTATCAAATGTACTAAAATAATGTATAATGCGTCTGAGGATCCAATGAATCAAGTCAAGAGGTGATATTGACATTGATTAGCTACTAATGTATTATGATTATATCTGCTTTAGGCATAGGATTAGGCCCTAGCCTGAGTATTTATCACAAATACAACACAATATGTGGACGCACATGATGTGAGATATTCGTCCGAATGAAAGTATCAATCATTTACCACCAATACAGCCAAATGTTGATGATTCGAATAACGAACATCAAATGCAACATCTTGCAATAGAAACACAGCCCGACCAATTACTTTATCAAAAGACACACTGGCGTCATCAGGGGCAGACAGTGTGGTCAATGTAGTTGTTTCTACTGTACACCTGATGGAATTAGTATACAACTGCCCGACAACCTATGAAAATATTTAAGAAATCCGAAACAAACCCCATGGAATAGATATATGACAAGTACATAAGTACCAAATCATAAGCCAAAAGGCTACTGAGTTGATGGTATCCTCGGGGACAGACTTAACGCCACCAGCAGTGACACCGGCTCAGTGGTATGAATGTAAGTATCAATCTATTACCACCAATACAGCCAAATGTTGATGATTCGAATAACGAACATCAAATACATCTTGCAATAGAAACAAAGCCTGACCAATTACTTTATCAAAAGACACACTGGTGTCATCAGGGGCAGACAGTGTGTTCAATGTAGTTGTTTCTACTGTACACCTGATGGAATTAGTATACAACAACCTATGAAAATAATTAAGAAATTCAAAACAAACCCCATTGAATATATATATGACAAGTACAAAAGTACCTAATCACAAGCCAAAAGGCTACAGAGTTGATGGTATCCTCGGGGACAGACTTAACGTCCACCAGCAGTGACACCGGCTCAGTGGTATGAATGTAAGTATCAGTCTATTATCACCAATACAGCCAAATTTTGATGATTCCAAAAACGAACCTAAAATACAACATCCTGTATCTATCAATAAAATGGTTCAATCATCTGTGCATATGCCTCGGTCATTTTCGGTAGCGGATCTTACAACAGGAACATTAAGGCAACCTCCGTTGTTATGTAGTATCAACTCTTATCTGCGCCCTGTGGTAACTATGAACAGTATGTGAACAGCATATTGTTAAATTGCTTTTTAACTTAAATAATGGACAGGTCATTATTGTTGTTCAACTGGGCATGATAATGCACTATGCACATGTTCGACCAAAATATTAACGTTGCCTTCTGAATAGATATGTACGTTTTGAAACTGCTTTATAGGGCAGTATAAGGCAAACATTTGTGAAAAGCTATTGGTGTCAACATGAAAACCAACGTGATTCATGACAATGAGTTATCATGACAATGTTTTCATGTCTAATCTTCTGTTATTCTTGTCGAGTAGCCGTGAAACATTAAGGGTATTTCGATAATTCTAACTGATTGAGAGAATGTGTGATTAACAGGGAAGGCTTGTTCACTACTGAAACGCTGTCCGAAATTCGTGTGATCTATGGCTTTGGATAGTAACATTCTTCAAAAGGTTATGTGTTTTCATGGTTACAACTATTCAGCTTTTCCTAACAAGTCGCGGGTCAGTGTTTAAGATTTACCAACACGAATATTATTCCCATTAGTCTTTTTCTGTAAATCGAGGAATTTATAGAAAATTTACGTATATTCGCTGTTCTCAACTATCACAACTGAACGTATGTGCTAAACATTATGTAACATTCTAACGCCAAGAATGTTGCGTAAATTACGTTGGATGTGGATGTAGTTTCGTAATATTTCCCAATAACAATTTCGCCCATATTTTAATATCGATCCAATAAAAATGTGCAATTACATTAAATGTACAATAGTCACGAGAAACCATTTTAGGAGCCGAATCATCATGACACCTTCTTGTAATGATTATTCCGTAGCCTTAATTTCAACCCCTGTAAATTGTAACCTTCTTCACTCCCTCGTACAATGTGACGGCTCTGTCAATAGGACTAATTGACAAGTGTTGGGCACGTCCTGAGGTAAGGAAGGTTCAAGGTCACCGGCTGCAGTCTATCAACCCTTCTGGTGGTTTTGTTAATGTCGAAACGTTGACTGTGACAGCGTCCTAAGATAAGGAAGACATTATTTCTACGCAATGAGTCTTTTGTTTCTCAGTCAGAATCATGAATATTTAGTATATGTCGAGTATATATTCGAATTATAGATTGAATGCAATTCGAATTTTAAAAAACGGTGACCATTAGTCATCTGAGATGGTTGATAGTCAAACATCTAGAAATATTATTAAAATATAATGAATATATGCGCGTTGTGTACGCCATCACCAGAAGCCAGTGTATCTGTATGATACAGTTTCCAACAAGTGTTCTTCTCTTAAACTAACACTTCATCAGCTCATATATTCTATTTGTGAAATGCATTCATGATGAGAGGGATTGGAGTATTTTATATGATCCTGTAGAATTATGACAGAGACCCAGTGTCAAGAGGAGAACATTGCTGTTCACAGTGAGCCATGGAAATGGTGAGGTTTGCTGTAGGGACATTCTGACGCTAGAGTGATGTCGCTGATTGCTTGTCACTTCTCACACAAAGAAAGGGATACTACATGCATTCTAAAACAAGATCCTACAAGATCAAGATGAATGGTTTTCCCAGATGGTGTACCTTGCTGAACTATCAGGTACGAATCCACCTAGCAACGCACTGAAATGGATCACTGCCCCTGGGAGGATAAAGCGATGCCAAAAATCCGGGACCTGGTGTGTATGATTGACATGCCAATCATGATACTAATACATATTTGTATCGGACCGTAAAAAGCTGGATGTAATCGGTTAAAATGGTCTTGACAGCCAAATATGTGATGTATGGAAATTGGAAATGCTCAGGAACTACTTTGTTGGACTATGATACAATCAGCATTCACAACTATTTTTCATTACAAATAGACTGGCCGATAGACAGCTCCCTTTCTCAAATATTTGGATCAGAACGAGCATGACAGCCGAATATGACCTGTACCAAAGTGGGAGTAAACTCCTGTGAGAAATTAGTACCTCTAATACCAGTCATTCCCAACTAGAGAACGGTCGATAGCAGTAATCAACATTAATACTGATCTTTCAATAACTCTACCAGGCAAATAGACTAGCGCCAAAATAAATAAATTAAGCATCAAACAGAAGTGGGACGGTTTCCTGTCCCAAATAGAGGTCTTTGTTTGACAGGTTCCAACTCTAAATTTGTTCCACTCGGCACCGCCAGTCTACTATTAATCCCTCGAGGATGTTGACATTATCTGTTGAACCCGGCTTTCCTGTGTCAAGTTTCTCAAAAGCTGTGCACATTCAACTCACACTGTGGACATTGTAGAAAGCATCCACCGAGGCGTTTGAAAGCGTGAAACTTGTCCTGAGGATTTTAATTTAGCCCATAAAATTCTCTCAAGCGTTGGATATACACCTAATATTCTACTACCAACAAGCCATACATCAGACGATCAACGTACTTGTCTAATAAGAAAAGTGTTTTTTTGAAAATATGTCAACAAGAAAATGCAACAAACTGCGGGACATTAGAGCTCGAGCACATCATCAACACCACGACAGCTGAATGCATCTTACACAATTTTATCCCCCCCCCCCAAAAAAAATAGAATCTATCATTCCAATTCATTTCCGTACATCAGGATGAAAAACATGGCCTACTTCATTCATATTCCTAATAAGTAAACTATTTTTTTTAAATCGATCAACAGATACAGATACGATCAACAGAACAGATACGCCTGCTATAATGATATGGAACCTCATTGAAATATCCTTAAAACATTGGAAACTATGAGGAATATCTGCATCTGATATAATCAGATATAGCCTAACACGTGTCTTTACTGGGCAGATTAAAAGACCAGCTAAAAATAAAAAGACTTCGCAACCTAACACAGACACACCAGTTAAAGGAGGACTTCCTATCAATGTGTGTTGGCTTCGACCCATGAATTTACGGTTAAAACTTCCATATAGCAAACATATCTCAATGCATTTGAACGGAGAAGACTTCAAGCTTCGTTCACATATGGAATATGTATATATTTGTTCAGTACAAACAAATCGTACTGAGGATATAACATCAAAAACACCGAAAATCTGCAAGTTTTTTTCCACTCGGCAGTGGACGGCTGACAGAAACGTCATACATGACGTAAATTTCTGTGACGTCATTGTTTTGATAAAAGCCTCGATAGGCGGCTCATTTCACTGGAACCAAAGATGCTGGAAGTGATTCGTTGCCTGAGGCATCATCAAAACAATGACGTCATCGTTTTGACACATTCATTCTCCCCAGTTGGAGGGCGTGGCCCGCTAGTTTAGTTTCTTTTCGATTTTAAATTCGATAGTAGTTTTAAAATGTGATCTCTTCGATTTTGAAGTCATCTGAATGAATGCTCCATGTGCGTGAAACTCATATGTTACTGAATTGTGTTTGAATTTGATAGGAAGTCCTCCTTTGTCAAGTGATAAAATACGTCAAATTACGGTAAATGTAGCCGTGGCATCGCAGACGAATCGTTGTGTTTACTTCATAACGCTAAAGATGCCCACACGTACATGCACACATGCAGATACATGCATGCACGAGTTGCTGAACAGAAATTTGTGTTCCAAAATACGCGTGATTGTGGTAAAATTTGCATTGCATTCTGGGAACGTCAATTTCCATCGGCTCCGCCATTTTGGAACGTTTTCAGATAATTTGAACATTTTACGTAATTTTCTCAAACCTAACACATCGATTTATGCCTAATATATCTGTGGAATAGTCCAAGTTTCCCATCAGTTCGAGAGATTTTATGTCAAGGACGAAGAAAATCCCCATTTGAAGTAGGTGTCTGAACGTTTACATGCCAAAACGAGCGTCGATATGTTGGCATGAAACCTCCATGAAAAAGTCAGCACATAGACATGTAGAGGGATGGGGGCTTCGCCCCCAACGCTCTAATGTCAATAAATTGAGGGAAAATGTACTTATAAACATTTGATACACCATGCCCCATCACTGCAGTGGGATAGTCCCTCAATTGACACATATGTGCCTGTATACAACATAAGTAGATGCAATAGAAGAACTGATTTGGGTGACGGCGGGATAAAACCCCTTTTTCATTAGGACGGTTTGTATCGCCTCTCTTGAGGCATGAATCATACTGGCTCCAAGTTGACAAGCATATCTTGTATTTCTCACTATACACCTACATGTACATATTCACAAAATCTTTTGCACCAGCTGCCCAGGTCGATAGAGTGTACACCATGTACACTGTACTAACCACTGAATATATATATATATATGTCAACATGGACACATCACTATGTACTGCAATCGAAGTCCCATTATATAAATGTACATTAGAATTATTGGCCCAACATTAACCTGGCGATTGATCAACATGGTTGCTCCTACCCGAACCAAATCATTCGTCGAGGCACACCTACATACAACATGTCAACAACATAATTAATCTCATGTTACCAAACAAATAATCGAATTTGAGTGAATAACAGGAGTTATGGATTGCTCCCTCCTGTTCGGTATCATTCATTCGAGTCATTTTCAAACACCACAACTCGTGTTTATATGTGATCTCCAATCGGTATGCATCAGTGTATTCCATATAAATAATTGTATTGTTCTAATATTTTTCGACGTTGTGCAAATATGGATTATTCTGCGTCTCGCTTTTGTCATGTAGCATATCTGTAATAGGATGTAATTTAACTTAGGTTAAATCCCTGTGGTTATTCAACTTATTGGGTTATGTTTTTTTTATCCTATTTATGATATTATGATCACTTTTTTGTCCAATGCTTTCGTTGTAAATATTGCAGGTTCTCTAGTGAGGGAGGAAATGCTCACTCTTTCTGGAACACCTGATGTCATCTCCTAATGGCCAGTTTTGGGGGTTCGATGAATTTCCCTGTCATTTTTTTTTTCTCTCACTTTGTATGTCTGATATGACTTTCTGTCCCCGGACTATGAGATTGGATAAAAGACCCTGTTTTGTTCGCTCGGAATACTTAATACTGGGTATTGATTCTACAATTATAAATTCTAATGTATATACGTTTATTTGTATCACTTTTAAGCTATTATTATATTATTATTTTTTTTTTTTGGACTTTGTTTCCCCGATAACTCAAAAACTATTCAGACAATGGCTGCAGAGCTTTGCATGGAGGTTTATATACCAACAGGAAAGAATCCTATTGATTTTGAGATCAATCCGTGAAACGACCTTTGACCTAGAGGTCGGAAGAGTTTTTGCCCAGTCATCCTTGAGGTTTCCTGTATATCTCGGAAACGGTGCGTCAAAGAGCAAAACGGACGTTATTTTGAGACTCGTCGCCCTAGATTGAGGGGTATTATGGATGAACTTTGACCTTGACTCGAATTTTTTTTTTGCCGAGTCGGCATTTTTCGTTTTCGTCGATATCTCGGAAACGGACGTTATTTTTGGACTTGTCGTTCTAGACAAACATGTTTAATGGGTATTATGGATGACCTTTGACCATGACCTTAATTTTTATCGCCGAGTAAGCATTTTTCGTTTTCGTCGATATGCAAATGGTTCATCTTAGAGCGAAACAGATGTTATTTTCGGACTCAGCATGCTAGAATCATAGAAACACATTGATCAGCGGCGGATTAAGTCTGTTAGTGTTATATATGCTGTGTTCACCTCACTCTCCAGCAACAACACATGAGGCTTGATTTTCCTGGTGTTTGGGTTATCTCAATATCCCACATCAAAGATTGGTAATGAAGCAGATACATGTTCTACATTCATATTTCACCATTACATTGTTCTCGATTCCATGAATTACCCCCACATTGAATGCAGGCAGCACAGCATTATCTGTTGGTTATTGGTAGCATGCATGCATATGTCATTCGAAATACAATGGATTACTTTAGCAGGTCACTTGTGTATATGTTTATAGTATGCACCGGGGTGTATTATAATGTATTATAAGGCACCACGAGG
The DNA here is from genome assembly GCA_949152475.1 of Terebella lapidaria. Lineage (NCBI taxonomy): Eukaryota > Metazoa > Annelida > Polychaeta > Terebellida > Terebellidae > Terebella > Terebella lapidaria. The sequence continues at coordinate 11,361,342 of OX424567.1, forward strand.
TGATAAAAATACCAGCACATCAGTCGTCAAAAGTCAGTAATCTGAAAAGGTATCAACTGTTCTACAGTAATATATAATGCATCTGAGAATCCAAGGTATGAAGTCAAGGGGTGATATTGAGATTGATTAGCATCCAATGCATCATGAATATGCATGCTTTATATAATGAGAATTTATTCATGGCAACCATACCAAAACAAATACAATATAATGTGGACTCACAGGGAGTTGGGCTATTCATCCAGGTCTATCAATAAAATGGTCTAGGTCTGCAGAATATGCTTCGGTTATTTTCGATCGCGAATCTAACAACAGGAACATTTAGGAAGCTCCCACTCTTCTGTAGTATCAACTGTTATATGTTCCCTGTACTATGAATACTTGTTCAAACAGTATTTCATAGAGAGGCTGTATGTCATTATTGTTGTTCAATCGGGCATGATAATATACTATGCACAAGTACGACCGAAAATATCAACTTTGGCTTTTGAATGGATACTTATGTACTATTTATGCACACATTTCTTACTCATGTTTTGACATTTCAGACCTGGTTTATAGAACAGTATGAGCAAATATTTGGTATTAATTCCAACTTGAAAATTAACGTGATTCCCTTAGTTATTATTCTGTTTTCATGTCTATTTTTGTGTTATTTATGTCTAATACTAGCAACTGTCAAACACTGGGAGTATATCTCCCGATGTATTGACTGATTAGCGATCCCAGGGAATTAGTAATCCATACGAAAGCCTGTTCACTGGTGAAACACTATCTGAAATTAAAGTGAGTTTTTAGGTTACCGAACCTATGGTCCGATAATCTATTGGCATGGCGTTGCGTCCGTCGTCCGTTGTCCGTCGTCGTCCGTCGTCGTCGTCCACATTTTTTTTTTTTTGTTTACGTGGCAAATTGTTCTGAAATTTTGCACAAAAATACTTAAAAATAATTCAAGAAGGAGGTATTTTTTAGTTTTTTTTGTTTTCGCATTTTTTTCAAAATGGCGGCCGTTTTCGTCGAAAAATGCCTGATTTTGGACTTTGGCGGCCATTTTCTCAAAATCTGTTCAGTAACTGTTTTTCTTATTGATACATAACACTCCTCGTATGTACTCCTATGATGTCTATAAATTTCGTTGCGCTTGAATCGCTCGAAGTGGGCCATTTTGGCCCAAACTCGGCCCAAATAGGACTTGCCCATGTTGAATTCTCCCATGCTTTATAATGGGACATATTATGCCTAATATCTCACTTAATATTGAGATTAGAGACTAGGAATCAATTGTGGACATATAGGAAATGATATATGCTGAATATTCTGATGACCTTGAATTTGACCTTCGATCCCATTTTCAAGGTCATAAGACAAAATGGCTAATATCTCGCTTGTTATCGACTTCACATCTTAGGAATCAGTTATGAACATATAGGAAATGATATATGTAGATTATTGTCATGACCTTGAATTTGACTTTCGACCCCATTTTCAAGGTTATAGGACAAAATGGCTAATATCTCGCTTGTTATCGACTTCACATCTTAGGAATGAGTTATGAACATATAGGAAATGATACATGTAGATTTTTGTCATGACCTTGAATTTGACTTTCGACCCCATTTTCAAGGTCATAGGACAAAATGGCTAATATCTCGCTTGTTATCGACTTCACAGCTTAGGAATCAGTTATGAACATATAGGAAATGATATATGCAGATTATTGCCATGACCTTGAATTTGACCTTTGACCTCATTTTCAAGGTCACAGGACAAAATGGCTAATATCTCACTTATTATCGATTTTACAGCTTGGGAATCAATTGTGGACATATAGGACATGATATATGCTGAATATTCTCGGGACCTTGAATTCGACCTCTGACCTCATTCTCAAGGTCACAGGAAAAAAAGTTCAATATCTTGCTCCTCTATTGACTGTATGGTTTGGGAATCAATTGTGGACATATAGAAAATGATATTTCCATTTTCAAGGCCACAGCACAAAATTGCTAATATCTCTCTGATTATTGAATTTACAGCTTAGTAATCAACTGTGGACATGATATATGCTTAATATTAGATATGCTGAATATTCTCTTGACCTTGAATTTGACCATTGACCTGGCTAACATCTAAAATATTAAATATTGTTCGGTAACCTATCTTTGGCCCTTGGCCTGATTTTCATGTCTTTTGCAAGTACATGTAGTATTCTACATGTGAGAAATGGTGTTTTCATGGTTACTTTTATGTATTTCAGCACTTTTGCACTTTAAAAGTCGCACCGAATGAAGAAAGCTTGTGCATTTAACTAAGGTCAGTGTATAAGATTTACTCACACAACGGTTCCTGTAGAACTATGGCAGAGTTCCAATGTCCAATGAGGACAATGAGGCATGGAAACGGTAAGGTTTCTTCTAGGTAAAGTTTGACAGCTAGAGTGATGTGACCAAATTGGATGTCAGTTCTCAGATAAAGCAATGACTCCGATGAAAATGTCACCGGATGTCCAGTTGAGCTTTACAAGGAATTCGTCCAAGTTTTCAAGGAAGGCTAGATGTATTTTAGATCGAGGTTCTATACATATCAATGAATGGTCATCATTTACCCAGATGGTGTCCCTTGGTGGACTATCAGGTATGAATCCACTCACAAACGCATTGAAATAGAATACCGCCCCTTTGGAAGATAAAGCGATGCCAAAAATTTGGGACCTGGTATGTTTGATTGACATGCCAATCATGATTTGAATACTTTCATTATCGTACTGTAAAGAGCTGGAGGTAAATAGTTAAAACGGTCTTGGCAGCCAAAAATGAGCTGTATCAAAATTTGAAATGCTGAGGAAAAACAGTGTAGGTCTACGGTCGTATTAATCAGCATTCATATCCATCTTTGATAAACTCTACCCGTCAAAACAGACATGACAGCCGAATATGACCTGTACCAAAGTGGGAATATTCGGCAACTACTTTGAGAAATGAGTAATTCACATACCAGTCATCCAAAACTAGAAAACGATCGACACCAGTATTCAACATTAACGATGATCTTTTAACAACTCTAACGTGCAAACAGACTAGCGTCTAAATAAATATAGTCAGCATAAAGAAGTAGTGGAACGGTTTCCTGTCCCAAATATAGATCTTTGTACGACAGGTTCCAACTCTAAATTTTTTCCACTCGGCCCCGTCAGTCTGCTATTAATCCCCCCGGAGGGTGTTGACATTGTCTGTTGAACCGTCAAGTTTCCCCAAAACTGTGGACATTCAATTCAAACATCGTAGAAAGCATCAGTATAGTAGGAGATCAGTATAGTGCAATCCACATATTTGAGTAGGTTCCCATAATTTCTTAACCTTACTCGAACGCTCTGCTAGTCAAGCAAATGAAATGAATGAGCGTGGCACTATATGTGGAATGAGAAACACATGTGGGTTTTAGTTGGGTAATGTTGCCCAGTAACAATGTCTCCAACACTGTGGGATACAATGAAGATTTACAATTTTGCTTTGACCGTCGTATACAATGGTCACGAGGAACCACTTTTGGGGGTCAATTAATCTGACTCTGTCCTGTAATGAATATTGTGTAGCTCTGAATTAATCCCCTGTAAATTATATTCTTCTCTACTTTCCATGTACAATTTGATGGCTTCACTTTCTTTTCCATGTACAATTTGATGGATCTGCCAATAGGACAAATTGACAAGTGTTGTGCACGCCCTGAGGAAAGGAAGGTTCAAGGTCACCGGTTGTAGTGCAGCAAGAATTATGGTGGTTTGTTTGAGGTCGAGTTCTTTACTGTATCATAATTCAGTAAATCCTAATCCTCGTTGAACCTGTGTTGGATATGGCACAAAGACATTTTATATGCAATTAGAAATATGCAATCTTTGTTCCTCAGCCAGAATCATGAATATTAATTATATTGTCGAAATATAGATCAAATGCAAGTTTTGACAAAGTGACCAGATGTCATGCGAGCTGGTGGATAGTCAGTAATATATGAAATATTATTCAGATATCATGAGTAGTTATGCCTTATGTATGCCATCATCCGGGAGTCAATATATCTGTATGATGGTAAGAAATAATTCCCCAAGATTTCATCTCTTAAACTCAATCTTCATCGTATAGTTTACATGTGAAAGGCGTGCATGGTGAAGAGGGATTGAAATATTTTATAGTTTCCCGTGTAACTATGGCAGAGCTCCAGTGACGAGAGGGGAACAATTCTGCTCATGGTGAAGCATGAAATGGCGAGGTTTCGTCTAGTGAAGGATTCACGGCTAGAGTGAAGTGACCAAATTGGATGTCAGTTCTCAGATAAAGCAATGTGGTGAAAAATGTCACCCGGCATCCACTTGAGCTTTATAAGGAATTCGTCCAATTTGTCTAGGGGGAAAAGATGCGTTCTAAATCGCCGTTCTATACATATCATTGAATAGTCATCATGTACCCAGATTGTGTCCCCTAACAGATTATCAGGTATGACTCCACTCAGGACTGTACTGGCATTGAAATGGAATGATGCCCATGGCAGGATGAATGCCAAAATGCGGGACCTGGTGCCTATGATTGACATGCCAATAAGGATATTAATGTTTCCTTGTATCGGACCGTAAAAGGTGGAGGTAATTGGTTAAAATTGCCAGCCAAAATATGAGATGTGTCAGAATTGGAAATATTCGGCTACTGTTGTGAGAAATGGAGTATTTCCATAACTGAAATCTCCCAACTATTGAAACGGTCCTGAGTAGTATTCAACACCAAATTTCTATTAACTATACCAGAAAGAAATTCCTATTAAGTATACCAGAAGAAAGAAGCACCAAAAATAGTGGAACGGTTTGATATCCCAAATAGGTCTTTGTCCGACAGGTCAAATTCTAAATTTGTTTCACTTGGCACCAAGTCTATGTGGTTAATCACCCCGAGGGTGTTGACATTGTTGAACATGGGTTTTATATGTCAAGTTTCCCCAAGATTGTGAACATACAGATGGCACTTCGAAGGGTGCAGCCACAGAGGCGTTTAATACCGTGCAAATCGTATCAGTATCTCCAATTAATCACCGAAAATGATGTCCAGACGTTTCTTCACTAATGTGGGAGCAACTAACCGTATACTAAACGATCAAAATATTTGTAGTTATGAAAAGTGTTCCTGGATGTATATCATGAATTTTTTTAGTAAATCTAGTTATATCATGCCCCATCACTCGATATAAATAGATGTACATGTGATGACAGAACTGATTTGTGGTGTAATAACAACCTAACATAACAATGGTGTAATAATACCAACCTCCTCCGTGAGTGTGAATCTCCTCTCTTGAGGCATAACTGATACTGATCCCATATTGATAGATAATACAACATTTCGGACCGCAACCGTTGTCCCACATGTATCTATCAGCCAATGTTGATGTGTAACATGTGTTTGCACCATCTACTCAAGGTCCATAAAATTCACACTGTACTAACCCATGAAAATATCAATGTGATAACGTGGATATATCGCCGTGCAGTATGCACTGCAATCAACTTGTCTGTTGTTTGTATAAACATATGAATGGACACACGAATGTACAAATTGATTATTTCAACAATAAATATATTCAAACTTCGCAGCCACCCTGCATGCATAAATCATGGAAACACATTATTAATGTCAAGCAAATAAATTTGGTTCCTTTTGTTCATTCGTTCAATCAATTCAGATGTTACAGAATCAGTGTAAGTGGTCAGATCCCAGTGATACTATCAGTAACAAAGTCAAGGTCATCGGAACATTTATAAAAGACTGCGAAATCAGGTATTCAGAGTAAGGATCCCCTGCTTTGCACGCAGGACTTATAATTGATTCTCCACCCAGGCTTTCAAAATCGAATTTTAGGTGGTTATAAAAGGCTGGACAGGAATTGGTGTCCAGCCCGTGTACAGTAAACGACGTATTTCAGTAGGATCATATACATTCCCAGCTCGAATGCTCTGTCCGTCAAGCAACATAAATAAAAGACAATGGCTTGAAATGTGCAATGCGAAACAGCGTTTGTACAATATACATCAATTCTAATGAACGCTATTAGCCGGGAAAAAGATATGTTACTTACCTGAAATCACACGCCACAGTCCGAATTCGAATTGTCAACATAAAGAAAATGCATTGTCAAATGGTTGAGATACGTACCAACAGTATGTGATAGATGCGCTCATGTTCACTGTCCAATTTAGTATCCAGGAACAAAACAGCGTGTTCCTGTCCACTGTTGTTTGGGACATTTCAGTATCTCACTCCAAAACACTGAGAACTCGTACCATGAAATATGTCATTTTTGACAAACCATCGCTGTGATTCGACATTTTGTTATTACATGCATATCTAATTGTTGTTGTACTGGGTGCGTATGATTGGCATGCCAATCAGGATAATATTATATCCATATATCACAACAATTGGATTAATAGGGCGTAACAGCCAAATATGAGCTGTAAATAGAAACATGGCAGCTACTTTGAGAAATCGAACAGTCTCACATCAACTATTTCGAACACAACAAAACGGTCTGGAGTAGTGTTCAATATTTACATCAATCTTTTGTTAACTCTTACAGACTACCAGGCAAATAGACTAGTGTCTAAACAGATAGAGTAAGCACCATAAAATGGTGGGACGGACTTTCGGCCCAAAGTATAAGCCTAGATCCATCAAAGAATTTGAAAAGGTGTTATCTTGACAACGAATCATTACACTAATGATAAATGTAGCTTAGCAACAATTTGCTACACCATGCCCTATGACTCGAGTGGAGGGTCCAATAGACACAGATGTGCATCTGTTCATTAATAGAAGCAATGGAAAAACTGATTTGGGAAACGGTGAAATAATACCCTCCTTCGTGAGAATGGCATGGATTATCTATATATGCGGATAAATATATAGTGCATTCCTGACAATGTACGTACTTACTTACTTGCTTTCTTGATTGATTGCTTGCTTCTTTCCTTCCTTAAATACATACGTACATACATACATGTGCCTGTTCACCAATGTTGGTGTGTAATGTTTTGCACCAGCTACCCAAGGTCGACAGAATGTACCTCGTAATAGACATTAATGCTTTCATTTTAACTGTATTGATCTACATTCTGTTCATTGGTTCAGCAATACATCATTTCATAGCCACCCATAACAATATGTGCATCGATCGTCCTTGGCACCTATGTTCAGTTGTTTCCTATTATTATTTTAATTAACATATTTGACATTCCAACGCTTCCTATTCCAATGTAAGGATCAATAGCTTTGTAGACCACCGGCTGTTATAATGTCTCTATGTTTGTTATAATCTGTCATTGCCAAGGATATAATCTGCATATACTGTCTGTCTGTATGTATGCATCCAACGAATACCACCGTTGTAACGATATAATTCCAGTAGGATGGAATCAATGTTTTCAATTGGAAGAAAAAATATATACCACATTAGGAATAGAAAAAACTACTTTGAACATTTGTAGACATGTCTCACTGGCGTAACCAGGATTCACAGTGTGTAAAATAGTAAAACTGCCGCCAAACTGATTAGAACAATGTATATATCCAAGCCAAATCCCGAGCATAGTTGTTGAAAAATTTTGTAGGATCGGTTAACCTACTCTCTATACTAACTGGTTACAAGAACAACATGGTCATAATCGTGTAAAGACTGACTTCTGTTCGGTTAACATCGGTAGCCATTGGGTATATATATTTTCAGTCGAGCCTTCTTGGTGACATAATGGGAATATAATTCTGGAAGCACTTCAATCTAAGATGACATTAAAAGAAATAGGGCAATGGAAAGGAATACGGAATCATTTTTATTATGTATACACTATAATGAAAAAGGCTTGTTCAAGTACAGTGATATACGTGTACTACTAGACCTTATAACCAGGGACACCGAGAGAACATCTACATACCGAGAGAAAATCTACAGTTTCTCTCGACTCTTAATTATTCAACGATCAAAACCCTCTGTATCAATGACTTGAGTTAATTTGGTTGCTTTTCGAGCGATGAAATGTGAATGACATTTCTATAGCTCGGTTGAATGGAATGTGTTTGTAGATGGTGGCACAACGAAATATGTTGCCTTTCGAAAGATACTGGTGTATCATTAATCAACATTCTAGACAGGGGCGGATCCAGGAATTTGAAAAGAGGGGGTCCAACATTATATGGCGTATGGTCTGGGGCCCGCTCAAGGACCCCAAGAAACCAAATCCTTTTTTATGTCCTGTGGTAGCTTCGTGGCATCTCCTGGGTATAAATCCTACTTCATGCCCCTGGTATCCTGGTATATAAAAAAATTATGGAGTGAAGCGAGCCTGTCGCGGTGGGGGTCTGGGGCTGTTCAAGAGAAGAAGCAACCTATAAGCAAGAGTCTTTTTCATGTTCTGTGGTAAGTTGATGGCATCTCCTGGGTATGAATTCCATTTGAATACAAAATGATCGCCATACTTTCATATTTAATGTCAAAATAGAAACGAATCGAGCTCGTCTCTTTTTCTTTTTTTTCTTTTTTTTTTAAAATACTTTTGTTGGGCGAACCCATTTTTGTGTTTACACCCTGCCAAATGGCATAGAGCGTTGACCGACCTAGTTCTTTTGTTTAGGGTTCAGGTCATGTTTTTTTAACACATTGTCAACGCTGTAAGGCTAACTTTTTCTGAACTATTACGACAGATTGTAAGTAAAATATTTTTTCTGTAAAATACTGACCATATTACTTCAGAACGAGTTTTCGATGCAGTGTGCGAGACACCAATGTACAATCCTGTGCTGTCCAATCATCCACTGGAGTCTTGTTTGTTAAGAAATAGGCCCTCGCCCACGGATGAGGCCCACAAATATGTAGTGTCAAAAGATTGATCGCAATGTATTCGATACTTACGGCCCGCCTTCAGCAACACTATATGAACTGGAGGTTTCAAGTACTCTAAACTTCAATTGTGAACAATACAAATGCACACCGTCATCTAAATAGGGCTCTAATAATGTATAATTGTGATGCTTGTGGCGTGTCAACGCTCTAAGGACATGGTTTACGCTCTAACGCTGCCTGGTGTAAGTTACATAGACCTTCTCCAGGAAGTATACACAGTCAATGAGAATGTCTTTTGGTTGTTTTGATGAAGAAGTAACCAGTTTCTGAAGCGTTTTATGTGAAGTTTCCATGAACCCGTTTTGGATATTCCATCCAAGAATTACAAATCACTGCATGCAAATCCAGACTGTTAACATCGACCAGGCAGCTTTAGAGCGTACACCATGTCCTTAGAGCGTTGACACGCCACAAGTGATTCAATAATAAATTATTAGAGCCCTATTTAGAGGACGTTGGACCTTTATATTGCTCACAATTGAAGTTCGAAGTATTTGAAACCTCCAGTTCCTAAAGTGTTGCTGTACATGGGCCATACGTTTTGAACACATTGTGATCAATGTTTGGACACAAAATATTCGTGGACCACATCTGTGGGCGAGGGCCTATTTCTGAACAAATCAGTTTCCTATGGATACTTGGACATTACAGACTTGTCCATTGGTATCTCTTACACTGCATCGAATCTGCGATCTAAGGTAATATGGTCAGTATTTTACAGAAAAAATAGTTTACTCCCCTTGTGTCGGCATCAGCTGCCAAAAAGTTAGCATGACAGCGTTGACAACAACATGACCTGACCCCTAAACAAAAGAACTAGGCCGGACAACGCTCTATGCCATTTGGCAGGGTGTTTATGCAGTGCAACTTAATTATGGGGTGTGATATATTTACACTTGTGGAGCTCCATTCCGGTTTGGGACTGCATGACAGGGCTATGTCACACGCTTCCTATCATACCGTTCATGGACCTGGTATGGGGGTGTCCCTACCAGACCATGAAGCTATCCTGGTGTCAATCAGGCCCGGTGAACATAGCACCTGCGGACCCTATGAGCCCCTGTAGCGCAGTGGTTAAGCTGCAGGATTTAAAGCCGGGAGGTCGTGAGTTCGAATCTCATCGGTGACCGAGGGATTTATCATGGCCGATCCCCACCCAGGATGGGTGTGCTGTGGGCTCAATGGGTAGGCTGACCACTCAGCCGTGAGTTACTCACCTACGAGTACGATATTGGGGGACTTCCTGGTGGTATGACTCAGGAATGGGGATGATTACACCATAGGGTCCGCAGAACCTTTTTTATGTTCTGAATTAATTATGTGGCCTTTCCTGGGAATAAATTGGACTTGAAAACTCACCGATGACCATGTTCTAAAAAGTTCGTAAAAATGTAGAAGGAAAGCTGCACATTTGGGCCAGGTAGGGGGCCTGGGGCCCGCTGAAAGGCTCAAGAAGTCAGAGCCATTTGTATGTTCAGAACTAATTTAGTGGCCTTTCCGCAATATTAATTGCACCTCATTAATTGCAATTAATTAATGACTATGTTTTGAAAAGTTTGTAAAAAAATGTTGAAGGTAGGGAAGCTGCACATTTGGGCTGGGGGTCTGGGGACCGCTGAAGGGCCCAAGAAATCAGAGCCATTTGTATGTTCGGAGCTAATTTAGTGGCCTTCCCTCAATATTAATACTACTGTCACGAGCGGGGTTTGGGGCCCGCTGAAGGGCCTCATATGTTCTGTATTAAGTTTGTAGCCTTTCCTGGGAATAAATTGCACTTAAAAATTATTGATTACCATGTTCTGAAAAGTTTGTAAAAAATGTCGAAGAGAAGCTGCACATTTGGGCCGGGGTTCTGGAGCAGGCTGGAGGGCCCCGGAAGTCAGCGCCTGTTTTATATTCTGCATTAATTTAGTGGCCTTTTCTAGATATAAATTACACTCATTAATGACTATGTTCTGAAAAGTTTGTAGAACAAATGTAGAAGCTAGGGATACTGCACATCTGGGCCGGGGGTCTGGGGCCCGCTGAAGGGCCCCAGAACCCAGAACCCTTTTTATGTTCTGTGGTAGCTTGCTGGAATCTCCTAAATATACATTTCAAACAAACTCACTATGATCAACCTGCTCTCGAACATGATATTTCGACATAATTTTTTCGGGATGGAGACGTGAATCCGCCTATGGAAACTCTGATATATATGGGTTTTCCGAAAAGGGGGGGTCCTGACCCCAGTAACCCCCCCTCTAAATCCGCTACTGCTAGATGTTACAAATAGCACAACTACATTTATATACCAAAAAAATAGACAAATTCACATTTCAAGACCGAATCCATGATCTCAGCTGCTCAGAGATGGCCCCCGGAACCCGCAGACCAGAATGTCCATAAATATCAAAAAATTCGAACTGCACAAATACAGTTGTGAATCACACCACAGAAATCATCTGGGATACAAAAAAATCCCAAAATTCTCTCCGGGTGTTATGAAACATCGCCAACCCCCAGAGCGACAGTCGTTGCACTCACGCCTCTCAACCCCCTGACTCCTTTCCTGCACCCCCCACCCCCCGTATGGCAAATTCTATCATGCTCCCCTTCATCGCCGACCCCCCCCCCCCCCTCTATACAAATCCTAGATCCACCCCTGCTATCCTGTCTGTAAGGTTGAATTATGAATTAACTCTACTACCAGGCTTCCCAAAACGTATTTTTGGCAAAATCGGACGACCAGACTAGAATCAGAGGCCAGTAGCCCAGTACGTGGTGATCCATACATCTCAATGTATGAACGGACTGCTAGTCAAGCCAGTGAGATGGATGGCCACGGCGTTATTTGTGGAATGAGAAACAGGGTTAAAATAAAATGCATCCATTGTAAGAACAGCTCTCAGGCAGGAGATAGGGATGTAAGTAGCAATCTATATTGATGATGCCAATAACAAACGTAAAATACGACATTTTGCAATAGAAACAAAGCCCGACGAATAGTTTATAATAGTTTAGGATGCTAAATGCCTGATGCTAGATGCCAAATAGTTTAGGATGCTGGATGCCTGAACCATCTGTCAACGGTTGACTTCAGAATGTCAATCTAAACAGGATTCTCGGCCAATTCACTGAGATATGTGGACATGTACCAGCAGACTTTAATCTCAATTATTGCTCCAGTTCAATTTTTGCTTGTGTATCCAGTGTCATGAGTGTTTATTCCATCCTACTGACCTGCGACATAGATGATGCTCAACTTTCTTGGCATTCGAAACATCTTCATATATCACCTCAAATCATTGTTAATTCAACAATGAAGCCGTACCGTCGATAAGCCACCGATGGCTGTGGCACAGTATTTTGTTACTGCATTGTTCTCGATATTATGCAATACCCTCCCATTGAATGTGCCTGCCACAACACTCTTTATGCGCTATACGTAGGAAGCACGTACGAATATGTCATTCGAATAATAATGAACTGCGTGACTTGAGTATAGTTTATATTATACCCCATGGCATAATATAGTTTGCATGCAATGCCAAGATATATGACACCAGAAGGGGTAATTACTAGCACACCTTTCATCACGAACCAGCTGGCATTCTGAAAGGAGTATCAATAGTTTTCCTAGGGGAAAGCATGTGAGAATCGGGGCTATGGAGTCAAGAGGTGACGGATGAGATTAGCACCTGATTCGTCATTAATATTCCCTCTTTATATAATGGGATTGTATTCTTAATAAGCATGTCGAGGCAGATACAACACGATAGGGATGCACAAGCAGGTCATGTGTCCGTCCAAATATATCACTATAAAGGTTCTGAGCTGCAAATTTTCCAAATAGGATTTTGTCTAGACTAATAGCTGCTTTCAAAAAATTACATGGACGTCATCACAATCTGGTTGATAAGTACACAAAATCTGTCACAAGTATGCAACAAGACTTGTTTGCATGTTGATGTTTTGGAATTCATGACGGGTGCCACAAGTGGGGCAGGAGGTGCTCACTCTTTCCGAAACACCTCATTTCACCCTTTATGCCCATATATGGGGGATCATGAAGTTCCATGAAAGTAGGTATCAATCTATTACCACAAATACAGTAGATTTTGATGATGCCAATAACAAACGTAAAATACAACATTTTGCAATAGAAACAAAGCCCCACCAAACAGTTTGTCCAAAGACACACTGGCGTCATCAGGGGCAGACAGTATGTTAAATGTAGTTGTTTCTACTGTACACCTGATGTAATTAGTATACAACTGCCCAACAACCTATGAAAATATTTTAGAAATCCGAAACAAACCCCATGGAAATTTTCTCGATTTTGCCTGACATCGGACTTTGAGATTGGATAATAAATTTGGCTTTGTCTGCTCGGATACTATATTCTTGGGTATTGTTTCCATGTTTATTACATCAAGGTAGCTTGATTGCTGAGCTGAATTGGTTGTTGGTTCTCAGATAACGCAATGGATGTGATGAAAATACTTGAGTTTTAAATGAATTCGTCCAATTTGTCGAGGGAGGCTGGATGCAATCTAGATTGTATCTATACAATACTTCTATTATATCAATAAATGGTCATCATGGTGTCCCTTAGTATGTATATTGGGTATGAATCTGCTCACCAAAGTATCGAATTTGAATGCTGCCCCTCGGATGACAAAGCAATGCCAAAAACGTGGTACCTTGTGTCTGTCATTGAGAGACCAATCAGAATATTTCTTTATATCAGACCGTAAACATGGAGGAATTTCAGTATGAACTTTAATAATTGGGGAATTCTCTCATCAGCAAATTCCAACTAAAAAGGTCGACTGTGATATTCAACTGTAATACTTATCTTCAATAACTCTCCCCGGCAAATATCCTAGCCTCTAAATAAATAAACACAAAAAAAATGCTGTGATAGTTCCTGACCCAAAATGTATACGTCATTGCTTCACAGTTTCCAACTCAGAATATGTTCCATTTGCCACAATCGGTCTGCCGTTAGGTGTTGACATAGTCTGCTGAACTTGGGTTTCATGTTAGGGTTTCATGTTAAAGCCCCCCCCCCCCCCCACCCAACCCCTTCCCCAATTTAGGACATTGAATTCAAAGCATGTGCATTGTGGAAGGTAGCCACACAGGCGTATAATAGTTGTGAAACATGTACCAGTATCTCCACTTTAGCTCTGAAAATACTGTCGAGAATATTCACCAGGGTATCAGCATGACACTCTGGTACAAACAAACCATATGCCACACGATCAACATATTTGTCCTTAAACAAATTGTTATCTTGTTGTTGGCATAACAATCCAACAAAACTCAAAACTGAACAGACACATTTGGAGAAAATGGTATTGAAAATCCAAAATTGAGTATTTTTCGTTGAAAATGGTCGCCATTTTCTAATGTTCGCCCGTTTTGTCACTCTAAAGACAAAAATGTGGACGACGGACGGATGCAATGCCATGACAACAGGTTATTGGACCAAAGGTACAGTAACCCAAACATCCAGAACTACCCAAGGGCATACTATAATGCAATATACACACAAGGTGATAAAATTATTAATCACCTGGCGTTCTGTGAAGGGGGTAAATCAATATGCGCATTTATGACATTGTTATTAAAAGCTCCAGGGTACAATATATTGCACGTGTGAAGCCAATGCGTTCATTATAACTGTGATGGAAGTATATTAATATTTGCATATATGGCATTGTTATTAAGAGCTTCAGGGTACAATATGAAGCATCTGGGGAGCAAAATACTAATTCAAAATTCAATAATGAGATTATTTAGCACCTGGATCATCATAAATATCCCTGTCATTTCGAAAAGGAAAATAACAATGGAAACATCTAGGATAATTTTGTTTATTTGCATGATAACTATGACAATAAATTCCATAAGAATAGTCATGTGACTACTTATCATAGATAGGGAGCTAGTTGAATGTTGGATCAGGTGCTCCGGAATAACAGGCATCTCCTGTCTTGTATGGAAGGTCGAATTATGAAAGGTTGAATTATGACTGCAACCAGGCCTGCTAAAACCGTGATTCAGTTAGAATCAAAGGGCTGATCTGGAATCAGAGGTCGGTATTCCAGTACCAGTTAGATTCATGTATTTTAGTAGGTTTCCATAAATTGCAATTTCATTGCTCAAAGTCGCTGCTAGTCGTGTAAGTTGGATGAACGATCATAGTGTTATATTTGGAATAAAAAACAGGGTATATTTATACTATTTTCGGAATTCAAGGGATCAACCTAAATGGAAAGCAATGCCAATTGGTTGTGGATGCGTCGATACGTACCAGCAAAATGTAACTGTTGTGCTCAAGTTACTTGAATTTTTGCTCAAATATTATTTTTCATAGTGTTATATGTTCTCCTTGCTTTGTAATGTTCACCAACAACAAATGATGCTTGACTTCCCTCACCTCATAACATTGTTAACCCAAACAATGAAGCGCGTACCAGTAATAAACCACTAATGGTTGTGGCACAGTATTTTGTTATGCATTGTTCTCGATGTTATGCAATACCCCGCATTGAATGCGTCCGCAATAACACGCTCTGTGTGCTACAGGAAGCACGTATGCATATGCCACTCGAATAATAATGAAGTGCGTGACTTGAGGACAATTAAATGTTATACCGCGAAGTATAATATAGTGTGCATGCAATGCCTAGATATATGACAGGGTGTTAATTATTAGCACACCTTTCATCATACACCAGCTGGCATTCTGAAAGGAGTATCAATAGATGACCTAGGGTTGAAGCATGAAGCATGTGAGAAGGAGCTACGGAGTCAAAAGGTGACAGATGTGATTAACCGCTGATTCGTCATCAATATCCCCCAATTTATATCATGTTTTTGTATTCCTAACAAGCATGTCAAGTCAAACACAACACGATGAGGACGCACAAGCAGGTCATGTGTTCGTCCAAATATATCAGTACAAAAGTTCTGAGCCCTATGCCGGTCCCAGACCCCCGAATCTCTCCTGGAAAATAGGTACCCCCAGAGTCGCTGGTACCCCTTCCACTAATCAGGAATCCCGTATCCGGTCCTTCTAATCAAGATTTGCAATCAACAACAATAGTCCTGAGGAGCCATTTTGGGAGCTGATTTATTTCGATTCATTTTTGCATTATGTACCTACATATCAAGGAAGAATCTCAGACTGCACAAAATAAAATTCATAATTTCCGACTGCACAAAATAAAACTCGTAAAACTCTATCTACAACAGTTCTCCTCGACTCACCCTTAAAGTACTAGTATAGTGAAAATACGATGTGAGCTTATATGAAAGATCTCATTGATCTGAGCAAAATGTTTTTTACGGCATGTAAATATCACGATCCGTTCAAAAGTTATAGCACTCTGAAGATGGACATCGGCAAATTTACTTTTTCAAAACAATTTAGCTAATTAGTATGCAAATGATATATTCATGACGTCATCGGGGGAAGTTGTTTTAATTAGGTACTTTGAGATGTATTATTCATTCATTTAATGTAATGATTATTCATCAAAACTTATTCTATACAGATTTTATTATGAATAATCAGTGTTTTCACTTTTTCTGTTGTTGTCAAGGTAAGCAGTGACCTGGTATGGCCCATAGCAATCATGGTTGCTAGGGCCAGAAACCCACTTAGAAAAGGGTATGCACAAATACAAATGGTGCCAACTTGAGCTCTATAATACTTTATTTAATAAATATTCGACAGAAAGTCTGTGGGTAGACTGACTTGGCAGTTAATGTCCATGGCAACCATGGGTAACGACAGCTATAGGGAACGACAGGTAACCATAGCAACAGTACAGTTTGTGTGGATATTGACTCTGTATGGTACATAATAATATGCACTAGTCAGATCGTCAGAACGAACCTTCAATAAGAATCATTATATCCTGGCTTGAAATATCCTAATTAAAATTTGTTCCCCTCGTGACGTCATGAATTCTCATTAGCGTCTAATTTGCATTTTAATGAGTTGCTAAAACTTTTCAAGTGGCTTCTGTAATGTAGTGCCGGAATGGCAGTTTCAAATGGCTGTAACTTTTGAACGGATAGAGATATTGATATACCGTAAATACCACTTTGCTCAGATCAAGGAGATCTTTCATATAACAAAACATCATGTTTTCACTTTAATAGTACTTCAATGATTGATTGAGGGTTAAATACTGCCTCTGAGATGATAAAGCGATGCCGAAAAGGGTGGGACCAGCTGTCTCAGAGTGACATGCCAATCAGGATATTATTATATATTCGCTTATATTTTACCATAAGAAAATGTGAGGTAATGGGTTAAAATGGGCATGACAGCCATATTTGAGCTGTATGAATTGGAAATACCCAGGAACTACTCTGTCAGAGTACGAAATCATTCAACTTTCAAACCAATTTTCTATCAACTCTACCAGCCAAAGAGACCAGGTTCTAAACAAAAAGAAAATCAGCACCAAAAAAAAGTGGGATAGTTTCCTGGCCCTACGTAGTGGTCTTCTATTCGACAGGTCCCAACTCTAAATTTGTTGCTCTTGGCATCGTCAGCCTGCTATTAATCCCTCGGTGTTGAAATTGTCTGTTGAATTCATTTTTGGTGTATCAAGTTAGCACAAATTTGCAGACATTTAAGTTAAAATATGGACATCTTAGAAAGCAACCACTAGCCAGCTGAAATTGAGATCAAGTGTTCCGAAATAATAAGCATCTCCTGTCTAGTATTGCGAAATTGAGTTATGCAATTGACTCTGCAACCAGGCCATCAAAAATCTATTTCAGGCAGTTTCAACGGCTGGATTGGAATCAAAGGCTGGTAGCTATTTTCTAGTAGGTTTCCATAAATTTGTACTTTGTTGTTCGAATGCGCTTCTGGTCATATAAATGAAATTTACTTGATATGTCGAATATGGAACACCCTTCACAAAATATAAACCTATTTTAGGTAGATAAATTGGCTAGGATGTGAAGCTGTTACATCCATAACGTCATCTGTCGAAATCGGAATTCAAAGTGTCAACCTCGGCAAAATACATTGCCATTTGGCTGAAATTATTATGTGGGCATGTTGCAACAGAATTGAATGGTCGTGCTACAATTATATTTCCCCAGTTCATTTAGTGTATTGTGTGTTCTTTCCATCCCACTGCTCAGCAGCAACACAGGTTGCTTAATTTCCCTGGATTTCAAACACCTCAATATCCTACCTCAACACATTGTTAACCCATACCAAGAAGCCCGTACGTGTGATGAACCGCCGATTGTTGTTGCCCGGATTCTTGTTTTTCATTGTTGTCATAAAATATCCTCAAATTGAAACACCTATGAAAAACTTCATCCGATTACCAGGAGATACCACGAAATTTGCCATGTTATCATATAATGCACGTGCAAAGCCCAGATATGACATTTGATGGTGATAATGGTATTACTATCACACCAGTCATCATAAGTCAGCGTACATTCTGAAAAGGAAATATCAAATGTGCTACAGAACTGTATCATGCATCTGCTAATCCAAGGTATGAAGTTAAAAGGTGATAATGAGATTGATTAGCTCCTAATGCACCATAAATATCCCTGTTTTATGTAATGGGATTGTACTCATATCAACCATATCAAAGAAAATACAGTACGATGGGGATGCATAAGAAAGTGTCTTGTTCTTCAAAAATCTACCATATAAAGTTCCAGGCCTTTGCATGATGTCCGGTCATTTTTTTATTATGAATGTATTTAGGATACCTCATTTTTTCTGTAAAATCAGCTATTATCAGTGTGTGTGGTCAATTTCGGAAGTATGTAATAAATTCATTGATTGCTACCAAATAAGTCTGTGTTGGAATACTTCTAAGTTACATGCTCTTGTTGTTGTTGATGTTCAACTGGGCATGATTTATGCAGCATGCGGATGCACGACCAAAAATCTATAATATCCTACACATATTTCTCGGGTATGTTTTGTTAATTCCTAACTGATTCACAGGCAATTGTGAGCTAATTCCATCAGGTGAACAATGGAAACAAACATTCATGTACCTCGGGGCATCCCCTGATAACTGTTGTGTGGATTGGATATAAAACGTGGAATGTGCATTAAAGGTACAAGTATTATCTCGGGGTTCTAAATTCGGAATATCTGAGATTGTCGATGTCATCACTCATAGCATGTCCGCATTCAAATAATATGTTCTGATCGGAACATTTGTCGTCGATAGATCGATAAATATTCAGAGATTTCCCTCCGCACTCATCCAGAGACGGATAACAAAGGAATTGTTGTTGTAAGGTAATGAGAGACCGCGTGTTATTTGCAGCTTTTGCGGTCAGTCTCGTGAGAAGTCCGCTCAACGTTCACAAGAGGATTGGACTAGGACAAAACACAAAAGCAATGCTCCACGTCCATCAACAATCGAACACGGAAGGAGATGACAGGTTATTCAGTTGTGACTTGGTGCAAATAAACAGACCAACATAGACATGGTGCTTTTTGACATCGTTTGTTGTTTTCAGGTCGCATCTCGATCTGGTGTTGACGTAGTCTAACATTGAAAAATATTTGGTTCAAATAGGTCCATGTTTACCTAGGGGGGAAGGGAGGGAGGGGGGGGGGGGGGGTTGGGGGGGTAATCTCAGTTTTGGTTTTTTGACGACAAGCTTTTTTTATAATTTTTGTCTCTGCTGATTTCCCTAGTTTTCCAATACGACTTGCACACAAATTACCAATAATATTCATTTGTTTGGTTTTCGTTCCGATATTATTCATCCCTCTATACTGGATTACCCTACTTACATTACGACATAGATATTTGAAAACCTATTTGCGAATGCATTTTCAAACACTTATGTTCCAGAACCAATTTTATTTGAAAAGTCACCATCTTTCAGGTCATGTGTGTTTCATGGAAACTACTATTATTCATTTTTATGCTCTTGAATGTCGAAATGATATGATAGATTTTTTCGGTTACGCACAGTGTATATAATTTACACATACTAGATTTCCATAATCCGATGAAATGCAAATTTGTTGTTAGTGGTTATATATAACCTATCTATGTACACACTGACATCCAAAATTGTTTATTACTACTCGGCTGCACATGTATGCATACTAAATGATATATACTAATGGATAAAGTATAAACGTATACAAAAAATCGAAATAGGTCCGAGCTGTCCTTTCAATAACTTTGAATTAATGGTAAAAGTGTGCCAGTAACAATGTCTCCATGATTTTGCAGATCCAACAAAAATTGCAATTACACAACAATAGTCGTTGGGCCAGTTTGTGAGGTGTATTATTCTGATTTCCTTTTGATAGCTGTAGTACAAATTCTCTCTACCCCTCAACCTATCACAAGCATTATATCCCTGTAACTTGGACTGTCAGGTCCAATGTCCAAATATTCTAGGATTAATGCACAAATGTGGAGTACGCCCTTAGGAATGAACAGGTCAAGGGCACTGGCTGCACTTCTGCGGATTTGTCGGAGGTCGACAATTGGCTGAGACAGTATTCTGAAATGTTTAAGAGACGCGTGTTGGAACCTCCTGTAAGACACTCCGCTAAGCTTTAAGACTTCGTCCAATGGTAGGCAAAAATCCTCACAACCACCATTCATGTGTGATCGATTGATATGTGAACATGAATTCGCGTGCTATATCACGATATCAATTTGGTTAATGAAAATTTTAGAATTCTAGTCCTAGGATCAATCACTGTGTAGAACAACAGTTACAATCATTCAATCATACCAATTCACAATTCCAGTTTGTAATCAAGTCACAATCATAACTTTGTCTTATTAGATGTTATTATGAGGTGTATTCTATGGATATCTATGGATATATTCTATGGATATTCTATGGATATCATATCACCGGCATATGGTGTGTTTGTTTCTCAACTTATACGCTATTCCAGAACTAGTTGCAAATATGAGGACTTTGTCTATCGAAGTGCCCAGCTAGGCTCTAAACTGCTGCGACAAGGATATGTTTTACCAAGACTTATAGCTGCGTTTAAGAAATTCTATGGACGTCATCATGATCTGGTTGATAAATATAGTAAATCCATGTCTGCCATGCAACTAGATCTATTTTCAAGTTAATTTTTGGGAATTCATGACGGGTGCCACTAGTGGCGCAGGAAATGCTCACTCTTTCCGGAACACCTGATTTCACCTCCTAATGGCCATTTTGGGGGGTTCATGAGTTTCCCTGTCATTTTTGTTTTCTCTCACTTCGTATGCCTGATATGACTTTCTGTCCCCAGACTATGAGATTGGATAACGGATCCTGTTTTGTTTGCTCGGAATATTTAATACTGGGTATTGATTCCACTTCTATTGAATTTCATTCACAATTAGTCTATACTGTCATATATAACTGACTGTGAATTATGACCGTGAATCACGTTTCTCCTCATAGTTATTTTTCTATCCATGGAAGCATCATATCAAACGATTATAACGAAGCATTACCTTTACCCTACATTCACTCTGCTTGGCCTAATGTAACAGAAAATATCTTACAATTTTTTTGATACGCGCTGAGCTTCAGATGTGATTTTTATTCTGAAATTATATTCTATAATCTTTTGGTATTGGTCAAAGGTCGGTATACATAGAAGACTGTTGTATGTGAATCCCTGACACTTGCTACATTTCAGGTAGGTTGATATCTGATCTGACGTTTTCGGGTGCGCATCATCATATTGATTGCATGTTCCGAATATAAACACCTTCATATTCGCATTGAAATAACGTGATTTCCTGGCTGCCTCAACAAAAATAGTGGCATTTAAAAACATACCAAATATATCAGGATATAATTTCTCTTTAATCTACTGCTAATCTAGTGCTATTCAGTGGACATTACATTATCAAGCACCAGGACTTGGTATACGAAACATCTCATGGCATTGGAACATTACATCATCTTACCTAGAACGAGACTCAGTGTGAAACATTCCACCAAGCCACATTCAGGTGATGGAACACCTGTGATCAATGTTCAGTATTTTGTTATTACATTGTTCGTGGTGCAATAAAATACCAGCAAAATATATAGGGCATCAAGAGCACTTCATCCGAGCGGCAACTACTATATATTCCATTCGTATGGACATCTATTTCCCTCGCCACGATGGGAGTGAGTGTATTTCATTTGAGTAGGTCTCCCTTTCTGTCTGCGTGGCTGGCCACATGGCTGGATGGGTAAGTGCCGAGCACATATAGAGCTTCGGATGCAACGCGCTCGTCGCCCATACATGTAAGCATACTGAATTTCACCTAATACATGTTAGTCGGGCATGATATGGCAAACACTGAACATGTGTGCAAATAAGCACATTTTCAATAATATGCATGATAACCATAGACAGCAATGATTTCTAAGCACATTTTCAATAATATGCATGATAATCATAGGCAGCAATAATTTTTTTGCTTGATTACGAAGTGCTCTAGTATTCAATGCCAATAGTATCGGTTCGTCAGGAGAATGTGAGATCTAGAGGGTTTTCCGCCTGGCTGTTTATGAAGTTACCTGTATGTTAATTTTTAATTGCTTTCAGTTATATGTCATAGCGCCATGTTTAATTGACATGTACTGGGTACACGCTCTGAAAGTAACGGTTTATGGTCACTAGTGATCACCTCCAACCCTGGTGGTTTGCCTCCACCAGATGACAGGATCGTAAAACATGTCAGGAACGTGTGTTAGCATGTGAGCAAATATGTCAGGAACGTGTGTTGGAGTTCTTTCCTACATCCAGGTTCTTGCAAAAATAAACTGACCTATAACACACCAAAATATTGATGTGTATAAGCATTACTTGGTGGGAACCGAGTTGGGTAATGTCATTTGAATTATCGTGTTTGATTCAAAAGGATCAAATCTGTATTATCTTTTTCTTCAAATTATAGTGTATATGTACATAGGAAACGATACAGAAGACCTCGGAGCCACGTATTCGATGCGAAAGTCTATGTGTGAATGTGTGAATGTGTGAATGTGTTGAATGTCTGGACATAAATCTGAAGCCAGTACTGTAATGTGATAAAGAAGAACCGCGCACCTCCTAGACCTGACAGAAATGCCAGCGAGCTTGACCTTGTCAGGTGTCTCATGACTACTCAGTTGGAATGTAGCTAAATCTGACAGTGATGTTCTGAACAAGTGTTAAGTTGTAGACGGCATACCATGAGGTGTCATGGGCCGCGCTAGAAATATCCATCAATGCGGAGCACTGGGTGAACCGTACACTACAAGCACACATCTCTCGTCAAATCATGTGAATGACCATGCTACTATGTCATATAATAAGTAGGGTTTATTCAGTACACAACCCTTTTGAGTAGAGCTACTAGCCAGACTTTATCATCATCAAGGTCATCTCATCAATAAAATCCATTATATGCATCGGCATATGGTTGGCATAGCTTGTCAAGTACCTGGAACATTATTGAATCCAATCCATCTGTAAAGTACACGAATACATTATTGCTCTCTAACACTTACGCCAGACCTTATACTTCACAGCAACAACTCATAGTGCGTCAAACAAGACCCAGTTTCCCTGGCATTTGGATCATCTTGATATCCCACCTCGAGACGTTATATAAACATACCCCCATAAAGCTCATTTGTCCGATGAACCACCATCAACTACTGCTCGGTGTTTTGTTATTACATTGTAATGGGTGTGTAAAATACCACAAGAAAATGTACGGGATCAAAGGATGATATTGGTTAAAAGCACACACTCCATATTTCATCGAAATGAATATTCACACTACAAGGTTTTATGACGCAATCGGCGTCGTTCGCTCGGAATATTTCATACTTGGGTATTGGTTCCGTGCTAATATTGATACGATTACCACATGATTGGCCATGAAATATCTGGCATTCTGCAGGAGTATTTAGTAACCAACCACTATATCGGCATCCACTGAAACCATTTTCAGTTTGCGAATAGTTGCTTAAATATATTATAGGGACTTTCCTTATACATGGAATAAAAATATACATGGAATAATAATCACAATCTATGAAACCCAAACCATGAATAAAGCAAATCACACAGTAAGTTCGAAGCCATGATCTCGTTGACGATGAATTAACGTGTTACTACTGTACGAAGAGCTATGACTCATCTCATCTTATTCGACCTATGCAACAAATGATATCTGGTTTATACGAGATTTGACTAATGCGTTTAGCACATTTATGACCGTGATAGTAGATTGAAGTAGCATTATAGACTCGTGCGAGTCTAGAGGCTATTGGGTATATGGTCGGCAGTTCCCATGCGTACGATATATGACGGTCGGTGTAAATAATAAGTATTTGTCTTGGCTGCATTACAGAGCACCGCTACAACATTGATGACAGTACGTATATCATAGGCCTACATACATTATTGCAAAGAACACTCAGTCCCACACTCAGAAAAAGCAACACCACTATAATTCACAATAGATAACTCCGGACCCTTTGGTGTATAGATCATCCAGAAGAAACGCCTATACCTTTCGCTCCAATGGAAAACTGATTGTTCCACACATAATCTGATAAATGAGCACTTTCTATCACTAACAACCAGCACTTGCCTAGATATCAAATACCGTGCTGCGTTGATTGATTTGGAACTTTGGCGTCATTGTGTTCAACTTGGAACAAACAAATACCTTTGTCTTTTTACACCAGCAATCTTCAAGCTTATAAAGGAAAAAAAAGAGTAATATGAGTAAGAGGCCCACAGCCTCTTAAAACTCTTGTCAAAGAAGGAAGGATTGCGCCATTGCTCATGGAGGAAGCGACTTTTCAACTTGTGTTCTCTGAACAATATTATAACATGGCATCATTGTCGCACACATGTTTATTTTTTTCAGCGGCCGGTCAAAGCTGGTCTCAATTTTGAGTTTGCGATCGGCATTGGAGACCGACTGTTCCGAGCTCAGCCGCTGTGCTTTGTTTAGAATAACGCGTTTACCTTGTTCGTGAATCTGCGTTGTTCTGTTTGCCTCTCTATGCAAACATGCAAATGCAGCAATGTTTTGATGGCCCAGCCAGCAGCTGCACATTTTGGAGTGTTTGAGGTGGGTCTAGATCTAGATTGCCATGTTATTATCCAGATAAAACCAGTTCGTCATAACGTTTGTGATGATATGAAACGTTTTTCTAGGTTGTGCCGACAGATTTGAGACCTCCCCGAACACTCAAGTAAACTCTCAATTGGTCTTCAAAATCATGACATACATCATAAAGCGGGGGAGACAATGATACTCTTTCCCACGCTACCAGAAATGAGTCCGGTGTGATTTAGTACTGGAGCTCGCTCATATTGGATGCGCAGGAAGACTGGGTTTTATTTTACACTCTACAACACTACCCATCGGATATGCAACGACCCAATATTTCTGATACTATTTTTTTTAAACATGTAGCCATTATCTAGTCCACGAAGTTGAATGATTTACAAATGATCTCGTCCATCCAAAACAAAAATTCCGCCCTGGATATTTCTATTTCATCAGTTGAGCTGGACTGAAATTTACTGCCTTATATATTGCTTGTTGGCAATTTTTTGTCAAATGTTATCTCGGTTTGAGGTGCTTCGTTGATATATCCTTCTGTCCAGCATCACCACACGATGCGTCAAACCAGGCCATTCCCCTGGAATTTGGATCATCTGGATATATCACCTTACAGCATTGCAAACCCGTATCAAAAAGCCCATTCCTGTAATAAACCACTGCACCGACAGCTATGATTCACTATTTCGTTATTGGATTGTTCTCGAGGTTATAAAATACATAAATTGTGTATATGTATACCAGAGCACATACTAGAGTGTATTTAACGCAAACATACTGCTCTCAGAAGATCGTACAAGAGCAAGCAAAGGTACAAAATCGTGTGCGGACCAAGAAATTCAATTACGGGGCTGAAATTAGCATTCTGGTAGCTTGCGAATTTTTTTTCAATTTTGCGATAGAAGTCTGAAATCGATTGAAAATTGACGTTTTGACTCCCAGGTAAAGTATGCTAGGCATGCCACCATACCATTTAGCATCGCAGAAATAGATTGATACTTACAATCAAAAAGTACTTGTGCTACTCCTCTGAAACATGACACATAGGTTGATATAGTGTCGGAGAGAAACCCTCTTGATTATGGGGTCAATTCATCAAATAACCTTCGACCCAGGGGCCGAAAACTATTTTGGTGAGTCATCCATAAAGCTCATTGCATTTATCGGAAACGGTACATCGTAGAGCGAAACGGACGTTAATTTCGGATACGTCGCTTTACGGCAATATGTCTTAGGGGTAGCTTGGGTGAACTTGGCCCTGGGCCAAATTTTTTTTGCTGAGTCAGCAATTTTCACTGTCAGCCATATATCGAAAAGTGCATCGTGAAGCAAAACGGGCGGTACTTCGTCACCCTTAAAAACATGTCTTGGGGGGTATGTTTGGTTAACTCGGCCCTGTGCCAAATTTTTTCTTGCTGAGTCAGCATTTTCCATTTTGGTCGATATTACGGAAATGGTGCATCATAGAGCGGAACGGACGGACGAATAGGACGTATATCGGAAACGGTGCTTCTAGACTAGCTGCCCTAGACAAACCTGTCTTAGGGGATAAGTTGAGGGTAAGCTACTTGGCTCTAGGGCAAATTTACTATGCTGGGTCAGCATTTTTGTTTCAGTTGATATCTCAGAGTCGTTGCGTCGTTGAGTAGAAAGGATGTTATGTTTGGACTCGTCGCCCTCGAGTTATATATGAACTCATGTCTGTGAAACAAACTTGAGTCGAAATGCCCAAAGAAATCTTCAGGTCACGAAGTCTAGTTATAATAGTTGTCATCGGTGAGGTCCGGGATTATCCGGGCTGGCACCGGGGCTGTGTTGAGATGGGCCGGGGTCGTCCGTGTTGCCACCTTATAGGGTCCGGGTGACGGTTCATGATCCATTTTTGGCAAAGCATCCCATACCATCCCGGTCCATGTTACCTCATAATCTGTGCTCTTACGTGCGCGTCCGTGGTGGTCCTTGCTGCTTTGACTTTATATAATCGTTCGGTTTGTATTCAGTTCATGCATTTTCGTGCAAGTATTCTCTTCCCTTTTCTGGGAAAAGTTGAAAAATGATGAATAATCAGCAGCATTTAGTGTAACAGGGAGCAGGCTAAATTTCGGTGAAGACGGCACTACACGTATACAATAACATTATGTCTTCGAAATCCTATTCACAGGTCATTTTAGAACGTTCGGATCAAACCCATTAACTGGTATTACATCAGAAAGGGTTTGTGGAAACCGATGCATCACAGTTAATCAACAATCAACCTCGGAAGCAAGTTGCAGGTCATGCAGTCGCGACTAAGTGCACATAAACACACTTACATAAGGTAGCAATTATGATTTCCAGATAGTTGTTTGTTAATAGATCTCACCTGAATCCAGTGTTAGTAAGTCAGACTTTGTTACAAGCTTTCCTTAATTTACAAACAAAATCTCACGACCTAGTGATTATTTTCGAGGTCGAGGTTTGTTAGTACACTATGCCAAAGATGCATTAGTGGTAATGTAAAAAATTCATTTATTCCTTTATATTCAGACTTAACAAGACGCTAGGTCATATTAAAATGTTCGCACAAGTATAACATCAATTACACAACTCCATAGCGTAATCTACCAAATGAAATGAATTCTTACATGTACGTTGAGTGTCGTCATTCAGAGCGCTCACATGGAAGATATATTCAGAAACTAAGATTCCTTAGCTGGACTGGAATTATTGGCAGAATATATTGCTGGATGGCAATGTATTTGTGCATAAACCCTAGGGGTGTTTTGTCTGACTTGATCGTCGCTGATCACTAGTTATTTTGAAATCATGATCTCGAGATTAATGGGATATAATACACTGGTGCCACTCGAAGTAATATCGGCTACCCCTCGAAAAGATAGTAATATCACTTCTCCTTATCAGCGTTGCTTCGTTTATATAACACATTGTCCAGCAACATCATATGGTGCATCAGATGCACCCATTTCCTGGAATTCAGATTATCTAGATGTATCACTTAATAATAGTGAAAACCCATACCACGAAGCCCATTAATTTGATGAACTACCCATGACTGAGGTTCAAAATTTTATTATCACATTGTTCGCGATGTTATAAAACGCCTACTGATTGGGGTCGCAACTGCATTCTTGTATAGAGCATATTCCATAAAACGGACAATTTTGCATGTTTCATAATAATAACCTTCATAGACGGTAATGCTAATGAAGTTGATTTGTTGTCCATTGATATTGCCTCATGAATATGCTTTGCATCACACGGCTAATGGACCCCTTAAGGTGTAGTATAATAGCTCTACTATGCTAAGGTATATTGATAGTAAGCCTAATTGGCACCTCATTCAATCCAAACCACAAATGTAATGGGATTGTATTACGATGAAACACATGGCCATGTGATGTTGACATGGCTTTGACTTTGATACTTTAGTATCACTCGGATTTGACTACGCAAACTGATTTTGTAAAATTCATCCATGGATTCGGTCTTGGAATTAGAATTTGTCTGTTTGTCGGTATCCATTTCTACTTTTCTACACATCATAGCACCAGAATTGTGAGGGCGACCTCTTCGTCTGCTGAGCCGTCTTTTGTATCATGATTCGGGTAAAAACCCTATGGCAGTGGATTCAATTTTGAACCTGTTTGCTCAATTAGTAATCACATTCTTTTTCTGAAATTCGACCTAATTTGAACTTGAATGCTACCACCGTTGCATTCAGCAGGTTGTACAATAGATGATAATTATGCGCTCCACAGTACAACATAATGACCATGAGCCCTTGTCAACCACCATGAGCGTCATATTACACTGCAATTTTGGTGCGCCACATGACACTCCGGATGTCAAAATGCCTATGTATATTTTTGTCATTTGCACATAGAATGTTTCTGAGCAAATATATAAAACAAATACACTATCCTGCAATATCCTGCTATTGTGTGGGGTAAAAGTACGTGAAACTTTACACTATCCATTATATAAGTTCATCAGTAATTGTAAAAAGGGGTAGGCCTGTCCAGAGTTGGGACCTGTGGAGGATCATGGAAACTGCCTATGGTTGTTGAATGGGTAAATCATCACCCTTGCGATTTTCAGTTCAGTAAATCGCGATCAAAACTATATCCGACGTACGAAAATAGTTTCTGACGCGTCACAAATAGTTTAGAACGCCTGCAAAACATTTTGAACGCGTAGAAAACTTTTTAAACGAATACAAAACTAATTTCGTACGTACGAAACATATTATTTTAATTTGAAAAAGAATGGGTGTGAGGCGCCAGTTAAAAAACGTGAATAATAAAATTAAGCGCTTAGTTTATTTATTCAAAAACGCAGATCTGACACACCAGTGAAAAAAAAATTAATTCAATTCAATATTTTTCTACATACGAAATTAGTTTCGAACGTACGAAATTAGATTTGTACGAACAAAATTTTTGATCTGACCACACATTTCTATGACCCGACCCATTGAGGAAAACATAAATTATAATTCAAGCAATTTCGTACGAAAGAAATTAGTTTTGTACGTACAAAAATAGTTTTCGTAGACCATAGAAATATATGGTCAATTCAACAATTTTGTATATACAAAACTAATTTCGTACGTACGAAACTAATTTCGTATGTATGACATTAATATTTTTAAGAAGAGCAGGGCTCTACCTCTATGATGTTGTTTTTTTTGGATTTTCGAAATTTTTCTTTTGTTTACATTCTTGAAAGTGCCACTTGACTATTGGTGGTAATAGATTGATACCTACATTCATACCACTGAGTCGGTGTCACTGCTGGCGGACGTTAAATCTGTCCCCGAGGATACCATCAACTCAGTAGCCTTCTGGCTTGTGATTAGGTACTTATGTACTTGTCATATATCTATTCCATGGGGTTTGTTTCAGATTTCTAAATAATTTTCATAGGTTGTTGGGCAGTTGTATACTAATTCCATCATGTGTACAGTAGAAACTACATTTGACACACTGTCTGCCCCTGATGACGCCAGTGTGTCTTTGGATAGACTATTTGGTCTGGCTTTGTTTCTATTGCAAAATGTTGTATATTAGGTTTGTTATTGGCATCATCAAAATCTGACTATTGGTGGTAATAGATTGATACCTACATTCATACCACTGAGTCGGTGTCACTGCTGGCGGACGTTAAATCTGTCCCCGAGGATACCATCAACTCAGTAGCCTTCTGGCTTGTGATTAGGTACTTATGTACTTGTCATATATCTATTCCATGGGGTTTGTTTCAGATTTCTAAATAATTTTCATAGGTTGTTGGGCAGTTGTATACTAATTCCATCATGTGTACAGTAGAAACAACTACATTTGACACACTGTCTGCCCTGATGACGCCAGTGTGTCTTTGGATAGACTATTTGGTCGGGCTTTGTTTCTATTGCAAAATGTTGTATATTAGGTTTGTTATTGGCATCATCAAAATCTGTCTATTGGTGGTAATAGATTGATACCTACATTCATACCACTGAGTCGGTGTCACTGCTGGCGGACGTTAAATCTGTCCCCGAGGATACCATCAACTCAGTAGCCTTCTGGCTTGTGATTAGGTACTTATGTACTTGTCATATATCTATTCCATGGGTTTTGTTTCAGATTTCTAAATAATTTTCATAGGTTGTTGGGCAGTTGTATACTAATTCCATCATGTGTACAGTAGAAACAACTACATTTGACACACTGTCTGCCCCTGATGACGCCAGTGTGTCTTTGGATAGACTATTTGGTCGGGCTTTGTTTCTATTGCAAAATGTTGATATTAGGTTTGTTATTGGCATCATCAAAATCTGACTATTGGTGGTAATAGATTGATACCTACATTGGAACCACAACAGGCCATTCAACTGTGGCTAATTGGGAGGGCCCGGGGCCCGTTGGGAGGAAAATGACGCCCGTGTACCTAATCATGGTTAATGTAATAAGTTATTAGCGATAATAATCCAGGGAGACGTGTGTTCCGACCGTTTTTTTTTTGTATGTCACCGTTTCATACCCATCACCACTCCCGTTTTGATCTTCACTGAAACAGTGCTTTCTTGCAATCATATGCACTCAAAGTTTTTGATATACATTCCGTACAATATATAGACACAGTATGCTATTGCAAAAATGAAAAACAAGTTGGTACGGCAACATAATAATTATGTGTTAGTGGTGGTATTCCATATTCCAGTAGGCAAACTCAATCAGCCTGTGGCCCCTGAGCCATTCAGCCAGCCAGCCAGCTAGCCAGATAGTCACTGAATTGTCCAATCGGGAAGCTGTCATGGCGGACACACCCACATGTTTATGAATACACGTGGATATAATGATATGCAAATTATCACGTGAGCAAGTCCCGCCAATTAGCGATAAATACTGCGCACAGCGCAAAAAAATTGCTGCAAGATCAAGGTCAAAAATGCCGGCCGCCAAGAGATCGTCCAACTGAGTGCGGTATTTGTGGAAATACTTGTTACGACCCAAATAAATGGTCTTTTCTATGACTCTTTCCTACTTCACTGGTAATACTTCATAAAAATGTCACCACCGAAAGCTTGTTTATGGGGGAATTTAATCAGAAATGCCACTGAAGTGAAGCGAGATTTCAACGAGATTTGACTAAAAGGAACAGTCGGAAACAAACAAACAAAACTTGGCAGATTTGCCGAGCTTTCACACGGGAAAAAACTTATAGTTTCCTCCTGAAATAAGCAGAAACAAATGGATACTAGATCTAGCACTTTTATCATGTTTATGATAGATCTAGTTTTATATTGCCGTCGAGAATTGTCCGTGTTGATTTTGATAGCAGTCAAACGAGCGGCGATTTGGGGTAGGCTACTTCAGTATTTGGCAGCTGACACTACACACTGCACACTGACACATGTACGCTGATCTTCAAACCAACATTTGGGCAAGGAGAAACATGATCGCATTGATGGAAAAAGCTTTCATGCATGTCATGAATTATTGGAAATGCAGACAAGTTACTGAAATGTCTCTGCAGTACAAATCAA
Organism: Terebella lapidaria; assembly: GCA_949152475.1. NCBI lineage: Eukaryota > Metazoa > Annelida > Polychaeta > Terebellida > Terebellidae > Terebella > Terebella lapidaria. The sequence goes on from OX424567.1 coordinate 11,393,418, forward strand.
AACACTGAAAAAAAATCCATAAAAAAATTTAAATCTAAGACTAAAGCTCAAAAAACATTGTGCCTCCTAAATCAGAAAATCATATTCAGAACCTTGAAAATCTTACACATTGGTCCAAATAATAGTCGGGTGATTTTTAAACGTGTTCAACAATTAAGGTAAAGCTTCTGACTTGTAGAGATTTCATGGCTGTAACGGAATAAGTAACATTAGTTTTATTGATTAAGTCTATGACAAGAAACATTTATTATTGGGCTCAACAATGTAAAGGTTCTGGGGCCCAGACGAGTCGACAGTTACCCAAATTCGGGGTGGGTCGTACAATTATCTGGATCGGAATTTCGTTACCCGTATTTGAGAACAAATAAAGATATAGTTTTGAATATTTGTGATAAACACTAGTAAAATCACAAGAATGACAAGGAAATCATCAGGAAAAAAACGATAGTTTTATGAGGTCATGACATTGTGATCTTTCTCAAACTTGAAAATACCGGTTATTACTGACGAAACAAATAATATGTGCCAAAGATCAATGTCGGGCGATTACGTGTTACAAATTGCTTGAGTGAGTATCTTCCAAATTTTGTTATATATTTGGACGGGTCGGGTCAGATGACACAGATACCCGGGTCTGGAATTTCCGACTCATCCGGGCCCTAAAAAGTTCTATCCAGTCATGACTAACAGAATAGGTAATCATTAGTTTTACTAGTTAAGTCTATTATTGACTACAATAAAAATAGTTACATGACAAATTTATTGGCCCAACAAGGTAGAGATTCTGCCCAGTAGAGTTACAATATGGCCACAACATATATGTACCAAATCAAATACAGTATTCAAGGGTTTTTAAATAGTTCTGTGCAAACATTTTCGAAGCTCTTCATTGGAGGCCAATGGCCCTTGTTGTACGTTCGAAATTGGTCAGTTTGTGTATTTATTGTTTTTTTTTGCCTGGTTTGAGGGGTGTTCGGAAAATAATATTGATGGCATATATCATCCACGGTACCTTCTGGGAAACGTAAAAAAAGGATTAGCATCAACATTAACCGTATCAGGAAGCAGAATCAACACACATGAAGACGGCAGTATACAACAATAGATCACACCATCTATTGATAGGTCATGTAGCCCGTTCAGATCGAACCCATTACCTTGTATGACATCAGAAAGGGTTTCCAACGAAAACTGGCGAACTAATGTTTGTCAACAATCAACCTGGTACGGAAGTTGCAGGTCATGCAGTCGCGACTAGGTGCAAATAAACACACCAACATAACACATGTTGTTAGTTAGATATCATCTCATTCCAATGTTACATGGTCGAGAGTGTGGTAAAACTTCCCAAGGGTCGATCCGGGTTTTCCTTAATATACAAACAAAACTGCCCGACTTACTGATTATTTGAACGAATTTTATTAGTGCACTTTTTACTATGAATACATTAGTAGTAACATAAAGCTTTCGTTTTCTGATGTTTCCCTTTGATCAATATAATATATATTCTCTAATTTACACATTTAATAGTTCATGCTTCGACCCAAGTATAAAACACGAGAAGCACCAAAAGGACTAGACACATATGCTCACTCAGCAGCTTTGACTTCCAAGCTGCCCAAATAAAATAAGTGATGCTGAGGCCCACAGTTATGGCAGGAAGGACAATCAGGTTCATAGATCAGTTACACATATGATAGGCGTTGCTATCTCATACTTGTGATCTCTGCATGTATTCAGTCCACGGTTTGGCACATGACGGATCTGGACATGACAGCTGATGTCGCTGGCGGGGCAGATGATGCTCTTTTTTAGGAGTACTTCCTCACAATATTTGCTTATCAATGCTTATGGGGTCTATCATATTCAGATGGCTTTAAATCTACAACTATTGATACCATTCGGATTTTGACCACTAATATTGATTGTGTGACATTCTTCTATGGGTTAAGTCGTGGGATTGGTCCGGTATAGGAAGTTAGATTTGGCAATTTCATTGGTGACAATTTGACTAGGAGGATCAGAACCAAATAGCAATTATTGGCGACAATAAAAATGCTTTGTGGCTCAATTTTATTTCTCTGTTAACCTAACTCTGCCCTTGGTCTAAATTGTCGTTCCGTTTATTTTACACTCATCTGAATAATTTGACAAGGTGGAATGATGCTCACATATGCTAAGTATGTGGTCCAAAAATATATATGGAGACATATACTATGCCTTCTATGCAAACAAAATTGATAGGAAATTCTGTGATGATAATTATATGAAGATAAAAGGTAACTGCTTTGAGTCACAAGGTTGTAATAGTAATGCCCCATGCAATTGGTTTGGGCAACTGAAAAATTTTCTCTAAACGTTTATTTGTTTGCAGATTATAGGTTGATGGGACATTTGATACATGTAGGTCTGATATTTGAGGTAGATTTTACTAATTGTAAAATACTTTTTGCTTGAATATAGTATCACGTTGTTTAATATCATTCTTTAATAACTGAAAATTAATAATTAGGTAAATCGCACCATTCACTGCATTGGTCCTATTTTTCATATTTATACAGAATACAACATGTGCGTGTGTATTTATAGTACGGTGTAAAAAGGGATTTCCACAATTCAACCAACAACAGAGAGGGATGAAAGCTATCAGAATATCTAACAATCGCTAGGTGTAAATAAACATTCTTCAGGTACTCTAAAACGATGATTTCTTAGAAATTTCTATTTATAGAGCCTTTGTTTCAGCCAAAGTAAAGTACTGTGCAGATTTCATCACACTTCATGGCAAAATGGGTTGGCGATTAACACTGCTTGGTCTATATATACATTTCAGTCGTGTTTTTACCAACGGCATTATGTCATAATCGCACTGGTATTCTGAGGATCATCAATTTTTTACCATACCATACTACCTGTCGTGAACTATTCATAATTAGACGGGCGGTAGGGTCAAGATGTTTTGTGTGAGCAAAGATTCACCCACAAATTTTTCTTTTGCAGTCCCTTTACAATGTTGAAAATGGGAGTTGATATCAGCACCGACGGAACAGTTATGGTGGTAGATTGAACTTCCCTCGTTTACATACGAGTCCAGAAGCAGAGGCCATCAGGATATATAATATTGCTGTGTTAGTCGGGTTAATGGGCGATGATATATCAAGTGAAGCCTCACGTTACCTGTTGCTGAATAATAGCAAGATATTATACTCAGAAACATTTTATTCTGAGTATTCTGAACATTTTTTGCAAAGGGGAAGTATACGTAGGTAACTGAAAGCGTATATGGCGATTATGGGGGTATAAGGCAATATAATTGGAGCGCCATATGGCGCTCATGGTATTTACCGATATGGTGAGCACGAGGACACCTCCTATAGTCGTCTTCAACAATCAAAAAATTGTCAGGGACACAACAATTCGATAACCCCTGCGAATCCTAAATCGACAGACAGCCTGTGATAACTGATGGAATATTCCCGGAGCTTTACGAGCGCCCATCATAAGCCTAGTGTCAACCAAGTATGAGTCGGAATTGTCTCCTGACAACGTCGAACTGAGGCCACAAAAGGGGTGTTGGGAAGTTTATATTCCTACCGACCCGTAGGCTGATTTTAAGTCCACCCTAGCAAAATAGAAATCCTGTTTAACACTTTTGGGTAGCATCCTGAACGTCTCTTGTGATAACTCCAAACAAATGTTCAACGCTCTGAGCTCTGGCTTACTGGCATCATGTATCAACCTAACAGAACCATCCAACTCTTCAAGACCGGCCAGAAGGTTGATAATGGTGGGCTTGCTTGACACAACAATATATCTACCATTTTGTATCTCAGGTTTAATTTGAGCTTCAACCTTAATAGACCAAATCTCTATCCGAACTAGATACATGATTTCTAGATGCAACCGGGAAGATGTTCTCGTCATCACCAAACACTTTGAAACCTTGCTGTTACACCTGAAAGCAGAAATTTCCGGTCAGGGTCATCAGTTAATTCCTTTCCCCATGCACTGATCAGTAAAACTGAAACCACGCCAGTCCAATTGTCTTTTAAGTTTTCAGATCTAAGAGGTGGTGGAGGGGGTGCGACCTACATTTTATGTATCTGGGATGTTGGGATTGAGAGTGAGATGCACCACAAACATTATAGACATGGGCAAAATTACAGTTTGGGCCATTAGAGACTTAACTGTTTCTAGTTTGGGTTTACGTAGGCCACTTTTGATGACAAGCTCTCAACCGTTTTGATTCGATACTTCTTGTTCACTTCCACCCAGTAGACGTTCAGAAACCGTCACAATCTATTCCATTTATAATCAGCAAAAAACGTTCGCAACTCTGATCTTGTGTTATCGAATTATTGAGTTTACATTTAGTGAGTTTCTTCCCCAATTCTGTTATTTTGACACAATTAATACTTTCCAATAAAGGTGGCTAATTTTTCTTCAACTTGAATTTTCCTGCAATTTGTGTCATGAAGGCAGTGTTTTGTTCCAAATAATCGGCAAATTTTACCCCAATTACCCCAATTTTATATAGTTTGGATGACTGTGATGACAAAATTAGCAGGTTGACCCCAATTTTTTTTTCCATCTCCAGAACAGTTACCATCAGAACTATTAACCAGTCCCATTGATAAATGAATATAAGTTTTAAAAGACATCACTTTTGCTATCAGCAGAAGATTATTTCAGGGAAAATTTTAATACATCCTTCATACAAATATCGGAAGGTTGAAATTGCCAACTTACATGTACTTAGGCTGTTTTCAAATGCTGATGACATGTTGATGACTGTTCGAAACGTTGGAACTTATGCGGAATTTTTAAATCAATCCCGTCGAGTTTGTCCTTGACTAGAGCTCGTCTTCAAAAACCTTGGATATCAGAAACTAAACCAGGTGTATGTGAAAATGATATATTTTGAACAACTCAATTTACAGTCACATATCGGATTTTTGTGGGTTACTGTGCTGCTCGCAATCTCAGTAATCAGACAGATTGATGAAATTCTCTTGTAGCTGGTAAGGTATTGTTTTAAAAACAGGTCATGGTCCATACTGTGTGAACTAGGTTTTCCGAGATTTAGCTTTTTTTTTTTGAGTTTTTTTGAAATTCAAAAACAAGTCGGATTAGCAAATATCATCAGTTGTTTCGCAAATTGCATTTGATGAAACTAATAAATTTTCCTGAAAAAATTATACCAACGACAGCTAGTTTTTTAGATGATTATGTTCATCTCAGCTTATTTTTCTACTGTATTATTTTTCTATCATGTATTAACATGATATGTGATATCGTGTATTACGTGCTAAATAGATATGATGTCAGTATTGATATAACGGAAGAACCTATTATCATGATTATGTAATTCCTAACACCTATGTGAATGCGACAGTTGCACGCGAGTCTGCATTTGTATGTTGGGGTGTATGAATGTATTCTCTTATCCACGGAGAGTGCAGTTCGTAAAGTTCGTAACCACTTCATAGCCAGGTATACTGTGTACACAAACCGGGTTATCATATTTGAATGTGATGAGAGCGAAAACCCTCGGGCACTGCTTAATGCGATGCATACCAGTATAATAATTAGTATCATTTATAACATAGATTAGTGTTAATACCGCCCATTATCACAGTAGATGTACATATATTATGATGCGGAACGGTCTTACAATGTGGGTGGCAACGGAATAATATGAACGTGCAAGATAAAATTGGACTTTGGCACCAGTTACGACAGGATTCAACCTGCTGTAAACTTACGTCTCTTACATTTGATATCAAATATCTTATCTCTAATATCTTCATGTTACTTAATAATTGTCATGATTCCCCCAACACCCCATCAGAACAATTTCAAATTCTGAAACAAACCCACCAAAAAACGTAGATCTAGGCGCAGAAACAGCATACAAATCCACAGCGCAAGGACTACAGAACATGCTTACGTGGGATTACCTGGGGATGGTAAAGATGGTTTTAGTGGATAACAAGACAGATCGGTGAGTGCTGTGTTGTTTAGACATGAGTGGAACGAACCCCACCCAAACGGGTGACTGATTATATATCCTTGTAAGGACGGAGGACTACGGAGCCGCTGAGAGGACATGGAAGAAATATTTTTAGCACATTGTTATTGCGTTCCCTCGCAATATTATCGCGTTCCCTCGCAATAATATTGCGTTCCCTCGCAATCCGGATCGCGTTCCCTCGCGATCTTATTGCGTTCCCTCGCAATCCGGATCGCGTTCCCTCGCAATCCGGATCGCGTTCCCTCGCGATATTATCGCGTTCCCTCGCGATCTTATTGCGTTCCCTCGCATTCTGGATCGCGTTCCCTCGCATTGTGCTGACACCAATGACTTCTGAGAAGGTTATTCTACAAGATCGCGAGGGAACGCGATCCGGAATGCGAGGGAACGCGATAATATCGCGAGGGAACGCGATAATATCGCGAGGGAACGCGATCCGGATTGCGAGGGAACGCAATAAGATCGCGAGGGAACGCGATCTGGATTGCGAGGGAACGCGATAATAATGCGAGGGAACGCAATATTATTGCGAGGGAACGCAATAACCGTATGTCAAAAAATATTTCTTCCATGTCCTTTCAGCGGCTCCGTAGAGGACAGATACCTATCCCAGTCTTAGTTGGTTAGCCTTCTATGCTAGAAGGACAAGCCGTCATTGAGGAAATACCTTCTGTGGTTAAATGAGAACGGTGCATCTCGCTTTTCGGTTTTACCACGTGTTTAAGTGACTGAGTTCCATTACGCCCTGCATAATTGACGAGTCCCAGCGACACCCCATGAGAACGGTTTCCAGTCATGACCTGGTATCTATGAATGTGTCAGTATATTTGTGCCGGAAACACATCGAAATGTTTTGATACATGTGCTCGTTTTTATTTTATAAGCTCGACTGGAACTATCTACAAAATATCTACAAAATATATTTATTTCTCGAGGGCTATGTTTTTTTCTTGGTTTGTGGTGCTTTGTTCGTATATCCTACTGTCCAGTTACACCAGAGAGTCTTTGGTAACACCAGATCTTTGGTAACACCTTGTAACGCGTCAAACCAGGCCATTCTCCAGGGATTGTCATCTAGATATATCACCTCAGAACATTTAAAATCCATGCCACACAGCCCATTCGTGTGATGAAGCACCGACAGCTACAGTTTACTATTTCGTTATGACATTGTTCTCGATCTATCTAGAATATACCTAAAATACCTGAAATATGCATGGGGTCAAAACTACACTTTATGTATAATGCATGCTCTATACAAGTGGCTATTGTGCATGCTCCATGATAATGTTCATAGGTGGTTATTACCATAACTTGGCTCTGTGGTGCGTTGATATCAATTTATTGCCTGGTGAAACATTGCTGTCTCTCGATTTATCATACGACTAATGACTGCCCCAGGATGTAGTATAATAGATCCATTGTACTCAGGTTCGGTGCTAATAAGCCTAATTGACACCTCATTTGGCCTAATCTGCAAACGTATGGGGATTGCATTATTACGTCAATTCTCCAGGTTTGTGAGGGCGTTTTCTCCTACTGCTCAACAGTGTTTGGGATCAAGAACAGGTACCTTATTCATGAGGTTGGGATTTCTAGACAAGTAGTCGTTAGTTGGGCAATATTTGAACCTAATCCAACTGTTCAGCAAACAATTGACCTTACGGCGGTCATGGTTGCACCTTTCCCATGAAGCGTACGGCACCTCCGACAAATCTTCCCGAACAATAGTAATCAGGTCCTACAAACAACTCATACCGTACTGGCGTAAGGTCCATTGTTTCACACAATTGACCTTACGACGGAGTATGAGTTGAGTTGTTTGTCGGACAGTTTTACTATTGTTGGGCAATATTTGTCGGAGGTGTACGCTTCACAGAGAAGGTGTCCAACCATGACCGTCGTGAGGTCAGTTTTCCCTCTTGTGCGGCTTTGGATATCATTATGAACCTATTTCCTCATTAACTTATCTTTTTGGTCATCGGTTCTCCGAAAATTTCACATAATCGAAAACTACTGTGGTTTCATGATATTCACGCGTTATCTATAGGTCCGACCCAGTAACTATCAAGTCATTAGCCTTGTGATGTTCGAATAATTATGTAATGTTAGCATTGGCTGCGGATGATTGTATAACATTTTTGTGTGTGCCTTGCTTCGTTATTACCCTCGCCCCGTAGGGGGGCGAGGGTATTGCAATTGGGTCTGTCCGTTTGTATGTCTGTTTGTTTGTCTGTCTCCCTGTCTGTCTGTCCGCGCGCATATCTCAAAGGAGAATGGTCCGATCACTTATTGGGATGAAGCGGTATCTCAGTGGCTCGGTCCTCCTCAAATCTGGTCAAAATCGGACAAAAACTGTTGCCATGGCAACGGAAAATGTAAAAATCAATAATTGACCATAACTTCGGTTCTATTCAAGATAATTTTTTCTAACTAATTTTGTATTTTTCTATGGCCAATTCCTGATCATCTGATATATGACCCGTGGTCGTACGACCAAAACTCTCCATTATCGCCCGATGTCGAAAAATTGGGGGTCACGATTTCGGTTATTTTTGGCCAGCGACGTTTCAGTGAAAGTGTCTGCGCTCATAACTCAGAGGCAAACGGTCCGATCGATTTGAAATTTATAGGACAAGAGTGCTATGATAGTGGCTCAGTCCCTTTAAAATTTTGCCAAAATCGGATGAAAACGGTTGCCATGGCAATGGAAAAAAAAGAAAATCACATAATTGGCTCTAACTCCGGTTCTAATTGATATTAACTTTTTCAACTATTTTTGTATTTTTGTTTGGCCAATTCCCGATCGTTTGGTTTACGACCGATGGTCGTACGACGAAAACTCTCCATTATCGCCCGATGTCGAAAAATTGGGGGTCACGATTTCGGTTATTTTTGGCCAGCGACGTTTCAGTGCAAGTGTCTGCGCTCATAACTCAAAGGCAAACGGTCCGATCGATTTGAAATTTATAGGGCTGGAGTGCTATGGTAGTGGCTCAGTCCCTTTCAAATTTTGCCAAAATCGGGTGAAAACGGTTGCCATGGCAACGGAAAAAAGAAAATCACATAATTGGCTATAACTCAGGTTCTAATCAATATTAAATTTTCAACCTATTTTTATATTTTTCTTTGGCCAATTCCCAATCGTATGGCGTAAAACCGATGGTCTTAAGACCAAAGCTCTCAATTATCGCCTAATTTTAGTGACTAAATCTGAAGGGAGAGGGTCTGCAATCTCTGATTGTCTCGTTGCATTATGTTTTGCTGGCTTCACCATGTCATTGGTAATATGTTTGATTAGTACATTCCTTAGAAGAATTCGGTTCATACAACTTTGGGAGATGTTATTAACAGCTGATAATCAGCAGCCTTTATTGTAGCGGCAGCAGTATAAAACTGCTCAAAACTAATATCTGCAAGCCATATAAAACTTTCAGATCGAGCCCATTTCCTCGTGATTACAGCAGACAGGTTTTCTAGCAACTAGCGTATGCGTCAACGTTCATCAACAATCAACCTGGGTTGCAGGTCACGCAGTCGCGACCAGATACAAATAAACACACCGACATATATGGTGGACAATTATGGTGACAATTAAGTTTCGAGGTAGTTGTTCGTTGTTAGATCCCATCTCATTTCAGCGTTACATAAACAATCTGTGTTACAAGCTTTCCCACTGTCAATCTGGGTTGTGATAAATTTACGAATGAAAACCCACTATGTACTTGAACGAGGTTTGTTAGTACACCTTTTGTCTGTGAATGTATCAGTAGTAATATATTATTGTTGTTCTCTATGGTTTCCATCGATTAGAGGCATATGACGTGCTACAGCTATACATGAATCAATGTTCACGCCTGATCTATCAATTCTACATCAGTTACATTCCTCCACAGCCTGGTGTATGAAATGAAATGAATTCAAATGTTAAGTGTTGGCATTCAGAACGCTCACATATAGGGATATACGGTGTATTGAAAAACTAAGATACCTTCCGGTATTTTTTCATACTCTATCTGCTGGACTGGAATTATCTGCATGATATATTGTTCGACGGCTATATCTATGTTTACCCTCGCCCCGATATGGATTCCTAAATAAAAAATCAATCAATCAAACAATTGGGTCTGTCCGTTTGTTACTTGCCGGAATCTAAAGATTTCGGCAAGTATGTTGGTCAGTTGGTTTGATTGATTGATTGTTTATCTGTTAGTGCTCTACAGGTCGCAATTGTACGGTGATTGTTACGTTACTTGGGGTATGTAATCTGTAGGATAATAGGCAGGCACCGCACACTTTTGGTGAGTCTAGGTCAAAGGTCAAGGTCAAGGTCAAGCAAAACGTCGAAAACACATAAGTGGCCATAACTCCAGTTCTAATTGTCGTAGAGACTTCAAATCAAGTGCATATGGTAGATATACTCGAGTTCTATCTTTTGTGACCTTGACCTTGACATTTGACCTTGACCTTGAGAAGTTCGCCTGAGGTCGAATATTTGACCTTGGAGGTCACCTCCTCCGATTTTCGATCTGATGCTTGGAAACGATGTCGGACCCTTATGGTCAATGTCAATTTTTAGCGCGATCGGTCAATCCGTTATGACGTAATTGACGTTTCTATGGCAACGAAATCGGTCCCATTATAAGCGAAATTGCATGTTTCAAGCTGTCCATGCTGATAAAAGCGTCAATAATGTGCGTAAAAATCTAATGATACACCTGTTTATAGCCAAGGACGATTTCGTTTGTTCCGCGAAATTTCAAGGTCAAAGGTCGGAAGTCAAGGTCAATATTGACCCGCAAGTGAAAACCATGTAGGTCACTATATCTCAGGAAGTAAGCAAGATAGAGACACGAAAGTAAATCCACAGGATTGCACTCACTTAGCCTATCAACTTTTGTATTTACACCTAAGGCGTATGGCCGATAGCCTTCGCAAGCGCCTGAGGTCGAAGTTGACCAAAAAAATGACCTTGACCTTGACCTTTCGCGAAAATATCGAGTAGTAACTCGTTTGAAAGGTCTTCGGGAGTAGTTTCGATATATGTTCTTATTTTTGGAATCTGACGTCATATGACGTCATAATGACGTGAAACGTGATTTTATCATACTTCAATTGATTGTTTACATGAGATGCATAAACCATTTATGATTATTGTTGATCCGGTGCTCTGGTAAGTATTGGGGATACCTACTGAAGCTATTTGACAAATATCAGTTCAATAATTGCAGTGGTAATGGCCTAATTGACCTTTTTATGACGGAAAATTGGAGAAAATTTCATTTGTTTGTCTTTTCATACTCATAGCGTCCACATTTGTTGCTTGATTCTTTTCAAATTTGATGTAGATATTCTGTAGGATAATGGCTCTTGACAGAATGATTTTGAGAAAAATAGCTCTATTGATGACGTCACAAAAGATCCGAATCCTATCAGTCTTTCATGACCACAAATTATGCTAGGAAAGAAATATAATACTTTTTTCAATGTTTTCCATCAACTATACAAAATCTAGAAAAATGCCATTACTCATATTTAAAATAACCAGATGCATCAACTTTGCCAAAAATTCAAAGTCTTTGGTAAAAGTTTAAGGTCATTGCCAGCTATTCCGGCAAGTTAGTCGACTATGTCGGTTCATTTGTTTGTTTGTCTGTCTGTCTGTCCGCGCGCATATCTCAAAGGAGAATGGTCCGATCAACATGAAACTTATAGGGATGAAGCGGTATCTCAGTGGCTCGGTCCTCCTCAAATCTGGTCAAAATCGGACAAAAACTGTTGCCATGGCAACGGAAAATGTAAAAATCAATAATTGACCATAACTTCGGTTCCAAACAAGATACTTTTTTCTAACTAATTTTGTATTTTTCTATGGCCAATTCCTGATCATCTGATATATGACCCGTGGTCGTACGACCAAAACTCTCCATTATCGCCCGATGTCGAAAAATTGGGGGTCACGATTTCGGTTATTTTTGGCCAGCGACGTTTCAGTTCAAATGTCCGCGCTCATAACTCAAAGGCAAACGGCCCGATCGATTTGAAATTTATAGGACAAGAGTGCTATGGTAGTGGCTCAGTCCCTTTAAAATTTTACCAAAATCGGATGGAAACGGTTGCCATGGCAACGGAAAAAAGAAATTCACATCATTGGCTCTAACTCCGGTTTTACTTGATATTAATTTTTCCAACTATTTTTGTATTTTTCTTTGGCCAATTCTCGATCGTTTGGTGTACAACCGATGGTCGCACGACGAAAACTCTAAATTATCGCCTAATTTTAGTGACTAAATCTGAAGGGCGAGGGTCTGCAATCTCTGATTGTCTCGTTTCTGTTTGTGCCGTTTCGCTTATATATCATACTGTCCAGCAACACCATATGATGCATAAGAAGCACCCATTTCCTGGCATCAGAGCATCTAGATTTATCATCCAATAACAGTATAAACCCATAACACGAATCCCATTCGTTTGATGTACCACCCATAGCTGAGGTTCAATGTTATATTATTACATCGTTCGCGATGTTATTAAATGCTTATTGACATTGGAGCCACATCTGCACTTTTGTATGATGCATGTTCCATAAAATTGACAATTTTGGATGTTCATAATGATGATCATGTACCGTTATAACAATAACATGCATATCAATAAAAATCAATAATTGACCATAACTTCGGTTCCAAACAAGATACTTTTTTCTAACTAATTTTGTATTTTTCTATGGCCAATTCCTGATCATCTGATATATGACCCGTGGTCGTACGACCAAAACTCTCCATTATCGCCCGATGTCGAAAAATTGGGGGTCACGATTTCGGTTATTTTTGGCCAGCGACGTTTCAGTTCAAATGTCCGCGCTCATAACTCAAAGGCAAACGGCCCGATCGATTTGAAATTTATAGGACAAGAGTGCTATGGTAGTGGCTCAGTCCCTTTAAAATTTTACCAAAATCGGATGGAAACGGTTGCCATGGCAACGGAAAAAAGAAATTCACATCATTGGCTCTAACTCCGGTTTTACTTGATATTAATTTTTCCAACTATTTTTGTATTTTTCTTTGGCCAATTCTCGATCGTTTGGTGTACAACCGATGGTCGCACGACGAAAACTCTCTATTATCGCCCGATGTCGAAAATTGGGGGTCACGATTTCGGTTATTTTTGGCCAGCGGCGTTTCAGTGCAAATGTCTGCGCTCATAACTCAAAGGCAAACGGTCCGATCGATTTGAAATTTATAGGGCTGGAGTGCTATGGTAGTGGCTCAGAAAACGGTTGCCATGGTAACTGAAAAAAGAAAATCACATAATTGGCTATAACTCCGGTTCTAATCAATATTAAATCTTCAACCTATTTTTGTATTTTTCTTTGGCCAATTCCCAATCGTATGGCGTACAACCGATGGTCTTAAGACCAAAACTCTAAATTATCGCCTAATTTTAGTGACTAAATCTGAAGGGCGAGGGTCTGCAATCTCTGATTGTCTCGTTTCTGTTTGTGCCGTTTCGCTTATATATCATACTGTCCAGCAACACCATATGATGCATAAGAAGCACCCATTTCCTGGCATCAGAGCATCTAGATTTATCATCCAATAACAGTATAAACCCATAACACGAATCCCATTCGTTTGATGTACCACCCATAGCTGAGGTTCAATGTTATATTATTACATCGTTCGCGATGTTATTAAATGCTTATTGACATTGGAGCCACATCTGCACTTTTGTATGATGCATGTTCCATAAAATTGACAATTTTGGATGTTCATAATGATGATCATGGACCGTTATAACAATAACATGCATTGTACCACAAAGCTGATGGACCCCTTAGGGTATAGTATAATAAATCTGCTATGCTAAGGTATTTTGGTAATGAGCCTAATTGGCACCTCATTGGACCCGAATCGCAAATATAATGGAATTATATTAAAGTCAAATAATCGTCTGCTGAAAAGCAATACAGTAAAAGCAATCGTTTTACACACTGTCTGTCCCTGGTAATTCTGGTGTTAATTTGGAGATAAACCTTTCAATGAACTTCATTCCTGTCTCAGAAATATTCAAAATTCAGACTTGCGTTTTTTATAATCAAATTATCCATGGTAATCAATTGCGATTGCGGAAGTTCGGGCATAGTAAGTGTGTACCTGAGGTTTTGCCGAGTGTTAAAAAAGCGCCGTTGCAATTCGGGCTATGAATCACACATCATGAAGTGAAATATCAGAAATTGTACCTTAATTTCTTTCTGTCCTTCTGTGATCTCCGTTGTACCTCGTGGATTTCACCCAGTGGATTCCAAAACCTGTTTTCTTAGTGACTGATCTTCCTTTGATTTTCCCCCTGAATTTTCGACATAGTTATAACCTGAAGGCTACATAAGCTGCATGATACTGGTGCTGTATAACTGATGTTATGCATTGGTGAAATTAATCATCAAATTTCAATTTTCGAATGGGTGTTTTTCAACACTGTCTGTGCCACTTGAATAAATTATGTTTTACTGGTTTCGTCATACCATTGCTAATATTTTCGACAATTACATTTCTAAAAAGCTCTCGGTTTGGGAATATAACAATAACATGATTTTAGAAGGAGTTATACTTTTAGATTGGCCCGACGTCAATGATTAGCGGCCCGACATAGCCAGTATTTAGAGGCCCGAGGCTTGCCGAGTGCCGCTAATGGCTATGGAGGGCCGCTAATCATTGACTGAGGGCCAATATAAAAGTATGACACGAGAATATCACGTTAATACTATTATTATCAGCTAAGAATGATTAGGCCTAATACATAATCAAAGGATTGCATGCTTATGTACGGAATACAACACTTCTATTCAAGATTGAAACGTGGAGGTTTGCCCTAATATTTCGAATTATTCTTGACACTTCAGGAATAAACATGTTGTTTTACCACATTATCGTTGCTACATGACGAATTACCGCACAAGCACATGTGTGCAAGTAACGGGCCGTTATTGAGTCTCCACTGCCATTATCGGCCCGCGACTGTCTGTTTTGTCAGTTTACATGAATAATATAGCTCCTCAAGCCCCTCAACATTGAGGTATATTCTACTGGTAACGCCTTCGTAACTCATAATAACTCTCAATTTACGCATTTTTTTGCGCAAATATTTTCTTCCCTTTTCTGGGAAATGTTGAATAACGGTCTATAATCGGAATCATTGCCTGTAATAAGGAACAGGATAAACATCGGTGAGACTGCACTAAATGCATAATAATAACAACAACAACATTATGCCTCTGAACTCCTATCCACAGGTCAGTTTAGAATGTTCAGATCAAACCCATCAACTGGTATTACATAAGAGAGGGTTGTAACAGAAACCAATGCATCAACGTTGACTAATAATCAACCTGGGAAGGGAGTTGCAAATAGGTAGGTGCGAATAACACACCGATATCAGATAGACAATTATACGTTCTAGGGTGTTTGTTGGTAGTGTTACTGACCTAGTAACACAACTACCTACGACTCATTGTGACCCTTGAATTATACACTTGTTTAGGGATCGTGTTTTGAAGCCACGGATGTGCAAGCGCCCACAAATGTGAAAACAAATTCTGTCAATCACCCATAAATGTGGAACAATCCACAATTGGGTATGATGCATTTGATGGCAAACTGGATGGATGGGTTTCAATTATTTCATTCATTCCAAGACAAAGAACCTGTAATAATTACTATAAATAACACAAGCAAACGGTGATAAGAATAGAGAAAAAGGATATAACCCATATATAGCATGTACACCAGAACGATTCAACTACACAATTATAATAAAACCAAGAAATAGATCTAACCCACTCTAAACTGTCACTAAATATCCATCGACTATATCAGGCTTTCTTTCGTTTCATAAGTGCAAATGTTCAGTTAGCAGGTAAGCATAACATAAGTAAACGGTGATAAGAAGTGAGAATAAAGATGTGTTTATATACACCAGAAAGATCCAACTATGCAATTAGGATAAACCAAGAAATAGATATAACCCACTCTAAACTGTAACTAAATCTCTATGGACTATATCAGACTTTCGTTCCGTTCATAGGTACAAAGGTTCAGTTAGCAGGTATGGTTGATATATCAGTGTTTGAGGGTAGGGCTGTGAAATTACACGAATTAATTTGTTGGTCATTGTTTACTGCAGTTTTGATTACACTACTGATTCCATCTCATGTACAATGGGAACGTATTCAAATTAATACGTACCAACTAATTGATGGTGAGTTGCTGGTATTGAGTCCGTATATACATTTACCTAAATAAGCAGATTATATAGGTAAAAACACAATAAGGTGTGCATTTGTAATGCGGCACTTCAAAGAATCTTTTTTGTGTTGAATTACTTACCAAAACATATTAACTTTTTGGAATATTAGTAACACATCAAAATGAATACAAGAAAATTTTGCTAGAAGCTAACTGAGTAATATCAACAATATCATTGTTTCGGATTGTTCGGATCCATTTTGGATTCACACAACAATAGCTCGACAACAAGAGTAATATCCTTGTCCTGATGCTTTGGAAACTTGATGAAGCTGTTTTCATCGTATGCTTTCATGTTATGTGTAGCACAAACTGAACCCCTCTTTCCTTTTCTCGAAATACAATGTCGTTGTTGACTTCATTCAGAGATTCACAACCCCGTCACTATTGTTGATTGGCCAATGTTCAGTACACCCTGAAGCATGAACGGTTCATGGTCACTGACGACCACCCCACAACACTTCTGACAATTTGTCATTAGATTAGTGTCTGGGACGAGATTGTAAGATGTTGGAGGGACATGTACTAGCGAGGTACTGAAGGGATATCTCCTTCCAAGAACTCAGTTATATTGAAAATAAGCGACCAAATTCTCGTGTGTTGATGAAATGGACTACATATTATACAGCCAGTAAAAGTACGAAGCTACGGAATGAATATCACGATTGTGGTGCTATGTATGTTGACGGATTTGAACATGAAGTTAGTTTGATTGATTCCCACAGCAATAGGCTCTGCATACTCTTTCTGTTGTTACATTCTTTACAATCATACAATGATCCTCCAAAACAATCGTCATACAATCAATACTAAACACTTTCTCGAAAAGTTGCATCCTCAGTTCAGGAATTATCATACATTGCTATGATGGGATGGGAGATGATGCCGGACTATCAGCATGAAACGGACCCATTTTGACAACTTCTCAACTTCGAAGCCTTCATATGTTAAAGTCAAATCTGCATCTAGATTTCCATTCCATCATTTGACGAGCACAAGTGGGGAAGAACATAGTCCTTTTCGTTAATGCATCATAAACATACCATAATATCATAGTTAGACCACTCTCTGGTTAGACTAAATGTTGTTGAAAGTTTTTTTGATGATGAGCGGTACATGGCAATGACATGCGTACAAGCTAATTACATGTTGACTTATTGCACGTATCTAATGATCCTCAAACCATATTGATGTCATTCCAAATCTGATGTTAGTATAAACCATTGCTGCTTCTCATATGCACACCGAATATGCACCAAATAACACTGGTGTTTTTCTTCTGAAATCATATCTCATGATTTAACCACGCGCAGTTTTACCCTGAACTAGGTGACCGTTTCGTTTACATCATTTGATCTAGTTCTCTTCCCAATAACTGCGAGAAATAAAACAGGAAATGTTAGAACACGCTCCCGGTAAAACAAACAGACAAACCGTCGAAGGGAAATCCCGAGACGAAACTCGAAAGCCCACTTGGGAGAATAGAGATTTTAAATTCTATAAAAAAGGACATTGTACATTAATAGAGCTATGTGGTATAGGTATACTACCTATGTATGACTAGAAGGTTTGTTGCTCATATATTGAAACAAATTAAATACACTTTTTGTTCTGAAATGTGTATTGTTGGTCACGTGTTATTTTCCTTTCCTTTTACTACATCATTACAACTAGTAATTACGACATAATTTTCTACATAATTACAACTAGACTCTTCTGCTTTGCGCATTTATTCCCAAATTTCTCTGTCAACAAAACGTTTTTATTTTTCAACCCGAATTTTCATGACATTTAGGAGAATGTCCGGAGAATGCACAAAGTTGTTGAAGTGCTTATATGAACCTGTATTCGTAACGAAAAGCAAACAATAAACTCTCCACGATGAAATTATCTCATAAATTCTCTTCGGATACACGATCTGACCTCGAAACAAAACTTACGGTCAGAAGGTACTCGGTGATCAAATATACATTCTGCTATATGTATATGAGTATATACCATTGACCGTTGGCAATATGGATCACAATAATTCCATGTTTTTGCAGTAATGCCACTTTTATTGAGACACCGTGTAATATATGTAATTTTCTATTCATTGAATCTATTGAATATAATCTTAAATAGAAATGTAACAGTTGAGGATCATTGTTTTTAGGAGAGGGGGATCTGAAAAGCATTCTGAAAAATGGTTTTATAAAAATGAGTGTATTGAGGTGGTCTCAAGCTACAAGAACTTGGGTGTTATGTTTGGAAACACACTTAAGTGGAACTCAGCAATATCAGGAATAATGCAACAGAGTTGCAAAGCGTTAGCATGTTTATACAAATTAGATTAAAGTTGTGGCGGTATGCCACCAAAAATAGCCTTTGAATTAATCGACAAGACAATTTTACCAGTCATATGTTATGGATGTGAAGTGTGGGGATTCATGCCATACCAGAAACTAGAACAAATACATACAAATTTTTGTAAGAGGATACTGGGGGTCTCCTCAAGTACCGCAAATATTGCAGTTCTTGGTGACTGTGGTCGATATCCATTATACACAACATATTTTGTCCGGTGTGTTAAGTTTTGGGTCACCATTATATGTATGGAGAGTAGCAGATTCACAAAACAATGTTACGACTTGAGTAAGCAATTAGACGAAGCTGGTCGAACAACATGGTGTACTAATATCAACAAATTATTGTATAGGTATGGTTTTGCATATGCTTGGATAAATCAGGGCGTAGGAAATGTAGATGTGTTTCTGAGATTGTTCAAACAATGAGTACAGGATTGTTATTCACAAGATTGGTATACTGAGTTAGAATATAGCAGTGAATTAGAATTATACAAGTCTGTGGAAGATACTATTGAAATTGAACCTTATTTGTCAGTGTTACACAACAAAAAACATAGGATTATAATGGCTAAATTCAGATGTAGTGATCATGTGTTAGAAATTGAAAAAGGAAGACATAATGTGTACTCAACAGACAAAGAAGATAGGATCTGTAACTTTTGCTTTAGCACGTTAAATGTTGAAACAATTGAGGATGAGTTTCATTTTTATACATTTTGTATAAAATGTCCGCTATATGATGATTTGCGAGATTATTATTTGGATAAATTTCTGCAAAGGTATAATAGTTGTAATCCAAATATTATGGATATACTGTTGAAATCTACTGATGAAGATGTTATTAGAAATTTAAGTCTGTACTTGTATTATGCCTTCGCCTTGAGAAAGCTATATACCTACTGATCGCTGATTCCACATTTAGAGTTTTAGACCACTGTATGCATATCATTTTTACTCACCGGAGGTGAGTATATGGGATCGACCGTGTGTGTATGTTTGGATGTATGTATGTCACAAACGTGGCACGTTTTGTTGTATGGGGGCGGATTTTTTCCATTTGGGGCACGTTCTTGCCCTTTCTGCTCCCTCTATCGATATGCCAACTTTGGAATTTCTTCATGCATCCATGTTGACGTAGTTGCAAATTTAATTGTCGAGTCAGACAAATTCCACACACAACGCCAGTCGCCAACATGTATCTAAGATCGGAGGGAGGAAGATGATAGACGTGACAGCCGTGTGTGATGGCAGAGAACCTAACCTCTGGTGATGGGTTCTGAGATGGGCGAACGCAGGGCTCCACATTACTTAAGGACAATGAGGGCAAGTGAGAAAATACAAGCAGTCGCCCGACGGGCAACCACAAATTTGCGGCCAAATCATAGACATAGGCCTATTATTCAAATAAATGTGTTCGTTTTCGTGTTCGTATTGATTTACCGAGTGCTGGATGACACATCAATACTTTGTATGTACATAAATTATGCAAATTACGCAGTTAGCCAATAGCATTTGCGGGTTTACCAAGACACAGCAGAACTTTGAATGTACATAAATTATGCAAATTACGAAGTCAGCCAATAGCATGCGCGGGTTTCTCAGATCGTGTGCATGTTTACGAGGTTGCATAGCAACGCATCTACCGAACGAACTTGTTCCAAGTATTTGTAGCGTGCCGAATAAATAGGCGAGATACGGTGGCTGCTGTTTTCCGGTTACAAAGCGATGTTGTACTGTGTTATTGTTCATATCAGAATATAATATAATTTGATGATTGAAAGGAAGAAATTTGGATCTAGAGTACAATAACAAGTTATTAACAACACCATGCATTTCATTGACTGAAATATTGTGTAGGTTACTTGTCAGTCACGACTGATGCAGGTCAGCTGAGATAACATTGCTGAGTTTATTGAGCAAAAAGGCGGGCAAGATCTTCTTCGGATCCTGATATGATAAATTTCTACACTGGATTCAAGGATTATGAAACGCTTAAAGGAGTATTTGTGGCACTGCAACCAACTGCCCAAAACATGATCATATAGAGTCAGATCTGGAGACATTCCCAGCGCATGAACACTGCCGGTAGTGTTTTCCAGGAATCTTTGCCTTTGATCGACCAGTAAGTTTTCAGGTTACCGAACCTTTGGTCCGATAATCTATTGGCATGGCGTTGCGTCCATCGTCCGTCCGTCCGGCGTTAACATTTTTATCTTTAAAGTTTAAGATCGAATCTTTATGAAATTTTGCACAAAAATCCCTAAAAATATTTTCAGAAGGAGGTATTTTTTTGTTTTTTTATTTTCGCATTTTTTTCAAAATGGCGGCTGTTTTGGTCGAAAAACGCTGAATTTTGGACTTTGACGGCCATTTTCTCAAAAACTGATCAGTTTTGAGTTTATGGTTTCAAAAGATTCGCCTCATATACCTCTGTGATATGTATAGGTTTGGTTGGCCTTGAATTCGCCGGAAATCGCATTACTATCCATTTTGGGCCATTTCTAGGGCAAAATAAAATTTTCACCCTTTGAAAAAAAATTTGTACTTTTTCCTTCATAATGGGAGCTGTCAGGACTGTACTCATAGAACGCTTGAAGATAGAGCTTAGAAATTGGCACTTTCAATATAGGAAGACATATATGGCACAACTAATGATGACCTTGAACTTGACGTCAGATGACCTTGAGTGCCAAATGTCTGACTCGGAATGTGTAAATTGACCTGAGCGGCCTAAACGATTCCACCCAGATATATCTTTGTATTTTGAACATATAGAATATCAAATGCCGCACACATACATGTAATGGTGACGTCGAAGTTCACACGGATGACCTTGATTGGTAAATCTCAACGTCATATGTTCACACTGCGAACCTTGATTGGTTTTATCAGTTCTTTGTATACTGGCTGCATTTCTGACAAAGAAATAACATCAAGATCTGGAATCGTAGAACCCAACGACGACGTCATCGCGGACAAAGGATTTCTTATTCAGGATCGTTTGTCAAGAAAGAAATCGCGTCTTGTGATTCCACCCTTGTTAGGCCAGAAAGGAAGGTTTTCTGAAAGGAAGTGCAGCTGACACATGAAATCGCAAGACTTCGTATCTACGTTGAACGGGCAATCAGAAGGATAAAAGCAGAAACCCTTAGGTTTCTGATTAAAGAATATCATATTTTTGATGGTGTTCTTCCACTCAGTGTGGCTTCTTGCATCAACCAGATTTGGACAATCTGTGGGATTTTGACCACATTTCGTGGTCCTCTGTTCTAATATGAGATTCGTACAGTAGTTGTAGTACACTTTCCAGCGTAATACATGTATGTCTCGAGAATTCAACATGTACAAAATACGTTTCAGCAGAAATGTACAGTATATTTGTGTATACAGTTGTATAATTGTGTTGTAACTCAGTAGAGTAATGTCAGATGCATATTTAAGTATTTATATCTTAATTAGCAGTACCTGTATATATTATACCACGTATCCCAATGTATGTGTGCTTAACAAATAAAGGTCTTTCAAATATAACTTCGAATTGAGTGACTCTGGATATATGCTGACGAGATAGAGTGTGTCCCAAAAAGAGAAGTATACCGAAAATTGGTGGATTATGTGATGAATATAAATAGTTACCATTTAGTGAAAAACAGTTGCAACTGCGATGAAACATACATACTAACAAAATGTTATAACGTATATACTTTTCTATTATTCAAAACATACCGAAAATTGGTGGATTATGTGATGAATATAAATAGTTACCAATTAGTGAAAAACAGTTGCAACTGCGATAAAACATACGTATTGACAAAATGTTGTGAAGTATATACTTTTCTATTATCCTAAACTGAACCTCTGGCCTAAACATCAAAAAGCTCATTTCATAAATTATAGATATGATATTTATACATGTATATTGCCACAGTATATTCCAGGTATTTTCTGTAAACTTGTAGGACACACTGTATTTTATTCGGTAAAAAAAACTGCCACAGGAGTATGAAACATGAATTTTGGTATTCAAATTTAGATGGTATGCTACAGGAAACTTGGTCCTATTTTGTAATTTGTATTTCTGTAAGCTTGTATAGGGGTACATTATGATAGGCTGCATCACGTCATAATGGGTACATTAATACATGCTGGAGCCCGTCATAATGTACCCATCTTCGGTGAGTACGGCGCCCCATGGGCCCTTGTGTAGGTACTATGATGATACATTTATTTTTGTCCCATTGGGAAGCCTACTATATAATGTATATGTGAAATGCAGTATATGGGCTGAATAGCCTAAAATACTCAATAAACAATACAATACAGTACGACCTTCTGTCATGAAAACAGACAATAACAGTCCCTTCGAAATAACATTTACATTACTAATGAATTAACATTATTGATTTTGTGAGCAAAGTTGAAACCTGTACATCGCTTTTAGCGAAGGTCGCTTTAAGTCAGTTTAGGAATTACACATACTTCGTTTTTCAATTCGTATGGAGAGGAATGTACGAACGAACGAACGAAAATGTTTATTAAAGTCACCAGTACATTTGCACCCAGCCCTCAATTTGGGCTTATTAGTGACTATAAACATGGTAACACAAATAAATTCACTTAAGTATAATTAGTTGTATAAATACCGTTTTCGTGCCTCCCATATGGACATTACATACACAGAAAATTGTTTGGAAAAATTTTTCATTAAATATATAAACTTGTCTTCATCACAAAAATTCGTAAACTCTTGGTATTTAGTTTGAACATTTCTATAAAACTCATTTCTATATTCATCATAAAAAGGACACTGACACACAAAATGTATTTCATCTTCCACAGCAAGATAACAGAGATCACATAAACGGGAGGCTACAGGGAGATACTGGTACCTACCTGTTTCTAACTTTAATGGTAATATTCCAAACCGTAATTGTGCTAAAATTGATCTACAGTTTTTACTTAAATTATATTTGATATAATTCTCCGTACAAAAATTCTCTTTAAACTGCACATAAGTCCGTAGTTTTGGTTTCATATACATACAATGTAACCAATCTAAATACATGATATTCTCAAACTTATGCTTAGCTAATTGAAGATTAACAGACCTCAAGTTAAACAAATGATCATTAAATTCTAACATTGAAAAAATATCTGCAATATCTTGGGTCCATGTAGGGGTCCTTGAGAACAAATCCCACAGGAGAATTTGTTTTGTTAGTCGATTATCATTCAAACTCATTAAACGGTTCCAGTATCTGAGTAAACTGTTCAAAACTGTTAAAATTCATTAGTAATGTAAATGTAAATTCATTAGTAATGTAAAAGCAGAGCCGCAGTCGGCGCATATCTATGTACACCCAAGTAAAAACGTTGTGCCCTATTTTGAACGGTTTCACATTTATCATAATATACACCTCCCCATACCTCAGATCCATAGTCCATAACAGGAATAACCCCTGCGTCATACATTCTACTAAAAGTATTATACCCTACATCTTTGTTACATTTAATTTTGTGAATAATGTTACCTAAAGCCCTACCTGCAGCATCAGCTAAAATGTTCACACCAGTTTTAAAATCCATATATTCATCAAGCACAAAACCAAGGTATTTATATTTGGATACAACATCAATATTATCAGTCCCAAGACAAAAGGTATGTGAAGTACGATCTACATTCCGTTTTCTGAAGTGAATTATCTTAGATTTATCAACATTAATATCCATCCTCCATTTTTTACACAAATAGTCCATTTTTGACAATATACGTTGCAAATCTTTTACATTTTCACTCAAAAGAACAACATCATCAGCATATAACAAAATACTAACCAAGTCTTCAGATACACTCACACCAACATTCATTGCAAGTATTTCTTTAGCGATATTATTAATAAATAGATTGAACAACATAGGTGATAGGTTATCACCTTGGCGAACACCGAGATCATTCTCGAACCAACCAGTATAGATATTTTCAGCCAAACGAACACATGAAATAGTATTTTTGTACATAGAACTTACAGCATGGTATATTTTACCTCTAATATTATAATTTATCAGGACAGCAAGAAGCATTTGTCTATTAACACGGTCAAATGCCTTTCGAAAATCAATAAAGGCCACGAATGTGCTATGCTTATATTTTAACCTGTTTCGAACAATTGTAGTTAATACAAATAAATGATCAGTACAAGAACGTTGTTTGCGAAAGCCATTCTGTTCATCTAGTATTATATTTTTAACATCACAAAATTTGACCAGTCGATTATTGATAACACCACTATATAACTTTGACACAGTGGATAATAAGCTAATGCCCCTATAGTTCAGCGGAACACTGGGGTCATCATTTGGATTTTTGGGAATAGGGGAAATAAGTGCTTTCAGCCATGGGGTAGGCACAATGCCGAGGCTGAAACATTTATTCAAAAGTAACAACAATAGGTTTTTTATACATGCTATTTTCAGAACTTCATTGGGTATATTATCCCAGCCACAGGACTTGTTGTTTTTTAATTTTGAAATAACCTTTTCAAGTTCATGACACATGATATTAGTATTGAGTAACAAATCATCATCATGGTCAATAGATATGGTATTGTTTACATCATTTATTTGAGTAACACAATCCTGATAGAAGTCATCTACAAAATCATTTTGGGTATCATTTTCAGAATATAGGGTGTGAAAATCTTTCTTCCACTTAGCTTTCACATCTACTAATGAATATGAACATCGATTGTTTTCATCAGTGATAAAAAGTGGTATCTTTCTTTTCACTTTAGGACCTAAACTTTTTATATACCGCCAGAAATCTTTTGGACTACCGGTCGCTACCGATTCTATTCTTAGCTGTTTTGAAGCTTGATATTTTCTTTCACATTGTCTTAAACGTTTATCGAATGTTTTCCTTGAAATATGAAATGCATCTTTCAAATTTTTACGAGTGTGTGGATCACCCTTGTGCCTAGCATACTGTTTTTCACATGAAGATACTTCTCGCCACATTTTTGTAAGTTCACTGTTCCAATATGATTTTGTGTTATGACATGGTGATGAGTTCGACTTGTGATAAATTTCAAGATATTTATTCATTTCATAGGTCAAACAGTCACAAAGTTTATCATATATAACATCTAGTACTGCTTGTTCCTGTATTTCAAGCTGCAACAAGTATTCTAGACCACTTACTTGAGACTGAAAAATATAATTATTCATGAATTGATTTGGTATGTAAGTAAAGTTATAGCGCTGGACTCTTGGCTCATCAGTACATATATGCGGATAATGTTCCTCTTGTTTTATAAAACTATTATACATTGTCGTTCTGTTTTCATTATTATCCGTACTCACACCCTGATCTACCTGCACACGGATAGTTAATAGTGAATGATCAGGTGCTTTACATGTACTTGATAGACAATTATACAGATGGTACTCATTCAACAAACTGGTCACTGGTGTAACTTTGAATTCAGTACATGATGAAAGATGTGCATGTGGAACAACAAAGAAATCAACTACAGATCTACCACGAGTACTTAAATATGTATAGTTATCTAACTCAGGGGATACTCTTCCATTCACTATACACAGTCTGGCATCTTTCAAAAACGAAATGAGGTCCTCTCCTTGAGGATTCCTAACCTGATCAAGAGTGATACGGTCAATACACATATCATCAAATTGGCTTATAAAGTCCCGTTCAGTGCCCACACGAGCATTAAAATCACCGCAAACCAAAATGAGGTCCGCTTCTGCATAGATATATAATCGGGACAACAAATGACTAAAAAATTGATCGGCATTAGCCCATGGAGATTCCGCAGGTGGTAAGTAACATGAAAATATAACAATGGTAGAAAACGTAGCAGTGTTTGTCATCTGTACACACAAAATACCATCAAAATCCTTATCTACTATGTCAGTATCATATATCCTATACAACTCATTTCTTATCAGGATACCAACCCCACCTGACCCATGGGGGGCTTTTTTGTGGGTAAGACAACGATTAAAACCCAACCAACGATAACCATCAACAGAAAGCGTGTCGTTACCTTTGAGATGAGTTTCCGACAAACAGTAAATATCCGAATCATGCCTTTCTATAATTCGAGAGCGTAAGTCACAATTGTTAGAAGTCCAGCCATTTATATTCCAACACGACACTGTAAGGGAGGGTGCTGCGATATCCTACTCTGCCACTGACGGCATGGTGGAGGAACCAATACTGGGGGGCATTGTATCCATCTGTAATCCGTGAGAGTCCTCTCGATGAGCGCCAGCATTGGATGGTGCGGACTGTTGTTGGACGGATCTTGTCAGACTGTAGCTCGATGAGTCACGCGATCTTGCACCTCCATGGCTTCCACGCTGATCCATGTTCTGATCGACGGAAAGATGTGGACGTCCATCTATCACGGAGGAAATCTCGTCGATGAAGGCTGACATGTTGAGATTGTTGTCCGCAGAGCTCAGACCATTGGATGCCAGTTCGCTGGTGACACGGCCTTGGGGATGACGGCTTTGTTGCTGGTGGATGTTATTCCTATTCTCACTGTCAGGGGACCTCAGCACCAGCCGGCCATTTCCTGCCAAACGGTATCCAGACAATTGAGGGAGCTCATTCAGTAATGTTTTCATGTTGAATTCCTGGACTCGTTCCACATGAGGTTTCGAGGATCGTAGAAATACCTGTCGAAATTCTGCCTTTGACTTCAGCTTGGATTTAGCCCTCAAGCACGATATTTTAGCTTCTTTCGATGAAAGCTGAATCTTGAATATACCCGGTTTCCCATTTCTATCTTGAAGTCGACAGGCGTTGATGATTTGAACATTTTGCAGGTCTAGTCCATCTTCAATAAGCTTAGATGCTTTTCTGAATGGATCCTCATCTGGCTCATAGCGGTAGTTTGTAGCCACAAGAGTGAATTCTGGATCAAATTCCATATCTTCCTCTCTACATCTTCTCAGGGATTCAATCTTCTCATTCTGTTTATCTATCTGTGCTATTATTTGGGATATTTCAAGATCCATGCCGTCCTTCATCTCTCTGGCTAAGGCTTTGAACCGCAACTCTAGGCCTTTCTCGAGATCATCAAACTTGTCTGCAAGATTCTTCTGGCCTTGTTGTATTGAATTTAGTGTGGCACGTATCTCATCCATGCTGACCCCTTCTGTATCTATGCAATGCTTCTTCTGATGTGGTTTTGACACTGGAGAAAAGTAGTCCAACAGACTAGTATCTGAGCTGCTCTTTCTGGCTTTCCGTTTGTGTTTAGGCATTTGTGTCTTGTCAGTTTGCTATTTTCATTCCTGGGCACAAAACCACCACAGCACAGTGTACAGTCAGAAATCACACAACCTCAGCCAGCCCAGTGATACTCACCAGCCAAGCTCAGGCTGTATGCTTGAAGTGACAGTCCTAGGACAAAATGTCAGGCTTCAGTGATTCCACATGTATTGTCCATTTGATATATGGTATATATCCCTCTTTTTGCACTAGAATTTTGAGAGCACATCAAAATTACTTCCACAAATGCAGTCTACATCACCTTACATTGCTGTTTGTCACAAAACTTTCAATAGTTATTGTTGAATAATGCAAATTTTCAACAAAACATACAGAGCTCTATCAAAATACTCCTGTGTGTCTGTATGGGAGGCCTATATCCTATGTATCTATATGTTATTGTTTTTATAGGTTTTTTGTGGGTTACTGTACTGTTCACAATCTCAAGAATGTGACAAATCGATAATTTTCTACTGCAGCTGACAAAATAATGTTTAGGGAAGCAGGTCACAGTCTAAATTGTGTAAGCTAGATTTTTTCAGGATGCTCGAAACTAAAGGGAGATGTCAGATTAGCTTCAGGGCTGTTTGAATTAGCTTATTTCCAATATTTTTTTCAACTGTATTCCGTCATATAGTTTAGTGAATATTGTCTGTTTATTTATTCATATCATTTGAAAAACTGATCTGTGTCTTTGAGATATATCTTTAGTTCGATGTATATTATGTTAGGTTCGTATAACGAATGAATTTATTGAACATCTGGAGTCTATAACTACAGGATAATCGAAGCTAGTCTTAACAAAATAGCCTAAAATACCAAGAGGGGGCATTCCAAATTTACCACTTGTTGGAAAATAAAACAAAAAACCAACATCGCCAGAAGACGAGCGCCCTACTCAATAACTGCTCATGTCGGCACTGATGGTCAATATACATGTATTGCGAGTTGTATATTAAATCGCCAGTAGAGAAGTGATCAGTTTGGAAACATGGCTACTCTGGGTATCTTAGACTGATTGGTCTGAATATTGCTATGAGAAATTGGCTAGACAGGAGTTTCATATATCACATGAACTAATTCATTAATTTTGACACTAATTAGCCGAACGCTAATGGCGAATGCCATTACTCCTATCATGACGAAATCAATTATGCTTCGGCAGCATGTTTGAAAAGGCTCATTATCGCACTCTCCTGCACTAATATACTATACATGTATACTTATATTTGACTGTATAATTTTCCTGTGGGATATATGCTAATCAGCATATTTGATAGAATATGCTAGTATCAAGTACCCTGCCACAACACAGTAGATGGAAAATGTATCTATCATTGTGAATGGAAATTGGCAAATGTAATTAATGTACTGTAGAAGATTGGACTTTGGCGACAGTCATGACAGTGTTTGAGCTAATTGGAAAGGACTCATACAATTGATCTCAAGTACATCTCGAGTATCTTCATTTGACTTCAAGCACTGGCATCATTGCCCAACAAGTAAAAATTCAGCTAGGAATGT
This sequence comes from Terebella lapidaria, assembly GCA_949152475.1. Lineage (NCBI taxonomy): Eukaryota > Metazoa > Annelida > Polychaeta > Terebellida > Terebellidae > Terebella > Terebella lapidaria. The sequence continues at coordinate 11,422,929 of OX424567.1, forward strand.
AACAGAATGTATTGTTGATAAAATTACTAAGTGAATACTTTTACATTGGAATGGATACGTTAAAACAGGATGATGATTGATCTGTTCTCAACAAGTACTTTGACAAATCGCCTTTAAATTGCAGAATGTCCATCTGTTATCATCAAAACATCATGTGACGTGATGTATCACACAAAATTACTGCCGATATCTGACCATCAGAGGACAGTTTGTGGTTTGTATGTATATCAGCCTATGAATAATTTACTTGGATGCGCATTTAGTGTACTACAATTCTGGGGACAGTTTGTTACAGGATCTCACTCAAACAAAATGCAAGGTCGGAAAAGTACTCGATGATTTTGTGGCGTGTTACCTTTTTGAATTGCGATCTATTATATATAATACTGTCTTTCCAGGATTCACCACTCACCACACAGAATAGTTTTGATCCGGAGAATTATCAAGTCATCATTTAAACCCATTATGACCAATTTTGCCAATCCCAGTACTAAACAGTATAATTTTTGAAAATTCGATACACATTTAGGGGACACATGGGTAATGCCCCTACATTTTCAAACCAACGAACCACTCACTCACCTCAATGTCATTCATTCTGTCTGGTATCTATTAAATATAGCTGAACGTCTCATATGTACTCGTCAATACATATTCGTGTCATTTTAAGTATGAGTTTCAAATCTAAGATTGGCGTGGAAAAACAAACATACATGTAGTCCGCATGTGTAAACCACATTTTGTGTGATTTTTAGACACGGAACAACCAAACGAACCTCTCTTGCTGACATCATTTGTTTTAGTTCACTCCTTGAGAAAAGGTGAAAAACTAAAATCAGGAGAACCCGACAAATCTTCGGGTAGATCATCCATACAGAAGCGGTTAACTTTGTGGAAATTTGCCAGAATTTTTAACCCAAATACTCAAATCCATTTGCAGGAAGCGATACGAGTTCTTGGGCTACATTTTCATCCTACTGCAGTGGTGGGTGGTGATGATGGGTGTTCAGAAATAGAGGCATGAAACATATTGTATAATACTAGTGCTTACGGTTGTATTTATGGTCACTCCTTTTTGTTGTTCAGGTATTTTTCTATAGGAGTCATTCAGTGAACTATTTATAATATATTCGTTCTGATATTAATTTCGTGACTAAGAGAGCCAAGCCATGGAATGTACCCAAACCTGCAATCAAGTCGAATTGCCTGTTGTGTGGGTACATTCTCAAATTTCTCTATCAACACTTCAAAAACATTATTTTTGGATCAAGCTGAAATCTCCTCAATGCACGAAGAGTGCACAATGTTGTGATAGGTGGTATTTAGGAATCTGTAGTCGCAGCAGAATGCGAACAATAAAATTCATGAACGGTTCATGGTCAATGACGAGCCACCCACAACACTTCTGACAATTTGTCGTTAGATTAGTGTCTGGATGAGATTGTAAGATGTTGGAGGGACATGTACTAGCGAGGTACTGAAGTGATATCTCCTTCCAATAACTCAGGTATATTGAAAATAAGCACCAAATTCTCGTGTGTTGATGAATTGGACTAAATGATATTATATACAGCCAGTATATGTACGAGGCTATATAACGAATATTACGATTGTGGTCAACATGCTATGTATGTTGACGGATTCGAATATGAATTTATTTTTGATTGATTCCCACAGCAATAGGCTTTGCATACTCTTTCTGTTGTTATATTCTTTACAATCATACAATGGTCCTCCAAAAAATCTTCATACAATCAATACCAAACACTTTCTCGAAAAGTTGCATCCTCATTTCAGGAATTACTTTATGATATTGCTATGATGGGGTCGGAGTTGATGCCAGACTATCATGATGAAACGGACCCATTTTTGGCAACTTTGAAGCCTTCATATGTTAAAGTCAAATCTGCATCTAGATTTCCATTCCATCATTTGACGAGCACAAGTGGGGAAGAACATAGTCCTTTTCGTTAATGCATCATAAACATACCATGATATCATAGTTAGACCACTCTCTGGTTAGACTAAATGTTGTTGAAAGCTGTTTTGATGATGAGCGGTACTTGGCAATGACATGCGTACAAGTTAATTACATGTTGACTTATTGCACGCATCTAATGATCCTCAAACCATATTGATGTCATTCCAAATCTGATGTTAGTATAAACTATTGCTGCTTCTCATATGCACACCGAATATGCACCAAATAACACTGGTGTTTTTCTTCTGAAATCATATCTCATGATTTAACCACGCGCAGTTTTACCCTGAACTAGGTGACCGTTTCGTTTACATCATTTGATCTAGTTCTATTCCCAATAAATGCGAGTACTAAAACAGGAAATGTTAGAACACGCTCCCGGTAAAACAAACAGACAAACCGTCGACGGGAAATCCCGAGACGAAACTCGAAAGCCCACTTGGGAGAAGAGAGATTTTAAATTCTTTAAAAAAGGACATTGTACATCAATACAGCAATGTGGTATAGGTATACTACCTATGTATGACTAGAAGGTTTGTTGCTCATATATTGAAACAAATCGAATACAGTTTTTGTTCTGAAATGTGTATTGTTGGTCACGTGTTATTTTCCTTCACTTTTACTACATAATTACAACTAGTAATTACGACATAATTTTCTACATAATTACAACTAAACTCTTTTGCTTTGCGCATTTATTCCCAAATTTCTCTGTCAACAAAACGTTATTATTTTTCAACCGAATTTTCATGACATTTAGGAGAATGTCCGGAGAATGCACAAAGTTGTTGAAGTGCTTATATGAACCTGTATTCGTAACGAAAAGCAAACAATAAACTCTCCACGATGAAATTATCTCATAAATTCTCTTCGGATACACGATCTGACCTCGAAACAATACTTAGAGTCAGCCAGGTACTCGGTGATTTTATGGTGTGTCATATTCGTCTTCAATCACGGAAATCACTTTTGTGTGCAATGATTATTGCCTTGCTATGGCTCGGTGATGGAGGGTGGTATATCAAATAGTCTGCCCTTTGTGTTACACAATATTGGTGATACGTAGGTATATACCATATTTTCAAATATACATTCTGCTATATGTATATAAGTATATATCATTGACCGTTGGCAATATGGATCACAATAATTCCATGTTTTTGCAGTAATGCCACTTTTATTGAGACACCGCGTAATATATGTGATTTTCTTTCAGCAAATCTACGAACTTCTGTCATGAACATCACTGTCCTTTACATCACTACATTATTTTAGGAATTACACATACTTCTTTTTTCAACTCGTATGGAGGGGAATGTATCTACATGTATATGTAAGTATCTCATGATGACCGTATATGTTATTGTTTTTGGGGGTTTTCTGCGGGTTACTGTACTGCTCACAATCTCAAGAATGTGACAAATCGATAATTTTCTACTGCAGCTGACAAAATAACGTTTAGGGAAGCAGGTCACAGTCTAAATTGTGTAAGCTAGATTTTTTTCAGGATGCTCGAAACCAAAGAAAGATGTCAGATCAGCTTCAGGGCTGGTTAGATTATTGATTACCATTTTTTTTTATCAACTGTATCCCGCTATATTTAGTCACTATTGTCTGTTTATTTATTCATATCATTTTTACAAACTGATATGTGTCTTTGAGATATATCTTTAGTTCGATATATATTATGTTAGGTTCGTATAATGAATGAATTTATTGAACATCTGGAGTCGAAGCTAGTCTTAACAAAATAGTGATACTCGGAGGTAGTCCTAGCAATTGGCCTAAAATACCAAGAGGGGGCATTTCAAATTTACCACATGTTGGAAAATAAAACAAAAAATTAGGCCAAGGGCCGAAGATAGGTTACCGGACAATGTTTAATATTTTAGATGTTAGCCAGGTCACTGGTTAAATTCAAGGTCAAGAGAATATTCAGCATATATAACATTAAGCATATATCACGTCCACATTTGATTGCTAAGCTGGAAATTCAATAATCAGAAAGATATTAGCAATTTTGTGCTGTGGCCTTGAAAATGAAGGGGCAAAGGTCAAATTCAAGGTCATCAAAATATTCAGTGTATATTATTTTCTATATCATGTCCACAATTGATTCCCAAGCCATACAGTCAATAGAGGAGCAAGATATGAGCCAGTTTGTCCTTGGACCTTGAAAATGAGGTCAGAGGTCAAATTCAAGGTCCGAGAATATTCAGCATATATCATTTCCTACATGTCCACAATTGATTCCTAAGCTGTAAAATCGATAATAAGTGAGATATTAGACATTTTGTCCTGACCTTGAAAATGAGGTCAAAGGTCAAATTCAAGGTCATGACAATAATCTGCATATATCATTTCCTATATGTTCATAACTGATTCCTAAGCTGTAAAGTCGATAACAAGCGAGATATTAGCCATTTTGTCCTATGACCTTGAAAATGCGGTCAAAGGTCAAATTCAAGGTCATCAGAATATTCAGCATATATCATTTCCTATATGTCCACAATTGATTGCTAAGCTGTAGAGTCGATAATAAGCGAGATATCAGCCATTTTAAGCTCTGACCTTGAATTGAGGTCAGAGGTCAAATTCAAGGTCACGAGGACATTCAGCATATATCATTTCCTATATGTCCACAATTGATTCCTAGTCTCTAATCTCAATTTTAAGTGAGATATTAGGCATAATGTGTCCCATTATAAAGCATAGGAGAATTTAATATGGGAAAGTCCCATTTGGGCCGAGTTTGGGCCAAAATGGCCCACTTCGAGCGATTCAAGCGCAACGAAATTTATAGACATCATAGGGGTACATATGAGGAGTGTTATGTATCAAAACGAAAAAAAGTTACTGAACAGATTTTGAGAAAATGGCCACCAAAGTCCAAAATCAGGCATTTTTCGTCGAAAACGGCCGCCATTTTGAAAAAAATGCGAAAATAAAAAAACTAAAAAATACCTCCTTCCTGAATTATTTTTAAGTATTTTTGTGCAAAATTTCAGAAGAATTCGCCCGTAAACAAAAAAGATCAAAATGTGGACGACGACGACGACGGACGACAGACGACGGACGCAACGCCATGCCAATAGGTTATCGGACCATAGGTCCGGTAACCTAAAAACAACATCGCCAGAAAATGAGCGCCCCACTCAATAACTGCTCATGTCGGCACTGATGGTCAATATACATGTATTGCAAGTTGTATATTAAATCGCCAGTAGAAAAGTGATCAGTTTGAAAACATGGCTACTCCGGGTATCTTAGACTGATTGGTCTGAATATTGCTATAAGAAATTGGCTAGACAGGAGTTTCATATACCACATGAACTAATTCAGTAATTTTGACACTAATTAGCCGAACGCTAATGGCGAATGCCATTACTCCTATCATGAGGAAATCAATTATGCTTCGGTAGCATGTTTGAAAAGGCTCATTATCGCACTCTTCTGCACTAATATACTATACATGTATACTTATATTTGACTGTATAATTTTCCTGTGGGATATATGCTAATCAGCATATTTGATAGAATATACTAGTATCAAGTACCCTGCCACAACACAGTAGAAGGAAAATGGCGTGAAAAGATCTATCATTGTGAATGGCAATTGGCAAATGTAATTAATGTACTGTAGAAGATTGGACTTTGGCGACAGTCATGACAGGGTTCGAGCTAATTGGAAAGGACTCATACAATTGATCTCAAATACATCTCGAGTATCTTCATTTGACTTCAATCACTGGCATCATTGCCCAACAAGCCATTAATACAATTTCAAAATCCAAAAGCACATGATCTAGGTGTAAAAATTCAGCTAGGAATGTAACCGAATGTATTTTTGATACAATTACTAAGTGAATACTTTTACATTGGAATGGATACGTTAAAACAGGATGGTGATTGATCTGTTCTCAACAAGTACTTTGACAAATCGCCTTTAAAATTGCAGAATGTCCATCTGCTATCATCAAAACATCATGTGACATGATGTATCACACAACATGACTGCCGATATCTGACCATCAGAGGACAGTTTGTGGTTTGTATGTATATCAGCCTATGAATAATTTAGATGTATATTGTACTTGGATGCGCTTTTAGTGTATTACAATTCTGGGGACAGTTTGTTACAGGATCTCACTCAAACAAAATGCAAGGTCGGAAAAGTACGCAATGACTTTGTGGCGTGTTACCTTTTTGAATTGCGATCTATTATATATAATACTGTCTTTCCAGGATTCACCACTCACCACACAGAATAGTTATGATCCGGAGAATTATCAAGTCATCATTTAAACCCATTATGACCAGTTTTACCAATCCCAGTACTAAACATTACGATATTTGAAAATTCGATACACATTTAGGGGGCACATGGGTAATGCCCCTACATTTTCAAACCAACGAACCACTCACCTCCATGTCATTCATCCTGTCTGGTATCTATTAAATATAGCTAAACGTCTCATATGTACTCGTCAATACATACTCGTGTCATTTTAAGTATGAGCTTCAAATCTAAGATTGGCGTGGAAAAACAAACATACATGTAGTCCGCTTGTGTAAACCACATTTTGTGTGATTTTTAGACACGGAAGAACCAAACGAACCTCTCTTGCTGACATCATTTGTTTTAGTTCACTCCTTGTGAAAAGGTGAAAAACTTAAATCAGGAGATATCCGACAAATCTTCGGGTAGATCATCCATACAGAAGCGGTTAACTTTGTGGAAATTTGCCAGAATTTTTAACCCAAATACTCAAATTCATTTGCAGGAAGGGATACGAGTTCTTGGGCTACATTTTCGTCCTAGCGCAGTGGTGGGTGGTGATGATGGATGTTCAGATATAGAGGCATGAAGCATATTGTACAATACTAGTGCTTACGGTTGTATTTATGGTCACTCCTTTTTGTTGTTCAGGTATTTTTCAATATACACAATAACTGATAAAGTGTAAGTAATATGACTTTTTAAAAACAAATATTTATATATTACCACGGATTAAGCTTTCGAATTAAGCTTTTCTCAACTGTGAGAAAACTCTATAATATTATTCATATCTTTAAACTGCAGAATTGCCTTCATGGTTCATAAAAAAGTTTAGTAGATGTCTCTAAACTGGCATTCTTCTTTGAGTGACATTGTTTCGGGATAATATACACTGGGATGTCATGAGAGTCGTGAGGCCAGCTGTAAAATTCACCCTAGGTTATTCCAAACAATACTATTTTTCCATAAAGTTCCAAATGAACAATTTTAATTGAAAAGGTCGCGCACAGCAAATGGAACATAAAGTCAGGGTTTTTTTGTCTTAAGCCTTCAAAATGGTTATGATCAAACCAATTTTTGCCAAATCTGTGTGAGGGCATGTTTCGGAGATCCAGATGAAACTTTTCTCAACCAATGTCAGCCTTTTTTCCAATTTATCAGCTAGGAAGTCGATAGCTCGTCTGTAAAATTCATCCAAGGTTCGTCCAAACAATACTGTTATCCCAATCTTTTTGATTGAGAAGGTCGCGCACAGCAAATGTAAAAAGTCAGGGTTTTTCTTTGTCTTAAGCCTTCAACATTGTTATAATCACACCAATTTTTGCCCCATCTGTGTGAGAACATGTTCCGGAGATCCGGCTGAAACTTTTCCCAATCAATGTCAGCTTTTTTTTCTAATTTATCAGCTGGAAAGTGCCTAAACGTTTTGATGACTTTCGTACCTTTCTAGTTATCACTCAATAGTCAGGTTCTGCGTCAGGTTCGTCTGATCTTCGACTCGAAATACGCATAGGTTTGTTTGTTGGTTTGAGCAACACTTTTCTCTGATAGACATATAAGTACTAGTGCCCGGTAGTTACTGAAAAATACAGTAACCACAAATCACAGTCAGATGAAACCAACCCAGTAGCATTCATTTTTTTTATATGAGAACAGACATTGAATGGATATAAAGTTTCAGGTGTTTATTTTTCCATGATAAAACTATGTTTCAAATCTTCTGAGATAAATCAATCCTAACACAAGATATGTTCAAATAAACTCAGATATTGTGAAATAAACCAAGAATGTGTGAAAATAATTTACCAAGAGAGTTACACATTCCATTAGTAACTTCGTGTGAAAAAGGATCCGCAGACCACGTAGACTTTATTATGTATTTTTTCAGGTGTAACTGTACTGGTAACATTTTCGGGAATGTGACAGATCGATAAACTTTTCCTACAGCTGGCAAAATATTGTTTTTAAAATCAGGTCATGACCTATGTTGTGTAAACTTGATTTTTCCTGGTACTCAAAATGTTGGATTAGCTTCAGGGCTTTGGGATTGATTGACTTCCAATAGTCAGTCTGATGTATGATCAGCAGTATTGATCGTAACAGGGGGCAGGTTCCGTGAAGAGAGCAGTATACAACTAGACGTCAAGGCTTATAGATGCATTGGAGGCATTTCGGTGTAGATACTAATTTATAACATGTTTGCCACGAATTGTGTGCCAAACAAACAAAATGCTGACTCAAAAAAATCTGGGTCAGGGTCTGTTTCACTGTACAACGCACTTTTCCCGAGATATCGACGGAAATGAGAAATAACCGACTCAGCAAAAAAATTTCGGGTCAAAATTCATCCTCAAAACCATGAGACATTTTTTTACTAGGGCGACGAGTCCGAAAATAACGTCTGTTCCACTCCGCGATGCACCGTTTCCGAGATATCGACGAAAGCGAAAAATTCAGACTGAGCGAAAAAATTAAGGTCAAAGGTCAACGTCTAGGGCGAGGAGTGCGAAAATAACGTTCGTTTGGCTATACGACACACCATTTCTGCCGTAATGCCTTATTAACAGCTAACAACTTCTATCGGCAGGCCATTCAGCACATTCAGATCAAACCAGTTACCTGGTGATTACATCAGAAAGGGTTTGCAACAAACAATGGATGCACATTCGTTGGATAACAATCAGTGGGGGTGGAAATTGCAGGTCATGCAGCTGCAACTGTGTATAAATAAACACACCGACATAAGATAGACAAATTTGCATTTCAAGATAGTTGTTTGTTGTTAGATTCCAGTCCAGGTTTACATAGTCACACTGTGGTAATACTTTTCCGACGTCTGCTAGGGTTCCTCTGGATTGTTCCTGATTTATCAACAAAACCTCACGGTTTGGTGCACAAAATGTCAGTTCATAATGTTTACATAACAAATAATATGTCATAATTCTCAATTGTCAGAGAGAAAGAACTAACAGAACTGATGTCACATATGTCCAAAAGTAATAAAGAGAGCATTTGTAATACTTCACATCAAAGAATGACCTTTGTGTTGCCGTACATCCAAAGGTACTAATATTCGGCATATAAACACATCGAAATGGATACAAGACACGTTTTGTTAAAAGCCAACTGAGCAATAGTGTCATTATCATCGTTCGAGATTTCGTGGAGTAATTTTTTTTCAATTTGAAACTCAGTTGTATACTAATTCCATCAGGTGTACAGTAGAAACAACTACATTTAACACACTGTCTGCCCCTGATGACACCAGTGTGTCTTTGGATAAACTATTTGGTCGGGCTTTGTTTCTATTCCAAAATGTTCTATTTTTACGTTTGTTTTGGGCATCATCAAAATCTGACTATTGGTTGTGATAGATTGATACTTACATTCACAATAACAGTTCAACAACAACAACAAATATCGCTGACCTGATATTCTGGGAGCTCGATGAAACTGATTTCTGTCCTTCAAGTTGTGGAGAAAAACAGAAACGAACAGCCAAATCTCCGAAAAAAGAGCAGCCCAACCTGAAAAAGTAGACTTAATGTAGTTACTTCTTTGTGATTGCTCTCTTGATATGTTCTAGCAGATAAACACATTATTTGTATGCATTCAAAACCAAATATACTTTGAAATTGTTTGAAGTACATATGTGTTTAATGTTGTTTATACCATTATTCTGTGTTGTGATAACGCCTTATCATGGAAAATATTCAACTGCGTGGTGGACCCTCTAAAACATGTTTGATTTGATTGAAATTTTGCATGCAGGTATTACCCATATACTTGCAATTGTATTGGAATTGATTGAAATTAGGGACAAGCTGGTATTACAATTCTATGATTTTGATGGGGCCCTGTGTGCACCCTACTATACGACCTCAAACAAAACTCCAGGTCGGAAAGGTATGCAGTGATTTTATGACGTATCACATACGTATTCACCACTCACCACACAGAATCGATTATATCGGAAAAAAATCATTCCGCCATCATTCAACAAGCACACGTCATAGACCTCAATTATTTTGCTAAACAGTACGGTCAAGTATAGTGATTAAATTAAAACAAATAAAGGAGACGTACGAGTGATGCTGCTCCTTTACACCAATTCACCACTAGCCCCAAATATGTCTGATACCAATTAAATATTTCTGAATGGGCAGGCTAGTTATTATACATAATATGCGATCGTCAATACATATTCATGTCATTTCAATTCTGAGTTTTCAACATCTGAGGGGGGCATGGTATAACAAACATACATGTACATGTAGTCCGTATGTGTAAACCCCACCTTTATGTGAATTTTTAACACAGAACGACACTGAACCGTAACCTCTAAGCGAACCGGTTTTGCTGACATCATTTGTTTTAGTTATCTCTGAAATAAAGAAAAATTGAGAACATACGTGTAGTCCGCATGTGTAAACCGCACCTTTTTCTGTGTTTTCACACACCGAACTACACTGAAATGTAAAAACTAAGCGAAACGGTTTTGCGGACAGCATTTCTTTTATTTATTTCCGGAAGAATAGGTAAACACTAAAATGAGGGTACACCCATTCGCCTTTCGAGAGAAAATCCCACAATATTTTTCACATCTCTAGATTTGCCTTCATGATTCACAACGAGTTTAGTAGATGTCTCCAAACTGGTATTCTTCATTGAGTGACAATGTGTTTTCCGGGATAATTAATATATGTATATTGGGACGAAATGGAAGTTGAAAGGTGCACTGGTTGCCACTCAACAGCTTTCGGGTCAGGTTTGTCCGACAGCAACTCTTTTCTGTGAAAGACATATAGCAACTGAAAATATTGTAGAGAAAGCCGGTCTAGTAGCATTTAAGTATGTGTATATCAGGACATACACTGTGATGGAGTTCAGTCTTAGTGTTTACTGTTTCAAGTCTTATGGGACAATTAAATCTTAACACAAAATATTTCCGATATTATAAATTAAACCAAACATGTGTGGCGATAATTTACTTTGAGAATCACACATACTGTTACTTAATTTGTGTGAAAAGGAATCCGCAGAATACGTATAATTTAGCATTTCTTTTTATATTTCAAGGAGTAACCGTACTGTTAACATTCTTAGGAATGTGACAGATCGATAAAATTTTGCTACAGCAAGCAAAATATTGTTTTTAAAATCAGGTCATGACCATGTTGTATAAACTTGACTTTTCCATGGTACTCAAAATGTTGGATTGGCTTTTGGATTAATCGATTTCCAATAGTCAGTCTGGTGCATAATCAGCAGTATTTATTTTACAGGGGGCAGGTTCCGTGAAGACAACAATATACAACAATAACCCACAACTTTGATGGGCAGCCCCCCATTTAGCACATTCAGATCAAACCAATCACCTGGCATTTACATCAGAAAGGGTTTGTAACAAAACAATGGATTCACCATCGTTCGTCAGCAATCAACAGAGAAGGAAGCTGCAGATCATGCAATCATCAGGTGCAAATAAACACACCGGCATAGGATATTAGTACACTGCAGTACACTGCCAAATGTCAGCCAGGGTTCACCTGTGTAGTGTTTGATTCATCAACAAAACATCACGACTTGATGATTATTTAGACGTTCAGATGCAATTCTGTGGTTTCCGGTTAGTTTCCATGTGGGTTCTTATTTGATCATTCATTCGATTATATTCTTACCCTAAACATTTCAAACAAGACACATCAAACGTACTACAACTACTCACGACTCATGCCCACAATTGTTCGCAGAAATATATCTCATTAACATAACTCAGTAGCTGTTTAGCTAGTGATCAGGTTATGTTACATGATTTAATTTGATTGTTTACTACAGAATTGATTCCAGTGTTGATCCACTCAAATATACAGCGGGAACGGATTCATATTACACCCCATCCCCTTCCTTGTGTGTTTGTGGTGTTTAGACGATACATATATTTACCTAGTTCGTGTTTGTATGTTTTACATACCGAATAGTATGCCCCATTTCTTCATTCTCTTGAGAAGGGCTAACAGATGATACATATGTCCATAAGTAGTACGGTGTGTATCTGTAGCACGTCACACCAATGATTTTTGTTTGTCTTGAAGTACATCCAAAAGTACCAATTTTTTAGGCATATAACACATCGGAATGGATAGGAGAAAATTTTATTAAAAGCTAACTGGGCAATAGTGTCTACCGACACTATCATTGTTCTAGATTTAGTGGAATCAATTTTCAATTTGAAAGTACACAATAACAGTTCAACAACAACAACAGATATCCTTGACCTGATATTCTAGAAGCTTGATGAATATGATTTCGTCATCTGCTTTTATGTTGTGTGTTGCTCAAACTCAACCCTTACTCTTTTTCTCGAAATACTACTAGTATGTCGTTGTAGACTTCATTTCGAGATCCAGTGTCATAACCTCGTCACTCATAGCTAATTGACAAGTGTATGGTACGCCTCCAGGCGTCAACGGTTCATGGTCATTGACGAACCCTGACAACCCTTCTGACAAATTGTGTGACGTCAGACTAATGCCTGAAACAGGATGGCAAGATGTTCGAGGGATGTGTAGTAGCGCTTCTAGCAAGAAACACGAGCTCTTTTCTCCTAAGAACTCAGCAATATTCAAAGTAAGCAATCCTGTGGCTCCCTGTAATGAATACATATATAGAGCCAAATTATGTACGATGTAATATTACAATTGTTATAATTGAGGTGTTTTTTCTGTTCTCGAAATTGAATATAAAGGCAAGTTGATTACGATATTTTTTTGAAAACTTTGAGAATATGTTTGGGTTTGTTTCGGATTTCTAAATTGTTTTCATAGGTTGTTGGGCAGTTGTATACTAATTACATCAGGTGTACAGTAGAAACAACTACATTTAACACACTGTCTGCCCCTGATGACGCCACTGTGTCTTTGGATAAACTATTTGGTCGGGCTTTGTTTCTATTGCAAATATTGTATTTTTCGTTTGTTATTGGCATCATTAAAATCTCACTGTATTGTTGGTAATAGATTGATACTTACATTCATACCACTGAGTCGGTGTCACTGCTGGCGAACGTTAAATCTGTCCCCGAGGATACCATCAACTCAGTAGCCTTCGGGCTTGTGATTAGGTACTTATGTACTTGTCATATATCTGTTCCATTGGGTTTGTTTCGGATTTCTAAATTGTTTTCATAGGTTCTTGGGCAGTTGTATACTAATTACATCAGGTGTACAGTAGAAACAACTACATTTAACACACTGTCTGCCCCTGATGACGCCACTATGTCTTTGGGGTAAACTATTTGGTCGGGCTTTGTTTCTATTGCAAAATATTGTATTTTTCGTTTGTTATTGGCATCATTAAAATCTCACTGTATTGGTGGTAATAGATTGATACTTACATTCATACCACTGAGTCGGTGTCAAAAATTCTTCCCAAATTCGAAATTGTCACCCGACGGGGGATGGGGAAGACAGGCAGAATTGCCTATCATCATGGACCGTCGTTAAACAAATCTGATTATTATTATGTCACTGCTGGCGGACGTTAAATCTGTCCCCGAGGATACCATTAACTCAGTAGCCTTCGGGCTTGTGATTAGGTACTTATGTACTTGTCATATATCTGTTCCATTGGGTTTGTTTCGGATTTCTAAATTGTTTTCATAGGTTGTTGGGCAGTTGTATACTAATTACATCAGGTGTACAGTAGAAACAACTACATTTAACACACTGTCTGCCCCTGATGACGCCACTGTGTCTTTGGATAAACTATTTGGTCGGGCTTTGTTTCTATTGCAAAATATTGTATTTTTCGTTTGTTATTGGTATCATTAAAATCTCACTGTATTGGTGGTAATAGATTGATACTTACATTTTTATCGACATTCCTGTTTTGAGCAATAATCAAGTATTGCAAACCTACGTCTATAGCCTATCTCATCATGGTGATTCTGTGCATATATTGGTCTCAGGGTTTGGCAGTGTGGATATTACAGCCGGGTTCACAAGCGGGATATAATACGCTATATCCTATTGTATGCTATAACTCAGATGGCTGAATGTCCTGGCATATTCAGATTGCTTTAATTATAATGCTAATTGCATAACTCGGATTTTGACCACTTGACTTCGTGACTTTCTTCCATGGGTTCTGTCATGGAAAATAGGATGATCTGTGTGACGTTTCCTTCAAAATCTACTGTATTTGTGGTAATAGATTGATACCTACATTGTACACATTAAGCAGGTTAAAAATAAAACCGGGGCACAAGTGAGAACGGGTCCTGAGCATAATTATTTGTCTGTTTTGTTATGCAGTATAGTTCCGATTTTATAATCAAAATTTTCCATGAAATATTGATCGTTTGTGCCTTTTTTAGCATTTGTATCAAGACACTCTGAAAGAATGTACTGTTTCTGACTGTGGAAAATGGTAGCGTGATGCTTGGTTTCTAAAATCAGAGTATCACCATCGTGGTAATATGGATCACATTATATCAATGTGTTTTGCGACACTGCCACTTCTCTTTGCGAAACCCTTGAATATGTTTAGTATTCTAATCAGAACATCTACGGCATGGAATCGTTTGCGATAACGATCCCTTTGTAATAGCGATATTGGTGAAATAACATTATTGATTTTGTTAGCAAGATTGATTCCTGTACATAGGATGGTTTTGGTCAATTCAGGAATTACAAATACTTCGCTTGTTCAATTCATATGAAAAGGAATGTATTTATTGTTCTTATACTTTTTTGTGGGTTACTGAATTGCTCTCAATCTCTGGAATGTGACAAATCGATGATTTTTTCCTCTGTAGCTGACAAAGTAATATTTCGGGAAGTAGGTCACGGTCTAAATTGTGTAAATTTTTTCCACTTTACTTGAAAGCAGGAGATGTCAAATTAGCTTCAGGGTTGATTTGACTTGTTGATTTCCATTAGTGCTTTTACTACCGTATTCCTTTTCTATATTTTATTTATATTATCAGCCCATATATCCGTTGAATTTGACATGTAATATGTATGTTTGATATATTTTGAAATATATATCCTCAGTTAGATATATGTTATGTAAAGTTAGTATAATGTAATATACAGATAATAAACTCCGTCATATTGTCATATGTTCATGAAGGGCACACAGCTCTTGAACTGGGATTTACACCATTTAGGAGGACTACCTTTACTCCCGTAATGAAGAAACCATAATGATATTGCTCATTATCAAGTGTGATAATCAGCAATATCAATAAGTGTAAACCAATATCATACCGCTTACTGATATTGCTCATTATCACCCATATCTTCATTAAGGTACTGTTATACCTGTATAGACCATTGCATAAGCATTTGTTGACATATGTGATATTGGCTCGATGAAGAAGGAAGTTTGCACAGGCACTTTTCCTGTGAGATATATACTAATCAAGATCATTTATACAATGGACTGGCATTAATTACCTTGCCATAGCACAGTAATTAGACTGTGGGAAACGGCTTTGTATTGTGAATGAAAATTGACAAATTTACAGGTATTACGTGACAGGTATTATCCCACAGTAAATGGTATCATAGAACTGATCCCACATATCTCACCTCGAATATCTTCATTTTACTCTAATCATTGGCATCATCGTCTAACAAACAACCCACTAAAACAACCCAAAAGTGCATGATATAGGTGCATGTCAACACAAAGAGCTACAGACATAATTATGGTACTCAGTACATAGCGGTAACAGTAGATTCTATGTTTTATTTGGTATTTCTTAATTTTATTCGTAGTGACCAAAGCATTATCGATGTCATTACGATGCGTTGAGTATGAGCTCGAATGAATGTATATAGCTTGTGATCGTACTGTCCACTTTTCGTATAAACACATGACTCACATGAAGTTATACAGTCCATAGGTTCAAATAAGCCCATGCAAATAGCCTATCGGGATGCACCTGGGGCCACAAAACAGAAGATATATGTGGCAGTTAGCCAATCGTTAGGCAATTGAGGTAATATGTGTTTTATCTGCATCGAGATGGATGTGAATGGAGGCGAAATTCCATATTATTCACTGTGATCTGTGAATAATATATAGGATTAGGTCAAAAAGTATTATGGTTCTGGTTAGGCGCGCGCGTCACTTGACACTCGACGCTATATTTTTTTAAACAATTTTTGTTGTTGTTGCCCTTGAAACGCGTGCACCATTTCCTAACAGAATTCTTTTTTTTTTTAGTAAGTTGACATCCGTACGCCGATTTCGGTGAGATATTGATCGAGTCAAATGGTCCTGAGAGTCTTCAACATTGTAAAAATAGATGTATGGTTTGAATATGGTTGGCTAGATGGGCCATATTTGACCACATTATTCCTGAGCAGCCAATTCAAGGGTGAAAGAGGGAGAGAGAGACGAACATTTGTATACATGTAAAATATAATATTATTAAAAAAAAAAAACACTAGCTGATCTCTTCTTTCAACTGGATATGATACATCACATATACTATGATGATTGATCCGTGCTGCACAAGTATTTGAATTGTGACCAGATAGTATGCTGAATGTCGATTTGTTATCATCAAAAAATTATGTGACATCATGTATCACACATAATGAGGGTTGGTATCAAACCTTCAGGGGACAGTCTCTGGTTTGCATGTATACCAAGCTGTGGATAATTTCGATGTATATCGTACTAGCTGTTGGTCAAAGGCACTTCTCTCCTACTGACATTGTAGGAACAGTTTGAATAATTTTGCATATTATGTTGGGTTTCACTCGAACAAAACAAAACCCAAGTCAAAAGTCATGTTCTGTTCGTGACAATTCCATATCGGTGAGTATAAATTACATAGGTGCATGCCAATTTATGATGTACCATTCAAACCTAGTTATTTTGTATCTGAAGTATGAATTGGTTTTCTGTTGTAATGTCTGATTGAAAAACAATACAACACGCAAATGTCTGCACGAATTGTGAAAATGACACCCCAAATGCTGATCTAAATGTGTCCGTGAAAGACAATCCACCACATAATTGTCTGCATAAATTGTAAAAACGACGCTCCATATTACACTTAGCAAATGCTATATATTTGAGATGATCTCATATAATTTAAATCGTGTTTCATCATAAACTATTTATATTTCGTGATTCGTTGTTATGAAATAAGTTGTGCCATTTTAATGGACTGATGTTTCATATGACGTTGGGAACTGATTTTTTTGTTGGAATGTTGATAAAAAGTGCCAAAATTTTCAGTGGCGAGTTTGTATTATTTTAGTGTATTGGCAATGACGCAATAACAATGACTTGATTTCAGATGAATTTCATTTTTACCGATCAAATATAAATGGCCGCCACACAGATTCAAGCAACAATTGAAGCGATTCAAGGGAAACGAAATTTATACACATCACTAAGGTACATATGGGGAGTCTAATGCATGAGTCAGATTTTGAAAGCGACTGGAATATATTCGTATAATCCTGGAATATCTGCAGAGGTATGTGTAGTGCAATTGGAGCAGTAAGTTGAAATAAAATGTGCACTATTTCAGCAATACATGAGGAAAAGCTATCCATTTCGCTCCACGGCGCACCGGTTCCGGGATAAGCAGGACAACTCAAGAGGACTCAGTGAAAATATTTTCAGGCCCTAGACAAAGGTCGTTTAACGGATTGATCCCGTAAACCAAAAACGTTCTTTATGGGTAATATATGGAACTCCAGGCAAGATGCCTGAAGACTTTTCGAGGAATCATGCGGGAAAACGGACCAAAAATTTCATCACATGTCATCCCCATGGACCTCGGATCCCGCTGCAAAACTGTACAGCACATCTAAAAAATATGCTCGAGCATTGGTGAAAAATTGAAGACAATGCGTTTAGGTGTTCTCAAATTTTCAGGAAGAAACGAAAACGACAGGAGAGAAAGAAGAATTCCAGCAAAACTTTAGAGGCATTCCTTAGTTACGAAATGCACGCTTTGCCGATATCATGCCATGCAAGTTAATTAGGGAATGCATTTTCGTCCATTAGGAAACAATGATTGATTACCCCTGAGCATATAAATGCAGAAACGTGTGATAACGAGTCATTCACGTACATGTTGCGAAAGGTATAATTGGTTTCTTCATAATAGGAATAATGACATCCGCGCTATTGGTGAAGCCTCGGGTTGGAGAGTCAGGTTCCCCAACCCCATACATGTATGACGATATCACGGAAAATAAATTATGAGAGTAATCTGTATAACTCGATTTGTGTTGAAATTATTAATGTCAGTGGTAAATGAAACTCTTACATGTATCCTTACAATATTTTAAAATAATTGGGATAAAGCTATTGATATTGGAATATTCTGTGATGAAATGCACCAGACAGGTTATTGGGAATCAATCAATCTAAACAGTCCTGAAGGTAATCCGACATTTCGAGTACCAGGGAAAAATCACGTTTACACAACAGAGGCAGTGACCTGTTTCTAAAAACAATATTGTGCCAGCTGTAGGAAAAGTTTATCGATCTGTCACATTCCTGAGAATGTTAACAGTACAATTACCCCTGAAAATTTATTATATCCTAGATTGGTTCATGCACAAAAACTTGGACCATAATTGTATCCTAGAAATGTAAGCACCTCTATCCGTTCCGTGTCTGTTCTGTTATAAACAAATCTGAGGTACTTGTCTGGTTGTGTCTATTGATCAATACTAGTCCATTGTATTAATGACAATATCATGTCTCATGAGATGAATTGATAACATTGCGAAAATATCATATAGTATGCAAATGGTGATATACCTACGTATGAAATTGGAATGGACAGGTAAATAACATATCAATAGAGGGACGTGTAATAATGAGACGTTACTGCCCATGTTACCTGAGGCACAATTTGAGTAATAGCATTCGCCTTAATTGGAGTAGCCCTGGGCTGAAAGGCGTGTGTCCCCAAAACCATATGAAAATACCACCCATCAGAAATGCTGCGATGAGCTGTTGAATTTGGCTGATTTGTAATAATATTTACGAATAAGCTAGTACCTATGATATGTGAAAATCCTGACTAGCCGAATTTTCTATGTTTGAAATAAAGTCTAAAAACTCTGGAATCCAGTAAATCTACTATTGAAAATCAATTCATCCAAAAAACCCTGAAACAAATCAGACATTTACTCTTGGTTTAGAGTACACTCGAAGAATCGCGTTTACACAACGAAGACCATGACCTGCTTTCCAAAACAATATTTTGTCAGCTGCAAGTAAATTTTATCGATCTGTTACATTCCTGAGATTTCGAGCATTACCATAACCCTGAAAACTTAAAAACAAATCACATTTAAATACATTCCTTCCCACATGAATTTTATAAAGAAGTATAGATAATTCTTATGGTAAATTACAATAATTTTGATCCAGATGTACCTCTATTGAATTATACATAACATGTATTATTCCAACATACACCTGGTCTAATACATAGTCTCCACGTTTGTTTTAAGGAGAAACGCTTTGTCAGCATCCAGTCTGAGGAATTGAAACTGGAATATTACGATATTTTGGAGTCTGATGTCCCTGCACTATCTACATTCTAATGCAAATTGAGGTGGAAGAATCACTTCAGATTCTGTGATAGCAAGACCGCTTCTACGTTTTGTTTGGTGAAAAGAGGTATTGCCAATTGTGTGCTCAGACCTGCTTGAGATATATCTGTACATTCAATTATGATTTGTGTAGGTTCTGAGTACTATCTGGGGGAAGATGTGCCTGATGCGCACAATGGCAATAACATAGTTCAATGCAGTTGTGTAGTTCATGGTCAAAGAACCTACTTGATCAACTCTGTCAGGGACATAGGAATGAATGTAATATGAATTGTATTATGAAAGTTTCATCAGTGGGTGGTATACAGGTATGAAAAGCAAAAAGTGTAGTGACAAAAGTTCGTTTACACTTGAATATTACCAATTATTGTGTAACATGTAAAGTGAGCATACTCCATTCGATATATCGAATTCCATCGCTCATGACCAGGCAATAGCATATATGTATATGAATGTAATTACTTTGACTGCAGACAAATATGACCCGAGATAAAATGATCTTTGACCTGGCGTTTTGTTCCGGGGTCAAGTCATTTAATCGGCACCGATTAATCGTTTTATGAGACAATTTCATTGTGAATTTTTTTTTGCATTTTTCCCTTTGTGTTGCAAGTACGTAGACTCTATTTAGGATGACCACTTTCAACAGCAGCGTGCACTCTCGATCAATTTGTCGTGATATGAGAATACATATTCAACAAAAATGTTTTTTTCGAGGTATTGATGGTGGAATATGTAAATATATCCACATAGCAAGCAAGTATTACTTGCGTTTATTTGCTGAATAAATGTCATGACTCGGTGCTCATAGCGTCAAAATTACTGAAGGAAAGAGTAACCAATTTTAGGTTTGAAGAAATATATTAAATATAATTTTTTGTGAAAAAAAGACCGCACAAGACGCCAGAGTGAAACTGTGAGTTCGTCGAAAAAAATTAAATAAAGAATAGACACAAACGATAATAACGCAAGATATGTGGTTAACGGACGAACAGATGTGAATCATTAATGTGAATAATTGTTTTCAGGAATGCAACGGGAAGACGTAAGTCACATCAAATAGAGTTTAGAGGCGTTCTCCATGATCTAAATCTAGCTTAGAAGACGTTATGGTGAACGATTATATGAAAAAGGAACACAAAGCAGCTTCAATAGCCGGGAGTCGAACCCTGGACGACCCAGAATAGCTAGATTTGTTTTTTAATGACGCTTGGATGAAATATGGATTAAAACTACGTTCGGTGATTTTTCCCTCCCAGTTCATGGAACTCCCCATAATGTATATACCCTGGTATTATAGTGAATAAGTTTCGTGGCCCTGGAATCGCTGTTTTGTGCGTGGTGGCCAGTAATTTGAGTTGATTGAAACAATTATCAATTATGTGCTTGTGTCTACTACGAACCTGATTCATGTATCCACTGATAATGAACAATCCATATATTGTGATGGGACGTATCATCTATCAACTGATAATGAAAAAATTATGATAAACATGGGGAAACAACGAGCATCTATATTCTACAGTTTTAATTTTTTCGTAAGCAATTAGATCACATTCTTACGTTTATTTTTATTTTGCTGTAAACTTAGCAGAAATGTATCACACAGGAAATTTTATCTCCTCACTTTTTCTACACCCATTTTGAATACCGTCAGTATAAGTAGATGAGAAAACGAATACTCCCTCTAAGGGAGGCTAACCAGTCATTTAGAGTAAAGGCATGACAACACCAATCATATTGCGTCATATCCCTCACAGTCAGAGAATTCCCTATTTTGAAAACGGGGGATGCCCTTGATCCCCCGCAGAATGGTAGGGGATATTTTGCTATGGCTATGAGCTGGTTGGCATTGCACACGAACAGTTTCAAGACCACAGCACGCACAGAACGGATCGGACAACGAACAATATATATGGGTTGTCAGGCATGAAAATCAGTCGTTTTGAAGGGGTACCCTCAGAATTCGAGCTGTAGCAAAAAATCCAATTTATCAACATATATTTTCCTTACTATAGTGAGATGAGGAAATGAATTGGCTAGGTTTGTATATAAGCTGCTAAGGTTCATCTTGTTCTGGGACGGAGCTATGGAGAATTGAATTTGGGCTTTTTAGAATTGTTTTGTACGGCCGAAGGAATTAGTGAAATCTGTCCTATACTGGTTTGACGTAGCCTCTTGCGACTTGACTTTCAATTAAGCAACAGATGTTTTTGACAAAATCTGTTAACAGATTCTTCATCTTGCTAAGTGCAGTTTGTATCAATGCCAGCATGACAGATGTAGTTATCCGAGGGCCTCCCAATACTGCCGAGACGGGTAGTAAGGACAATGAGTTCGCTCAAACATGGCCTCCAAACATTGTTGTGGATGGTAAATGTAGCACCCAGGCGATGCCTAAGGATGAAGTTGTACGCAAGAGCATGTCACGCTACGCCTTGCGATGAAGCGTGTCTGAAGTTGTATACAAGAGCATGTCTGAAACAAACTTAATCCAAGGGTACAAGATACTCAAGTTGGCCGTCAACAATCCCATAAGAGAGAGAAAAAAACCAAATCTATAACGATTACTGTGACTTCTGACTAGTGATTATAATAGTTAGAAGGCTAGTTCCAGCCAAAAAGTAATCCCATGAGGTTTCCATTCAGCCCTATCTTGGTTTTGATGAGTCATACTTAATCCTAGCAGGCTTTGAGAGAAGGACGAGCTGAATTTCCCTTATAATGATATTCAGTCAGTGGCTGACTTTGACAGTCAACATGGAGGACATTGTAGTTCTCGTCTTTTGTCATTTGCACCGCTTACTGAGGGCTCTACTCCAGACGGTCTCTCATGAGAGGATGACTGGGACTCCAAATCAAAGGAGAAAGAAAATGAGGAAGAGGGGGAATCGCCTAGTAAAATGGCTCTGAATCGTGGTTTTGATCCCTAGGCATTGTCTTCATACAGACTGTGGGCCCTAATCCACAGCTAAAATGGAGTACTTCACTGAGTTCTTGTTGGATGAGGCAATACAAAATGTTGTCTTTAATAAACATGTACAATAACGCGAGACAATGACCTTTTTAGAGCTGAACGATGCGACCTTGGTGTTATTGCCGCAAGCGTCCAAACCTCATGCTTTACTTTGATAGTAGTTTTCATCGGGTCCACCGGAAGATGCTCGACGCCATGGGACATTTGAGTGCGCATTTGGAAGTCGCTAGCAAGGTGGGATTCCTGTGATGTGAAAAAAATCGGTTGTCCCTTGTAGAGCAGACAGTGTTAGTGTTAGGGCAAAGAAATGTAATCATTAACTTCAACAGGCAGACTAACATTTTCAAGGGCCATGAAAAGGCCTCTAAACTTGTCCAGACCAATACGTCAGTTCTTGAAAAAAAACCCGATGTTTGATAAATCCTTCTACACGGCTTCGTACAAGCGGGGCAAAGGCCATAGTATGATAACCAGATAACCAAAAGAGGGGGCCAGTCAGGCAGATGGTTCTTTCGAGGGGGCTGAGAAACAACATACATTTTGTAGCCCCAAAACCAATGCTATAAGAAAATCTCTAGTGCGATCAACTCCCAGTTGAATCAGTTGAATCGCAACACGAACTTAGGTATTCGGCTGCTACAAAACATGGGATTTGTCACGTACTGGAAGTATGTGGTCATTCGATGCCCTATATGGAGTATCTGGGCTTCATAGTTGATACAAAATCCATGACATTGTCGTTGCCAACCGACAATGCCCTTAAAATCCAGGCCAACGCCCAGGAAATGCTTCATCCAGAGCTCGATGAAATGATAGGGTTGCTGACCTCGTCAGTTCTAGCAGTCATTCCTGCGCCAATACATTACAGAAATCTCCAAATGTTATGGTCAAAAGCTCCCTTGTATGTGCGCTCTAATTAATGAATAAGTATTAAATTTATTCATCAGTTTGAACTAATAATGGGTTGAACTGCATAATTTTACCCGTGAACTCTGCTGAGAAGGACGAATAACCATGACAACAGCTTAAGATACGGTAAGCTGACACCAGCACATGTTTTTGGCATTTTCGGTCAAACATGGTACTATTAACACTGTAATTTCGAATATACTTTTTGTTTACTCGCACTAAGTAAATACTGTATCTGGCTGAAATTAGGTTTCTGTCACAGCAAAGCGGCCCACTACGTATGAAAGTTGTTGCGCCAGATTTGCAGGTTATGTGAAATAGTCCATTATACTTATCATGGGATTATGTATCAGTCATATCATCATATATCATCATGGTCCATGCATGCCAGAGGCACATACTCTCAAATTATTTAAATGACATATTTAATGACATCAGCAGCATAGAATATCACTCAATAACTCATCTAACATGCGAGTATATATTGTCAAAGCCCAACCTGTTACCAGACATAATTTATATACGTCGGTGTATAATCCACACATGTTCCTCTTTTACTACACGACAGAAGAATGAAAATGTCACCAAAAATGACAAGTCATGCAATTTGTAACAGTCAACAGCACTGCACTTCGTACTAGCACTGCATATAACACTGCATATGCAAATACTCGAATGTTGTTATATATGAGCAGTAAAACATGAATCGCTTGGTCTAACGCATGAAAACGGGAACAGCAAGGGCTGTTCAGAATGACTTACCTTTTCCTAATACAGTCCCGAAATCATCAGCATTTAACACAGTGTGAAATCGAGTAACATATACGCGAGCTACAGTGACTTTTCAGTTATTCACCGACTGAAAAACATGCACACCAAAGACTGTATTCTGGTGGTCTGTTATCACCCGTAATTATGTGTGATGTATCACGCCACATGATGTTTTGATAACAGATCGGCATTCAGCAAATAAGCTGATCATGATTTGTTAGGGTACATGTCTAGCACATATCTGTCATTATAATGGCTGTAATATACCCAGTACAGTAAACACGTCATCTGCTCTTATTGTATGAATTTGTTTATTTTGGAATGACATGTACATTACATTTATAAACGAAAATGAACAAGTTATGACAAGTACCCAGCCCTCAAAGGACATATGTATTTGTGACTCACTTGAATTATCCATTTCAACATCATATATTCCAGCAACATTTGTATGATCAAACTTTGTTCTATTTTGGTAGCAAGGAAATAATATAATACTTTACATCAATAGCTGAAATAGTACTGAGAAATCGATTCCTCACCGATTTCTCACTGTCATGACATGATACATGTAAAGTGAGAATTTCAATGAACAGGCAATTATTATCACCATATATATCTCACATTTCACAACAAACTTCAGAGAAACATGTTTTCCATGTTAATAAGATGCCTCAATTTTGTACCGCTACCGTAATATTATAGTATTATGGCTTTATAGCAGTGGAAGGACCGCCGCAGAAGTGATGACCTCTGCACAGACGATACCTCCGCAGAGGTTGACGGTCAGACTCCGAAGCTAACCAACTCCGGAGCCGGTAGAGTGCGATGTCAGGGAACCTTTACCTCTGCATGGACCCGGCATAGGACGAGATCGATGTTAGATCTGGAGCTCAACGTTAACGCAGGGTCTTAGTCTAAACCTAGACCGAGTGTAACCTTTCTATATTATAAAGCCCGGTGACTTAGTACTGTATTGCCTATTTTTTGTAAGGGATAGGGATGCAGTATTATTCGATCGTCGTATATTGGTAATCAAACCTGTGTCTTTGAATTTATGTCTTCAGCACTTTTCTCTAGCCAGAGAAGTACTATGGAATTGCGGACGTTTCACCAATAATTGTCTATGGCGTTCAGACAAATAACTAACTGCACTAACTGCACAAGAACTATACGAAAAATAAACACAATGACAGAAAGCAAACAACACACAGCATCACGGCATCAAATCGAAGTAAATGGCTACAATATTATGTATATCCAGGTAAAATCCCCAAAAAACATCACTCTGTTTTGTGAATATTGATTTGGAATTGTCTCAGGTACTTCCTGATTCGTTCTTAAATGGGCTATTTGTAATCATATGAACACATATAAGGTCATGTTGTTAGTGGGCGGTCATATTTGTACAACAAATGGATAGTATGTCCACGAGCTATATAATTTCATTCCAGCTCATACTCAAGGCATTTCAACAGCAATGACAAGGTGTCATATGATTTTCATAACAAAAAACTACATATCCGAAATATATCAGTAGCTGAAAGCATTTTTGTCTATGTTTGTTTTGTTAATTGTTGCAAGTTATAGTGCTTTGGTCACTTCAACAGCAATGACAAGGTGTCATATGATTTTCATAACAAAAAACTACATATCCGAAATATATCAGTAGCTGAAAGCATTTTTGTCTATGTTTGTTTTGTTAATTGTTGCAAGTTATAGTGCTTTGGTCACTACAATAAACGAAACAAATACCATATAAATAATCTGATCTAACTGAGCACCATAATTATATTAGGTCTCCGTTTGGCTTGGGATTCGCGTGATTATGCGCTTGCCATATCATGTGGTTCGTTTTTGATATAAAAATAAGTTTAATGGGTGGATGAACAATGATGAAAGTAAAATGAAAGATATCCGAGATGCACTGCGTCAGATTAATTGTACTCGACCGTTTATAGTCGGTGGAAACCTGTCATAACTAGCGCCAAATTCGAATCTTCTCTGATGAATTCATTCTCAATAGCAGACCTTCTCACATCATGGAAAGTCTGTTGTGCTATGGCAGGGTAATTAACACTATTCCATTGTACTAATGCTGCTGATTAGTATATACGCCACAGGAAAAGTGTCTGTGCAATTTCGCCATTTCATCCGCCAATATGTCTATGAGTGAGGCTGTGCAATTGCATAGATAGGTATATAGTATATTAATGCAAAGACGTGTGATAATGAGCCATTTTCATACCTTTTACCGAGGCATAATTGGTTTCTTCATTACAGTAGTAATGACATTCGCCTTAATTGGTGTAGACACGGATCAAAGAGGCGTGTGCACACCACCCTCATTAGACAATAGAACAGAGTTAGGCTGATTCGTGTTGAAATTATTATTGAGCTAGCACCGGTAATATGTGAAACACCTGCCTAGCTGATCTCTCATTTTATAAATTGGAATGGGTTCGAGAGTCTAGTGGTTATAGGACCAAACAAGATTCGTGACATATTATCAACAAACTCCCTTACGATTAAAAATATTGGGAAATAATTTAATACAAACAGTCCTAATTCAACATTTACACGATTAAAATTATTGGGAAATTTTTTAATACAAACAGTCCTAGTTCAACATTTTCCCTTGGTTTCGAGTACCCCCGTAAAAAAAATCGAGTTCACACAATTGAGATCATTACCTGCTTCGCAAAACAATATTTCACCAGCTTGAGGAGAATTGCATCGACCTGTCACAATCCTAATGTTGTAGGCAGAACAGTAACCCTCAAAACTATACGTCCTATTAGCAGTCTTTCACTTTTGGCGCGTATGCTATTCGCTAGCGAATAACGCAAACTGGCGTATACACGACGAATAAACCGAGGGGTCGTATCCACGCGCACAAAATACGTATAGAATGTACATCGCCGTGGGGTATGCCGGATACACCTAGTCAATCCTCGAGCTTATTGTACTAATACCACAGGTGTATCCGTGGGATAGACGGACTTATGGGATATCGTGAAAGGTGTATACACTGTATGTCACACCTAAGTCAAATTCAATATCAAGCCTGTAATGCGTGTTTTGCCCACAATTGTGTCCCTGTTTACTTGTTTACTGTTTACTTGCTCCCAATCATGTTTAAAATATTATGACTATCATTTTGCTTGTACTTTCAGTTCTTGTATTTATTTCTGTGGTTTCTTGTTGTAACGTAGTATTCTGTTAATATATTGCATTTTTTTGTGGTCACCAGCCCAATGAGCTTGTTTCTTCTGGTGTCCAGCATGTGTTCCCTTGGCTTGTTTTGTTAACATATGAGAAATACATTTTCTTTCTTTGTTTGTTTAGTTGGTAATCATCAATACTGAATTGTGATTTACTGAAGTGTACGGTGGCTCATTACCGCCAATTTCGTTCGTGCATTTCAACCCCGTCTATATTCACCACCTCATAATATTCAAAAGTGAGACTGCTAATTACTGCCAATTATGGGGTGGATATTATAAACTCGGTGATAATGGAGGTGGTAATTATAGACAGGGTGGATATTATATAATTTATGAATATTGAGAGGTGGTAAATATAGACGGGGTGGATGTAAGTATCAATCTATTACCACCAATACAGCCAAATTTTGATGGTTCCAATAACAAACGAAAAAACACAATATTCTGGAATAGAAACGAAGCCCAACCAAATACTTAAATTATAATTATAAACTTGGTAATACAGATGAGGAGGTAAATATAGACGGGGTGGTTATCATAAACTCTGTGATAATTATGAGGTGGTAATTGGCGGTAGTGAGCCACCGTAGAAGCGTCAACAAAACTTATGTTTCATTCAGAGAGGATCAATTGATTGACCACAGTAAATAATAATGGACATTATATAAGTATTGTATTATATAAGTATTGTATATATGATAAAAAAAAGTGAATAATCATCAGTCTAGCTATTATAATAAGAATTCATGCCGTCACACAAATAACTTCCTTTGATTAACTACTTTCAGCGCCTTGTTCTGAATTAACTTTGTGCATAATATCGAAAAATAATATCTGAAGCCTCATTCCAAACAAAGTGCATTCCAAACAAAGTTGTTAGCAAAATAATTGAAGATTTTGTGCTGAACTTGAAATTCGGGCATTGATAATGTTAATTATTTTGAAAAGTCCGCGTGGATACGATCCCTCGCTCTATTCGTCTCGTATACGCCAGTTTGAGATATTGGTCAGCGCATAGTAAGGGACTTGGGTTTAGGCGTCAAAAGTGAAAGACCGCTATTAAAACTGAACTAAAGTGTAGTGAAAGTGTAAGTCAACAACAATTGACTAACCACATGTTTTTTTAAACAAATATTGTGTATTTGTGTGAGGCAACTTTGTTGAGCACCATTGTCTGATTATAACTGATTTACCACCACTCACAGTGTGGGGAGCCTATTGATGTGTGAATCGGTGTTTTTCAATCTTGGGATATATTTGCAATCACGTCAGATCGGCGGTAAAACAACAATGGAATGATAATATATACCATGGACTGTTTACCTATCGACGCACAACACAATTCTTTCATGATGTGTGACTTTAGCACAGTACCATATCTGAACAAAACAAAGGTTCCATAAATAGAAGTTTCTAACGCAGGCATTGTTTTGGAGAGAATGAAGGAATGTTTATCTACACCTAGTGGATGGTGAGTAGTTTCCTCCTCGATGTTGAATGAATATTTGAACTCCAGGTTTTTTTTCAATCGGTACTGCCAACATCAACACACCCTGTGTTCTGTATAAATATGAAACACGAGGAGTATGAAGTGAATGGTGTGTTTTCATACAAGATTTTTTTCAGCTGCAACAAAAAGCGGTATTTTATTTTATTTCAAACGCTAATTATTTTCAGTCTTGAATAGTTGGTATTTTTTTTATTATTGTATTATCCACCAATTCGACTTGTATAACATGTACACAACCAATTTGCAATTATTTCAAGTTCATTATTCATTGTTCAATGAGGTTTACAAGCACTATACATTGGTCTGCTGCGCCACACAAATAAATCTGTCTCAATACTTTTCGATCCTTGAAAGATGCGTTCAACCATAATATCTTCGAATACCTAGAATTTGCGAAATGATAGAAAATTAGAGAAGTCCACGATTGTCCAACGCACTGCATGGATAGGAGTAGATCTAGGCCTATCTTCATATCGATTTATCAGGTAATCAACGATATGTTAGGTTATTGATGGTGATCATGTCATGCCATGGTATATGAAATGATGTTTCCTCTATGTCGGTTACATGTATATGGATGCCTTACACCACATGACAATCTTTCCACGTGCCGAAAAACTACAAATGTTCCGTTCCGTTTGTTTGGTGACATACGCTAAAAAGGGCACAAACGCTGAAATTACCGGGAAAATTTCGACTATGAAATCAGAACTAATAGCAAGACATCATGTTACCGTATTCGCGCGCATACAGTCACATGTGTATAGTCGAAGGTGTGCGTATATGTGCTTGTGATGGAAAAAAAAAATCAAGAATGACAGTAAAAAAAATTTGATCCCGAGATCATCGGTTCCATGTCATGTGCTTGAATGATTTCATGCAATCGTGACTTTGTCAGTTGGTGCCAATTGCGGCTGTGTCTGCGGTCAATAAAATTGCAAACTGTGAAAAAAGTTGTGATGTTGATTGCCTAATAACGATGAGAGTGATTGAAACTTGTGATTTGGTTTGACATCTTATGATCGGGGTGTGTCATTTCTGTTCATGAGTATGGAATAACATCCTGAAAAGCCCTTGTTTCGTTCGTGTTTGTGATTTTGCCGCCCAGCAGGAAGTGGCCATTTTTCTAGCATGTACTCATTAATATTCATGAGCTGATTCACATTCCAACCAATCAAAAAATACTTCTCAAAACGTATCAGCCAATGGTGAAAGGCAAGATATAACGTCATAAAAAAAACCCACCAATCAGGCTGCTTGTTTCACTTTCTCCTTTCAAGTGACATGTGGATTTGTTTTGAAATAGCAACGAACCGAATAATAAATTTTATTTCTTTCCCCAAGTCCCAACAGCTTCACACAACAACAGATTATACATCATGCACATATACTAACACAAGTACCGATGCCTGAATTCATTCGTGCACCAAACCATGTAATTGAGAAGTCGTGCGGTTTTGACGGTCGTGTCGGCCTCGTAACTGTCAAACTACCTGAGCCTGATCGAAGGGATTTGCAGTCAACCCCTTATCAAAGATGAGTATCAATCTATCACCACCACTACAGTCATATTTTGATGATGCCAATAAAAACGTAAAACACAACATTTTGCAATAGAAGCAAAGCCCGACCAAATAGTTTATCCAAAGACACTGGCGTCATCAGGGGCAGACAGTGTGTTAAAGAGCATGTGTCACTAAAAATTGGGTATTGTTTTTTAGGTGTATGTGAAAGCACTATTTGAACTGAACAAAACGGTATTACAGCATATTGATATCATGATTTCTTCAAATAGTGCTTTCACATACACCGAAAAACACAATACCTAATTTTCGTGACACATGCTCTTTAAATGTAGTTATTTCTACTGTACACCTGATGGAATTAGTATACAACTGCCCAACAACCTATAAAAATAATCAAGAAATCCGAAACATACCCCATGGAACAGATATAGACAAGTACATAAGTCTTAATCACAAGCCAGAAGGCTACTAAGGTGATGGTATCCTCGGGGACAGATTTAACGTCCGCCAGCAGTGACACAGATTCAGTGGTATGAATGTAAGTATCAATCTATAATCACCACTACAGTCAGATTTTGATGCCAATAACAAACGTAAAATACAACATTTTGCAATAAAAACAAAATGATCGCACATGTGCGTATGTACGAAATATTTTCCAAATTACAAGAGGCCCAAAACAAGCGAATTTCGGATAAACGCACATGCAACTGTATGCGCGCGAATACGGTAATATGTTCGGGACTGATTCTAACTTGCGCTCAAGTATTCTTCAAAACCTGCTTGATGTGTACCAAAGAGCACATGAACTGAAAAAAATAAATTGAAATAAATTGATCAATAATCCGAGTTATACCATTGGAATTAACGTCAGAGCAATCTGATTATGACACACACACAGACATCTGGGTTCGAGCGGATTAGTGTACGAGAGATCCTTAGCGGATTAGGTGTGGTACGAAGACGAGCACCAAACCCAGATGTCTGTTTCAATGAAATAACGTACACAAATTTGTATTCGTTAGTAATTGTTATCAACATATGAAACACCACAATCGTCGTCATATGACCTCCATCATAATTTGGATCTATCTATGTAGTTAATTTCATCAACACAGGTCTGACACAATAGTCACTTACTTCCAATGAAACTGAGTTCTTAAAAGGAAAGAACTGTCGAGTACCTTGCTAGACACGCTAATACACGTCCCTTGAACCTTTTACAATCTGTCTCAGGCAATGTTCTAACGTCAGACAATCTGTCAGAAGTGTTGTCCGGTGGACGTCGATGACCATGAACCTTTACCACCTCAGAGCGCACCCAACATTTGTCAATTAACAATAGGCTATAACTGCACATCGAAATAAAGTCAACAAAGACAAAAAATATTTATGAGAGGAAGGAAAGCTCGTTGGGCTGGGCTACACATAACATCAAACCATAAATTGAAATCAGTTTCGATAAGCTTCCAGAGTATCAGGTCGGTGATACTGGTGTTATTGTAGCTGTAATTCTAAATTACAAAATATACAACATATATAAACTACAACATATATAAAAAAACATATATAAAATATATAAATTAGAACATATATGAAGTGCCCAGCTAGTCTCGAAAGTGCTGCAACAAGGATATGTTTTCCACGACTTATAGCTGCCTTCAACAAATCCTATGGACGTCATCATGATCTGGTTGATAAATACACCAAACCTATGACTGCCATGCAACTAGATCTATTTTCATGTTAATTTTGGGGAATTCATGACGGGTGCCACTAGTGGGACAGGAAATGCTCTCTTCCCGGAACACCTGATTTCACCTCCTAATGGCCATTTTGGGGGGTTCATGAGCTTTCATGTCATTTTTGTTTTCTCTCACTTCGTATGCCTGATATGACTTTCTGTCCCCGGACTATGAGATTGGATAACGGATCCTGTTTTGTTCGCTCGGAATAGGGCTTGAAAGTCACGTGACGTCACGGTGTGATTCTGGGGACAAAAAAATATACACCCTTTGTTTACTTTGAGTTAAACTCATAGTAGGCAACTCGGCATGAATGGAGTTGCTCACATGAAACAATGGGTGTATATTTGTTTGTCCACAAAGTGACACCGTGACGTCACGTGACTTTCCAGCACTATACTTGTGACGTATTTAAGACTTTCCAGCACTATACAAGCACTATACAAGTGACTATACAAGTGACGTATTTACAAATATACACTTTGGGATAATAGTAAAATCCTTGAACCTTTTCCCCTGACTATGAAGAAATAGCACAATTGGCAGCAAATAGGTTACCCTTAGTGGGTGTACAAAATAAAATAATTTCCATTGTTTTCCATTTCCATTGATGTCCGTTGATACTTGGGATTAGGTCTGGAAAACATTTATCAATAATCCCATACTTTCTATCACATATGTACTTTGCGTTGAGAATGTTGACCAACAACTACACCAACACGGTACGAGATAGGAAGTCTAATGTTTCTTTAAATAGGAAGTCAAGTTCACTTGAGTTCTTTAACTCAAATATTCTTATCAGGAATAAGAGTATAGGTATAGGAATTCATTTACATCACACATCAAATCGCACTGCATCATTAGGGGCGGGCAGTGTGTGAGTTTGTACAGTACGTTGCACAACAACCTTTCGAAAGAATTCTCGCCCACTAAACACTAAAACAGTACTACTTGTCCACTGTAGAACATACCATTTAATCCGTCTTGCACGTTTTCAATCCTCATTGAAGACAGGGATAGAGGAACAAGAAGGACAAATTACTTTGTGAACCGGAGATTGGATAGTTTTGACAAATATGTAAAAATTTGATTTGAAAATCATTTTTATTTGGAATTTTGTTTATTCGCATGTAAACGCCTGGAATAAACTCGAGTGGAGTTTCATAGCTAGTTGACATATGGTTTGCCTGTTGTGTATGCAAACGCATGAACAACATGACCTTTTGCAGTACACATAGTGTTAAACATATCCCTTCCAAAGAAAGAATCCGGAAGTACTGGGGACATTCCCAATTCAATGTTTCCAAAACAGAAAATACCTATACCGGAGTGACGGTGTTGGGCAATTGACCTAATGGGTGTTATATTTGCATCAATGTGAATGTGATTGATTATTACGCATGTTATCTGATCAGCATGTTTCTTATATAGTCCTAATATGAGCGTAATACGGAAACTGTACAGCCTGTAAACATCTTCTTATGGGAAACATGTTTCTCTAAAGCTGGAATACCATTTGGTATTGTCAGGAAATGTGAGATATATATAGTGAGAATAATCCCCTGTTCACTGAGGTGAGCGTGACCGAATCTATACTCTGATTTTTCTAACTCGTTTACACTGTTTTTCGCTGATATTTTTGTGGTGCTAATTGGTATCGTTCTATAACTTGGCATACTTCACCTGGGAGTCAAACGGCAACTTTCTACCGAATTTCAGATTTCTATCTCGAAAATTGAGAAAGTTGGTAATCTACCCCAATGTTAAATTTAGCTCTATTATTGAATTTCAGGGTCCGCACAAAATTTTGTGCATTTGCTCGGTTTTCTAGCGGTGCAATCTTACGAAATCAACATTTTTGTGTAGAATACACCCAATGTGTCTTCTGGTCCAAAATCACAATAATACTTCGAATCCTGATGGATAGAGGCAGGACCAAACCCTCGAATATGCTCAGATTCTCGAGATCCCGTTTTGGGCTGAAATTTAACATTAGGGTAGATTGCCAACTTCTTCAATGTTTGCGATGGAAGTATGAAATTTGGTAGAAAATTGCCGTTTAACTCCTAGGTGAAGTATGCCAAGTTATAGAACGATAACATTCAGCATCGCATAAATATCGTCGAAAACCGGTGTAAACAAGTTAGAAAAATCAGAGTATAAGTGCTTTAAATTCAAAGTGCTATTAAGTCTCATGCAAAGTACTATCTCAGCTGTTGATGTCAAATATTATTAAGGCATGAGGAATAATACCAGATGATGTTTTTGCTGGATTGGATTTGTTACAGCCATTATAATGATTGATCTGTGCTCGACATTTCTTTGACGAATCGGGATCAGATAATTTGCTGAATGCCGATCTGTTATCATCAAAACATCATGCGACATGATGCATCACCGTAATTACGGGTGGTATCAGATCATCTGGTTTGCATGTATATCAGACTTTGAATAACTTAGAAATGATTATATCTTCCGTATAGCTACTGGATGACCAGAAGAAAATGTCAAGACATTAGAAAATCCCTGGCTGATTCCTGGTTTTCATCAGGGCTAATGCCATTGATACATTGTGTACATAATTATATATATATCTCCATGTGTCCAGTGGACTTGTCCTCTGTGTGCTGTGGCTAAATCTCAACTGTGAATGGTCAGACGTTAAAGGATATCTCACTCCGAACATTGAATGTCATAGACATATACATACCACTGATAGACAGGGAGTTAACTAGACAGGTCCAGAGGAAATTACAAAAACTTAATATCCTGGTCGGCTGAACTACCCGAACTGGATAAAACGCCTCTGTCGCTCTTTGTATGTCAAAGGCTTCTTATACAGGAATTAACCATCAATTCAGTAGCCGTTTGGCTTGTGATTAGGTACTTATGTTCTTGTCATGTATCTATTCCATGGAGTTTGTTTCGGATTTCCAAATCATTTTCATAGGTTGTTGGGCAGTTGTATACTAATTCCATCAGGTGTACAGTAGAAACAACTACATTTAGCATACTGTCTGCTCCAGATGACGCCAGTGTGTCTTGATAAATTATTTGGTCGGGCTTTGTTTCTGTTGCAAAATGTTGTATTTTACGTTTGCTATTGGAATTAATCGGAATTTGCTGTATTTGTGGCAATAGATTGATAATTACATTCGATACATTTGGTCGTTAAGGAATGTGCTTATAAATGCAACAAAGAAACAACAGTGGTCCACTGTAATGAACACGGAACCATTTTCCCAGGTAAGAAGAATTTCGAGCGAACCAAACCGAATCCGCTCTCAATTCTCAAAGTCCAGTTTTCCGCTGCAATTTATGTTTATAAATATATATTATTTTGTGTATTTCTCATGCGATATAATTATGTGCAGTGTAATTTTCGTGAACTTTGGGTTATCGTATATGAGTATGACAATTAACATCATGACTGTTACAGTTTGGTATGAAAGTATGAAATTATTTTTTTAGGGATCATGGTATTCATCCCGGGTATGAATATTGAGCTATGATTGGTGAGGTCATATAAATCTGGCGCAAAAAACATGTTGATAAACTTTGAGAACTGCATTGGGCCGCCATGCTATAACAAAATCCTACTTTCAGCTGAATTACGGTTTTCATTTGATGTCTATTCCACCCCAAAGCTTCGTTACAGATCAGGGTAGATTAGAGAGAACCTAACAATGCCTTTAATCCTTTATCGTTTATTAAAATTACCATTTCGATAACATGGTAAATGATTGTGAGGAAATAAACGTTACCATAGCTACACTTGTTTGTTGCAGTCATGACGTTTCTGCAGGCCTTTGCTCCTGGAAACGTAAATCTGATATAGTCACTATGGCCGTATATCAACTGATATAACACCTTTTGAAATGCTACAAACCCTCTGACGTCACCATGTTAGAATGATTTACTACAATCGGAGTGATTAGATATACAAGTGAAAATGTAGCAAAAGTAAAATTCAATGGCTGACACAATAATTTTCAACATTTGCTTATTTTGTATAGTAATTTATTGTAGACAATTTGGGCAGACAAGAATTGTGTTTCAGGGACACATTTCAACAATGGAACAATTATTCTTCAACGTCGGATTGTTATAGGCATGAATGATATGTCAGCACTTTATTTCACGTTCATATTATAATTGCCACGAACACAGAATTTGGAATGGAATAATTGATTGGCAGAAACCCAGTAAGAGTTCATCCGTTCTAGTTTACAGACGGTGATCGATCAACAATAATTTACTACGTAATGAATCTTTGCTAATTCCTCAGGGAATCAAAAGAGTAGTCATGAATGTGACCTATTTACCTAAAATGTACTATTTGTAGAACATCGAAGCTTGTTGTTTTCTCCATACCTAAATCCTATTTATATTATATTATTCATTATCAGTTGATATATGATACTTCCCATCACAATTCTAATGAACATGCCCGTATTATTGGTTTCACTTCAAATCTCATGTTAATAGCAAGGTAAAACACTGATGTTCATTTTGTTTGATGAGGTGAGTAGTGGATACAACCAGCCTGATGCGAGCTCATTGCGGCAGGGACTTTGGGGCCCGCTCAAGGACGTCAGAAGCAAGAACCATCACTATGTTACATGGTACCTTCTTGGCCTTTCTCCACTGTAGATTCGATGCAAATTCTAATTGTCCGTTTTCAAACATCTTCCAAGACCCTTTTCATTGATATATTCTCGTGAATGTGGAATAGACGTCGAATCAATACCCAGTATTAGGTATTCCGAGCAAACAGAACAGGGTCCGCTTTCCGGGGACAGAAAGTCATATCAGGCATACGAAGTGAGAGAAATAAAAAAATGACAGGGAAACTCATGAACCCCCCAAAATGGCGATTAGGAGGTGAGATCAGGTGTTCCGGAAAGAGTGAGCATTTCCTGCCCCACTAGTGGCACCCGTCATGAATTCCTCAAGATTAACATGAAAATAGAATATTCTCATGATTACGACTGGCTTTTATGATTACGTCGAATGGTTCTCATGATTACGTCGAATGGTTCGTTAATCAACAGCAGCCATTT
Source organism: Terebella lapidaria (assembly GCA_949152475.1). Lineage (NCBI taxonomy): Eukaryota > Metazoa > Annelida > Polychaeta > Terebellida > Terebellidae > Terebella > Terebella lapidaria. Next base: position 11,460,527 of record OX424567.1, read on the forward strand.
TAGTTGTGAATGTGAAGTACCGTTCAACTCTTGGGCTGTACTATTATTCCCAATGGCCCCGGGTTTCTTGATACCCAGCCTATGTGTGATGAGGTTTTGATTACATTCTGAAAGTTATTCATTCCTAGATTTTTCCATTGGAGACTTTGTATATGATACTTGATATGTTAGTGGTAATAGGTTGATATGCTGTGATTTGTTGTTCACAGATGTGTACTAATGATGCGTTTGGAAATATGTCACAACGGTAAGAAATTAATACTGAAGGGCTTGTCCATATTTTAAGGGAGAATTTCACTATTGGCACAATAGGCTTCGCACGAGTTCACACAACCCTATTATGTTTTTGTAGTTTATCAAAGCTGTTTCTTTTTCAAATGTATCTTGCAAACTCTTACCATTACTAACAATATTTTGCTGACACCGGTACAAACCCTAATAAAAAAAACTGTCGGGATAGAAACAAAGTCTAACTGAACATTTGTATCTATGGCCACATTGGTTTCGGGCACCTGCGAGTGATTCGCGGACATTTTCATATTAAAATGACTCGTGAAAAGAATTAATCGCTTTAGAATGTCGCCATATCTCGGCCTAAACAGTGTGTTCAAATGTATATAAATATTTTTTCGGAGCTCCATTTTGTCCACCGTATGACGCAAGCAGATGTGAGCAGTCACGCCCAATTCCACTTTGGCTGTCTTTGTAAAAGATACTTTTGAATTGTATTGCACTTTTCCCAGGAGTCGTCTCTCGATATGTCACATTTCGAATATCACGTGATACGAACATATCTTATGAAAAAGGAACTGGGTAATGTTCGGGTTATATCGTAAGTGCTTGAGAACAAAAAAGAAAGAAAGAACAATACTGTGTATGTTTTGGACACTTTAGCAGCATAATGTAGTTTATATCATATTTCGTGAGACGAATGTAGCTTATTAATGTTCTTCAACTTTTGGAATTTGTGTTCAATCCTAAGAAGAAAATGCAGTATGATAGTACCTACAGCAAAAAGACTTTGATTGTTCGCTATATCCATGCTACTCATTTTACTGATACCAAGTGGCCGAATGATATCAACGTTGAGAGAATGAATGGCAGCACATATTCTGACCAGCAATATTTCCAAATCTTAAAAATTAACACAGATTCAAGTGTTTAGCTATATCAAATGGAAGAGATGTGGTTGTGTAATAACATAATAACACTGTACATTGTAGAGTCTTGACCGGCAAACATATCTGAATGTTGTCTTCATTGATTCGATACTGGGATGCCATGTTAAAATATGTTATTACAAGAGACCACAAGATGGGTAGCCAAAATGTGATAAAGATGGGCGGACAAACGTGAAGAAAACACCATACATGTAAACCATGATCTCGAATGATAACGGTAAACAGTCGCAATCCAGAGGCCAAAAGGTTTGAAACCCGGATTCAAAAAATTACAAATTGGAAATATTAAAGTGATATTGGCAGATAAACTATTTTTTCCAAATAAATTACACATATACCTGTGGTCTTAGAAAAATAGGTTACAAAACACACTATGCTTGATCAAATGGACAAATCAACCATATGACAGTACTAGCAACCGCTTTTTAGGTTACCGGACCCATGGTCCGATAACCTATTGGCATGGTGTTGCGTCCGTCGTCGTCCGTCGTCGTCGTCCACATTTTTATCTTTTTTGTTTACGGGCGAATTCTTCTGAAATTTGCACAAAATACTTAAAAATAATTCAAGAAGGAGGCATTTTTTAGTTTTTTTATTTTCGCATTTTTTTCAAAATGGCGGCCGTTTTTGACGAAAAATGTCTGATTTTGGACTTTGGTGGCCATTTTCTCAAAATCTGTTCAGTAACTTTTTTTCTTTTTGATACATAACACTCCTGATATGTACTCCTATGATGTCTATAAATTTCGTTGCGCTTGAATCGCTCGAAGTGGACCATTTTGGCCCAAACTCGGCCCAAATGGGACTTCCCCATGTTAAATTCTCCTATGCTTTATAATGGGACACATTATGCCTAATATCTCACTTAATATTGAGATTAGAGACTAGGAATCAATTGTGGACATGTAGGAAATGATATATGCTGAATATTCTCGTGACCTTGAATTTGACCTCTGACCTCATATTCAAGGTCAGAGCACAAAATGGCTGATATCTCGCTTATTATCGACTCTACAGCTTAGGAATTAATTGTGGACATATAGGGAATGATATATGCTGAATATTCTGATGACCTTGAATTTGACCTTTGACCCCATTTTCAAGGTCATAGGACAAAATGGCTAATATCTCGCTGATTATTGACTTTACAGCTTAGGAATCAGTTATGAACATATAGGAAATGATATGCAGATTATTGTCATGACCTTGAATTTGACCTTTGACCTCATTTTCAAGGTCACAGGACAAAATGGCTAATATCTCACTTATTATCGACTCTACAGCTTAGGGTCAATTGTGGACATATAGGAAATGATATATGCTGAATATTCTGATTACCTTGAATTTGACCTTTGACGGCATTTTCAAGGTCATAAGACAAAATGGCTAACATCTCACTTATTATCGATTTTACAGCTTAGGAATCAATTGTGGACATGTAGGAAATGATATATGCTGAATATTCTCGGACCTTGAATTTGACCTCTGACCTTATTCTCAAGGTCCAAGGACAAACTGGCTCATATCTTGCTCCTCTATTGACTGTATGGCTTGGGAATCAATTGTGGACATGATATAGAAAATGATATACGCTGAATATTTTGATGACCTTGAATTTGACCTTTGCCCCCTCATTTTCAAGGCCACAGCACAAAATTGCTGATATCTCGCTGATTATTGAATTTACAGCTTAGCAATCAACTGTGGACATGATATATGCTTAATGCTATATATGCTGAATATTCTCTTGACCTTCAATTCGATCAGTGACCTGGCTAACATCTAAAATATTAAACATTGTCCGGTAACCTATCTTTGGCCCTTGGCCTAATTTCTTTTGTTTTGTGTGTCACTCAGAGTTACCTCTGACCTAACCTATTTCACGCTCGATTGGCTTGAACATATACGAGTGAGCTGGAATCGCATTGCACCAAGGGATACAAAGCACCGAGAATGGCGGTAATGTACACAAACTCAAACTATCTCCAACGGAAACTCGCAACGAAATCAATTAGAATGGGGCGTCTGTTTGGGCATACAAGTGCAGAATTATAACTGTTATGTTTTGTTCGTTCGATCAGAAAGGTATGGAAAATCCATAACTTTCTGCCAATATCACTTCAAAACCCCATAAGGGATACAGTATTATAATCAATCAGTGGGTAGATAAAACATCCAGAAGAACAATAATTCCTAAATAAAAAACATTGATTATCCCTCGAAGTCTTCTTCATGTTGCTTACAGGATACGATTGTTTTTTAATATAATGTTATGCTAGTGATGGTATGTCGATATATGTATGTGTGAGCGCATTTGTGTCAATCGGCCGAGAGCGCTGCGCATCTCAATATATGCGCATGGTCTGCTGAATTTCTATCGAAGTGAGATCTAGCTGAATTCAGTCATGTAATTATGCATGATGTGGATCTTGGGAGTATTTTTTAAAAATGTGTTTTAATTGTGGTATGTTAATTGCTTGAATTGCGAATATTTTATAGGCTTTGTTAGAATTCTGAATATGTTTCTTACTTCGTTTGCTTGTGTCATCATTAACATCTTGTATTGGTGCTATTTTAATATGAATATTACAGTTGAAACCCACTGAAATCTACAGCCACTTTTTCCGAAAGATCAACATGGCGTTCATACCATCACAGTGCCGAAACCGACTATGGTAACGCGCATTACCATAATCAAAAATGGCGACAGGCACTTGTGGTTCGAATTTGCTCGTGAATTTATATGCATACAACGTGTATAAATCGAGGGGATCTTCGAAATATACCGAATCGATACATGTAGGTTAATCCCGTTTATGTGCAATGGGTCAATTGGTGACATATTAGTGGAAACGGAGGGTGGACAATTGTGTCTTGACTAGGGTAACGCAATTGTCAGACTATGGTAATGTGATTTGTAGGAAATTTAATGATGGGTCTTTCGTACACAAAAACAATTATATTGTCAACATAACAATGATTTGAGGGGTAGAGTATGTGTTGAAAACTCTCGAATCATCTGTTATTTTATCGCATATCCATGTCAAAAATCATCTGCGATCTTATTACTGTACACAGGCCAGCAACTCCATAAAAGTTATTATTTCAGAACTATCATACACATGATGAGAAACGTCAAGTTTACGATTAAAAGCAGGGTCTGGCATGAAGCCAAATTTGATTTTTTTGTTTACAAATCTGGGTAATTCCCCATCAAATTGTCAGAAATATTGAGGAATTTCAACAACGGGAGATAATGAATGTTTGACTTAAGCTGCTGTCAGACTATGCGAATCAGTCGCAGCGACTCGGTTGCACGCCAGTCGCATGCGATCTGGTCACCGCGACCGTCACTGGTCAGACTGCGTTCGAGTCGCATGCACATGTAAATTGACGATATTTGAGAGCGATTCGTAAAGAATCCGTAGGCCGACAGGTGTTTTTGGCGTGTAAACATGGATCACAATTCATGTGGGCTAAATCACACAAGAGAAGTTACAGAAGGAGTGTGTGGGTCATTCCTGTGGCACCGTTCATCTTGTTTTCTACCTAGGCATTTTATCTTATCAAGAACAAACCGTGTGAGAAAGGGAAATAAATGTGTTGTGATGGATTTTGTTTGTCTGGGTAAATACCAAAACCGGTATGTCGGCACTCACTGTGGGATCGAACTCTTTGGGCCTTTGAGACTTTACATCCCAATTATACTGCAAGTATCCTACTATGTTACTCCATGATCTACTTTTTACACACTACATGTGAATGTCATTTTATCCGTCTCGCACATTTTTTTTTATCTCTGATCAATATACTGAGCAGTATGAGGAATATATATAGGGAACTTAGTTTGAGGCAATTAACTTTCTTCCAAATGATGTGCGAGGGGCAAGAAGTGTCCTATTTTATTAAAATATGTCAATATTTAATGGTACATGTATATACATGTATGTTTCCTCCCTATTGTCCGAGGCTCCCTAATTGTCCTGAATTGTTTCTGTATTCAGGGCTGCAGTGACGTCGGAAAGTGACAGTGTTTTCATATTTACATGTATTGGAACATTGTCCGCAAACTGTCTTCACTCCATCTCGATCTTGTTGTCATCAAATTACCAAGTGTCTGTATGTACCCGGGACCATAGGCTTATTCTCATCATTGCAATTGGCTATAATTACATGCGACCCAGTGGTTCTATATCTCACGGTGTCAGCATGGGTTTCAGCACGGTACTACATCAAGTATGTGCAGTTTTAGAGAAAAAATTGCACTGTAACATGAAAAAGACATATATACCCTGTAGTATATATGCGAATATCGTATAAATTACTGTCCAATTCTTGTGTTATATATATTTTTTGCAGTGAAGTGGTGAATGCATTACCATAGTCGACACTGTGCGTTACCATAGTCAATGTAACCATGGACTCGGGCGTTACCATAGTCAGCCACGATTTTCAATCGCTGATATCTCGTAGAAAAAGCCTATTTTTTATAACTCTTCTGATTAATTATGTGTAGCACAATCAACCTCATATCACAGATTTTTGAATGCTTCAAAATAGCCTCTCATTTAAGTTGTTAGGCTCGATCAAATTCGAACCACAAATACCGGTCGCCATTTCTGACTATGGTAATGCGCGTTACCATAGTCGGTTTCGGCACTGTGACCATGAAACCCAGTCGGCTGATTGTCTAGATATTCAAAACGCGCCCGCCATATACATCTCGCATCTTGTTTCCTGTTGTCCCTTTCTTGACTCGTGATTTATGTTCAAAACACCCAAAAAATGGTATGTCCTGTTTTCAGGCCATCTTTCCACGCAGATCGCTTGACGTATAACACTTGACGTATTTGATATAGTTCAACAAAAATGTCCTTCATATGGCACCAGTTCTCAGAATGCATGACATTATAGGTAATTTTCTCGATGTTCAAGTACGAGCCTCGAATAATAAATCTTCATCCTTGATAGACGTCAAAATTGATATTAGCTTGTATTACAATTGTACAAGATGCCGAGAATAGATTGGTCCATTTGCTGAGTGTGTAATCACGTAGAACCAGAGGTCTTTAGTTATTGCTGTCTCGCACATCCGTCTGATCTCTGCCAAGGAGATCAGAAATGCCATGGGATTTTAAAGGGAAGATTAAAGCCCAGAGGAAATATATGTTATCTCCATTACGGATATGGAAGGACTTTGAATGATGCACAAAGATAAGGATTTGTGGGTATTTCTGATAGTCAAGATTCAGAGCATGTAAGCAGTTAGTAGTAAAGTGAAAGTTATAGATTTTAGGGCCCTATGACCGAACAAAGAAAACACATGAGCACAGTGGTTATATTTCATTGCGAGTGGAGACCTTTTGAATTTGTTGATATTACCGGCATTCTTGGTGCCAGGTTAGGTCAGACGTAATTCTGTGTGGAGCATAAAACAAAGAAAAATGTCGCTGCTAGTACTGTCAAGTGCTTGATTTATCCATCTTATTCACTATAATTTGTTTTGTAACCGATTTGTTTCTGGGGCCATCAGGCATATTTGTTCATTTGGAACATATATATTGCTCAAGTGGCTTCGTCTAAGTTATCCGCGCGTTAGTCGCTCACAGTAACTCTGTGAGCGACTAGTCGCTCACAATAACTAAAGTGTTCAAGTTTACATTATTTGGGGTAAGTTCAAAATCAGTTGTTGGCTGTCGGTAGAAATCCTGGTGTTAGTACAAGTATAATTGTTCGTTTTAAATATGTACTTGTAACGACCTAATATCATACGCTGTACCGTAATAGCCTTCCAATATTGATTCAACTGTTGAAAGGTGTACTGTTCCAAAACTCAGTAGTATTGTCCATTGTGAAATCGGTTACATATGACATTAACCTATTTCAAGGGGTTTGTTGAAATTTTCTAATTGTTTTCAGCCATTTGTTGCTCACTATTTTTTTGTTGTAATTCTTGAATTGGGTTTGCCGCAAAAAAATACTTTATCTACAATCTATTACTAAATATGCGAGAGTTGTTTTGGGTGTGGTACGGGCATTGCTACTATTCCAAAAGTGTTTTATCTAAGTTTTTGTATTTAAATCATCAAAAATCTAGTAATGACCGTGCATATTCAGCATCAGTCAACATCCAACTTTATTGTAGCGTCCTCGGTAAGATACCCACAACTCTCCGAACAGTTTGCATCTACCATTATATCAAAATGTAGATTCAATATACTTGACCTAAATTTGTCGAAGTAAACCATCCACTATACCATCAGCGTTGCATTGTTCATTTTGAGTAGCGCATCATCCACAATAGGATCCCTTGTGATCTGTGAACGGCAAAGAATATCCCCCGGATATTGAACTTCACGAATCTGTACTTACGACACAATGCAGACAAAAAAGTCAAATCCCAAATGTTTGTCCCCGTCACAAAGACATTTCCTAAATCCTTTTTAGGCAGAATGAACTGGCCTTGACATACAATGACAGGTCGGACAGTGACGTCTTTCGTTCACATTCCCCTATCACATGTTTTTTTATGTCTGTCATAGTGGTATCAAATAACTCGAACATAAGTTCGCTTACCCATTTTTTCCGATAATTAAATTTGAGAAACGATTGCATTTTTTTTATTCACCAAATATATCCTCAAAATGGTGAAAGTCTAATATGCTTCATTCAATATTCACATTGATTGCTACTATGAACGACAAAGAATGTTATCAGGTAGAGGTGTCTGTCTGGAACATTGCCCTAGTAATTTGTGCAATATATTGGAAAAATGTCAAAGATCTGCTGCCATATCTTGTACAGGTGCCTACAATTCTGTGAGTAATACTGCTCTTCTATCAGAATTGGGTTGGCCCACACTGAAAACACGTCGTGATTACTATCTTTTGACTACAATGTACAAAATTATGAATGGACTGACACCCCGTTACATGGCAACTATTTGCCCAGAGTTTGTGTCAAACATACACAGTCATAGTGTTCGTAGCTCAGGAGACATCAGGGTCCCCTAAAGCTAAGAACGTCTCCTTTAAAAAATCGTTCGTTCCTTCTGCATCACGGGCGTGGAACAACCTTGATGCAAATATCAGAGGCACTACTAGCCTCCCTTTATTAAAAAAGCGACTGAAAGATTCGTTTTTTCCTGAAAGCAACCCACTTTATTCTTATGGTACTGGACGTGCACCTGTCTTTCAGGCACGGCTGCGAATGGGTCTCAGTGGACTGAATTCTCATAGGAAAAAATATAATTTTATATCCGATGCTTCTTGTGGGTCATGTGGGTCTAGAATCGAAGACGTTGTACATTACATACTTGACTGTCCCTCCTATCGAGCTGCCCGTCACAAGGTGTTTGCCTCCACCAACCCCCTCCTCTTGATAATAATGCCTGATCTCGATACAACTTCATTCTCACAAAACCGAAAAAAATATTTGACGGAACTTTTTCTTTTTGGCAACGAATCTTTGGGAATTACTTGGAATATTGAATTTTTCAATGCTGTACATGCTTTTATTATGGAAACTGAGCGTTTTATGTGAATCCTGCTTCTGTGCTGCCGATACTGAGTAGTGAGTAGCCATGCTAAATACTCACTCGTTCTAAACAAGGAACGTTACCTTTGTGCATATTTTGCGTGTAACAATCATCGGAAAATAAATTACGTTTAAATAAAAAAAAAATAATAATAATAATAAAAACATTGCCCTGGTGAAATCATTGATGGACACCTAAAATCTACAATCCTTCAGTACTGATTCGGCGAATCTTTATGTATTCAATATCGAAAACGGGATTGTGTTCTTTTGGTTTTTTAGTGGATCGATAATGTGCCTCATTTTGGAATTGTATATCCACATAATACAATATAATAAAACCGGGATAACAACTAAGAGGAATAAATTTCACAATCAGAACGGGCCCAACTTGAATGACATCCACTGTATAAGTGATGCAATAACTGTTGAACAACTGATATCCCTGACAGTGTGTGGGAGTGAATAAAAGTCCTCAAGAGATTCCGGTTGATTTTATACCGTGTATTTTCATGCATTGAATTGTGTACTAGTCCAGTTGCCAGACAACGAACCTAGAAATTGTTGAAACAGCAAGGTTTTTTAATTGATTTGCATTCATATGTGTCTCCAGGAGATTATGAGCTTTGTTGGCACTGCGCCAACTTTGGGGAAATTCTTTTATTCGCTAATTAGCATAATAGCTGCTACATATGGATATTTAGCATAACCAAAATATAACTTTGGAATAGGCCTAGAATCAAGTGTGATAGCACTTTTCTACACAAGTCTGACCCAAGGAATTCATTTCTGGTGATTTTTTTGTGACCCAAGGTCAAGGTCACCGTATAAGATCGAGGTCAAGGTCAGTTTTCACACGGAATTGTCAAAAATCCCGGTTTTAGGGGATATGGACATTCATCCACACCAGTTGATTTTACTTTTTCATTTCTATGTGTAGTTCGCATTGTTGGAATGATAATTGTTACCTGTAATTGTGTATTGATTACTTATGTGTTATAGACCATTGAGCAATGTTCACTCTGAGCAAAGTCAAACGGAAATTTCCTACCAAATTTCAGACCTCTATCGCAAAATTTGAAAAAGTTGGCATTCTTTCCCAATATTAATTTCAGTTCTATCATTGAATTTATTGGTTCGCTTAAAACTTTGTGTATTTGCTTGCTTTTGTACAAAATGAATATGTTTGTGTAGGATACAACCTAATGTGTTTTTTGTTCCAAAACTACAACAATACTTCCTACTCTGGTAAATGTAAATATGACCATTTACTGGAATATGATCAGATTTCTGTTTGGGTTGAAATTCGTATTTGGGTCGATAGTCGATTTTTGTTATAGAGGTCTGAGATTCGTTTAAAAAAGTGCCATTCGACTGCCCGATGAAGTATGCCAAATTATAATACAATATCGTCAAGCATCTCAAAAATAAACGATGTAAATGAGTTAGAATAAATATCAGAGAATATCGTTTTGTAAACAAACGTGGCTTCAGATTTACAACATTTAGCTTCATCTACGCAATAATGACATCAAACAGTGCAACTGCCAGTAATATATAAAGTCAATTCATGACCCATCAATCATTCACTACATTTTTAAACAATGAGGTGAACACAGGGTGAAACATTCGACAGAAAATATCCATTTTACATTGGACGTAGCATTGAAACAAATTACCACGATTTTAGCGTTCATGGTAGTAATACAAACAGTACGAGTTGACTGCTTCTTTGGACTCATAACTTCATGTCCATTACTGTGATCAGCTGCGGTTGTGAATTTGTACAAGAAAATTTACTATCCAATTTATCATCTCCCAGCATGCCGAGATTATTCTACAGGACAAATTCATTATTGTTGATGCCCATCCACACTGTTCACCACCGCCTTCTTTTTTCTTCTTTTTTCACCATCTTTTTTCTGAACAGTTTATAACAATCGTCACCTGCAGGAATAATATGTGGTTCGGCTCAGTTCTGATGGTGACAACCGCAGCTGGTATTCTAGCAGGCCTTATCCTTTGCTCAGCAGCCGCAACTGATGGCCCTCATCAACAGTGGTGTTCCAGGTGGGCCTCTTCTTATACAATGTCATCTGTCATTTCCCAACCATATTTCATATTCCTAACCATATTCTTTGAACGCATTTTGTCAGCTGCCTACAATAGCAGCATATGAAGATGAGTACAGCACCCATGAAGAGACAAGTTGTCATATGTCCGTGGTTGAGAGACTTGTGTCATTGAAGTATCAATCCGTTACCCATATGACACCTGCAAAACAACTGCTGTCCAACAACGGCTTCTGTTGCACTGTCCTCATCTAGCATGTGCAGAGTCTTTAGCTTCTTCAGGAATGAAACCTTGCTTTGGTAAATGGATACTACACAATATCACAACAAGTCGCATAGGCACAAGCAGCTGGGAGCAGAGCCTCTCTCCCAAGTTGGCATATGTGACGTTGGCATCGAGTCCGTTCCTACTTCTTCATCGGAACAGCAATTCTGCAGATCACATCACACACGTCCAATAACTACAAGCACTGAAATATCAGTGTAGTCACTGAGAACTCTGACCACCTGACAGAGAGAATCAACGGGAGACACCAGCTTCATCATGCAAGATGCCCGACTTTGGAGAAAGGTGACTCTCATAACTGTTCGACATTACAGGTGAGGATAATGCAACAGAAGCAACATCGGACCAGTTAGGGAGCATGTTATTGCAGGGCCTTATTGACAACCGATTGATCCCCCAACAAGTAAAAAAAATCGTGATAATTTGTATGTCGAGAGAAGGGGAAGCCGCTACATATTGTGTCACTAACTCGGCCAGACAAGAACTTGTAACTTCAGAGGCCTCCTACTCATCTATGCTGCTATGCTAGGCACTTGAAATTGTGTCCTCTAGATGTCAGCATATAAGATTATATTTGGGAAATGGAAGATGATATGTCATCTCATTGTATCAACAGAGGCCCATCTGGACCATAACTGTTAAGAACATGCACATATGCAAATGCACAGTGAACCGGTTCGTGATGTTCGCTTTTACGTTGTCCCAAAAAGAGAAGATGGTAGTGAACAGTGAGGATGAGCAATTGATCAAGCAGTAATGGACACATTATAGTCAGATTCTATCGTTTGTGCGCACCAAATAATGACAAAAATTATAGGAGACTACGAACAGCAACTCTGTAGATCACATCAATGCCACATATCAAGCCAACGCCACGATGAGGCTGTTTGAATATTGGTCAACGATATGTTGCACATCAGTATTTATTGAACCATCTTCAAGTTAATTCAAAAGGCATTCATGTAGCAGTATTACATAAACACAGGAGTGAATCAGTGAAATCTAGAAATACAAGAAAATAGCCATATCCCCTTAATCCAGAAGTTTTGACAAGTTTGTGTGAAAACTGACCTTGATCTTGATCTTAAAGTTGGAATCAATTTTGAAATCAGCCAAAATTAGCGATATTGATTGTCACGCAAATTTGAAACTACATCTCGAAAGAGTCAGGAATATATAGGAAATAGGCACAGTTCGGCAACAGATACTCAGAAAATTGCCGTTAATCGTGCATGAAAACAGTGGATAGAGAATGATCGGCCTGCCTACATTGCCGGTTGCCACAGTGTCTACACAAATACCAATGACGTCACGAGACTGTGTGTAGAAATCGCTCGCAAGGCGGGCCGCTTTGAGGAAAAAAATGATTTGAATCTTGATTTGACAACTCAATTTAGGCACGCAATACACATTTTCAGACCCAAATTTGTACGATATCTCATTCTATAGACAAAATAAAGCTACCACAGAATGAATAAATTTTGTCAATTCTAAAAGTGATTATAGCTTTAAGTGGTGACCTTGACCATGGATCACAAAAGTTTCACCAGAAATGAAATGCTTGGGTCAGACTTGTATAGAAAAGTGCTATCACGCTTGATTCTAGGCCTATTACTAAAAAAGTTATATTTTGATAATGCTAATTATCCATATCTGGCGGTTAGTATGCTAATTAACGAATAAAAAAATTTCCCCAAAGTTGGCGCAGTGCCAACAAAGCTCAAAATCACCTGGAGACACATATGAATGCATATCAATCAAAAAACCTTGCTGTTTCAACAATTTCTAGGTTCACTGTGGAAGGGATATAACCCGCAACTCGACTATACGGTTGCTATTGCACCTGTGCTATGTATTATGTCAGGCATAAATTGTCATGAATAAAGATGATATCGAAAAATGTTTCAAGTTGATGACATTGACGCTGATAAATCCGTTGGAGTCGTGACGTTAACCTAGCAGTGTTGCTTGATTTTGAGTAACGAAAGTGCACAACAAAGACCTTGACCTGCCTCCAAGTACAATGTTTTTGCCAGCCAGAAATATTTTCTTTAGTGATCTGTCACATTCCAGGGATTCTCTGTAGTGACTCCGCATACAGTTTTGAACAAGTACTCCCCTCCAGTTTCTCTTGGTTTCTACATGACGTGAACAAGTAGGATTGCTTGCACGCCTCCGGTGAGATATCGTAGCTATGATAAGGATATAATTTGTTGATTTATTTTTTTTTCATTCAACCTCCTCATAGGAAAAATGACAAATTATGACACAATGTGAAACATACAATAAAACAGACGGGGACACACATTTAAAACAGATGACAGAAATCAGAATGACCGGGTTAACAATTTGACCAAATTGTATTCGGAGGACCATGGCTTAACATGGTCCTCATATAGTAAAAAGTAATTCAGAGAATCGGCGAGGCCATTACAATTGTATATATCATCCGAAGTGTGCGGTTCCATCATCAACTCGAGTATTGTGAAATATTTCAATACGAGCATACATAAAATCCAAAGAATAATGTGCTCAAAATGACTGCAATGTTATTCCCATGATACCCAATGTTATTTACGGTGCAAATTTGAATGGCATGGTCAGATTGAAGACTGGCCTTCTGTCTACAATCTATAACAATAACTGCAGCAATGTAATTCAAACACGTGTATACATATGTCTTTCTAGCAGGTCGGATATATTGATGGCCCAAAGGTGTCGTACATATCATAAGGACTAATTACACAACTATTTCAATTTATTATACAGTAGGTTCGTACAGTGTTTCTGTACCTGTGTGTACACAGCCTGATTGAAATGAGTTTCTTTTCTATTTTATTATCATCCAATTTCTTCAGCGGCCAGAAGAAAGTTCCAGTCAAAGTTCCAGTCCGTGGTGTCAACTTTTGGGGGAGATAATAAAACTTTTAATTCGGGCCTTTGGAATAACGCCGCCGTGTTGAAGGACAGTGAGCTGCAAACAAAACAGACGAAGATGGACAACCTTTCTATCTTTATGGAGATCCTGCCTATCCCATCAGCCCTGAGGTCATTTGTAACTGTATAATCACAATGTTTGGAAATCAGAGTAACGTTTCTTTTCTCGATTAAATCCTCCTAATCTTGAAGATGACTTGTCACGTGGTAATATTCGTTGACAATCTTCATTGGTGTTCAATTAGTGAATTGAATACTAATAGTAGTGTCGGTAGTACTTACATGTACATGTATTTTTAATGTACACGTAATTTACCTTGGTACATATACAATATATAATATAATTATCCTCGTGTCGGAATTGGTTGCCTACGTTTCTGTTGATGTGGTTCCTCAAGGCGTGCGCGTAGCGGTATTCTTTGGTACACTGATCAGAGGAATACACCCTTTACGCTGACAAAAAATCTAACATGCATTTTAGCTATTAGGAACATCCATGATATCACAAGCGTTACTAGTAATCTTTCCAAATCACCATATAAAATTAATACACATTATTTTGCGTATACACATCTCATCTTGCACCGTTTCCACGAAAGAACATTTCAGTTTATGTCTGTACAGATTCACATGACGTGTCCTATATACCAGGCCTGTAGATATGCGGATACTCGCCGCCTATGTAAACACAGCAAACACCGATCGACGGACCATAAACTCAAAGTATAGTGTCACCACCCGACGAGACCCCTTATCAGCGAGGATCCATCATCCAGGATAATACTCCAGTTAGAAAAGTCTGTTGGTCAGACTGTTAGCATCGAACGCTTGGTGTTCCAGGCACCGCGCTGCCAAGGCCAAAAGAATTGCCCTGTTCCCTTCTGATCACATTGGTCAGTGGAATGAAGTTCGGCCATGACAGAGATATGTACTATATACCTTATTTAAATTAAATAGGAAGGAGGGCATCTTTTCATAAACCAATTACGTGGTAGCCCAATTTGAGAACGAGTATAACAACTTATGTTTTCTGTAGCAGTCGCTCAAATACACGCCTACAAATTCTAAAGTGCATCTTAAAGTCATCCAAGTTATACTCGGGCACAATTTCCTCTGCAAATCTTTTTATTCGTGGCATCATCAATAAACAGTAATAAACAAATAAAATAAAAAAAAAAAACAATAATAATAATTAAAAAAAACAGTAATAAAGAGTATCATTAAAATCTGGATGTATTGGTGGTAATTGGTGGTAAGATTGATATTCACATTTATGCCTATATGTAGCCCGTAAAATGTATTTGCAGAATCACTCATTCACAAATTCATCGCGGTTCTCGCATTTCGAGAACATTATCCAATCAATCAGTCAATCAGTTTATTCATCAACATTGGGGTATACAAAATATTTCACAGCATACATATGACAGAATGATTACAAAAAGAAAAGTACAGGAAGCTCGAAAGCTTTTATGTCATAGTTCACTAAATAACAGACAATAATAATGATAACATTAATACAACGGTTTATATCTGATCAGCCGTTAACACTCATGGAAATATTGCGACTACTGAAATATGACTATTTAAATATATTCAGCTATGCCTACTGAAGTACCTATTGTTCGAAGGGTGTTCTTTTTTTGACATTTTTTTAACAGGAAAATTGAACTAACTTTGTCGAAATTTGAGGCAAGTTTATTCAATAGCTTTACTCATAATATTCACATCATAATACAATTCATTTTGGCTAATATAAATTTTACGTGAAGAAAAAAAACCAGATTCACTTTGAGTCGGTGTTAGAATAGACATACCTTCTCAATGTCAATGGTGTTAGGAAACTACCGGACATGCAGGTCGAATCTCGCAGTACGCATTTCGTGATGGGAATTCCATACCTTGCAGGCATAGAGGGGATGATTTCCATGCACTGACCGCATGTGGTTGTTCAAAGAGGTCGTGGATAAGGTTTTGCCGAATTGCTGACGTTGGTGTGGCCTCCTCTCATGTGTGCTTCTAGACACGGGACGACGTGGTGCATGCAATATCGAGTCTTCCTGCATAACATGAATAGATGATACTGCAGAAATAATTAATCATCATGCACAAGTGACACCATACCGTTCATAATTCAAAGCGTCGAATGTTCTTAGTATCATCTGTAATGTATATATGCACAGTATTCGCGCACCTGTTATTTTTGAGAAGTGATAAAACGGAGAAGGAGGGAGAGGGGGCAAACATGGTTACGAGCCAGACATAACTAATTGTACATCTAGGCCTACTTTAACATGCTGGATCATCTCGCGGTATGTGAAGAATAAATGGTAAATTTTATAGACAATAAATTCTTCTTATTTAGGCTTAGGCTTATTTGTGTGGGTGTGTTATGATAAATTCATTATTACTGGTCTTCACTGTCTTTCGTGTATCATCATAGTGTTGACACGAAATGATTGCTATTGGAAACACATTGCTTTTCATAACGAACGAAATATGCAGCACAAAATGATAAGAAAAATTCCACTGGAATCGATATCTAGAAATACAATACTTTTGAATGGAAAAGCATGTTCTGATATCTGAGTTTTTCTTAAGACAATGTTTACACCTTTTTGATACACCTTTTTTCGTTTTAAACTTGAACACGTGTATAACCATGATAACTGTATCAGTTTCTGTATGATATTGTATCAGGAAAAGAAACATGTGTGTATATAAAAGGAGTTTACTATAGTTTTGGTTACTGCGTCTTAGAATGATTGTTATTGCATCCAGAACGGACAGTCAATAATTGTTACTACATCTTCCACTATTTTTACCAACACATCTATTGGGGGGGGGGGGGGGGAGAGAGACATGGTAGGTGTAAATATGACCATGCACGGATGCTAAACGATTCAATAGTTCGACGGTACGATGCTTAGTCCATAGCGGCGGTTCAAACGATACTATCAGCGCATGCACGCTTACGTCAAAACGTCTGGTGTGTACTTCAGATGAAACTCTCTATCATTCCAACATACTCTTGGTATGATTATATTGGCATTTCATGGCTGAGAAAATACCATTCAATATTACAATGTCGGAGGAAATGGGAAAGGAAAGACAACCTACCCCCTCATCTCAGACATACACAAATATCAAATACATATTCGAGAAATTAATATTTCATCAGTTTACCTATTTCATCTGAGGACAAATATCTCCGAAAACATTCATACAAATTGGATCACGCTCTTGTTCGAGTGATAAGTGAGATTTATCCTCTATATCATAACGTGATAGCCTTATAAAAACGTGGCTCAACATAAATGTGATTACCGAGATCGCACGCAAAGGTCATATATCAAAAAGTCACTGTCTGACCTGGCGTTTTATCCTGAGATCAGTTCATGGTCCTGTAGACAATAATGACTACTAATATAAATTGCTATGCCATCAGATCACATACACCCAACATCATACATTTTATATGATATAAGGTTCCCATTTTAATCAAAACCATAGATTGTTCTGCACAATGTGAAACTTACTGCCAATTGATATTGAATGTATCCATGGCGGAACCCATCATCATCTGTCTCTAAATGATATATGGTGGAAATGCATTGGAAGAATCAGGATGTAAATATCAAGCTATTCAGCGGTATGAGCTATATCCCTGAAGCCTCAAAACAGCATCAATTCATCCAGATCAGGGGTTGTTTATTCAGCCAGAGCAAGAACCACAATGCTATGACTTCAAGGGATATTTATACCTTTCAGATAACGATTGTTGTATCATTTCATTTCAGAAATCTGATATATTAGACCAATGCACCTTTCCTCAAATAAATGCGTTAGAATACAACAACCAACACCACCAGATTTTTAATGATGACAAAAACAAACCTGAAATACAAGTTTTTGAGGGAATATAAACAAAGCCTAACCAAAATACATACATGTTGAGCCACACTGTCCAATATGTAAAATACCGCTTCATTTGTATAATATCGAGTATGATACCATCCTTATCACTGGGTGGGAGCTTGCCCATGATTCTTGACGAGTTCACTCGGTAAAAATCTTTCCTCGCAGGGGCTTTGCTCGGCAAAAATCTTTTGTCGCATGGGCTTTCAGATGGGCTTTCAGATGATTAAAGATTTTTACCGAGCAATGCCCCTGCGAGGAAAGATTTTTTACCGAGTGGACTCGTCAAGAATCATGGGCAAGCTCCCACCCAGTGCTTATACCAGATATATCTGGTTGGGTTACTAGTTGATGACTTGAGGGTGTTTAATTTACGGAAGTCTTGACATATATGCTCTAACAATAACAAATACCGAGCAGCTGTATATATGTCTGACATTTGTTAGCAAGACGGACAGTGTTAAGGTTTTACTGGCCATTGGATAAGAGGTGGAAAGGTGCAGGAGGGGAGAAAATTATAACCGAAAAATAGTACTTAATTTGAAAACACACAACGCCCTTTTATAATAACATCGAGAGTTTTTAGATATATCTATCAATATGAAAAATCGTTGAAATTCATAATTCATTCAGCTTCGTCCATGTCTTTCTGGTCTCATTCTAAAACGTCCAATCGCGTTTCGTACAAAATTCATCTCCAAATCGTTTTTACTGTCATAAGGTTGTAATGCTGATTTGGTAGATCAATGCATTGCAATAATATCATAAATCATGCGATAACAAGTAACCGATGCCGAAATATAAACTATCACGCATGAATCATCCATTTGTAAAATGTTTGTTGATGTTTATTGTTGGAATCAAAACCATGATCTGATCAACTCCAGACAAGCACTTGTTACTATATTCAACTCTAATATTAAATCTGGTCATGTCTGGTGAACACACACGGTAATGCAGCGGAGGTATCTCAATGCAAATTATTCACATGCCTTGAATATTGATTCTGGGAAATACATGTACTCCCTAAATTACCCGTCGCTTTGTGATAGGAGATAGGATATTTCCTCGGACTTTAATCTTTGTTTGGAAGCTCTATGGCATATCTAATGTCATTGGCATTGACATAAAGTATCCACGAGAAAACGACATCTCAAATTCCTGGTTGTACACGATTACACTTTCAGCAGAAATGTTTATAGCTCCTCGTTTGTCAAGCTGATCAAAGGATAGTGTGATCTGATTTTCAAGGTTTCATTGAAACTCGTGTACGTCTAATAGTGAGCAAATCATATATATATTTAAAATTTCATTCGCCACCATCCCGAAATAAAAAAAATTGTTTCCATCAAATATGACATTGGTATGAGTTGATTAACGACACCTGAGACTATTCGAGGCCAATTTGTTTCTGACCGCTAACTCTCCACATTGTATTCATTGCATTTCAATAATCACCACATACCATACAAGTGGAAATTCACCAATAAGAAACTTAAATATAGAAAGGAAATCTGTAAGTGACCTACATGGTACAATTTTTTCTGAGATGATGGATTCCAGGCACCTTGTTTTCTGATATTGTTGGCAAGAGACCACCCAGTATTGTCTGTTAATTTTTTATGATTCTATAAAACTATAGACATCAACGCTTTCATGGAAAATCGTTGAGACATATCCTGTCATAGTTATTGCCATTAACATGTTTTCGATCAATTTCTCGAGATATATGTTACTTACTTGTCAGTTATGTCTTGCCCAGTTATACGCCCAGTTACACAACTGCCAATCATTCCTGTCTCCAATGTTAGAAGCGAAGTTCGAACAACCAAACCCACTCTAGTGACACATAGTAAGACAGTGGTTCACATTTACTACGTTGTCCCACACCATAAGGTAAGATCCCAAACGGGAATGCCACCAGGTAAATGCGCAGAGGTCACATGTGCTCCAGATCTGCGATAAAAGTTTCATCAGAATGACACTGTGGATAATGTATTTGCGATTGACAAAATTGAAACTGGGTAGTTCCCTGACAAAATTCGTCATTAGTATAAATGTGCCCATATTTATTCATTAGCTCTTCGTTACATAAGACAAAGACAAAACGGAAATATCATCATAATTATGAAATGCAGGATTGGGAATCATCCAATAGGCTGCCGTCTTGGGAATAATACTCAAGCTGAATATTGTTCTTGGCAATTCGTTAGTTGGATACCAATTAATTCGCCATTGCCTGACATATTTTTCCCGTTATATTACAGCAAATGAAATGGGAACATCACAGAAGTTAAAGCACATTGGGTACCGACAAACAGACTTCATAATATTTCACCGAATTCCACATATCCAATAAAAACTAACAGGAAAGTAACTTTGAAACTAATCATAAGCGCACTGTTTTTTACCGTTTCTTGATTTTCTGGTCCTTGTATCTGATTTACAGAGAGTGATCAGTGTGCATCAAAAGTTTGCTGAATCTACAGCGGAACAGAAAATATGTATGGATGTGATCTAATTACTTACCATGTACTATTCGTAGAACATGGATGCTCGTTGTTCTTTCTAGGTGCTTGCTATAGTTTTGTTATTCATTAGCAGTTGGAACATGATACGTCTCTTCACTGATGAACATGTACATAATTAGTTTCTTTTCAGTTATCATGCTGATGTCAAGGTAAAACAGTGGTTTTCAGTTCGTTCAATTAGGCGTACAACAAGCACATTTCAAAATGTATCGGCCATATGATTCATTGGGTAAATACATGTGAATTATTTGAGCGTTTGTACGAGCTATCATGGAGGAGAGAGGAGTCATAGGTTTATAATTACATTTATTCTACATGCAACAATGCTAATATATTTCGTGCAATATAGACATCATTATGATGTTACAGAATAAAACGCGTTACTGGACTTACTAGGCAGACATTGTTGACGTTTCGTGATAAATACCTGACCACTTCCTCAGACTGCTGGGTTTGAGAAGTTGGTGGCAAGGTGTTGTAACCCACAAATTTATCAATTATAATTTACAATACCATGGCAATTTGCAATTGATCTACATGGTACACTTCAGCTCAAATGACCAACTCCAGGCAGTTTTATTTTGTCTTTTCGGCAAGAACCAACCCAATAATTGCAAGGGAAATTTGTTGGTTCAAGGAACAACAATTCCTTCTCCTTCAAAGCCATTGAAATGGACGATATGATATACTTGGCACTGTTCAGATCCATATTCTTTGCCATTTATGGACAAACATTATTTTCTTGAGATATTATCCATACACAATTTTCTGTCAGTGTTGTCCCGTTATGAACACGTCCAACTTCCACCAGAAACATTGCGAATCACTCATTTCCTGACAGTTACATGCGAGAATTGAATGTCAAACCCCACTTTTGCTCACGAGGTGGGTATAAATTTGTCACATGCTTCTCCATTATTACGTGAAAGACACAACGTAAAATGTCGTCAGCATTCAAACGTAAGTTACAAGTCTTCCAATGTGTTGCAGTCTTCATGATAACAGACTGAGTTGTATGGTGAATAAATTTTGAGCAATGGGCTAGTTCAGGTACTAGTAGGAAAATATGAGTATTTGTTATTTTCCATTATGACACTCCAAAATAAGCGTTGTGGCCACAACACACGAACCTCCAACATGTTACGTTCTAGCACAAGTGGCATATTGTTCCACTATTTGTTGGCTTATATGAAGTGAATATAAGAAAATCTCCCGTTTGTTATCATCAACCCTCATTCAATTATGGAAACAGAAATGATGTTATCATTGAAACGTGCAAATACGTTGCCTGGACAATGCTAAAATGATATATCCCAGATACCCCAATACCGTCCGTGTTGGCAGCGGTCCCGCACTGCATTAGTACATGTTCTTCGTAACTGTCAGATACGAGAATTGTTGCAAGTGTCACGCTTGTGTTTTAAAAACTGGTGGATTATTCAATATATATATATATATATGCATTATATATATCGCAATATTCATGTAACATTGCATGTCTTCCCATGACATGCTTAAGATTGACATCAGCAATACGATGGAATTCATTTTGATACCCCGTATCACGATCCCCCCCCCACCCCCCCCCCCCCCCCCTCTCGTGGCTTGTAAAACTGATCATAATGAAAAAAAAATTAATTGAGAGTAGTATAAGCGAACAAGTTTTGCTCGATGAATGAAGCTGCTCTCATGTTTCAACGTCTGCTGATTTCATAGAGCGCGTCTTTTTTCAATCCTTGCATATGATCATTGGTATTGTATTTTATTGTCTTTCGGGGACACATTTCAACAGGGACAACAAATTAGTCCCAAACATCAGATCATACGTGAATAAGCATGGATGATATTGCAGCTTTTGGGGGTTTTTTGCTGTTCTATGATAATTTGTCACGAATATATTGCACACGATTTGCAGGTGAATCCATTGTTTTCTGGTTTAGTGCATTGTATGGGTCAATGTTTTTCCACCAATAACACAAAATTTTGATGATTATGCAAAACAATGGAAATCATCTTTATGATTAGCATTCAATAATTTAGGCTAATTTGTACCCAACGATGAACATATATAATTACATATATCCTTGAATCTAATTGTAAAATTTAGGACATATTCTGACGTCCTGTAGTTAAATGTGTTGAATTATGTCACCAGAGATATACTGAACTTAACAGATCAACGGTACGATGACGCGTGTTCGTTCTATACAAAGAGTATTCGTTAAATTACTCGATAAGCACATGATTCTGTTCAGATTGCAATTTCTGTCCATAACCATGTCTTTGAAGAAAACATTTCAAAATGATCACCATACAACAGCACATAGGAAGACACAATTGGTGACACAACTCCGTCTAAGACCTGCGCCTGGCGTTGCTCTGTGAGACGCTTCCAGTATTATAATAACAACATTATTAAAAGGAGCCAGCTGTGACGGGAATTTATATAGAAATTGAAAGTTTGATACATTTTATTATAGTAGACAGAAATAAATGAGATGGAAAAATAACTGGTGTTAATGCATCAAACTTTCACTAGACACCCATGAAAGGACATATGAAAGGACATGCATGTTTTTCATTAGTAGGTCAGTATTGTGGAAACTAAAACAATATGCAAGCATAGGGCCAAGGGTTCTGTAGCACACCGGGACTGGAGGCTATCAGAATTTTCCATTCAATGTATACATTATGTTTATAAATCATATTTCCAGACAAGCATCAGCAGACAAGTCTCAACAATAAAATTCATACATTCATGTCGCATATACAAACCTGAGCTCTACCTTCAATTATATTTCCCACCACAGACCAATTTCCACATCTGTGGTGAACGTAACCTTGTCTTTGAGCAATCAATGGCATCTTACGTAACGTGCATGGTCAACAGAAGATGGAGATATAAGAGTCATATGAAGATAAGATTATGACTCCCCACATAATGTGGAAACCCAGACTCCATGTTCAAGTGTTTCTGTCCAGAAGCCAATTAACAGACGTGATCCTGATAGTGACGTGATCCTGAGCTCAGAAAGCCATCAAAGCTCAAATTCGAAGTTTGAAGCTTATATTGAATGGTCTGTGTATCCATGACACAGACTTACCCACTAGTTACATGCAATACCAAGCAATTATATCAAGTCCGGTAAACATAGGAGTAGTACTTTCGTCGAAAAAGTCTCTGAAAGATTGTAGTCAGTAAGACATGGGACGCACACGTGCCATTCATTTCCAATAACGCAAAAAAAAGTAGCAGTCAGATTATATATGGAAGACATGCGACGCACATGTCACGCATTCCCTGTATAGGTTTGTTATTGGCATCATCTAAATCTGGTTGTAATTGTGGTAATTAGTTGATACTTACATCGACCTTCATTCATTTTGATTATCAAAACACTCATCATGGAAATTTTTCAAGGATGCAATCTGGGTTAAAGTATTCATCAGATAGTGAATGATGCTTGTTTTTAGCTGTGACGTCATCTCTGATTGTGGACGCCCGGTGCAAAAATATACTAGAATTTGGATTGTGTTATTAGAATATTAGTCTCAAAACGTACCAGCAACTGACATTTTGTGTGAGTATTTAGATTGTCAACCACCACCCAATTAAACATGATATGACATGTTCAATTACACAGCTAATGCTTTGTTCAGTGGTATTGGGTTTTTTACATTTGAAATGTAATTACCTCAACATAGGCCCAAGGGACCTGTAGCTTACCGGCTAGCCAATAGGTGATCGGACCGATCGTCCGGTAACTACAAGGTCACAAGTATATTCAGCATAATCCTATATGTCCACAATTGATTCTTAAGCTGTAAATTTGACAAGTGAGATATGCGCCATTTTGTGCTCTGACCTTTAAAATGAAATCAAGTCATATTCAAGGTCACGAGAAGATTCAGTATATATCATTTCTTATATGTCCACAGTTCATTCCCAAGCAGTAAAGTGAATCATAAGCGAAATATTAGACATTTTGTGCTCTGACCTTGCAAGTGAGGTGAATGTCAAATTCAAGGTCATCAGAATAGTCGGCATACCTGGTATATCATTTCCTATATGTCCACTTTTGATTTCTAAGCTGTAAAGTCGATAATAAGCGAGATAATAGCCATTTTGTGCTTTGACCTTGAAAAATAGGTCAAAGGTCAATTTCCAGGTCATCAGAGTATTAACATATATCATTTCCTATATGTCGACAATTGATTCCTAACCTGTAAAGTTGACAACAAGTGAGATATGCGCCATTTTGTGCTCTGACCTTGAAAAAGTAAATCAAAGGTCATAGTCAAGGTCACGAGAATATTCAGTATATATAATTTCTTATATGTCCACAATTGACTCTCAAGCAGTAAAGTGAATCATGAGCGAGATATTAGCGATTTTGTGCTCTGACCTTTAAAATGAGGTCAAAGGTCAAATTCAAGGTCATCAGAATATTCGGCATATATCATTTCCTATATGGTCACAATATATTTCTAAGCTGTAAAGTCAATAATAAGTGAGATATTAGCCATTTTGTGCTCTGACCTTGAAAATGAGGTCAAAGGTCAAATTCAAGGTCACGAGAATATTCAGCATGTATCATTTCCTATATGCCCACAATTGATTCCAAGTCTCTAATCTCAATATTAAGTAAGATATCAAGAACAGTGTGGCCCATTATAAAGCATAGGAGAATTTAACATGGGAAAGTCCTATTTGGGCCCCGTAAAAAACATCAAAATGGCCACCACACGCAGACCGGCGATTCAAGAGCATCGAAACTTATACACATTATAAGGATACATGAGGGAAACATTTTGAAACTAAAATCTCAAAACTGATCAGACAGTTTTTGAGAAAATAATTTTCAAAGTTGAAAACATGCAAAAACGGCCATTTTCAGCATAAAAATGGCCGCCAAAACTACCTACTCGATTCAATGAAAAAAATGAAAAACACTTCTGGGGGTTTTGACCCAATACATATTCACCCATATTTATGGACAAATTCATGAGCCCGAAAAAAAGATAAAAAATTTTAACAGATGATGTGGCGGACGACGACGACGACGGACGAAAAACCACGACAATAGCTTATCGGCCCTTATGGGCCGGTAAGCTAAAAATGCGCTAGAAATGGGTGTTTCAGGTAACAGTTTTTGCTTCACAACGAGTATTCATGAATCCTTCCATATGTACACAATATCTCACCGCTTTCTCCCGCCATCAATGGATAGTCTTGAGCCAAGGAATTAATCGGGTTGTGTGTATAAACAAACAAAATGAATCCATCAAACTCGATTATAATCAGATACAGCTCTTTGCTGGTAAAGATCGATCAACTTTATGGACTCTGTTTAAATATAACTTTATGGATTCTGTTTAAGACACTGCGTGTCATTAGCAGTTACGTATACACTGCTTAAATGGTATGCATAATCACAGCAATAACGTACATGTTATTAGTTTCTTTCCAATGATCATATATCTTCGTTAAATAAGGTGTACGTGTTGCTGGAATTGTTCATTATGTTTCAATAAGTTTTCAATTCAGAGCACGAATTGATCAGCATGTATATCACAATTGGTTTCTTTTCAATTGTCTGGTTATCAAAAAAAAACAATGTTTTTCATTTCGTTTAATCGGGTGTGTAGTAGATCCAGGTACATATCAAACTGTGTGCTCCTGATATGATTATATGATATTTCCAAGTGATTGTTTTGTTGGATTTTTAAACTAGTTTTCAATTAAGGGTTCGTCTATAGATTCAATTGACAGGGATGTCAATTAAATGTCGGAGTCACCTAGGGATGCTTTTATTATAACGACAAGCATTAAAATGTTGTGAATTTTTTCTTCATGATGAAATGTAATATTCTTGTACTGCGCGTTAATAAGTTGATGTATGGCCACAGCTCTGCATTCGTCGAGAGATGAATGGGGTGAAGTGAGTGTGTACCAATTTACTTATGGTCAGTAATGGTTGATGCCCTTTCCATATGGATTCAAGTATGAGCTGGTTTAGAACAAAGTGTATTTACGATTTTAGAGTCGTACCGGGCATGATTATGCTATCAATGACTAGTGATCGACACCTAACTGTCCGGAAGAGGGGGGTTTTGATTTTCAAGCTACTATCGAGCCAAAACTAGCGTAACAGATTCCAAATAATCTTGTGCATATAACCCGGAATGGGAACACTTTCGTTTCCACGTTTATATAACCTCAGCGCGATGAATCACCTCCTATTGTGCTATTCCCTACACAAAATCATCATGTACAAGAAATTGGCTACCGGGGAATCGAGAAACAATAAGTGTCGACCAAGGGATTTATTAGTGTATAAATCTCATAATTATTGACAAAACACTGATAGCAAATTCATAGAAACTATGAATGAAAATTCCATGTTTGATTCACATGTACGTGTGACAGTTATAATGTCATTCCTTGGCAGATGGGCACAAAAAATAATTCCAGAGAGAGGTATTTCTTGGCTTTTTTATTTCCGCTTTTTTTTTTAAATGGCGGCCGTTTTCGACGAAAACCAGCCAATTTTGGACTTTGACGGCCATTTTCTCAAAATCTGTTCAGTATTTTTTTCTTATTGATGCATAATGCTCCTCGTATGGACCCCGTGTGGGGTGTATAAGATTGGTTACCCTTGAATTGTTCAGAGTGGACCATTTCGGCCCAACTGGGACTTCCCCATGTTAAATCCTCCTCAGCTTTATAATGAGACACATTATTGCTAATGTCACACTTAATATTGAGATCAGAGACTAGAAATCAATATTTGATATGCTATATATTATAGAACATTCATCACATGGAATTGTCAATTTAAGCGAACAAAAAATAATCGAATATTTGGGCTCCATGTATCCGAACGCGTAACGTGTTTGAGCTTGTGTAAGGTCGATGTCATTAGTTTTGTTGGGGAGAAGTTTTTTTTATTAGTTTTTGTGGATTCCTGGGGTTGCTCTCCTCACTCGTACGAAGATTTCCGTGGACGTCTCTTGTGTCCGACAATGAGAACATGATACACTATATATTTGCCAGATAACCAAGCCATTAGTTTTGATTTTGTCGAATATTTGTGTTCCAAATTATTAAGAGAAATAGATTCAAAGTAGCCTCCACAAAATACCTATTAAAGTAATTCCCTCAATACATTCAGACCATGTATTATAATCACGAGAAACATAAAAAGGAAGAAAAAACTGTTATTTTATGTAGATTTGTCATGGCGAGACAAATGGCTATCGAAATTAGCTTGGGCAGCGATGAGAGTTAAGGGAATTCCGGTTTTCAAAGAGTGCGTGTGATGTCTGCTTAGCTGAAGTATTTGAGAACAGCATTAAGACGTGGAAGTTTGATCACTCGAAACTGGTGGCCACGACAATCATCCAATATAAACAGTTTTGCCTTCGTCTCTTGAAAGCATCGAGTAAGATAAATCAGTTTTATGTAGCATTTCTCTTTCAATATAATTGGTTTACCTGGATTTTATAGTTACATTGTGTTCTACCGGTATTTAGTTTGGTAGGCGTTCTGATGAATCCTAGTATGTGCCATTCGGATAATTTTTCAAGAGATTGTCTTCAAACTTAATGAAGACAATCATACTCGGTTATGAAATACAACGCGAAGATATTTTTGATTAAAAATGGACAAACTAATACATAATATTATGTTTTGTGATAAACCGAGAAGTGGCCCCAAACTAGAGGAGATGCGAGGTTTTCATGGAACTGACAGGGCTATGGAGATCCTGAGTTTATATATTTATACTGTTCTTGGGAAGTACAACTCACTACTTTTGAAAGTGAAGAACAAATCGTTTACTTGCCAGTAATTGTAAAATAAAACACGCGATGTTTAACTATACTATTATTTCTAAGATGTGGGGGTGATGAGGTTTTCGTATCCCACATTCAGAAAGCTGCTTATGACTATTCGACTGATGGCAAACGCAATATCACGAGCGTAGAAGTACCTGTTGAAATAATGTACATTCCATTTTTGAATGGGGGAATGTGGATCAGTGAGGACATGGACTGCTGTTGCTGTGCTTTAGATGTCCTGAACAATCCCCACAAACTTAATTGCAGCTCTGAACTTCCTCCGTGGCATGTACTGTTTCATAGCCAGCTACATTATGTCCTCCTCGACAGAATTCACTCGTTCTACAATGACGGGCACAGTGCAGTCACCGACACGGATGTCCAGGTAAGTGGGTACAAACTGTGCACCAATATTGGCAGACCCGTTTGCATACTGATTTGAATCATATATCATTCAGCATCTGCAACGAGTAGGATGTAAAATAAAAGCTCCGAGGAAGTAAATCTATTTTCATATTCCAGTACAGTTTTGTTGTGTCGTCACTGAATAACCAACTGTTTGATTGATATTTGGATGTGATATATCCTGAGGAACTTAAAGATAGAATTTTCCGAAGTATTCCGTCTGAGAATATCGACCAAGGTTCTAACCTGTCAACTAGAGCATATGACAAACGCGAGTGTTTTAATTTTTACTTGACGAAATGTAAATTTCGTCAAGTATGTTGGTCAGTTGCGTTTGTCTGTTTGTTACTTGACGAAATTTACATTTCGTCAAGTATGTTGGTCAGTCGCGTTTGTCTGTTTGTCTGTTTGTTTGTTTGTCTGTTAGCGCTCCACAGGTCACAATTTTGACTGTAGAATTATGGAAATAGGTCAGAAGATGTGCAATCAAATATGGATGGATGAGTTCATTTTTGGAAGGTCAAGGTCAAGTATTGAGGTCAAGGTCACGCAAAACGATAAAAACACATAAATGGTCATAACTCCGGTTCTTTTCGTTATAGAGACTTCAAACCAAGTTCATATTGTAGATAAACTCGAGTTATATCTTCTGTGACCTTGACCTTGGCGTTTGACCTTGACCTTGAGAAGTTCGCCATAAGGTGAATGTCAAGGTCAAGTACAAAGGTCAGCGCACCATATCGAGTAGTATATCGTTGGAAAGGTCTTGACCCCCTGATTCCAGTGATACCTTATTTTTGGCGCTGCGACGTAAACTGACGTCACAATGACGTCATAAACGTCAAATTTCCGAAATTTCAAAAGGCCATAACGTCGTTAATACTGTATGGAATCTCTTGAAACTTGATATGCATATTGACAGCAATGACCTCTACGAATTAAAGTACAAAGGTCAAAGGTCAAGGTCAAGGTCATCGAAATCCCAGAAAAACATGTTTCCGGTGATAACATCCGTTTGATTTGTCGTAGGCTCATGAATTTTGAACCATATCCTTCAGAAGAGGTATAGTAATCGAGTGTATATGTCAATTTCATGATTGACCTTGAACTTTGTCAGGAAAATAAGGTCATATGAGGAAAACTTCAAGGTCAAATTTTCAAACTAACTGAAACCTATCAAGTAGTATATCAAATGAAAGGTCTTGATTCCCTGGTACATACTTTCTCATTAGTTTTGAGATGTGACGTTTATTGACGTCACAGTGACGTCATAAACGTTAATCTTTCGAAATTTCAAACGGTCATAGTGTCCACAAATCTTGTTTGATTCTAATGAAATTATACAGGTATAATATATGTCTTCATGCACAGGCAATGCAAAATTTTCTTGACTCAAGGTCAAAGATCAAGGTCAAGGTCACGCAAAATGTTAAAAACACATAAGTGGCCATAACTCCGGTACTATTTGTTATAGAGACTTCAAACCAAGTTCATATTGTAGATAAACTCGAGTCCTATCTTCTGTGACCTTGATCTTGGCATTTGACCTTGACCTTGAGAAGTTCGCCATGAGGTGAATGTCAAGGTCAAGTACGAAGGTCAGCGCACCATATCGAGTAGTATATCGTTGGAAAGGTTTTGAGCCCCTGATTGCAGCGATACCTTATTTTCGGCGCTGCGACGTCAAATTACCGAAATTTCAAAAGGCCATAACAGCGTCAATACTGTATGGAATACCTTGAAACTTGACATGCATATTAATAGCATTGACCTTTATGAATTGAAATACAAAGGTCAAAGGTCAAGGTCATCGAAATCCCAGAAAAACACCTTTTCGGTTATAACATCTGTTTGAATCGTTGTAGTCTCATAAAATTTGAACCATATCATTCAGAAGAGGTATAGCAATCAGACTTATATGTCAATTCCATGATTAACTTTGAACTTGATCGGAAAAATGAGGTCACATGAGCAAAACTTCAAGGTCAAATTTTCAAACTAACTAAAAGCTATCAAGTAATATATCAAATGGAAGGCCTTGAACCCATGATAAATAGTTTCCCATCAGTTTTCGAATGTGACGTTTATTGACGTCACAGTGACTTCATGTACGTAAATTTTTCGAAATTTCGAAAAGCCACAGTGTCCGGAATTCTTGTTCGATTCTGATGGAATTGTTCAAGTATAATTTATATCTTCATGCACGGGCAATGCACAATTTTCGTGACCCAAGGTCAAGGGTCAAGGTCAAGGTCAAAGAAAAGGTAAAAATCACAAAAATTGCCATAACTTCGGAACTAATCGTCATAGAAAGTACAAACTGGGACCATATTGTAGCATATCAAAAGGTCTTTGTCCGCTGACCTTGAATGTGCACTTTGACCTTAAAAAGTTTGCCCAACGTAAAAATTTCATGAAAAAAGTATCTTTCTTCAAATTTCGAGGAGTTGTTCAGTAAATCTTTTCAATGTGTAAATTATGGGTAAATGTTTTAAATGTAAACAAATGTTTAGTCATTTCGTCAAGTGTTGGCCTATGGCCGATTTTTTGTTTGTTTGTGTGTTAGCGCTCCACAGGTCACAATTTTGATCGTAGAATCATGGAATTAGGTCAGAAGATGTACAATCCAATATAGATGGATGAGTTCATTTTTGGGAGGTCAAGGTCAAATATTGAGGTCAAGGTCACGCAAAACGATAAAAACACATAAATGGCCATAACTCCGGTTCTAATTGTCCTAGATACTTCAAACCAAGTTCATATTGTAGATGAACTCGAGTTCTGTCCTCTGTGACCTTGACCTTGGCATTTGATCTTGACCTTGAGAAGTTCGCCATGAGGTGAATGCCAAGGTCAAGTACGAAGGTCAGCGCACCATATCGAGTAGTATATCGTTGGAAAGGTCTTGACCCCCTGATTGCAGTGATACCCTTCTTTCGGCGCTGCGACGTACAGTGACGTCACAATGACGTCATAAACGTCAAATTTCCGAAATTTCAAAAGGCCATAACATCGTCAATACTTTATGGAATCTTTTCAAACTTGATATGCATATTGACAGCAATGACCTTCACGAATTTAAGTACAAAGGTCAAAGGTCAAGGTCAAGGTCATCGAAATCCCAGAAAAACACGTTTCCGGTAATAACATCCGTTTGATTTGTCGTAGGTTCATGAATTTTGAACCATATCCTTCAGAAGAGGTATAGTAATCGAGTGTATATGTCAATTTCATGATTGACCTTGAACTTTGTCAGGAAAGTAAGGTCATATGAGGAAAACTTCAAGGTCAAATTTTCAAACTAACTGAAACCTATCAAGTAGTATATCTAATGAAAGGTCTTGATTCCCTGGTATATACTTCCTCATCAGTTTTGAGATGTGACGTTTATTGACGTCACAGTGACGTCATAAACGTTAATTTTTCGAAATTTCAAACGGTCATAGTGTCCACAAATCTTGTTTGATTCTAATGAAATTATACAGGTATAATATATGTCTTCATGCACAGGCAATGCACAATTTTCGTGACTCAAGGTCAAAAATCAAGGTCAAGGTCACGCAAAATGTTAAAAACACATAAGTGGCCATAACTCTGGTTCTATTTGTTATTGAGACTTCAAACCAAGTTCATATTGTAGATAAACTCGAGTCCTATCTTCTGTGTCCTTGACCTTGGCATTTGACCTTGACCTTGAGAAGTTCGTCATGAGGTGAATGTCAAGGTCAAGTACGAAAGTCAGCGCATCATATCAAGTAGTATATCGTTTGAAAGGTTTTGAGCCCCTGATTGCAGTGATACCCTATTTTCGGCGCTGCGATGTACACTGACGTCACAATGACGTCATAAACGTCAAATTACCGAAATTTCAAAAGGCCATAACAGCGTCAATACTGTATGGAATACCTTGAAACTTGCCATGCATATTAATAGCATTAACCTTCACGAATTGAAATACAAAGGTCAAAGGTCAAGGTCAAGGTCATCGAAATCCCAGAAAAACACCTTTTCGGTTATAACATCTGTTTGAATCGTTGTAGTCTCATAAAATTTGAACCATATCATTCAGAAGAGGTATAGCAATCAGACTTATATGTCAATTCCATGATTAACCTTGAACTTGATCGGAAAAATGAGGTCACATGAGCAAAACTTCAAGGTCAAATTTTCAAACTAACTAAAAGCTATCTAGTAATATATCAAATGGAAGGCCTTGAACCCATGATAAATAGTTTCCCATCAGTTTTCAAATGTGACGTTTATTGACGTCAAAGTGACCTCATGTACGTAAATTTTTCGAAATTTCGAAAAGCCACAGTGTCCAGAATTCTTGTTCGATTCTGATGGAATTGTTCAAGTATAATTTATATCTTCATGCACGGGCAATGCACAATTTTCGTGACCCAAGGTCAAGGGTCAAGGTAAAAAAAAGGTCAAAATCACAAAAATTGCCATAACTTCGGAACTATTCGTCATAGAAAGTTCAAACTGGGACCATATTGTAGCATATCAAAAGGTCTTTGTCCGCTGACCTTGAATGTGCACTTTGACCTTGACCTTGAAAAGTTTGCCCAACGTAAAAATTTCATGAAAAAAGTATCTTTCTTCAAATGTCGAGGAGTTGTTCAGTAAATCTTTTCAATGTGTAAATTATGGGTAAATGTTTTAAATGTAAACAAATGTTTAGTCATTTCGTCAAGTGTTGGCCTATGGCCGATTTTTTAATTGTCAATTCATTTTTCTAAGCAAAACATTATCATGTTGTAGGCATATGGTGTATTCGTTTCACAACATATACGCGTTTCCTGAGCAGGCGGCAGGTATGAGGACAGTCAACATTATTTCTTGTGCGGAAGGTAACTACCGACGTTGATTATTCGACTTGGCCCTCTTGAAGGACCAATTTCTGAAGGATTCCAGCATTGATGACATTATTGAAGAAATGGTTGGGGAACGACTTGGTGATTGGCTTGGTGATGGTAAACCAGAACTTGTACTTAATTTGATATATTGGCATTTCCACAGTCATTTCAGCTTCGTAATTGGGCATTAGTATAAGGCTACTTCATTGTCGAATTGCCAGTAAAGCAAATGAAGATGCATGTTATTACGGAAATAGAGCAAGCAAATATTTACAGTGATTTAACCGTGCATCTATGGGGACTGTCGTTGCAAGTATTACTAATAACTTAAAAGCTTTTCAGCATTCCTCGATGCAAAAACCGTTCACTCGTTTTCCAGCTTACTAGGTGTTGCATATTCTCATCAATGCCATTCTGAGAACATTAGCTGGAAACATATGTATGTGTGGAGGTCAGCTACTTATCAATAGCTATAGATGCTACTGATTGTGGCTGTTTGAAACTGATTCTATGGTGAAATTGTGCATGGCGGCATGATATTCGTTTTGAAAATAAGTTCTCCTCAGAGCACCACGAGGATCATACAGTGTACCCTGTACTATTGCATAGAACCTATTCAGCTTGATATATGCTGTGATATGTTCTATATCATTTTCAGACATATCAAACCTTATGGTGAAGGTGGTAACTATGGAAGTACTAGCTTCTAGAGTGTGGTCGTACATCTTATAGCCTACGCAACAGTGCCCTCATACAATTAAATATCATCGTTAGACATCCGGGATTTCATTAAAAATTCCATGATGAAAAAGCCTGAAGATAAGTTTTTATTTCATGCCTTCATGCTTAGATTGCCACACTGATTGTCAATTACAATACTACACACCTTAAGCCCGACATGAAACATATAACAAAAACATATGTTTCATTTTCTGAGTTAAACTGAAGAAGTGTGCCCAATGTAATTGAGAGCATTGTTCCTGGCGACATCTCCATCCTTGATCAAATTAGACGGGAAAAGGTAAGGGCCAGTGGTGAAATCCGCTGGCATGCCTGATATTCTGTCATGTTTTATATGTTATTCGGAGTAATATTTCGATCAGAAATTATATTCCTTATGCCATGATAAATAACTCCAAATTGAGATCGAACATTGTTTATGGTTCAAAGTGTAGGGGAAATTCCAGACTTCAAAGTCAGAGAAAGGTGTATGAATTACTGAAGTATCCATAAACGACACGAGGACATGAAAAGCACGACCACTCAAAACCGGTGGCCATGATAAGTCTCCACTCATATTTTCCCAAGTGGTTACTGGAAAATAGTGATACCAGTGACCTGTCAACCGCATGAAGTTGAAGACGAGATTTTAACAATCTTGTATAAAAATATGATATTCCATCATTCGAAACTGTTCATATGAGGTTGATTGTTTGAACCGTGGGGGTTGTTCCGGTTTTCTAAATTATTTTCTTAGGTTGTTCAGCAGTTATATACTAATTCCATCAGGTGTACAGTAGAAACAACTACTTTTCACACACTATCTGTCCCTGATGACGCCAGTGTGTCTTTAGATTAACTAATTGGTCGGGCTTTGTTTCTATTCCAAAATATATTATTTTGTGTATGCTAATGGCATGCAAAGCTAGCACTGGATGGAACCGATAAACTTACAAGATCATATTCCAAGATAAAATCTTCATGAATTTGGTCCCAGACTAATTTTCAGCCAGCAGCCAAAGTATAAACCAAAGCTACTGTTATACCACGAATGGGCCACTCCTAATTGACCCCTCAGGTGACAGAAGAAAAAAAACTATTGCCAAAGGAGTGACCAACACAAACCATATGAGAAAAAACAACCAAATATTTACAGCAGAATCATTGTGTGTAATATGAGGCATTCGATGGTGGCTTGCTAATTAGAATGTGCATTGAAGCAGCATGTTCTTTCCTAAAAACATCAAAATACCAGGATTAAAACTACCACATAGGAAAATTTGAAATTCGGGTTTTAAGTGAAAGTCGAACACCCATCTGATATGGTATGGTTTGTACCTGTCATCCAGTCCATCAAAATTTATCTTCTGGCTGGAGAAGACATTGTCGTTCTCCTTCCGAGAGTTCGCTATGGCGAGGAGGTGATCATTAGGTTTCTTGTAGATTTTTTACAACCATACTTTGTAATTGTGGATTGTGCCTGTTCAATTTGAGGTATCTCGTGATATGCTACATATCATTACAGACATATCGAAGCGATGGTGATACTTTGTAGCAATGAAGCAGTGGACTTGGCAGCAATACCTTTACATACCCATCTTCTGTATACACAATTTTGGGGGAAATTACATATATCATCACTGGACATCCTCTTGAGATCTATGCACATCCTTTGATAAAAAAAAATAGTAGCTTCAAAATATATATCAGGTTTCACTGATCGTTTCATGAGATTTGGGTATCCCAACATTGCCAAACTACAATATCACACGCTGTGAGCCCTACATGAAACATATAACCGAAGGTGTGTTTTATTTTATGAGCTAAACCGAAATGTATATGTAATTGAGGGCGTTGTTCTGGTGACGAAGAGAAGGAAAATGTAATGTGCAGTGGGGAAATTCAGGGCATACATGCCACTCTAGTATGCTTTATGTATACCATAGTGATATTTTGATCACCAATGATATTATACTACCAACTGAATTCGGACATTGTTCAGGATTCCAAGAGTATGGGAGAAATTCCTGCTCCAAACACAGAAAATGGTGTAAGAATTACTGAAGTATCTGTGAGAGACATTACTGCAGTATCTGTGAGAGACATTAGGATATGACAGCCGGTGGCCATGATGAGTATCCACTCGTATTATCCCACTTGGTTACTGGAAAATGGTATTAACAGTGACATGTCAGTGTCATGGAGGTTGAGACAAGATTCTGACAATCTTTATACAAATATATCCAGTCATTCAAATCTGTGAGCTTGATTTTTGGGTGAGCAGTGTTTTGGTTCATGTTGTATTTTGACTCTGTATTGATGATGTTTCCCGATAATTTTCTTCTTCGAAAACAGCATTTTTCCTACTCATGGCGAAATTTCCATTCCACTGAAATATGCCATATACACTCTCTCCACCCTATTCATAGGTAATATTCATGATTTACCGAAGATTGACGATCACTGGTCACTTTCACCACCTACCTTTCTATTCCCCACCAAGTTATGCATCTCAATTAGTAATGTTATGCATCACAATTATTAGGTTCGGTTGGAGAAATGAAAAATACTCTCCTTGTTCTGAAGATGCCTCATGGGTAGATGGATGGCTATCACATTTCGCTTTGATTTCGGTTTACAAAGATTGTGTGTCATGTCTGCACCATTGAATTATCTGAGAAGGGGCATAGGACATGAAAGTAGGAGCACTCAAACCTAGTGGCCATGATATGCATCCACTCTGACAGTGTTCAAAGGGACATAGTGATGTCCATGTCGAGTGAATTAAGGCCATGTGCAATCATTTGCATTATTATATCTGGCTACATATACCACATAATATACACTACTTTTTTGTTGTGGAAACTCGCTGCGTTACTGCATATAACAAGGTCAGTGTCCAGTAATAATTTGCAAAACCTTACATATATATCTGGTTAAAAAATAACATGCTCAATGCTCGACACAGTCAGCACACTGCAAACCTTCGCCCTGCAGGTTGAGTAAGTCTTGAAACCTGCGGTAAACGCAATGTAATCAGAGTTCAAATTCACGTTCGGTCTAATATCACGTGGATTGTAAAAGGTGGATGGTCAGTGCCGTTTGGGTGAACAAATGTTGTTGTTTCTTCAATGGATATCCCTTGCACACATATGCGGAAAGTTCCACTTGCACGGACAAACGAGCTAACAGATAGACATAAATTATCAGGGCGATAGCATCAACCTATGATGAACAATCCGTTGTTCGGAACAATATGTAAATTACATAATCATATGCTGCCAAAAGGAGAATCGGTCGTAAAATAGTAAATATAAACAACTAGTTTCCCCGTCACCTTATACTTACTCAGTTGTCCGGTAACTGATTGAGCAACATTGGCTATTTTTTTCTAGTGTAACTATCGATGTTGATTATTCCATTTAGGTGGATGGTTTCAGTAATCACCTGTTTCGAGGCTCGGCCCACTTGAGTGACCAATTTCTGAAGGCATTAAGCCTTGATTAACAATAATGTGAAGAATGGCTGGAAAATGACAAGAAATTGCTACAAGAAATCTGTGTGTAATTTGATATATTCCCATTTGCACAGTAATGATAGTTTGTAAGTAGACACTGGTCAAAAGCTTATGTAATAAAAGGAAAGCAAGTCGAGATGAAAGCTATTACCGAACATGGAACAATCGAATATTTAGTTATCGATGTGCAGCAGCGGGGACTGTATTGCCAACAACTTGAAAGCTTTTAAACAGTTCATCAGTACCAAATGACCAAAAATGTATCATTTTATTATCAAAGCTGAAGACGCCTTCCTCATATAATTTGATAACGGAAGCAATAATATCTACCAGCGACTTCAGCATGTCTTTGACATGTCGACAATCTAGCGTCGTTTGTAATATCCAGATGATATTGTGATTCACAAGTCAGATCCCCTATGTCATTATGAATTGATCGAGATCGGGTAGTTCTCAGAGACCCAAGAGTAGAAGAAATTACATGCTTCAAAGATGGGGGCGATTTCTGAATTTCCATCTGAGAATGGCATTAGGGCACGGAAGCAGGACCACTCAAAACCGGCGACCATGATATGTTTTCACTCGTATTATCTCGAGTATTCACGGGAAAATGAAAATACCAGTGAGCTGTCAACAGCATGAGGTTCCAGACCGGATTATGAGAAATCAGCATGAAATGATAATTGCATGAATGGCACACTAATTACCAACTGAAGTAATATATATGTAGCTCAAGTTTAGTTATAATTTTTTTATCTGCTTTGTTCGGTTGGCACGAGTCAATATATTACAAAATATGATTTAAATGAGAATACGCAATTGGCAGCTCTTAGGCACTGTCACACAGAACACATAAGTATGCAGTATCCAGAAAGGATATAGGAACGACCCAAAAATATGCGTTGCGACTAATGCAGGAGTGACAGGTAATTCTGGTCCTCTTCAGATGGGTTCATTTTCTCAAAGACCGAACGTTAGGGGATATATTCCAAGGTCGATTGAAGTGTGATTCGGATCCGTGAGGGAGATAACCGCAATCTGCAATTCAGCTAGCGCCCTGAGACTTTTAGATATATTTACCAGATGAATTGTTTGTGAAGCTATGGTTATATGTGTAGGGTTCGGCGACCCCACGATAAAGAGGTATACCCCATTACTGGAGTGTCGCCGAATGTCTTATAAACCTGTCCGCACGTTCACGCTATAACCGTGGTGTCACTACTAGGTAGCCACCACGTCACAACGCTACATATGGCACAACATATTGGCACAACGTAAGGGAAATTGGAGAACAGTGAATTTTGTGTGATGTGCCTCTTGTATGAATTTGCGAAAAAAAAATAGTTCGAATATTTTGCAAAGTACATGTTAGTTTCCAGGTGCTTTCCATAGTATTTTAGTTTCCATAATGGAGTTGGGTAATTTGGACAGATTTTGATAGGTTACACACAAATTATATGTTCCTAATACGTGTGCAATTAAAAAAGTATTACCACAGCCATGCCTTTAGGACCCACAGAGGTCAACAGTACTGCAACAGCCCAACCCAAGTCTAGGATTATTGTACCGAATGATTGTAGCGTCTGCGAAACTACCATGAATATGAATGCTGTTTAACCTGAAACAATTGATGAGATTATCATTGGAGATACTGTATAGGTTGTACTGAGGTTTGAAAAGCAAATGAACTGGCTCTTCATGAAGGCCATCATATGAATAACCACAACTACAAATGAGTTTTTCTTGTATATGAAACTTTTTGAAATACTTTTTGAACATGGATGACATTATTATAATTATTATGAATATCACATATAATATACTTATTGTAACATGTAATGGACGCAATAAACAACGTGTAACAAGACAGAAGCAATCACTGATAAATTGATGTCAGTCAGCGCAATTCGATTTTGAATATTGTAACTTGGGGTGCGAATAAATAAAGGCAGTTTGTCAATATGTTTATGTTCACGAAATGTCATACCGCTTACTGGAATTGGAATAAGAACATAAAAAACATTTGTAACCGCTGAAACAACACGTATTTTGTGTCTATGTGTGATGTAAATACACAATTTCCTGTTGGTAATTAATGATGTTTTGCCTCTGTATAGGTGTGTTGGTAAACATTACTACTCCCCCAACTACTTGTCTGAAATAGGTTTCTATCAAAAGGCAATGTAGTTTTTTTCTGACGTCAGTGTTTTTTAAAACTCCAGTAAGATATAGGGTATCATGTCACTGTTTTATAAAACGTAGTTGCATATATACGTGTTGCTTTAATTGTCCACTGGATGAATCAAAAATAGCAAATATCAACACATACAATATACAGCACTTCTAACGTCAAGTCTGATAACCAAACGACTTGCCTGTGCGAGGTCTTCAAGTAATTCCATAAGCTTTAAGCGATCTGATCAGTATTTGCATAACTTCGCTACTTCAATTAAAGCAAATCGATATACAATTGTAAAGTATATTTTTTACCATGGTATGAAAAAACTTCCGTTATCCATTACTGCAGGAAGCATTCACGCATCATTATATGTGCCAGATTTTTTTGTTCCAAGATCAGAAAGTATCATTGACAATGATGAGAAAAAGGTCTGTTTTGTCTGGTTGTTTGTTCCTTGACCTTGGGAGCCTGTAGTGATGAAAAATGGCACCGAAGTCATTATTCCAACAGTACTGACAGGCATGTGAATGTGTGATATGTCGATCCCGGTGTAAGGTATAGTTCAACACTCCAAGCAAATTATTGGTGTGCTGATAGCTGATATGTGATTGGGTATGTCCTTCTTTGCAGATTGTCCAACTTGGAAGAATCAACAACTTGTCAAAGCCCACCATCAACATCTACCTTTGTGGGTGTTTTTAATCACTCACTTGACCTTTCCGATCAATACACCAAAAAGTTGGATTTTAGGAATGCAACACTGAATTCATGGAACTCACACACAAGAGAATAGATGACTCCCAATTCACATGATTCACAATCCTCGATCAAATTCAGAAAGCTTGTTGTATCATGTATTCTCAGCAATAAATCGGTTGCCCTTTTATCTGGTAACTAGCTTTTCTGGATGTCTTGCCCACGTTATTGGATTAGCCGTAACAATAATGTCTTCAGATCAATAATCAGTCGTCCTTGACTCATGTCAAAGCCCATCGCTGGCAAACTGCTCTTCATGTTAAGAGTATATTGCAACACGCTTCATCGCAACACCAGTGAATGTGCAATCAAAGGAATGTCCATATATCATGGATACCAATAACAATCGTGAGTGCTGAAGAAATAGTTTTTGTTAAGGCAAACTTCCATACTGATGACAAATGTATTCTATGGTGATGTACCAATCGTGATAATGTCTATGGCCTCTGATCTTTTTCTCTAGATCGCTCGCGTGTGTAAATGAACGTGCAAATATAAAACTAGTTGGAAGATGTACTTAGAACGATGACAAATCACTATATTAACATTCATATAACGTACGAATGAGTGTCCTCCCCATCCTTCTTTGGAGATATGAAGTCAGTCCTACAGTATGCGGTGCAATCAGTAGCAGATTTGTTGTTGAAATGTGAGAACGCACATAAACGTGAGAACCCAAAAATGTGTAAATCACCGAAGTGTTAAACCCTGTACCCACAACTGTGAAAAAAACCCGACCACGTCCAAATTATTTTCGTCAAATACTCACAAATGTAACAGCGATTTCACATTTTACAAAACATTTTGTATGATCGTAAATCAACTCCCACCAGCGACAGTCGCAACGATAGTTTTAACACGAACGTCGACAACAATGAATAAACAAATGGGTCAATGTATTGAGATACGGCCCTGTGTTAAAATCAAAACCAAAATAAATGCATTTTTTTCTCATGTACAGTTGACACTCGCCATGGTTGTAAGATCAGCCCGTGTTTATGTGTCTTATTGTTTGAAGAATTAATCCTCAAATGCATTGAGACACAATGAAAAACCTAATTTGTGTGGACTAAAATCCAACCGTTCACATTGATGTATGATTATCATATTGGTATAGTAAATGATATAGTAGGGCGTTTACAAAATCTGTTGAATGATCTGAGTACATTCTATATGGAATTGGTTTGACAGTCGATGTTTCTGAAAACTATGATTATAGTCCTTCGACTCACTGGCCTATTACCGGTCAATGAGCCTTTGTCGTGGGTTTTTGTCCATCGTGCTTCTGTCGCCCGTCATCCGTTAGGGTTTGTAATATTTTTTTGGCATGATGAAATTTCCTATACGTTTGTCAGAACATACCTCGGCCCATTATCTAAAGACACTTATTGAATCATTTTTGACTGTCGGCCATTTTAATGCCAAAAATTGCCAATTTGACACAATTTCAAGCTTTATAAATAATTTTCTCAAAGTTGACGTGATAATTTTTTTCTGACTCTGTACAAGCATGCTATTTTAGTATTGTGTGTAAAGATGGTATACCTCGAATCGCTCGATCGACCCAAAATGTAGACCCATAATGGGCTGAAATGCACACATTGGCCTCTTGGGACAGAATGCTTGCAAACAGAGCTTAGGTATGATCATAAAACAATGTAATTTACAGTTTTCAGGACAAATATGATATCGATGTGTGCCACTCACTGTCAACTTCAATAGTACCTTCAGATCCGCTATAGAATGATCCCTGTCAAATAAGACCCTTCTGAAATGACTTTCTTGTACATATAAACGTTTCTGTATTCTTCGAAGATCAATTCAGTGTGTAAATGCTTTATTCGAGTCAGAAAAAAACTTCTTTTTCTCTGCACAAATTCTCTATCTTACAGAGATATTACTTCAAATGCGCTGATATTACATCCCTAAACTATCCGTCGTTTCAACGCAGAAGTTTCCTTTACACATTTCCTTTTGTGTTGGATGCAAATGGTATATGTCATGCTAGAAACTACATTCATAACTAAAATCAGAATAACCAGGGAACTGATTTCA
This sequence comes from Terebella lapidaria, assembly GCA_949152475.1. Lineage (NCBI taxonomy): Eukaryota > Metazoa > Annelida > Polychaeta > Terebellida > Terebellidae > Terebella > Terebella lapidaria. The sequence continues at coordinate 11,503,324 of OX424567.1, forward strand.
ATATTACTTGTAACTCTTGACTCGAATAATGACAGCATTGTGTCGCCTTACAGTATAATGTACATTGTACAAACTGTTTTTTTTTCTAGTATTGTATTGTGACTAAAAACACCTTTTCGCCATCTTCTCTGCAATTTTTAGTACAGCTTTTGCTCTTCTTTCGTCATATTGTGTTTTCTGTTCAGGTGCTTGTCCAGTCGCTGATATCTGAGGGAACATAGCAATACAGGACATGATTACATCTTAGACCGATCCTCATTGTATACAATACTTGATGACCAGTCGTATTCATGCACATCCCGCAAATGACAAGGGCGTGCAAAACAAATGCATCACAACGCGTCTTCCTGCGAGTATACTTGTCCAAGGAATAAAAATCGGTGAATGCCATTGAGCACTGAAACATCAAACAAAAACTTTGTGACGGGGAATTGCGTGATATGCATTATGACAGAGGCTCATCATAATGTGCTTATAGTATATGTTGCTCATTTGGCGGTATCTCGTTTCTCGCCCTAGTTGGAGCATATATGACAGCCAGCTCCGGTGCGCGATTCAATCATTTTAAGCTGTACACAAGCCTACAACACACCAAACACAAGCTGGTACAGATACAACGATTACTAGGCCAATATCCAGATATCTATACCAGCAATTAAAATCTCACACCTGTGCATATTTTTGAGTGAATTAGAGGCCGTGGTGTGTGAACACAGGTTGAAAAAACCCGATTTCCATTCTTCCCAACAATGTTGCATATCCCAGCATATCAGGGACTCTGCATCATCCACAGTATATCAGCGTCTCTGCATCGACACGAATCCAAATTCGGTTTGATCGGCGTAAAATGCATGCTTTAGTTCTATTTTGTTGTTTTTTATATTAGAACATTTATTCGCCATGGTGATTCTACATTAATCCAGATGATTGGGATCTGTTATTTGGAAGAGTAAGTGAATATTTGTCGACCGAGCTGTGTTATCGCCCGATATCTATCTCTGTAAGTATTAATTCAATCTCACCTTGATTGACGGGGATCAAACCACAAAGCAGAATGAAGTCCAGTGTGAATTCATTCTTTTAGATAGGCACTTCATTTCAGGGTCAGAAATCAATTGGTCCAGGTCCCGTCTTTATGTGATTTGATTGGTAGATAAACTCCTTCAGAGGTTCAAGTCAGTCCATATCTCTTCCTCAAAATAATTGCTCAAGTGGTAGACAATCTAGTAGGAATAATGATATTTTTATTGCAATACCAATAAATGTACAATCGATCACGTGTCCATAATTATGTGATACTAATAACTGTCTGAGTACAGAGTATATAACATGAATGTGAAGGCATACACCCACATTGATGAATCTGCCAGTGACAGTGGTACACAATTCGCTTTCATTTTGGTGGCAATTAATCCTGATGTCCAAGGATTGGCTGCTTAGCTCAATGTAGCCATCCCAAACAAACATGGGTGGAAGCAAGTCAAGCAGGATACATTAATATTTGTGCCCATGTCTTGCAAAAGTCGAAAATGATAATCTATAGCCTGGAAATATGGAATAAAAATGAACTATTTGATGTCATCAATAACTATATTTATCATATGCCAGCGATGATCGTAGTCTTATTGCAATCATTTGTTCTGCGATAATTATATTACCATTCATCATTACCAACAAAACCCTCCCATCTACCAAAAGTGATTTTAAATATAATCCCATACATTTCCTGACAACTAAAAAATGCCCGCCGGGCCGCAAATGTTATATTGCCTGCTGTTCGTCATGATGCCGGAGCTGCTTTTTGGCATGAACTAACTTTTCAAATATTAGCAGATTTACACTAAGTGTTAAAATTCCCTTATTTGGCATACCATAAACGGGTTATTCCTCAATATGGGTTTTGTGCCCTTGGTTCAAGTTCTCCAAAGGACACTCAGCTTCGCGTCGGGCCTTTGCAGAACTTGAACCGCGGGCACAAAAACCCATATTGTGGAATAAACCTATATGATAATATATACAATCGCCTCAGCATTCAAGTGTCAGTATAGAAATGTCACATGAATACCTGTATCATGGTTATCACACTTGTATACATTCTAATCACTAGTTAATATCGCGTAAGGTGGTTACCAGTGGTTACCAGTGGTAATCAATCTAAAGTCAAAATCCATAACAATTGGAAATTTGTGTCGAATGAAATCTTGTTTGTTTTGCGTGAAACTTGGTTTTGGGTCATTGCTTCAAATATGTTTCATTTCCAGGATTTATGACATTAATTCCAGATACTAATCCCTGGGTCAATATAGTGGATCTGCACTCTGGGCAAGATCGTGAAATTTTTAGTACATTGAGACCTCGTGATATACATTGGAGATACTAAGTGCCTTCATGGTCATTTCTTTCGAGCATATGACACATGTTCATGCCCTGATTCCTCTCAGATGATGATTCCTGACATCAAACTTAGGCTTGAACATTTGACTTTCTGCCACTTATTTATCAACACCAGGGGATATATATCCCTTCGACCACTCCATCGAATCGTCAGTACATACATGTAACCTAGTGTTATTTATGGGGTAAATGTAAAATGTCGATTTTCATGGTCATTTCTTTGAACCATAGGAAAAGATACACGCTCATGCCCTAATCATATTCCTACATATTTTAGACATCGAAATTAGACTTTGAATAGTTGATTCCCTTTCACTTTTGTAAATATAACCATTTTTTACTGATTTGTATCGAAAAATATACCTGTAGAAGTTGATCTTTACCAGTGGAGTATCATTTAACGTATAGTTTTTTTTTTAATTGAATGTATACATGGCTGTACTGAAGTGTTCAACTAGCGCCCACTGAAGCGTCCAGCAGCTGAATTGTCTCACTAATAAGCTATCGTAGTTTTGTTCACAAATTTTACGTCACCAGTTTTACCAACTTGCACAGTTAGTACCGCTATTATCTCGCAGTTCACGTTCGGATTTACCCTCGTTCGTTGGTTTCGCCACTGGTATACAGGAGAAAGTTGATTGTGTTCATTGACTCCCAAAAGGAATTCATGTGATCACACAGTTTCATCAGTCTTGCAACTAATACGCCTATAACTCACAGTGTGCTAGTGGAATGCAAAATTGTGATTATCTCGCTCACGGATACGATCAATGAGCACCTGTCCTTGGAAATATTCCATGGATTAACCTTGGAGAAAATAGGCAACAAATGTGCATCAATTCTGGCCTAGTTGATATGCATATATTTCGGCGTTCTTTTCATGTACTGGTCACTCCACCAGTCAGTGTTGTGCGAGTACACGCACTACATATATCATTTGTGTGTGGTCTACGTGTGACGGGGTTTTGATGGTTAACAATCATGTGATATACTTTTTTACTCAAATGTGGTAGTTCTAACTCTATCTTGATGTCTATTAACTGCTTGCTACATTCAACGAAACATTCGAATATACGTATCATCACCAACAAAATGAGACCCACAAACTAAGTATACGGGAAATCCATGCCTCGCAGTGTACCATTTGTACTCGACATCACAGGTCGTCCAAGCATGTCCAGGTATTGTTCCCGCTAGAAATCAATTAAAAATACCGATGAGAAAAGCATAAATTTGGAGTGTCTTGCGCACAGTAAATCGATCACCATGTATTTGGCTGTTATCAAGGTCACTGATGCAATGTTTGAAATTCCCAAGCAGTGAGCTCTATGTAATGAAATCTCAAGATTATCGATATGTGATATCATCCATATATGTATGTGTCATAGGAAAGATAAAGCAGTGTCATGCTCAAATGGTACGACTTCAAAAAGAGTTGTGAATGTAAGAATCAACCTTGCGAATTGTTAATGTAAATATCAATGATGAATATGCCTACAAAATCAAGCTCACATTGATTGACGGGGACCAATTCAGAAAACAAAGTAAGCTCCAAATGCATCCTTTTGGGTTCATCTCAGGGTCACAAATCAATGGGTACAAGTCACGAGCTTTGATTGGTATTAGATCAATTAAACGGACACGAAGAAGTTGTCCTCAGAGTAACACTTTTAGGGTCAAGTTAGCCCATATCCTCTGTTCAAAATAATTGCTCAATTAGTAGATACTAAATAGTTTCGATATGGGTAGTGTTCTTACAATCCCAGTGAATGTAGGTATCAATCTATCACCACAAATACAGTAGAGTTTGATGATGCCAATTGTTGGATACATATCTCTAGAACGTATTTGAGTTTTATATGTTGCGCAAAGTACTGTGTCGTATTTGAGTTTTGCATTTGTTGTTATTCTCGTTGGAAGCGTCCGGGGAATAAAGTTGTCACCAAAAACTGTGTGATTTCCTGCAATGTACAAGAGACATTATTTATTGGTATAAATAATAGAACATGGTGACCCACGACGTTGTGATGAATCCCTTCACTGTGTATAATTCCCACCATTCATAGAAGGTCTAATTGTCGTGTAGAACTGTAGATCTACTTGACTTTACAGTTGTTTTGTCGAAGCTATGGAACGCCCAAACGGCAATAGCATACATTGAACACTCGTCCCAAGCATGTTTCAACATCACTGATTATCTCTCGCGTGTGTTAGTGTATAGACTCAAATGGTCGTAGACAAATTTGAACTATACCATACTAGATCCAAATCAACATAAACTGTACACACACAGTGACACACAAAATGGCTGAAGCATATACACCGCAAACCAAAGTGGACTGGACATCAGATTCTGCATTCACTCAGTTCAAATTATGGCGCAGAGAAGTCGAGCGTATCTTAGATGGACCTCTTGCCAGCAAATCAAATGCTGTTAAACTCAACCATGTTTATATTTGGGCAGGCGCTCATGCTGAACAATTAATTGAAGCCAAAACAAATGAAGATCCAGATCTTCAAATTACAGACGCTACTGTGCTTCTTGACCAGTTATCATCTTGTCTCACACATTCAACATTCTTCAGAGAGGCCAGAGAGGAGTTCTATAATGTCAAACAGAACTCAGGTGAAAATACAACCACATTTTTTGCACGGATCATCAATTTGTATAAACAAGGGGACTTTCCTGCAAATACTGATTTCTTAATCGTGGATAAGCTCATTCATGGATGTGTCAATACTGAATGTAAACGCAAACTCATGGTAAAATCCAAGGACTGTAAAGTCAAAGACTGTCTGGAGGTCTTGCGACAGCATGAAGCTGTTGATGCCACAATGAAGCGTCTTGAAGAGTCCAGGACTGCACCCAGCCAAGTCAGTGCTGCATATAGCCGTGATCCGTCAAAAACATCTCAGAAAAACGGGAGTAGGAAACTTCAGGGATCTAGATGGAAATCGCCAAGTGCTCCCAGCCAACAAAAAAATGAAAAAGATCGGTGCATATGGTGCAATGGAGACACTCACAGCAGAAACAGGTGTCCTGCAAAAAATGCTACATGTTCTTTTTGTCAGAAAGATGGACACTTTGAGAGAGCCTGTTTGCGAAAAAAGTCACGATCCCAGTCACAGAGACCAAGGCAGCAGAATGCCATATCTGCACATTCAGAGCTCAAATCCTGCGAATATGATTATGAAGGAGCATATGATCTAGGATCCATAACAATACACGCCATCAACAATGGCACACCCAAGGAAATTTTGGCGGTCATTGAATTTCACTAGTGACTAGTGAACCCTGAACAAGTATCTGACTCGGTCTGTGCACTACACTGCCTCATGGGAAGATGCCAAGTACAGCTTTCGTAATGGGCAATACTTCTCTACTCTCGATGCAAAATCAGGTTACTGGACAAAGAAACTCAGTGAAGAAAGTCAGCCACTAACAGCATTCAACACACCTTTCAAGAAGTACTGCTTTGTCCGCCTGCCATTCGGTCTGTCTGTATCTTCAGAAATCTTCTGTGAACAGATGGATCGTGCTTTAGATGGCATTCCTGGCACTTTTCCATGTGCAGACGATGTCAAGGTGCAAGGGTCGACTGAAGAACGTCATGACATCCATCTCCTGGAAACAGTGGCACAAGCAATGAAGGCTGGAATCAAGTTCAATCCAACCAAATGCAACATCAAAAAGAAGGAAATTGAATACTTCGGCAGAGTAGTGACACCTCTGGGCATCAAGCCGTGTCCCAAGAAAGTGGACGCCATTCTGAAACTGGAAGCTCCAACAGACAAACAGGAACTACAGAGTCTCTTAGGGACAGTGAACTTCATGTCAACTTTCATCCCAAATCTCTCAAAGAAAACCTACCTGATGCGTGGCCTGCTCAAAAGAGATGTCCATTTCAATTGGACTAGTGATATGCACAGAGATTTCATGGACATCAAGCAGAACATCGCCAGAGCTACTCAACTTGCTCACTATGAACCTGACGCCCCTGTAGTGATTGAGACTGATGCATCCCAAAAAGGCCTTGGAGCAGTCCTGATCCAAGAAGGCCGACCAGTGAGATTTCTCAGTAAGTCACTAACTCCAGCTGAGACAGACTATGCCAATATTGAACGTGAACTCTTGGCAGTACTGTTTGCATGTGAGAAGCTCCACACATACACTTTTGGACGGAAAGTAACCATTCATACTGACCACAAACCACTAGAACTGATCTTTCAGAAACCCATCAGCCTAGCTCCATCAAGACTACAGCGTATGCTACTCCGTCTGTGCTGCTGGCCGACACTCTATCCCGACTAGTCAAGGCAGGCCAGGATCCTGCAATACCGGACCTCACTGTCAGCATTGCTCAAATCTTGAGAGTCAAACCAAATTATCTTGAATCGCTACAGGAAGAAAACAAGTCGGATACAACTCACATAGAACTTCGCAACTTCATAATGAACGGATGGCCTGAAAGTATGCAAGACCTTCCTGAACAGCTTCATCCATTTTGGTGTTTCCGTGATGAACTTACAGTCTTGGATGGAGTTATATTCATATTCAAAATATTCTATTGTGATTCACAAGTCAGATCCCCTATGTCATCATGAATTGATCGAGATCGGGTAGTTCTCAGAGACCCAAGAGTAGAAGAAATTACATGCTTCAAAGATGGGGGCGATTTCTGAATTTCCATCTGAGAATGGCATTAGGGCACGGAAGCAGGACCATTCAAAACCGGCGACCATGATATGTTTTCACTCGTATTATCTCGAGTATTCACGGGAAAATGAAAATACCAGTGACCAGTGAGCCAGTGAGCTGGTACAACAGCATGAGGTTCCAGACCGGATTATGAGAAATCAGCATGAAATGATTATTGCATGAATGGCACACTAATTACCAACTGAAGTAATATATATGAAGCTCAAGTTTAGTTATAATTTTTTTATCTGCTTTGTTCGGTTGGCACGAGTCAATATATTACAAAATATGATTTAAATGAGAATACGCAATTGGCAGCTCTTAGGCACTGTCACACAGAACACATAAGTATGTAGTATCCAGTAAGTATATAGGAACGACCCAAAAATATGCGTTGCGACTAATGCAGGAGTGACAGGTAATTCTGGTCCTCTTCAGATGGGTCCATTTTCTCAAAGACCGAACGTTAGAGGATATATTCCAAGGTCGATTGAAGTGTGATTCGGATCCGTGAGGGAGATAACCGCAATCTGCAATTCAGCTAGCGCCCTGAGACTTTTAGATATATTTACCAGATGAATTGTTTGTGAAGCTATGGTTATATGTGTAGGGTTCGGCGACCCCACGATAAAGAGGTGTACCCCATTACTGGAGTGTCGCCGAATGTCTTATAAACCTGTCCGCACGTTCACGCTATAACCGTGGTGTCACTACTAGGTAGCGACCACGTCACAACGCTACAGTGCTTTCCCCTTTCGGAGAGACCTCGTCCCCGAGGTCAGCTATATCCCACTGCCCAGTCACATCACAGCACTGAAGATCAAGGGCGCCGCAGCTACCCGATTATGTACACATACATGGCTGCGATGCGAATCTCAGTGAGGGGCTGACCCCAGGAACGACGCCGAGAGAACCCAGTCGTTCGAAAGGTACGGCACCAATGTAGGGTTCGGCGACCCCACGATAAAGAGGTATACCCCATTACTGGAGTGTCGCCGAATGTCTTATAAACCTGTCCGCACGTTCACGCTATAACCGTGGTGTCACTACTAGTCACAACGCACCACGTCACAACGCTACATATGGCACAACATATTGGCACAACGTAAGGGAAATTGGAGAACAGTGAATTTTGTGTGATGTGCCTCTTGTATGAATTTGCGAAAAAAAAATAGTTCAGTGAATTTTGTGTGATGTGCCTCTTGTATGAATTTGCGAAAAAAAAATAGTTCGAATATTTTGCAAAGTACATATTAGTTTCCAGGTGCTTTCCATAGTATTTTAGTTTCCATAATGGAGTTGGGTAATTTGTGACCCTAAATATTGGACAGATTTTGATAGGTTACACACAAATTATATGTTCTTAATACGTGTGCAATGGAGTATTACCACAACCCTGCCTTTAGGACCCACAGAGGTCAACAGTACTGCAACAGCCCAACCCAAGTCTAGGATTATTGTACCGAATGATTGTAGCGTCTGCGAAACTACCATGAATATGAATGCTGTTTAACCTGAAACAATTGATGAGATTATCATTGGAGATACTGTATAGGTTGTACTGAGGTCTGAAAAGCAAAAGAAGTGGCTCCTTATGAAGGCCATCATATTTGGATAGTGAACAACCACAACTACAAATGAGTTTTTCTTGTATACGAAACTTTTTGAACATGGAGGACATTATTATTATTATGAATATCCCATATAACATACATATTTTAGAATGTAATGGACGCAATAAACAACGTGTGATAAGACAGAAGCAATCACTGATAAATTGATGTCGATCAGCGCAATTCGATTTCGAACATTGTAACTTGGGGTGTGAATAAATAAAGGCAGTTTGTCAATATGTTTATGTTCACGAAAGGTCATACTGCTTACTTGAAATGGAATTGGAATAAGAACATAAAAACATTTGTAACCGCTACAACAACACGTATTTTCATGTCTATGTGTGATGTAAATACACAATTTCCTGTTGGTAATTAATGATGTTTTGCCTCTGTATAGGTGTGTTGGTAAACATTACTACTTCCCAACTACTTGCCCAAAATAGGTTTCTATCAAAAGACAATGTAGTTTTCTTCTGACGTCAGTGTTTTTTTTTCAAAATATCAGTAAGTTCAGAGTTGTAGGGTATCTTGTCACTGTTTTATAAAACGTGTTGCATATATACGTTTCGCTTTAATTGTCCACTGGATGAATCGAAAACAGCAGATATCAACAAATCCAATATGCAGTACTTATAACGTCATGTCTGAGAACCAAACGATCTGCCTGTGCGAGGTCATCAAGTAATTCCTTAAGCTTTAAGCGATCTGATCAGTATTTGCATATCTTCGCTACTTCAATTATAGCAAATCCATATACAAATTTTGAAATATATTTTGTAACCATGGTATGAAAAAACTTCCGTTATCCATTACTGCATAAAGCATTCAGGCATCATTATCTGGGCCAGATTTTTTTGTTCCAAGATCAGAAAGTATCATTGACAATGATGAGAAAAAGCTCTGTTTTGTCTGGTTGTTTGTTCATTGACCTTGGGAGCCTGTAGTGATGACAAATGCCACCAAAGTCATTATTCCAACAGAACTGACAGGCATGTGAATGTCTGATATGTCAATCCCGGTGTAAGGTATAGTTCAACACTCCAAGCAAAGCATTAATTACTGGTGTCCTGATAGCTGATATGTGATTGGGTAATGTCCTTCTTTGCAGATCGTCCAACTTTGAAGAATCAAAAACTTGTCAAAGCCCACCATCAACATCTACCTTTGTGGGTGTTTTTAATCACTCACTTGACCTTTCCGATCAATACACCAAAACGTTGGATTTTAGGTATGCAACGCTGAATTCATGGAACTCACACACAAGAGAATAGATGACTTTCAATTCACATGATTCACAATCCTCGATCAAATTCAGAAAGCTTGTTGTATCATTTATTCTCAGCAATAAATCGTTTGCCCTTTCACCTGGTAACTAGCTTTTCTGGATGTCTTGCCCACGTTATTGGATTAGCCATAACAATAATGTCTTCAGATCAATAATCAGTCGTCCTTGACTCGTGTCAGAGCCCATCGCTGGCAAACTGCTCTTCATGTTAAGAGTATATTGCAACACGCTTCATCGCAACACCAGTGAATGTGCAATCAAAGGAATGTCCATATATCATGGATACCAATAACAGTCGTGAGTGCTGAAGAAATAGTTTTTGTTAAGGCAAACTTCCATACTGATGACAAATGTATTCTATGGTGATGTACCAATCGTCATAATGTCTATGGCCTCTGATCTTTTTCTCTAGATCGCTCGCGTGTGTAAATGAACGTGCAAATATAAAACTAGTTGGAAGATGTACTTAGAACGATGACAAATCACTATATTAACGTTCATATAACGTACGAATGATTGTCCTCCCCATCCTTCTTTGGAGATATGGAATCAGTCCTAGAGTATGCGGTGCAATCAGTAGCAGAATTGTTGTTGGAATCAAATGTGAAAACGCACATAAACGTGAGAGCCCACAAATCTGACTACGGATTTTGTAAATCACCGAAGTGTTAAATCCTGTACCCACAACTGTGAAAAAACCCGACCACATCCAAATGATTTTCGTCAACTACTCACAAATGTAACAGTGATTTTACATTATACAAAACATTTTGTATGATCGTAAATCAACTACTACCAGCGACAGTCGCAACGATAATGTTAACACGAACGGCCCTGTGTTAAAGTCAAAACCAAAATAAATGCATATTTTTTTTCATGTACAGTTGACACTCGCCATGGTTGTATGATCAGCCCGTGTTTATGTGTCTTATTGTTTGAAGAATTAATCCTCAGATGCATTGAGACACATTGGAAAACCTAATTTGTGTGGACTAAAATCCAATTGTTCACATTGATGTATGGTTATCATATTGGTATAGTAAGTGATGTAGTAGGGCGTTTACAAATTCTGTTGAATGATCACATTCTGTATGGAAATGGTTTGACAGTCGATGTTTCTAAAACTATGATTATAGTCCTTCGACTTACTGGCCTATTACCGGTCAATGAGCCTTTGTCGTGCGCCTGTCGCCCATCATCCGTTAGGGTCTGTTTTTTTTTTCGGCATGATGAAATTTCCTATAAATTTGTCAGAACATACCTCGGCTCATTATCTAAAGACATTTTTTGTGAATCATTTTTTACTGTTTGTCGGCCATTTTAATGCCAAAAATGGCCAATTGGACACAATTTCAAGCTTTACTAATAACTGTCTCGAAGTTGACGTGATAATTATGTACAAGCATGCTATTTTAGGCTCTTTGTATTGTGTGCAAAGATGGTAGACCTTGAATCGCTCGAACGACCCGAAATGTAGGACCATAAGGTATGAGCATAAAACAATGTAATTCACAGTTTTCAGAACAAATATAACATCGATATGTGCCACTCATTAATAACTTCAATATTACCTTAAATCCGCTATAGAATGATCCCTGTCAAATAAGACCCTTCTGAAATGACTTCTTTGTACATATAAACATTTCTGTATTTTTCGAAGATCAATTCAGTGTGTAAATGCTTTATTCGAGTCAGAAAAAAACTTCTTTTTTCTCTGCACAAATTCAGAGATATTATAGAGATATTACTTCAAATCTTACAGAGATATTACTTCAAATGCGCTGATATTACATCCCTAAACATCCGTCGTTTCAAACGCAGAAGTTTCCTGTTCACATTTCCGTTTGTGTTGGATGCAAATGGTATATGCTAGAAACTACATTCAAAACTGAAATCAGCCGCTTAATAACCAGGAAACTGATTTCAATATTACTTGTAACTCTTGACTTGAATAATGACAGCATTTGGGTCGCCTTACAGTATAATGTACATTGTACAAACTGTTGTTTTAGGTTACCGGACCTTTGGTCCTATTGCCGTGGCGTTGCGTCCGTCGTCGTCCATCTACATTTTTATCTTTAAAGTTTACAGTCGAATTTTCTGAAATTTTGCACAAAAATGCCTAGAAATATTTCGAGGAGATATTTTTAAATTTTTTTGATTCCCACTTTTTTTCAAAATGGTGGCCATTTTTGACGGAAAACTGCCAATTTTGGACTTTGATGGCTGTTTTCTCAAAATCTGTTTAGTAACTTTTTTTCTTATTGATGCATAACACTCCTCATTTATACCCCTGTGATGTATATAAGTTTCGTTGACCTTGAATCGCCCAAAGTGGGCCATTTCGGCCCAAACTTAGCCCAAATAGCGCTTTCCCATGATAAATTCTCCTATGCTTTATAATGGGGCACATTCTCCCAAATATCTCACTCAATATTGAGATTAGGAATCAATTGTGGAGATATAGGAAATGATATATGCTGAATATTCTTGTGGCCTTGATTTTGACCTTTCACCTCATTTCCAAGGTCACAGGACAAAATTGATAATATCTCGCTTATTATCGACTTTACAGCTTAGGAATCAGTTGTGAACATGTAGGAATTATATATTCTGAATATTGTCGTGACCTTGAATTTGACCTTTGACATAATTTTCAAGGTCACATGACAAAAAGGCTAATATCTCGATTATTGACTTTACAGCTTAGGAATCAATTGTGGACATATAGGAAATGATACAAGCCGAATATTCTGATGACCTTGAGTTTGACCTTTGACCTTATTTTCAAGGTCATTGCACAAAAATCTCGCTTATTATCAACTTTACAGCTTAGGAATCAATTGTGGACATATAGGAAATGATATATGCTGAATATTCTTGTGACCTTGAATTTTACCTCTGACCTCATTTTCAAGGTCAGAGCACAATATGGCTAATATTTTGCTCATTATTGACTTTACAGCTTCAGAATCGATTGTGGACATATAGGAAATGATATACACCGAATATTCTGATGACCTTGAATTTGACCTTTGACCTTATTTTCAATGTCATAGCACAAAATGGTTAATATCTCGCTTATCATCGACTTTACAGCTTAGGGATCGATTTTGAACATATAGGAAATGATATATGGTGAAAATTCCAGTATTTGAATTTGACCAGTGAACTATTTCCAAGGTAAGCAGGATAAAAATGCCTAATATCTAAAATATCAAAAACATATATTTTCCGGTAACCTGTCATAGCCCTTGGACTATTTTTTTTCTCTAGTACCTTATTGTGTGCGACTAAAAACACTTTTTCGCTCTTCTCTGCAATTTTTAGTACAACTTTTGCTCTTCTTTCGTCATATTGTGTTTTCTGTTCAGGTGCTTGTCCAGTCGCTGATATCTGAGGGAACATAGCAATACAGGACATGAGTTCATCTTAGACCGATCCTCATTGTATACAATACTCGAGCACTGGAACATCAAACAAAACTTTGTGACGGGGAATTGCGTGATATGCATTATGACAGAGGCTCATCATAATGTGCTTATAGTATATGTTGCTCATTTGGCGGTATCTCGTTTCTCGCCCTAGTTGGAGCATATGACAGCCAGCTCTGGATTCAATCATTTTAAGGATTGATTGCGGGTAACAACAGACCACAAACACTGTGGTGCGCCGCTCTCCCATTCATTTGTAATGTAAACATAAAGGTAACAAAATCAGCAAGACTACCCAACCCTTCTTCTTGAAACTTCATTAACAAAGATATGTATAGCCATGGATGATGAACCGAGACATGGTTCTATAAAAAGTATCACAGAGATTGTACAAATTGATGATTATAGATATCACTTTTACACGCGCCAGCAAACAACGCGTAGTATTTTCAGCGTTACAAACAAGCTGTTGTTGGTATGTACGCTTTGTTGTGTGACCATCCAATTACAGATGCATATACGACTTGAATTTCTGCGAGAGGAATACAATAGGCGGATTTGGTGCACCCGAGCGCAACTCACCAGTAAGCTTTACTAGCATTACTAGTTGTCCGCAGTAAAAATAATCCTGTCGTTGGGCATGTTTTGAGTGTACCTTGTCTTTTGAGAAATAAGTCACAAAATGACATTTGAAAATGACAATTATCAGACAATTAATCATATTTAGTCAAGAACCAAGTCTCGGTTGGTGATCCTTAATGGCTACAGGTCGCCACAGTAAATTCTGGTGTCAAATGGATGTTTGTAAGTTCATGATTTTGTTACCTTTATATTTACATTGTAAGTGAATGGAGAACTGTTTAAGGTGCGGTATGAGCACATTAGTGAGCTATGGTATATTTGAGTTGGTGCTAGGGTCCTATCTAACCAATGAGGGGGGTTAGATCACCATGGTGAAAGTCGAATACCGCACCTTACTCGGAGAACTGGCGCGTTCCAGATTCGGGATTTTACGTGCAATTCGTCCTTAAGCTGTACACAAGCCTACAACACACCATACACAAGCACAAGCTGGTACAAGCTGGGGATCAAACCACAAAGCAGAATGAAGTCCAGTGTGAATTCATTCTTTTAGATTAGGCACTTCATTTCAGGGTCAGAAATCAATTGGTCCAGGTCCCGTCTTTATGTGATTTGATTGGTAGATAAACTCTTTCTGAGGTTCAAGTCAGTCCATATCTCTTCCTCAAAATAATTGCTCACGTGGTAGACAATCTAGTAGAAATAATATTTTTATTGCAATACCAATAAATGTACAATCGATCACGTGTCCATAATTCTGTGATACTAATAACTGTCTGAGTACAGAGTATATAACATGAATGTGAAGGCATACACCCACATTGATGAATCTGCCAGTGACAGTGGTACACAATTCGCTTTCATTTTGGTGGCAATTAATCGTGATGTCCAAGGATTGGCTGCTTAGCTCAATGTAGCCCTCCCAAACAAACATGGGTGGAAGCAAGTCAAGCAGGATACATTAAATATTTGTGCCCATGTCTTGCAAAAGTCGAAAATGATAATCTATAGCCTGAAAATATGGAATAAAAACGAACTATTTGATGTCATCAATAACTATATTTATCATATGCCAGCGATGATCGTAGTCTTATTGCAATCATTTGTTCTGCGATAATTATATTACCATTCATCATTACCAGCAAAACCCTCCCATCTACCAAAAGTGATTTTAAATATAATCCCATACATTTCCTGACAACTAAAAAATGCCCGCCGGGCCGCAAATGTTATATTGCCCGCTGTTCGTGATGATGCCGGAGCTGCTTTTTGGCATGAACTAACTTCTCAAATATTCGTAGATTCACCACTAAAAGTGTTAAAATTCCCTTATTTGGCATGCCATAAACGGGTTATTCCACAATATGGGTTTTGTGCCCTTGGTTCAAGTAGCCCAAAGGACCCTCCGCTTCACGTCGGGCCTTTGCAGAACTTGAACCGCGGGCACAAAAACACATATTGTGGAATAAACTTAATATCGCATAAGGGTAAGTGCTGTAAACACATAATGCAATAAGAGTGTAGGCCCAACCAATGGTAATCAATCTAAAGTCAAAATCCATAACAACTGGAAATTTGTGTCGAATGAAATCTTGTTTGTTTTGCGTGAAACTTGGTTTTGGGTCATTGCTTCAAATATTTTTCATTTCCAGGATTTATGACATTAATTCCAGATACTAATCCCTGGGTCAACATAGTGGATCTGCACTCTGGGCAAGATCGTGAAATTTTTAGTACATTGAGACCTCGTGATATACATTGGAGATACTAAGTGCCTTCATGGTCAATTCTTTCGAGCATATGACACATGTTCATGCCCTGATTCCTCTCAGATGATGATTCCTGACATCAAACTTAGGCTTGAACATTTGACTGTCTGCCACTTATTTATCAACACCAGGGGATATATATCCCTTCGACCACTCCATAGAATCGTCAGTACATGTAACCTAGTGTTATTTATGGGTTAAATGTAAAATGTCGATTTTCATGGTCATTTCTTTGAACCATAGGAAAAGATACACGCTCATGCCCTAATCATTTTCCTACATATTTCAGACATCGAAATTAACCTTGAATAGTTGATTCCCTTTCACTTTTGTAAATATAACCATTTTTTTCTTATTTGTATCGAAAAATATACCTGTAGAAGTTGATCTTTACCAGTGGAGGATCATTTAACATATAGTTTTTAATTGAATGTATACATGGCTGTACTGAAGTGTTCAACTAGCGCCCACTGAAGCGTCCAGCAGCTGAAATGTCTCACTAATAAGCTATCGTAGTTTTGTTCACAAAATTTACCACACCAGTTTTACCAATTTGCACAGTTAGTACCGCTATTATCTCGCAGTTCACGTTCGGATTTACCCTCGTTCGTTGGTTTCGCCACTGGTATACAGGAGAAAGTTGATTGTGTTCATTGACTCCCAAAAAGGAATTCATGTGATCACACACAGTTTCATCAGTCTTGCAACTAATACGCCTATAACTCACAGTGTGCTAGTGGAATGCAAAATTGTGATTATCTCGCTCACGGATACGATCAATGAGCACCTGTCCTTGGAAATATGGATTAACCTTGGAGAAAATAGGAATGAATAGGCAACAAATGTGCATCAATTCTGGCCTAGTTGATATGCATATATGGCGTTCCTTTCATGTACTGGTCACTCCACCAGTCAGTGTTGTGCGAGTACACGCACTAAATATATCATTTGTGTGTGGTCTACGTGTGACGGGGGTTTGAGGGTTAACAATCATGTGATATACTTTTTTACTCAAATGTGGTAGTTCTAACTCTATCTGGATGTCTATTGACTGCTTGCTACATTCAACGAACCATTCGAATATACGTATCATCACCAACAAAATGAGACCCACAAACTAAGTATACGGGAAATCCATGCCTCTCAGTGTACCATTTGTATTCTACATCGCAGGTCGTCCAGGTATTGTTCCCGCTAGAAATCAATTAAAAATACCCATGAGAAAAGCATAAATTTGGAGTGTCTTGTGCACAGTAAATCGATCACCATGTATTTGGCTGTTATCAAGGTCACTGATGCAATGTTTGAAATTCCAAAGCAGTGAGCTCTATGTAATGAAATCTCAAAATTATCGATCCGTGATATCATCCATGTATGTATGTGTCATAGGAAAGCTACAGCAGTGTCACGCTCAAATGGTACGACTTCAAAAAGAGTTGTGAATGCAAGTATCAACCTTGCGAATTGTTAATGTAAATATCAATGATGAATATGCCTACAAAATCAAGCTCACATTGATTGACGGGTACCAATTCAGAAGGCAAAGTAAGCTCCAAATGCATCCTTTTGGCCTTTGGGTTCATCTCAGGATCACAAATCAATGGGTACAAGTCACGAGCTTTGATTGGTATTAGATAAATTAAACGGACACGAAGAAGTTGTGCTCAAAGTAACACTTTTAGGGTCAGGTTAGCCCATATCGTCTGTTCAAAAAAATTGCTCAAGTTTCGATATGGGTAGTGTTCTTACAATCCCAGTATATGTAATCCAACACATGTCTATATATCTCAGATACTGATGATGCAGAATGTGAAGTATATTTCCACAATGATGAATACAAATATTAAAGATTTTCATTTAATATTGAATCATGTATGTGGTAGGGTTCCACCGCCCGCTGTTCATATATTGACAATGACCCGTTTCCTAGTCGTATGTTTTTGTGTGGCTTTATAGTATTCCGTTCGTTGTCATTATCGCTATTCGCCATCCAATTTGATCATTTCCATAATCCATCAACATCGATCGGTTTCTCATATATTGAGAAGGGTTTTGTCCATCACTTTGTGGTAAGATCTTTGGTTATTCATCTTGAAATGTGTATTATTCCCAGCGTTTAGTGTGACATGGGTTTTGAAGTTGTTGCTACGCATCACATCTCGGCCAATTCGCCGATTGTGGTTACTGCCTCCAGGCATTACAACAGCACATAACTACAATAAATAAATCAAACCACAAGTAAACGCCATAATATTCAATCAGCTAATCTTCATTAGATATCGAACCGTATTGCCGATGTCGTACACAGTTGGTGTTACACATTGCACATTTCTGTATCTAGGTTGGGATTGGCTACGACTGATATCACCGATATAATACCTCCGCGGCTTCTATGTTACCAAGGGGTAAGCACTTCGTCGTCGCCATAAATTAGCTTCATACTCAATTCATACTATCGCGAACCTATCATCTTTGGTCAATTGGTGAAAGTATTAGTTTGTAATTGTTTCGACTACCGGTATATCATTATCATATTTCATATTACTAAATCATCGTAAATATGTCATTCCAGGGTATTATTTGTACCGTTTGTACATTAACAACACCGACAATAAACCAGCAACTTTCAATCAACTTCCAATCGACTTGCGTTCAGTACAACCCCTACAACATGTACCTATAGTTGATCTTCTCCAATCATCGCGTATTCAACAGATGTCCTCTGAAACATCTCTTTCACACGTGTGCCACATCGTCTGGCCAAAGTGCCAGGACGCACTCCAATTTTTTCCAATCACACAGGGCCAGTTCGGTCATCAAATCAGGTCACCATAGTTCGACAAAAGTAAACCACACTCGCTCTGGCCGTGCCCGAGTGATGTCACTCTGGTGCCTAAAGTCAGACCAGAGGAAGGAGATACTATTCCTCTGGTTCCGAAATGGTGGATGAATGAATTCATTCAATGGACTTTGCATTCTACAGGTTGCAAATCTGAACCAATTCTAAACAATTAATGTGTCAACATTTATATCTTATGTATATCTTAGATTGATTATGGTTCCACCGAAACCTAATTGGTCTATTGTAAAGATAATTTATGTTGAAATTGGCCGTTATGGCACGCGTGGCTTTTGAGTGTGTTATTGGCATCATCAAAATCTACTGTATTTGTGGTAATAGATTGATACCTACATTCTACATGTGGCAATCCTCGAGGAATCACTAGAAAATGAACTTGTCCGTTGACGAGGACCGAGGCACTAAACCGGAAAGTGAATATTGATATATTATATATAAATATACTAAATTTAATGTTGAATATAGTTCATTATCTAACTTATTACACAATTGTAAAATATTCAGTTTGACATATGTGACAAAGATGCCTGAAATTTGGAAGCAAATGGTACTGAATTTCTACGTTAGTTCTAATCTCAAGATTCTGGAGAATAACAGCAGCAGCATAAGTGAAGAAGTTGACATTTATTTTGTTTCCTAACCCTGGTATTGTGCGGAACAAAAATATTCATGCTAAACAATTAGGTAAATTTACTAGGTATACATGTATCATTTGAAATCTACAGGTTTGTGATCGCAACAGCAGTTTCAGTGAACTAGTAGTAATTTGAACTAGTTAACCGTAATGTTTATAGGTAATTAAATGCTTTGAAATTTGCATTTTCAGGTCTGGCCGAACCTTTTGTCCGATAACCTATATTTGCACGACGTTGCGTCCGGCGACCGGCCACATTTCAGGTTACCGAACCTATGGTCCGTAACCTATTGGCATGCCGTTGCGTCAGTCCGGTGTGAAGAATTTTATCTTTGGAGTTTACCGACGAATATTTCTGAAATTTTGCACAAAAATACCTAAAAATATTTCAAGGAGATATTTTTTAGTTTTTGGATTTTCGCATGTTTTTTTAAAATAGCGTCCATTTTCGACGAAAAACGACCAATTTCTGAATGACGGCAATTTTCTCAAAAACTTTTCAGACAGCCCTCCAGGAGTATCACCTCCGCCTTGGGATCATGACAACCCTCGATCACCATCGGTGTCATTTGGTCAGACTGGTAGCAGTGGGGATGGTGCTTTTGGCGTGACACGGTACATTAATTTTAAAAATTGGTTGAATATGTTGTTAGATCACTGTTGACATTTTATTAGACTGAACAATTGTCCATATGGTTCGATATCACCATGTCATCAATGTTGACAGAATAAATGCATGCTATTTCATCCAAATTTGCAGAGAGGGAGAGAGGCAACTCTTCGCCTTAATTGAGGAGATTAAGGGGACCATGGGGCATTATTCAAGGTTGCTGGAAACTATTGCCAACCAGAGGCCCTTGGTGAAAGCTGCGCCGGCAGATTGAGGCGTTTTGAGGCGCCGGCGGTTCAAGTTCCCGATGCAGACCGAGGCTGACGCTGAGGATGTGGAGAATTTTCTCCTGGAGAAGGCTAATCAGAAAATGTTGGTATAGTGATTTAAAAGAATAAATGGCAGATACGACCTGAAAAGTTTCGATCAGGCATCAGTACCATTCATATATCATCATGACCAATGAAATTTTGCCAAAGTTCCCTTCCAATTTCATCCCCTCGACTTTCATAAACCCATATAACATTGTACACCTGTGCAGGTTCGTCACTTGGTCAACCAGTCGGGGCGCAGGCGCGAAAGACATCATCTCGAGAATGATGAAGTTCATGATGGCAATCACCTGGCGACCCGTTTGACTACCGGGGCAGGGGGACGAAGGCTGGATTTGCTAACCTTACCCTGTCGGGAGTTATGAAAGGTGATCTCTATCATATATTGTAGTTATATATTTATATGTCAAATAGTAGTTTTAATATCCACTAACATCACCAAAAAATGTGTGGCTTCATCTACAGACGCAGCAACATGTGTCAAGGTTAGGCCTACAGAAGCAGAAATGGAAGGTTCCGTGCAGAAATAGTTGAAATACATCCGTGACAGGTGGGAGAGGAAGAAAAAGACGACAGCTGATAAGAAAAAAGTATGTTTTGCATCCATTCAAAAAAATTAGCCCAATGGGCTAGAAAGGTTACCGGAGAAATATACAGAGTTAAGCCGAGAAAGTTGAAGGTCAAATTCAAGGTGACCACTGAAATCGCCATATCTCTAACCTTGAAAATGGGATCAAAGGTTAAATTCTAGATCACCAAACTATTCAGCATACATCATTTCCTATATGTTCACTATGGACCCCTAAGCTGTAAATTTGATAATAAGCGAGATATAAGCCATTTTGTAATCTGACTTCGTAAATAAAATGACTGACCTTGAAATTTAGGTCAAAGGTCAAATTCAATATCATTAAAATATTCAGAATATATCATTTCCTATATGTTCACAATTGATTCCTAAGCGGTAAAGTCGATAATAAGCAAGATATTAGCCATTTTGTCCTGTTGACCTTGAAAATGAGGTCAAAAGTCAAATTCAAGGTCACCAGAATATTCAGCATATATCATTTCCTATATGTTCACAATTGATCCCTAAGCTGCAAAGTCGCTAATAAGCAAGATATTGGCCATTTTGTCCTGTGACCTTGAAAATGAGGTCAAAGGTCAAATTCAAGGTCACGAGAATATTCAGCATATATCATTTCCTATATGTTCACAACTGATTCCTAAGCTGTAAAGTCGATAATAAGTGAGATATTAGCAATTTTGTCCTGTGACCTTGGAAATGAGGTCAAAGGTCAAATTCAAGGTCACGAGAATATTCAGCATATATCATTTTCTATATGTCCACAATTCATTCCTAGTCTCTAATTTCAATATTAAGTGAGATATTAGGCTTAATGTGTCCCATTATAAAGCATAGGAAAATTTAACATGGGAAAGTCACATTTGGGCCGAGTTTGGGCCCAAAATGGCCCACTTCAAGCGATTCAAGGGCAACGAAATTTATACATGTCACACGGGTACATATGAGGAGTGTTTTTCATCAATGAGAAAAAAAAGTTACTGAACAGATTTTGAGAAAACGACCGTCAAAGTCCAAAATTGGCCATTTTTCGACGAAAACGGCCGCTCTGACCTTGAAACCAAGGTCAGAGGTCAAATTCAAGGTCACGACAATATTCAGCATATATCATTTCCTATATGTCCACAATTGATTCCTAGTCTCTAATCTCAATATTAAGTGAGATATTAGGCTTTAATGTGTCCCATTATAAAGCATAGGAGAATTTAACATGGGAAAGTCCCATTTGGGCCGAGTTTGGCCCAAAATGGCCCACTTCGAGCGATTCAAGGGCAACGAAATTTATACATGTCACAGGGGTACATCATCTGAGGAAAAATTAGAATCAGTCTTGTATTAGAAATGAGATTGTAATAAACCGATTTTTTTCAACAACTATTAAAATTTGTTTTGAAAAGATATATTTTTGACAGGTAGAATCCGCCTCAAACCTATCCCCATATACAGAACCGCATACGCCACATGTACTTTTGGCATGTATTTTTGACTGGTAGAATCCGCCACAAACCTATCCCCATATACAGAAACGCATACGCCACATGTACTTTGGCCTCAATCTCGATCTCAGTCGGGAAAACCCAGTATTCCCCAGTCCACAATCATGCACCTGCAAAACTGACACGTTCCAAGGCAAAACTGAACACCTCACCATGACAACGCACGATGACGTGCCACATTATTAATCAGTACCTTCCAATAAGCAAATTACAACCAATCACTTAAAGCCTAAGTAAAGTCAAAATAGATGTTCGAATTTTATATTTTATATTGAAGAACACATTGAAATAAACACATTGGTTTTTACAAAATCGATTTATCTTTTCAGGCCATATTCAGGCCATATTTTCACTGTGATATTTTGCCTCATTAGCTATTATAATTAGTATTCATGACGTCACACCGGGATATTGATTTTAATTAGTGACTCAAAGTGTCATTCTGACGTTGCTTTGCATGGTATAACAAACGTATATTATTGGAAGATGTAGCTATTAAAATTTATACCATGATTATGTAGAGTGGTACACCAGCATAGCAACCAGTCCTTTGATACTGCCCCTAGCAACCATGGTTGCTAAGGGCGTAACTCACAGCCTAAAAGCAAAATTGGTTTTAAAAAGCTTTGTTTGAGAAACATAAATGAAGATAATTGATATTTTTACTTTCTTGAGCCAAATAATAGAATACTAATAGCATACAGGCCCCTAACAACCTTGGTTGCTATGGGCTTTATCAAAAGAATGGTTACCATGGTAATCAATTAAAATAACTAAATACTGCTTACATTTCAAGTTGAACATTGAAGATATTGAATTAAACTGATATCTTCAATCAAATATTTGATTTCAAGACTTTCATGTAGCTAATTAACATGTGTTCCCGTTGTGACGTCATGAATGCTCATTATCATACTTAATTAGGTGTCGATTTTTGATTACAAATTGTAATAAAAATCCTCATAACTTTGGAACTACTTATGATAATGACACGCCGTAAAAACCACAATGATCAGCGCGATGTCCTCTTTCGTGTGTTAAAAATGAGTTCTGAGACCATACTTAGACTTTAACAAGAATCGTAGCTGGTGCTAGTGCACCAGACCTCCTCGGATCAAAGACTTCACAAGAACTATTGAGGACATGTATCACTATATCAAATTATACAGATAATACGTAGATAATCATAATTGGAGTTTATACTAGTATACAAGTATAAATGGGGGTACAAACTTATATACTAGTGTAAACTCACCAATATCTACATCTATCTGTTTATATGTTTTATTTGTGTTTATTCAATCCTCAATTGTATCTTTCCTGCCATTCATTTTACCATTTACCAACCAATGATAATCAATCTAAAGTCAAAATCCATAACAATTGGAAATTTGTGTCGAATGAAATCTTGTTTGTTTTGCGTGAAACTTGGTTTTGGGTCATTGCTTCAAATATTATTCATTTCCAGGATTTATGACATTAATTCCAGATGCTAGTCCCTGGGTCAATATGGTGGATCTGCAATCTGGACAAGATCGTGAAATTTTTAGTACATTGAGACCTCAGGATATACATGGGAGATACTAAGTGCTTTCATGGTCATTTCTTTCGAGCATATGACAAGATACATGTTCATGCCCTGATTCTTCTCAGATGATGATTCCTGACATCAAACTTAGGTTTGAACATTTGACTTCCTGCCACTTATTTATCAACACCAGGGGATATATATATCCCTCCGACCACTTCATCGAATCGTCAGTACATGTATCCTAGTGTTATTTATGGGGTAAATTTAAAATGTCGATTTGCATGGTCAGTTCTTTGAACCATAGGAAAAGATACATGCTCATGCCCTAATCATTTGCCTACATATACCAGACATCGAAATTAGACTTTCAATAGTTGATTCCCTTTCATTTTTGTAAATATAACCATTTTTTTTTATTTGTATCGAAAAAATATACCTGTAGAAGTTGATCTTTCAGTGAAGTATAATTTAACATATATGTTTTAAAAAAAAAATAAATGTATACATGGCTGTACTGAAGTGTCCACTACTAACTAGCGCCCACTGAAGCGTCCAGGAGCTGAAATGTCTCACTAATAAGCTATGGTAGTTTTGTTCACAAATTTTACCTCACCAGTTTAACCAATTTGCACAGTTAGTACCGCAATTATCTCGCAGTTCACGATCGGATTTACCCTCTTTCGTTGGTTTCGCCACTGGTATACAGGAGAAAGTTGATTGTGTTCATTGACTCCCAAAAAGGAATTCATGTGATCACAGACAGTTTCATCAGTCTTGCAACTAATATGCATATAACTCACAATGTGCCAGTTGAGTGCAAAATTGTGATTATCTCGCTCACGGATACGATCAATAAGCACATGTCCTTGGAAATCTTCCATGGATTTACCTTGGAGAAATTAGGAATGAATAGGCAAAAAATGTGCATCAATTGTGGCCTAGTTGATATGCATATATTTCGGCGTTCTTTTCATGTACTGGTCACTCCACCAGTCAGTGTTGTGCGAGTACACGCACTACATATATCATTAGTGTGTGGTCTACGTGTGACGGGGGTTTAAGGGTGTACAATCATGTGATACATTTTTTTACTCGAATGTGGTAGTTCTAACTTTATCGTAATGTTAATTCCCTGCTTGCAACATTCAACGAAACATTCGAATATACGTATCATCACCAATATGAGACTCAGGAGTTTCAAGTCCAGGTATTGTTTACGCTAGAAATCAATTACCCATGAGAACAGTTGGAGGTGTCTTGGGCTCAATCACGCTCTGATTCTGCTCTGACTTCGAGAAGAGTTGTGAATGTAAGTATCAACCTTATGAAATATGAATGTAGGTATCAATGTGTTGTTACAATCTCAGTAAGTGTAGTCAAAAACATGTCCATAAATTTCGGCTACTGATAATGGTCTGAGTGCAGAACACTAAACAGAATGTGAAGGTATATTTTCACAATGCTCTACATCTGAGCACGTGTTTTGATATTGTGTTAATCGGTAAAGGGAATCAACTCGGCGTAGGGTGAATCATTGAACATCGCGAAACAGTTCTACGCCCGTGTGACGTATTCAACAGATGTCACCTGAAACATCTCTATCACCAGTGTGCCAGAACGTCCCGTTCCTACGCCATTTTCCCAATCACACTGGGCGAGTTCGGTCATCAAATCAGGTCACCATAGTTCGACAAAAGTAAACCACACTCGCTCTGGCCGTGCCCGAATGAAGTCACTCTGGTGGCATCTCGAGAATGATGAAGTTCATAATGTCAAACACCCTGGCGACCCGTTTTAACTACCGGGGCAGGGGTGGACGAAGACTGGATTTGCTAACCTGACCCTGTCGGAAGTTATGAAAGGTGATCTCCTTCAAATATTTTAGTTATATATATATATATATGTCAAATAGTAGTTTTAATATCCACTAACATCATTAAAAAAATGTGTGGCTTCATCCACAGACGCAGCAAGACTTATCAAGGTTACGGGAGCAGAAATGGTTGCAATACAGCCGTGACAGGGAGGTGGGGGGGGGGGTATGTTTGGCATCCGTTTTGAAAATGCATATACCGGCAACAGAACTTTTCCAGTTAAGTTCCGTGCACATAAACACGATACATATAATCATTGCTGGAAATTTCCTATGAAACCTACAACACCTACATCAGTTGCATTAACTGTATAGATGTTTTCCTCACCTGGTTTCGTATATTTATACGAATTTGTGTAAGTTTTTACAAAAAATCCAGCTTTGTTGGGTGACCAAACACGCAAGGAAGCTGAGCAAGGAGAATCATCTGAGGAAGAATCAGAATCATAGACTTGTATCAAAAATGAGATTGTAATGAACCGATTTATTTGAGGAAATATATAATTTGTTTTGAAATGATGTATATGTACACATTTTAGCAGACACATTCGAATCACCTATATAACAGCATATAAACTAACTATATCAAGTACATGTCTCATTCGTACACCATCACGGGAACAACTTGGTGAATGTCCATTTTAGATTGCCGAACCTATAGTCCGATAACCTATTGGCATGGCGTTGCGTCCGTCGTTCTGACTCGTCCACATTTCTATCTTTGAAGTTTGCTGTGGGATTTAGCCCTTGGGCTATTTTTTTTGCACGGTCGACACGACCTGGGAGCCTGCTTTTGGAAAAGCAACCAATCAATAGCTTCAGTGCCAACGGGCATGGTTGGCTCGCTACAATGGCCTATCCGTTGCCCATCAATGGCCCCTCGTCAAGCCAACATCGAATGTTTGAAGGACCGCTGTTGTGCTACCATTGTACGATGGGTAGCATACCACAAAGATACTTGTGGCCAACCGTTGGGACATCATCGAGCTAACGATGCATGGTTGGCTGGCCACTGTCGGCCCGACAGCTGCTTGAGATGTCCCAATTGTCCACCATTGGGCCACCGTCGAGCCAACGTTGAATGGTGGGCTGACCACTATTGGCCAACGTTGTATGATGGGTGGCAAGCCAACAGAGATCCACTTGAGACTCACCGTTGGGGCAACAGCAAGCCAAAAGTGTATGATTAGGTGGCCAGCAAAAATATTGGACAAAACTGGCAGGCCACTGTTGGTCCGACAGCTGCACATCTGTTGGTCCAACAGCACTGTGCTAATTGGAAAGCCGTTTCAATGAATAGCAATCACGTGATTGGGGCTCTGAAAATAGGATTGATCCCGTTAAAAAATGGAATAATTATAACAAAATGAAAAGATAATGTAAAATATTTTTGACAGGTAGTATCCCCATTATACAGAAACGCATACGCCACATGTACTTTGGCCTCAACCTCGATCTCAGCCAGGAAAACCCAGTGTTCCACGGTCCACAAACATGCACCTGCAAAACTGACACGTTCCAAGGCAAACCTGAACACCTCACCATGACTACGCACGATGACCAGTCACATTATTAATCAGTACCTTCCATTAAGCAAATTACAACCATAACCAATCAAGCATGCACCAATTACAAGACTACTTAACGACCTTCACATTGTACTGATATTTACCTAAATACTTGAGTACTCCGGCAGGCCCCAGCCGAGACTGTGTACAGTTGAGAAGATAAGATGAGAAATGCTTACTTAAAGTCGCTGTTACAATAGAAACAGACAACACTAGTGATAACAGTATTGAGATAGACGTGGAATCAATACCCAGTATTAAGTATTCCGAGAGATTTGAGCGATACGATCATGAGGAAATAGCGTTTGAAAATATGTACATATGGGATGGCGTTCTAGTGAGCGGATGTGTTACGACAGTTGTTAGGACTTAGGAATTATAAGTTTGGATTTTCTCTTGTGGAGTAAAAGAAGAATACGTAAATGTGCGAGTCCGTCCGTCGTCACTCGCCATTGAAGTTAGTTGCTGCGAATAACCGCTAAACGAGAGTTTTTGTCCTGTGTCATAACATATCACAAGGCTTCAACGATTGGGTTTCGGATAATCCCGCCATGAATAATATACAATATGAGTTAGGGTGCCTGATAATTTAATTTATTTCACTCAACTTTTGATCTCGATCGTCAGTGTGTCGGGTCAGCGACATTCAACCACTCTGATAAGCAAGACATGCGCAGTTCAATTTCCGGAGCTATGTTCTCGTCACTGTACGAGCTGGCTCAAAGTTATTATCGCTATATTATCGCTATGTATCTTGCAGTTCCGTTCGAATTGGACCTTATTCATATATTGTTCGCACATTTTGGAGAAAGCTAACGAGATAACTGTGTTCATTGACTTCAAAATAGGAATTACGCCATCACCCAGTTTCATCAGCAAGTCATGCAGTACGCCTATAACTCACAGTGTGCTAGCAGAATGCAAAGTTGTGATTATCTCGCTCTCGGATACGACCACTAAGCGCCTGTCCTTGAAACCATCCCATGGCTCCATGGTTTGACCTTGGAGAAAATAGGGCTGAATAGACGGAAATTTTGCATCAATTCTTCCCTAGCTGCCATGCATAAAATATTTTGCTTTAGGTCTCTACTTCGCAGTGATATCAATTCCAAGCTTGCAATTTTCAACATAATATTCGAGTAGGCGTATCGTCACCAACAAAAAGAAACATCCAAACCATAGCTACATGGGAAATCTATATCTCGCAATGTACATCTTCGACTGTGTCATGATGTCATGATTGTTTCACTTTTTATGATATGCCGTCATGATTGCATGATCGTTTCCAGTTTCCACATCGTTTACACTAGAAATCCAATAGCAATTACCCATGAGAAAACCAATGCGTGGAGTATCAATCAATCAACTAACCTGAATTTAGCTGTTATCAAGGTCACACATGCAATGTTTGGATTCCCAAAACAGTGATCTATACAAGGAATGCTCACAGATCACCGGGCCATGAAGTCATCCATATATGCATGTATCGTGGGAATTATATTACAGTGTCATGCTCTGATATCACGACTAGAGTGCGAGTGCACAGCGCAAAATATAGCTGGTAGAGTTGGCAAGGCATATTTGGGAGTATTTATTTCGTCCTACATGGCACAAGAATACCACAAGGAAATATGGGTGATAACACAGCTTTGGAAGATATGAAAGCAAAATTCAAGCACTACAGTGATATAATAATTGCTCATAATCGTGAACATGCTTGAAACAGAGTCTTCCTTATTGGCCTAAATCCTGTTTGATAATGCTCGTTCATTCGACAAATATGTTTGAAACCGAATTACCGGTATTCAAGAAGTGAGAATAATTATGTAATGTGTTCACACTTCAACAAAAGTGGACTTCATGGACATCAACTATTTTCTTGGATCAAATTTCAATCTTATTTATCTTCACAACTTGGGAATTCCCTTTTCCCAGCTGCAGCAGTGTCGCCATCTTTTACCACCAAACAATTATGGAATCAACCTGACCATGCTACTGCCAATTTGTCACAATACACACCATCTGGTGCAGCTCAGCAGCTTCGACATTGCCCAACTACGCTTTACGTTAGTGCGGATCAATGCCCATATCCATTATAAAAAGGATATCCAATACGGTTCAGTACATCCAGGCATGATGGTTACAGACGAGTATTCTGTATGCAGCTGAATGTTCACTGGCTGATTATGAAAACCACTCTACATATGGACATATAGAATCTACATATATTTTTGTCTTTAATGAGTTTTCGTGAACTTGTTATATATCTGTATGAGCTGCAAATCCATAAGGAAAACGTACAATTTTGAGGTACCGTTTGAAGAAGCTGCCTACGAAGTTCAATTTTGTGTTCCGGTTTGAAGAAAATATGTTGTCAAATATACACGTCACAAGCAATGAGTGTTCATTGCGTGTTGACTGTCTCTACGAACCCAACATCAACTCAGTAGATCTACATTATCTCAGTAGCCTTTTGGCTTGTGATTAGGTACTTATGTACTTTCCATATATCTATTCCATGGGGTTTGTTTCGGATTTCAAAATTATTTTCATAGGTTGTTGGGCAGTTGTATTTTAATTCCATCAGGTATACCGTAGAAACAACTACACTTACCACACTGTCTGCCCCTGATGACGCCAGTATGTATTTCGATAAAGTATTTGGTCGGGCTTTGTTTCTATTGCAAAATATTGTGTTTTACGTTTGTTATTGGAATCATCAAAATTTGGCTGTATTGGTGGTAATAGATTGATTCTTATATATTAGTCATGAAGGAAATGATGAGTGATACGTCAACACTTACCAAATCTCTTGAAGTTCGGAGTTATATGCCAAACATAGTCGTAACTCTTGATTAGTCGTTACAGATATTATCAAATCATGTATTATGATATATGCCAGTGTGAAATCAGGCCTACTTTTATAAAGTGACTGGCTCCTTGGGTCACTAATTAGTCAGACCTTTCCACAACTGTGTAATAATCAGTGGAAATCTCGGGAACAATACAGGGTGATATGTATTACCGTTTCCCTAATTATGCAGATAACTAAAACCCTATTCTTCACATTGTGTTATTTCAATACCCGTGTAATATACTGTGACTTTTCTTTTGACATTTCATTTTGAAAATTCACACGTTTATAGTAAAGTTACTGGGTATTGACAACTGTATAAATACAAGTCAATCAGTATATTTACGAATCATGAGGTATCATGAGGGATGAAATGGTGATGCAATTACAATGAAGTATCTGAAGGTCATTTTTACATTTGCTGAGAAATATCAATGCTTGAAATAAGGGATTGCCTTGCTTGTGTATCAGTTACTTTCGTCCCTACTACAGTCAGTAGTTTTTTTTACATTCACATCATATAATGTTTGATATATAATGCAACAGATTCTACATATACTGACAAACTGGAGTTGTTCTCTCGGGGACGAGTTGTTGGCATCCAAGATATGTTGTTTTCTACAAATGTTGACGACAGTCCAAACAATTACTCATAGGAAGATAAGTGTTAATGATATGCAAGACGAGATGATGTCCATATTTGTAAAATTGAGTTTATCACGGATGTACGGTCTCTTATAGGTTTTTGTCATGCAAATGAGTATATCGATAAACTTAAGTATAATTGCAGCATCTGAAACGGCTTTGTGAAAGAACGGGAAATGACAACGAGAAACGTGATTCCTTCTTGTTGGCAACGCTCAATACAACCAATCAATCATACTTGCAAAAGCCTTTATGAAATCTTTAGTGGATAAACCGCTATAAAATTGAGAGCTGGCGAAATTCCAGTGTTCAAAGTCTGAGTGTGATGTCTGAACTGCTGAAGTACTGGAGGAAATCATTAGGACATGAAAGCGGGAACACTCGAACCCAGTGGCCATAAAACGCCCTGCTCACTTATCACGTGTCCATAAAATAGGCTACGCAATATTCACGGAAATAAGCTGCAATGTCCTCAACAGTGGATGAAGCGAGGCCACCTAATGTTATTCTGAATCTACGTTTGCTTTCTTTTCAATCATTTTTTCCATAAACTGCGGGTGGGAATCACGGTAAATGTGTGTTCCATGATTGGATTTTACAATTGAATCTTGGAAATAAATAATTTCTCAGTGTCTTCTCCTGGACAATTATTTTGATGTATGCCTCCCATATCATTCGTTATTCTAACAGATGTAAAAAATATAAACTGTAGCTGATCATGTTTGATTACATGGCGTGCGTTCGACAGTATAAGGACACAAACGTCCCTGAAAACCAAAATAGTCACATTGAAGGGGATTATTCCATTTAGAGTCCAATCTAGAACTAAAATACCTGAAATATTTCTATCATTGTTTAGCCGAAACAATAATCGCACAGTATGTTCAAAACATCTTCCTAACTCTGGTGAAAAGAAGAAGAATAAAAACGACACCAAAAAGATATATTTTTCATTGGTACCTCAAGACAACGTAAAGAAAGATCACGCGAAAAAATGCACAAGTTTTGATGAACAGACGGCCAGACAAACAAACGGACTGAACGACATGGTAAAAGAGTCTTGACTGAACTTGAAAATAATTCGAACATGTTAAAAGATTCTTGACTGAACCTGAGAATAATTCGAGCATCGATGTTTATATCGATGTTTAATTGCTTGATTCCCGCCTACACCGGGACCGTGAAAATTTTCACCGGGACAGTGAAAATTATTTACAAAACCAGTAACAAATGTGGAAAATTATCTGTAATTTGTTTCTGGGTACATTGGGCGCTGTTGAGTGTTCGTTTTAGCACGGATCTGGGCACTGATCCGCAGTAATGCAATGAGTTGTTGGGGGATGTCATAGCTGCTGAGCTGCAACAGATGGTGCTTAATTTGATATATTTTCATCAGTACGGTTAGGTTGAGTTCGGAATTGGTTGTCGGCATAGCATTACACATTGCTACAGGGACGATGGAATTCATAAGTATTGCAGATTTTAAGAGCCAAATAATGAATATGAGCTCGACGTGTAAAATAAAAGGATCAAACACAATCTAATGCGTCACGCAAATATTTGATTGTCCCCCTCTGTTCATGAAATAGGTGGACCCTATTTGACAAAATTGTGCATTCACTGTTCATATATCGTTAGATATTTTCTGTTTTTGTGTGTGAAATGAATGAAATGCATATATGTCTATATTTTACACATGATAACCAGCCATCTATCCAATTATTCATGGTAGCCTTGAGTAACCATCTGTAAAGGTAACCGAACACACTGTTGCTGGTATAGTGGTATACTGATACTAGAGCAATGAGATATAAATGTTCAACTGGAAACTGGGTTGGATCACAATGTCTTGGTGGTGGGATGTTTCTAGAGCTACAGCAGGTCGGGTCAACCTAAAGATCACAAAGTTACCACCAATACACATGATACAAACAGATCCTGATGATGAGAATAACAAACACTTTGCAATAGAAATAAAGCCCGACCAAATAGTTTATCCATAGACACACTGGCGTCACCAGAGGCAGACTGTGTATAAATGTAGTTGTTTCTATTGTGCACATAATAGAATTAGTATACAACATTTAAAAGATTTTAGCGATTTGAAACGGATCCCATAAAATAGCTGTAAGACAAGTGCCTAAGTACCCAATCACAGGCGAGCGGACTACAGATTGTACAATCTGTCCGTATCCCGTTATTGATTAATGCCTCGTGAATTCAAATATTGCATGGCTAACCTCGATAACAACTTATTCTAAATTGGTTGAATGATTTTCGTATGAGATTTGTTGTTATATATCTTCCGTGTAGACATAACAATGTGGAGATTTAATTGGTCATGTCATAAATAGTAAAAATAATAATATATATAATATAGCTGCCAAAATAATACCTACAATATTTAAGTGAATATATTGCAAAATGTGATCGCAATGAAATGCAAACAATTGCTCTCAAACATTGTCAAACAAAGCCCAAATAAACACGATATCCGGTACTTTGAATCGGGAAACTGGCATAGCAACCTGGGATTTGAGTGAGAGCCGATTTTGCTCTTATTCAGTTAGTATGCTACCATCAAGGTCAAACCTTTGAGGTAATATTCCAAGAACGAGGATTGTGCGATAGTATCCCCGTAGGAAATAGCTTGAATCTTGCATCCAGCTAGTGCCCTGACTTGGTGATGGAACTCAAATCAAACTGTACATAACCACATAACAACAGTAAGTAGTGAAATTGTGATCGAAACCCGGGTGTGACTGGGATACACAACGAATGATTGCCTTTGTGGGAGAAGTGTGAGCGGGAGAACGCCGACTGTTCTAAGCCATAATATGGTGTCTGTAATAGATGAAAAGATGATAAGGACATGACTTTGTATCTTCTCCTTTAAAAATGACCTCAAACCTCTTAGTACCTTACACTATTCTCATAAACTAGTACCACCATAATATCAAAACGATGGGTGTTGGGAAATATTTTCTGAATTTATGTTTATTATATTTACCTATATTAAAAGGTGTACCTAAAGTTATACGTAGAAGAAGAGAGACTTTCAATATGCATTGCATTTGTCCTTGTTATCAGACCCTGGCATAATCTAGGAATTGAACACATCAAGTGTGCTTATAATAACAATCAGTTTTTATGTTGAGCACGTAAATTGGTCTAATCAGTAGAATAACTCGGGATATAATTATTGTGATTGAAATTCAGACAAAAGTAATTATACATAACATCTCCAAATACGAACAGATCATATCAAAATTATATAAGGATATTCGAATGCTCAGACCAGCTTATATACAACGTACAATTTCTTTATGGACTGAGAATTCGGAATCAGCATTGACCGAACGTGATCACAGATAATTCCTGTCTGTTATTCTGCTGGCCCGTCTGCCTGAACTTAGGACGAATACATTGAGGTGCGCCACAATGGACTTGATCAGCCATCCGATGAGCTCTTCATGGCTTGATCTTGATTAGCTTTAGAGTACGTGCTTAAGAAGTGGGAACTCTTTTCTGGTGAAATATGGTTGTGTATATTGCTCTTTCATCCGACCCAATTTTGATACATTTAGCTTCGACCCAACACACTATATTCATACTCACTATAATAGCTGTATATAATTTTTTTTGACTATTTTATCGACCAAATGTTCGGTTTTGCCCCTTTCTATGAGTTGGCTGTATGAGTAGTATATCTCGTCAGTGGTCTTCTGAAAACACTATTATGTGCAGTATATCCTATCAATGTAAAAAAATAATCTCTTGACCTAGGAAACCTAAAATACAATTTTGAATAAACACAAAGCCCGATGAACTATTTCCGAAGCCACAGTGGACAGACAGTGAATAACATAGTGGTGTTCCTCTAGTAAACTTGATGGCACTATTATACAACTGTCCAAGAATCTAATGCAAAATCTTGGAATCCGAAACAAATTCCAAGGAATAAGTGTATGATTAGTAAGTAAGTCTGTTTCGAGCCTGAAGGCAACAGAGTTTTAAGTATTTTCCAAGAAAATTATCCATACTCTGTTGTCTGCTGCACATGATATCAGTCTTCTTGATCGTTATCATTCTCCATAGTTGAAAACAATCATTTATTTTAAATCGGCTCAAGGAGTGGAAATTGGATGTGGTCCATCGCCTTTCGAATTTTCATTTTTGGTGGATTTCTTGGAGGCATGCTTTTGTCTTTACCTGCTAGCCAACAACAACAGCAATGAATATAAGTATTATCCTCTTATCGCCAATACAGCTGGGGGTTTGATGATGACATTATATAACACGCTGTAGGATAGTAGGAATGGAAAGTGTAAAAAATATGTCCCCGAGACATGCCTATTTTACAAGCCGTATGGAAACTATTGTGAATATGCTGTTTAAAGCCACATTTTGATTTGTCAGTAAACACGCTCATTAGCCGTAACTCTTAGTTTTCCATTGACTTGTCGAGGAAACATTGTGTACACCACACTATCTACCACGACTATGTATGTGCAAGCTTCGAGTGTTCTAACAGTGGCTTTGTTCCTGAATTTATCGCTGGCCATGTGCTGAAACATTGAACTTTTTTTTGCTTTTGCCTGGAATGCAATGATGTGTTTCACATAACACACAGTGAAAAAATGCTGGAGAATTGAAGATCTCTGAATGTTTTTACTCCGGTTCTCTAGTGCTCTCACATCTTCAAGTGAATGATCGGCATCATAGGAGTAGTTGATGATGTCATTACACATATCTACTTGTTTGAACCT
The DNA here is from genome assembly GCA_949152475.1 of Terebella lapidaria. Classification (NCBI taxonomy): domain Eukaryota; kingdom Metazoa; phylum Annelida; class Polychaeta; order Terebellida; family Terebellidae; genus Terebella; species Terebella lapidaria. The sequence continues at coordinate 11,538,861 of OX424567.1, forward strand.
TCTCTTCTTTCCTTTTTGGATACAACTTGTTACAGCGACTTGTGGTAAGCAACTCCTTCACATACCTCTGCGAAAGCTGCAAACATGTCACAGCAAATGCTGAACCAGAAAAAGATAAAGTCAAAGGTTTTACAATTATGAGCAAGAAGGACACATCGGTTCGGACATGTCCACAAAAAGTTAATGAACTTGGACTGATCATAGAAGTCAGTTGTAGCATTCATTGATTTGCCATGGTGTAGGAGTTGACCTTCCTCAACTGACAATCCTGTCGCATTTGTTGCTTCCTTTGTGATTGGCATTATCAGGAGCTTGTACTGGTTGAAACATTGGTCACCTTGAATAGCCGGAATATGTGGCCAGGTATATAGAAAACAAACTTATTTTCTTATCAATTTGGTGGAGTAACACAAAAAATAAGCAAATTCTGCATTATACATATCCGCATTGGTTCCCACGGATATGTATTTATTTCGCGCAGGTCCATTCACGGAGCACGAGTTTAGACCAAGTACAAAATAAATACCAGTATATCGCAGTACTTGTTTTATAATATATCTATTCATGATACTAATTATACATTTTTATTTATATTTAATTTTCTATATTATAATTGATTGTAGATTTCATAGATGTTTAATACTACATGAGAAAATCAATAAAACCTAAATTGTCAACATCATTCATGCACGTGCATGCAATGCAACACATTCTATGCTCGTGGCGGTGGATAGTTTTCGTCTCACGAAAATATTCCATGGATATTCAAGGAAAACTAATAGTTATGGCAAATACACAGGTAAGCATGGTAAGTTTTAAAGCTAATGGAATATATACATATAACCCGAGGATTACTTTGGTATATGTTTCAAGTCATATGGTGGAACCGGCACTGTTTTGAAGTACATTCGGTTTCGCCTGATCGAAGATCATCATCAAAACGGGTGTCACGTGCAGACTGACGATTCAGTGGCATCGACACTCATAAATGTCACAGAGGTACACAAGGGAATCTTTGTGAAACAAAAATCTCAAAAGTGGTCAGAGTTTATTTGAGAAAATGACCGCCAAATACCTCCTCTTGAAATATGTTTAAGGCGTTATTAGGAAGATTCGACCATAAACTTTAAAGATAAAATTTAGGACAGACGACGATGAAGACAGACGCAACGTGCTGTTAACACCCCCACTTATGCCCTCTATCGCCGTGTTGTTTTCCTGTTGGCATCTTCTTGACCTTCCGTATGCGCACTTGACAAATAAAACAAACACATATTGCCAACTCTGTCCACATAGTTACGGAGCTGGAGTGGATGAAGGCACTCTTTACATGATGATAAGCACTCTGCCAGAACACCGAGCTCTAAATTACTTCTAGATCACCAGATATTAGGTAATGATGATCTAGATCACCAGATATTAGGTAATGATGCACCTCAACTTCATCTGCAACATCGGTGTCACTAGGAATGTATGAAGCAGATGTAGCCACCGTTTCTCTCACACTAGTTTTGTTGTAATCGTGACCTAGAAGATATTCGTGACATCAGTAGATTCGAACCTTTGATGTGAGTCTCCACAGACTCAGATGTTGTATTCTGTGAAAACACTGAAACATTTTATCACAAAAGCAATTTCAAAGTCAAAACTGGGAGATCTGTCCAATAGAGCACAATATACTAGCGATAGACAACATAGCAAAATCATAATGTACCCATAAGTTCACATCAGATATATCTATACAGCTGTAGCGTAAGTAAAAAAAACGATCACTTTGCAATACAGTCAGATTTTGATGATGGCAATAACATACGTAAAATACAACATTTTGCAATAGAAACAAAGCCTGGCCAAGTAATTTATCCAAAGAAACACTGGCGTCATCAGGGGAAGACAGTGTTAAATGTAGTTGTTTCTACTGTACCCCTGATGGAATTAGTATACAACTGCCCAACAACCTATGAAAATAATTTAGAAAACCGGAACAAACCTCATGGAAAAGATGACAAGTACATAAGTACCTAATCACAAGCCAAAAAGCTTACTGAGTTGATGGTATCCTCGGGGACAGATTTAACGTCCGCCAGCATTGACACCGACTGAGTGGTATGAATGTAAGTAATACAGTCAGATTTTGATGATGCCAATAACATACGTAAAATACAACATTTTGCAATAAAAACAAAGCCCGACCAAATAGTTTATCCAAAAACACACTGAGATCACCAGGGGCAGACAATGTGTTAAAAGTAGTTGTTTCTACTGTACACCTGGTGGAATTAGTATACAACTGCCCAACAACCTATGGAAATAATGCTGTGTTCATTAGAACATGTGAATATCGTGATTCCCAGTTCACAAGTTGTGATTTGCGTTCATTTCGCCATTTTCACCGTGATCACAACTTGAACTTGGATACGAATTTCTGTCTCGATCTTCACAAGTCCGGAACAAGATTTCGGCAGCCAGGAAAACGTTCGTGATAAATGTGAGACAATTTTTTGTTTTCTCACATTTGTGAACTGAAGGACCAAAATAGCCATGTGCGTGAGAAAAATGACTGTATGAGCTAGTAGTAATGTTCAGAATTTAGATTGACATAAATGGCAAAAAAAATAACTAACCGGTCAAACCAGGCCTATACATGTATATACAGATAGTTAGCATATTATAAAATTGTAATACGTGTAACGAATGTATTTCCTATTTTGTTGAAGTATTGCATGAAATTGTTGGATAAATGCAAACCATACTTCAAATGCGTGATAATTGTAATTTTTCGCCCAATTTAAACAGCTCCTGTTCGGATTTGCGCTGTACCTGCTAAGCTCCTGTTCATAATGGCAAATGCTCCTGCGGACGGACAGGGGCATCAAATTGCATATCTAGAAAATTCGGTATCTCAAATCATACATATGACAAATTATTTCATACTTATGTCATCAATTGTGTTTTTGAAGGCACTGGGCTGTGTGGACTCGGGCTGTGTATCCTGGGCTGTGTGGTCTTGGACTGTGTGGTCCTCGACTGTGTGGTTAGAGTTCCATTCTGCTGGGACCTTAACAAAATCGGAACAAACATACATTGCATTAGAAGCAGAATCTGGACAACATAGAATTACAAACAGGATGATTTGTATGACTAGAAATGGGATATACATGAATCACTTACCTTCTTTTCTTCTAGAATATCTTCTTCAAACTGTGACTGGATTAGGGATCATTCTAGATTTTCATTGCAACAAATGTATTATATATGTGTCCAGTCATTATTCATTCCTAGTAGCAAATATACTAGGGATCTCTAAATAGCATGGACTTTACCCATGTGTGGCGCCAGGATGGCGACAGAGCTTTAAGACGACATACGATTGGCCCGTAAAACCATAAGACCTTAACTTTGCAACTTTTTTAAACTGAAGGGGACACTTTGTATATTACATGCCACACTCGTGTCATACCTATTACATGTACATTCAACAAATTACATATAACATGTATAAATAGGTATTGAGTTGTCCATGATGTACACATGATTCCTAAACCAACTAGTACAAATCAATATTACACAAAAAGTTTTCAATCTACCTCCAATGTCAATTTTGGCGTCAATTTGGAATTGCAGAATTTCATTGATATTTGGGCATTTATTAATGGCACCGTATTGATGTGAATATAGCTAGGAATTGAGTATATCTACTTGAACTAGAGCTGTATTTGTAATCTTACTCAATGTTACATTTACAAGTAAAAATTCAATTTCACTGTTTAGGAAACGATTAAAGGTGAGAATTACAAATTCAAATCTCGCTCTGTGGATTTCTCCCCAGGAAACGTGTTTTTAAGTGGGTGATGTTTTTCTTATATTTAACACTTTTTTGTTCTTTGGAATCTGGCTGCTCTGAAAACTCAAGAACAAATCTCTTCTTAAAATATGATCTATCCCTGTAATTCGCACGAGTGATTTTTTTTTACAAACAATCTCAGTTCATTCTCATACACATCATACAAGATATATTTTGAAGAAAAAAACTCTAAAATCATCATTCAAATATCAAGACACGCAGGGAAATAACACGAAAAAGAATTTTAGGTTCATTAGACCACCCAATGCAAAAATTGGCTTACATATAGAATAATGTAGGCAATTTTGTTCCCCGTGTTAAACAACACATATATATGTATGTGTGTTGGAGGAGGGGGGGGGGGGTGTCCCAATATGGCACACCACATACCGGTAGCACGCACTCTACTGAATATGTGGGTGGTGGTGGTGGGGGTTAAATATGGAAATTGGTAACATCGTTTTATTCATCCGACTCAATGTCACTGTCAGCAGACTCAGATTCGTCGGCAAGAATCGCCCTCAAAGTTTCCTGTCATGATCTCTTACGGCGTGCCGAGGCATTCTTGATATCAAACCCTTCAAAATCACTGCTGTCACTCGATAATTCATAGGTATTTTGAGGCCAGCCGGGGCGATCGTTTTGACAGGTGACAGATCGTGTGTGTACATTGACAACATGTGTACGTGGTCATGTAACTTCAGGTCTTGTCAAAATCTCGGGAGCCAAATATACGTACAAAATCATACCACTTACTCAATCAACAATCACATTAGTTTTTTCACGTGAAATAAAACATTATTATTTACTTCAATGTAGCTTCTTATACGCAGTTATTGTTTGCGAAGTTGATATTATTCATTTTGTGCGGCTGCTGGCAGGTGCGTTGCGCATGCGCACTTCCCAAATTTTTGCCACCTGCAGTTCGTTTTTATCCCTGTAATTCCATGTTTCCATGAAGTAGCAATAATATTAACACACAGATCGATAATATGATAATAATTTTATAACCTTACCAACAACTGGCTGTGATATACGGCTTGATTTCAAAGTTATCAATGAAATACATCACTGACAAAAAAGGCGGCAAAAACTGCTTCATCATGGGATTCCCGTTTGCATTCTTTGGGGAACCCCCTTTGAGTTTATCGATTTTAGCACTGCTTTCGTGTAATTAATACCTTTTTTCTATTTCATCGTGTAAGATATATTTTTAAGTGTTCATCATAAAAGATAATTAAAAAAAACCTTGATACTCGAAGTCATGTGACAAGCCATGCTCATGTGATCAACAACATCCGCCATAACAGTTTGGCGAAGCAATGTTGTGAAACTGCATCGGGATTACGTAAATTAGCGAGTCCCAATCCAACAAGCCAATCAGGCCACCCAACACCAATGATATTGCGTCATATCCGTTACAGTCAGAGAATTCCCTATTTTAAAAACGGGGGATGCCCTCGATCCCCCGCAGAATAGTGGGGGATATTTTGCTATGGCTGGTTGTTGACCCGAGCTGGTTGGCATTGCACACGAACAGTTTCAAGACCACAGCACGCACAGAACGGCTCGGACGACGAACGATATATATATGGGTTGTCAGGCATGAAAATCAGTCGTTTTAAGGGGGTACCCTCAGAATTCGAGCTGTAGCGAAAAATCCAATTTATCAACATATATTCTCCTTACTATAGTGAGATGAGGAAATGAATGGACTGGTTTGTATATTATAAGCTGCTAAAGTTCATCTTGTTATGGGACGGAGCTATGGAGACTTGAATTTGGGTTTTTTATCATTGTTTTGTATGGCCGAAGGAATTAGTGGAATCTGTCCATCAGCATCACCACAGCGGGTATGACGTAATCGGGGGAAGCCCTACAGCCGGGACCCGGGAAACGCAAGTCAAACGAATGTGAACCCTTGGACTGAAAGCACGAAGAAAGCCAGCCCAAGCGACGCGGAGCGCGTCCAAGATGGCCCACATTGGTGTTCGGGACGAAAACAAACAAATCACGATTATGACAGTTATCTGGGTTAACACACCAAATTGTCTTTTTGTATTCACTCAGATACACGAGAGGACCCAAATTTTGTATGACAACGCACTTAAAAATCCTGAAATATTGCTGAAAATCCTCTCGAAACATTAACTTTAGCCTTGGCTGTCACCGACCACAACTTTTACCAGGAAGTATTAACCCCGTTTGAATGTGATTTTGAGCAATATGTCGAGATATTTAGTTGAGTTATCATATGTAATCTGGGTCCTCTCATGCATTAGCATACATACAATACTAACAGTTTGGTGTGTCAGCCCGTTAATCGGTCATAATCATGATTTGTTTGTTTCGTCCCGAACACCAATGTGGGCCATCTTGGACGCGCTCCGCGTCGCTTGGGCTGGAAGAAAGCTCGCACACCGCAGCCTGATTCTACTTGCATCCGAGGATTCGTCTCATCTGCGACACTTGCCTGAGCAAGGTAATTGTCCACACATATACATCAGTGTTTTACAACATTGGTGTCAGAATAAAAGTGTATATTTCGCCTGGAAAACCAGATTGTCATCAAATTGAAAAATTCGTAAACAACCCGGCTAGACATTTTTTGCATCACGCATGATTGACCGCAGGTGTGATTTCCACATGCGGATTAAAACTAGGTCACCAGTGTGAGCGCATGTATTGAAATTTTCCACAGCACCGTGTAGAATTTACCATATCCATATTTCAACTCCATTCTCGTGTGTATTCAATACTGTTAAAAAAAGTCTTACCTATCAATAACATTACAATCAATAGTAATCAACAGTAACATAAATTACTTGACAGTTTTGATTAGATTACAATCAACAAGTTTGGACATACAATTAATAACTAGTGCATGTTATTCTCAACAGACTCATTGATAAATCCGTATAAATTTTCACGGCTTATAGAATTGTGTTTGGTCATTTGCTGATTCAAAGTTGGTGTGACTTACATTGAAGTAACACTCTAGTATTAATTCTAGTATTAACACTCTAGTATTAATTTTCACGGCTTATAGAATTGTGTTTGGTCATTTGCTGATTCAAAGTTGGTGTGACTTACATTGAAGTAACACTCTAGTATTAATTCAACCGAGTGACTGATAATTTATTGCAAATCATTCTATAGTGTCACGATTCGTGATAAATAACGTAATGTGTCTGTTGTGAAAATGTTGTAACCATACATACACATCAGTAAATAGTTATTACTTTGCTGAATTTCTGAGTATTTTCGCGGTAATCATAGATTGATTGACACAAGTGCCTACACATTTAGCTCATAACTAGATCTACATCATATTCATTCCGCACTATACTGGTCAAATATTATTTGTGTACTTTTCCCAACAGATTCATTGGTAATTGTTTTTTTTTAGGACTTTGTTACTTTCCCAGTAAATAATTTTGGGTCACTTGTTAATTTAGGTGCGAGATACACTCTGACACTTACATTGATTTTGTGACCAGTAAGTGGTAATAACATACAGTTCAAAATTATTACTTGCCGCAATTAGTGACAAATTAAGTGGATCTGTTGTGAAATTGTCGTCATATAATTTATATGTGTAATACTTTGAACCCAAAGTATTACGCTGACATTGGTATCCGCACACATCAAGTGAAAACAGACAATTGTTGAATCATCAACAGTGACCAAATCGCTTACTTAAGTGGTACTAATACTAAACAAGACCAGTATTAAACTACGTTGTCATTGTGATTGTCCGGGCCCCGGGCCCGGATATACTAAAAACGCACTAATTTCAGCTAATTCCGTTTTGCGAGGTCTCCCGCAGTGACGGGCAGGGAGTGATTCCACGGTGGACATACGTTGCGCGCTATTGTGCGGGCTTCGCCCGTTTACTATGCTATGAACTGTAGTTCACAATGTCTCATGTCAGATGTCAAGGATGTTTGTGTGGTACAGCGGGGGTCGCAAATATTGTCACTCTGTTTGCCCATGCAGGCAGTGATTTTTTGCACGCGCTGATATAACGCTGATGTAATAGAATCATATTAGAATCGCACTTAGAATAGGATATAGGCATATGCGCATAAAAAACCTGGAGTGAAGACTCGGAGTACTGGGGAATAATAGGCGAGATATTAATTTAATTCATAATTAAAAAAAACAGCAAAACATTTCCTCCGGACATATTCTTAAAGCCTAACTAGAGTGAAAAAAATAACTTATTTTAGTTTAGTGTCAATATCAAAGACGGAAGACTGGGGATCATTTCTGTTTTTACAAAAATGAAATATCTTGAATAGTCACTATTTTACGGAGGTTTGTTTATGACATGTCCTATTGACCTTTCGATGTCATATGCAAATGAGCAATGATGACGTCATATGAGTCACTGAAAGATAATGAGCTCATTGAAACCAGTACTGCATCCTATTAAAGAGCATGAAAATAATTTTTGTTCCACATAATGACTCCATACAGAAAATATTCAAATTTTGAATAAATTTTGCTGGTGTCATGGCAACCAGAGCCGGAATATGGCCCATAGCAACCACGTTGTTATGGAGATTTTGTTGCTAACCACTGATGATTCCACATTATTAGGACCTCCACTTTTGTTACATTATGATCCTTTGTGAAAATGTTAAAAGAAAGTAGCACTTTCACATGTCCTAACAGTTCAATTGTCCATAGCAACCCACCCAACAACTGGTTGCTAAGGGGCGCTAGCTCTGATTGTGTAGCCTTGACAACATGCTGGCATAACATAAGACTGACTATGCATTACCACAAAACATATCAGTCTCTATAGGAACCTTTATCTACATTATAACCCTTGCATAAATGAGGTTTAGATAGCTAATTATAGTACTTGACTCATATGACGTCATGAATATCTAATTATAGTAATTAATGAGGTCCTGCAAACTGCTGATAGATTTGAAAAAAGTAATTCACGAAAATAGAAATATCTCAGGTTGTGATTGAGATTTTCAAGTTCTGTAAAAACCAAAATGATCAGGGAAACCATCTTCACGGTATAAGAACATAAAAACGAGAGGCCATAGGCCACACACTTGCCGGAATGAGTACGTAATTATGACGTCATTTGTCGTCAATTCTATACTGCAAACTTACTGTGAATGGAGTTTTTTAATATGCATGATAAAATCGTTTTCATATATGTCATATTATACCCGTACAAGATCATAATATCTTGAAATGATGAGTTTCCTTTGAAATTTTACCAATTTGTTGCCACAAAAACGTCAATTACATCCAAACGGATATACCGATTGAGCTAAAAATTGACAGAAGCCATCACAGGACGACTCCACATCGTTTGCATATGCTAGATCTGCAGTATATGTTATAACTTTCCACATCTGACACTCAAAAGGCCTAAATGTCAGTCTGAAATCACATTTGACGTCATTATGACGTCAATTGACGTCCGATTCCAAACATGACAACATATTTGGAAAGTACTCTCGAAGACCTTTCAAACGAGCTACTACTCGATATTTTTGCAAAAGGTCAAGGTCATTTTTGAGGTCAACTTCGACCTCAGGCGCTTGCAAAGGCTATCGGTCATACGCCTTACCTGTAAATGCAAAAGTTGTTAGGCTAAGTGAGTGCAATACTCTGGATTTACTTTCGTGTCTCTATCTTGACCTCCAAGGTCAAATATTCGACCTCAGGCGAACTCTCAAGGTCAAAGGTCAAGGTCACAAAAGATAGAACTCGAGCATATGCACTTAATTTGAAGTCTCTACGACGATTAGAACCAGAGTTATGAGCACTTATGTGTTTTCGACATTTTACGTGACCTTGACCTTTGACCTAGATACACCAAAATAGGACGTTTTCTGCCCGCTGTCCTAGAGAATATGTACACCAACTTTGAGAGAAATCAAGTAAGAATTGTGGACGCTAGGCTGGACACAAACAAACAAACAAATCCACAAATCCACGAACGAACCAACATACTTGCCGAAATCTTTAGATTCCGGCAAGTAATGATACACTCTAGTTAGACTTTAACATTTCCATTCCTACTATTCTGTAGCTTGTATCAAATTGAATATGTAATAAATGTCTTGCATTTGATGTGATATTTATATGTGCATTGTATTATTTATTGCTCGCTTGTGATATTTATTGAGTTATAAAATCAAGAATTGTGTGTATTGATTGAATATTGTATATGTATTGATTATATTCAGTATTTGCATGTCATCGATTGTATGTTATTGTAAACGGTCATTGTATATTGACACGTACTTCAGCTTTCATCTCGTATAAGTTATTAAAGTAATTGGTATTTATAAGTTTATTCATATTCGTGTGTTTCAACATTGATATTGGTGTAAACAGTAATAACGGTCTCATTATATAGGGCACTCGTCAACCCACCCACAGCAGGGCCCAATCCCAGCGACGAAAGAGTTGACTGATTCTGAATGTCTGGGTCAGTTTTCGATTCGGTGGGACGTTCCCTCTGTTTTGTCAACTGGTCCTGATGTTCAAACTGGTCACGTACCCAGTCGGGCATGTGACGCATGATCCATGTGCGAAACAGCGGGACTTTCCCTCTGTGCCAATCGTGGACCACCCAGGACAAGTCAGAGAGACCGTTAATCCAAAGCACCAAGATTCATGTTCGGAGTGGCGGGATTCTCCTTCTGCTTTGTTTGTGGATCAGGATGGTCATTGACAGAAGGAGACAGGGGAACTTCGATAACATCAGACCAGGATCACGATCAGAACCGGAGCAACCAGATCCGGAACTCGAAGTTCCAGATTGACCCTAAAATTAAGGTCGGGACCTGCAAAGGGATCAAGAGACACCAGAGATCCAAGGTGACTGGGGCCTGACTCGCCTATTTGAAGAGCCGACCCAATCGAGAGTGGGAAGAAGGATCAGGTCGGACTACGAGCAGTAGGACCACACAAGTTATTCAATAACTAACCCTGAATTTGGTCACTCCGGATAACGTCTAAATTGTGTATTCCAAATTTCCGCAGAAATCGGTGGGAATTTCTTCCTGATTTTCTAACTTGTATTCCAATGTTTTATTTGTTTTTGGAACTTTGAAAAGAATTTCTCCCTTGTTCCCTAACTATCTGGTTTGAACTTGCAGAGGTGGAGATCATTGATGAATCAGAATTCATCCCTGACTTCGATGAGACTCTTCTCGAGGAGTCAGTGTCAACGGCCCTGTCCGGAACATCGGGGACTCCTGCTGAGACTCAGCTGGTAACAGCTAGTGCCGACAGTCTACGTGGGCATCTGACCGGCCACCCTCAGTGAAGCGTACTGCCGATGGCAAGTCGAGCAGTTGAAGGTGTGCACCATCTGCAAGGAGCCCACTCAAGCGGCCATGAAGCGTCATCTGATTGACTGCCATCTGCCCTGGTATGTGCGGCCCGACCACTGTTGCTTCCAGTGTCAGAAATCAGAACTCAGCCGAGCCTTCCTGATTGCCTGCTACGAGTCCAAGCCGGACCACTTAGAGGAGGACTTCTTCACCGACCGACGGTTGACGCGATGGGTAGGCCAAATGAACGGGCTGATTAATTTTCTTCGCCAGGAATTCCGGTGCGCAACCCTGCAAGACCTACTCCAGCTGGTGGTCGAACAACGCCTCTACAACGATGACCAGTCGCAAAATATTCCCCCGTCCTACCAACAGTTGTTCCACAGCTTCGAGGTGCTGAACAGGAGGCCGGGCTGCATGGAGGTGTTTGCTCTGATCCCGCCGAGCTCTGTCGTGTGTCTGACTCACTGGTCAATCGTGATCAAGTTGATTGTCGCACTAGATGAACGCCAGGTCCGCTTGCCGGATATCATCCAGCCGATACAGCCAGTCATCCCCGGGCTCCAACTTGTCACCATTGATGCTCACGCTCACTTCGAGAAGTTCCTTGGAGGAGATGGTCACGTCAGCCTTCCACAACTAGAGGCCAACAACCCAGAGGAACAGCGTGTTGCATTGGACAAAATTGTGCCGAGCCTCAACTTTCCAGGTTTCGGGCGCTTCCTGCCCCGTCTGGAGAAGTTGTTTGGTGTGAGTTTCACACTGGGCTACCATACGACGGTGGTTGGTCGCTCTCGGGATGAGGTGATGGATGTCCACTGGGCGGAACTTCGGATTGCCGCGGCACGCCCTGTGTTGGGATTGAAGAGGTCGGTCTAGACTACTTCCGGCAGACCAAGGAAGAAGACCACAACCGCCAACGAGAGTATTTCCGGGCTGTGATGGAAATTGCCTTGGAGCGACGGCTTCCAGTGGTGCAGCACATCCGGGATGCATTTGGATCCAACCAGGCGACCTCGGACGGCTTACAGATACTACGGGATGTCCTGCCACGACAGCACCCCGTCTACCTCCATTGTTTTTCGGGAACAGTGAATGCAGCCAAACGGTGGACCTCAGCCTTCCCAAACATCAGGTTTGGCATAGGGAAGACAATTCCCTGCGCGGGAGAGGCTACCACCCAGATGCTCAAGGCCATGGAGGGTCATCGTTTGCTGCTGGAGAGCGATGCGGGGTATCAGAGCCCGACAACATTCGCCTTATGGCCCATCATACAGCGGATTGCGCGAGTCCAGAACTTCCCGCTGACACTGATCGCCCTCCAGGGGGGAGGGAGAGTCTCAGAAGTAGTTGATTGTATATATATATATGTTTTGTGTGCCTGAAATTCATTTTAAATTTGTTCCTGTAGTGGCTGGAAGCTGTCTTGGGATGGCGGCATTTTGCCTCTGCCTGGGATTGAGGGAAGGTCGCTACAGAGGGTGTATGTATAATCAAGTTGATTTTCAGTTACAAGTGTGGCCATGGCATAGCTCGTGTGTAGTTTGGCATTTTTATGTGTAAATGCAATTAATATACCTGCGGTGTATTCATATTCCATTGTCCAGTTACGAGTAGTAACCAGAAAGTTTGTCATGGTGGTAGTTTTTATGGTTTTAAGGTTCCACGTAGCCAGGGTTACGAGTTGTAAAAGGCTGAATTGTTTTATCATGTTATCCAGTATTATTCAGGGTTCCGAGCTGTAACAAGCTAAGTTCATGTAAATATTGTTATTATTCAGTATTGCCGCTGTTCAGTATTGTGACTCTGCCCCCTTTGGGTTGGTGGGATATTCCCCCTGATTTGGGTTGGTGGGATATTTCCCCTGAGGAGTGCACAGAGGTTAGGCTAGGTTGCCTGTTTAGTTCACGAATGTCACCAATGCAGTTTTTAGGAGTTTTTAATGGTCACACATTAGTCCGTGTATTCGTCCTTCTCAAGAACGCCCACAAGTATTTCCTCTAGCTTTCAACAGGATAGTCCGGAATCCTTCAAACGGGGGAGGGTGTTGTGAAACTGCATTCGTAAATTAGCGAGTCCCAATCCAACAAGCCAATCAGCATCACCACAGCGGGTATGACGTAATCGGGGAGAGCCCTACAGCCGGGGCCCGGGAAACGCAAGTCAGACGAATGTGAACCCTTGGACTGAAAGCACGAAGAAGGCTCGCACACCGCAGCCTGATTCTACTTGTAGCCGAGGAATCGTCTCATCTGCGACACTTGCCTAAGCAAGGTAATTGTCCACACATATACATCAGTGTTTTACAACAGCAACAAGAAAATCTGCTCGAAATAAATTGTATTTTATTGTGTTTCAGTACAATGTTGGGATAATATTAGGCACATGTATTGTATAAATAAAACATTATTAATCAATTAAGCACAGAGGGAATGTTTGTCAACGCGATGCAGAACGATTCTGGCCAATCAACTTGTGGTTAACAAAAATGGTCAAATTGCGTCATCACGTCAAAAGATGCAACTTTCGCCACAGCGTGCGAATGCATAAATGCAACTTTCGACGGGAAAGGGTTATTAATCTACATCAACACGGCCAGACTCCTGAAGGAACGAAATAGTCGACATCACAATAAAATATAATGGTGTAGCAATGTTACTGACATACTCAATCAGGAATCATGCCTTCATATTAATGTTATGTCCTCAACACTCAGGTTTTCATTGGTATTCGAGATATATGTACATTTGTTCGATTTTGTATTTGTGGGCAGTGCGGATATAAGTTTTGCTATATACTCCGAAAAAGAAGGGCACTGTAGCCTGAGAACCGCTACGATTTACGGGGTGTTGACACGAGCAAGGTTGACACTCAAGGACACTATTGCTAGTGCTAATCCAAAAAAGAAGGCTATACTTCGAGGGAAGCTGGGGTGAATGTCTTGGTTAATTGTCGAACATTAGGAGTGTAGTGTTATATGTGCTCTTCTACAAGTCATACGAACATATATTTCATGTAGGTGAAGGTCATTTTTACAAGACTGACATGGACTCATTATGCACTCCCTTAAAACGAGGTCTCATTTTATATTTGATAGCAATGCGTCTGACTGCTAGGGAGTTTGATTAGTCGGCCCAATCAGTATTCTTCAACAATATCTTCCGAAATATTGCTAGCCAATACATGTATCAATTTTTTTCACTGATCACTTATTTTTTGTTACAGAGAAGAAACACCTTGTTTTATCTGCTTGTTTCAAGTGTTGATAATGTGCAAAAAGTGACGATGATCCCAGATGCCCTTGTAGAAAGAATTGCATGCCAGATATAACTCCTGTCTTTTCTCATACATGTGAGGATTTTGATCAACTTGAGTACAGTCACGGCATTTGAAACGGCTTTGTGAAGGAACGAGAAATCACAGTGGGAAACGAGATTCCTTCCTGTTGGCAACGCTTGATGTAACCATTAATTATACTTGTGAAAAAACTCTCTGAAATTTTTCTTGAATAAACTGCTATAAAATTGTAATTGAGAGTTGAGGAAATTCCAGTGTTCAAAGATTGTGATGTCTGAACTGCTGAAGTACTGGAGGAAATCATTAGGACATGAAAGCAGGAACACTCGAACCCAGTGGCCATAAAACGCATTGCTCGTTTATCATCCGTCCGTAAATTATTCTACCCAAAATCGACGGACATAAACTGCAGTGCCCTATACAATGAATGAAACCAGGTTTGCTGACGTTCTTCAGAAACCACGTTTGCCTTTTTTTCATAACAATGATATGGGGTCATGGAAGTGTGTGTTCAATAACTGGATTTTACCAAAAATTTAAGAACTTTTTATAATGGGATTTTAATACTTACAATAAAATCATTCCATCCAAAAAAATCCTGTTCTGCGAATGCATAAGGCATTATATATATTATATAATATATTCATACACGTATAAAAGTTTTAAATAATAAATTGATATATTAATCAACAATAATTTAATAAGTATCAGTCATTAATAAATAGAAAAATGATCAGTATAAAAAGAGCCGAAAGGAATTCCAAATTTTAACCCCTCTGATTGGTTCCGTGGATAGAGCTTCTTATCTAGTCCCGTCTAGAACGAACATACTACTATGATTTTTCGTGAAAACGACACTTGCACAATATGTTTTGATATCGTTGTAAGTTCATTGCCTGAATCAATCAGAGAGATACGAGACACTCATTGAGAACGTTCTTGCTATTTTCGTGCCCAATCTCTGGCCCTATCCCAGATTCACGAGACAGTTACGAGCTACAGTTCTCTTTGCATTTTTGTATCCTGTCTCTGGCACAGAAATTAAAATAAATTAAGAAACGATAAAAAAGAGATATTCAAAACTCATGACAGTATATAGAAAAGGGTCATTCCAACAAGACGCAATTTCTGATGGACAGACTGCTAGCCAAGTGCGCGGACGAAACAACATGTCAAAAGTTTCTAAAAGCTCGAGGAACTTGAAATATATTTTCGTGAATTGGTGTTCATGGTAGTACCAACATTTTATCATTCAGCTACAGACAACACGCCTGCAACCATCTTTCATGGTTGTACTGAGCTCTATTGGGTGTCCATTTTATGAAGGATTTGGGCACTCAGTATTGTAAAGAGTATGTCATTGCTGCTAAGCTGCAACAGTTGGTGCGTAATTTGATAAATTTGCACCAGTGCAGTCAGGTTGAGTTCGTAATTGGTTTTGGTGAGACATGGCGCACTGTTGGAATAAGGACATTACTTAATATTGTAGATTCGGACAACCAATTAGTGTGAAATATGATCTTGAATTGTTTCTGGACAAAAGGATAAAACATACTCCAATATACCCCGCATTCCTCTATTGTCGCACGAACCCATG
Source organism: Terebella lapidaria (assembly GCA_949152475.1). Classification (NCBI taxonomy): domain Eukaryota; kingdom Metazoa; phylum Annelida; class Polychaeta; order Terebellida; family Terebellidae; genus Terebella; species Terebella lapidaria. The sequence continues at coordinate 11,554,921 of OX424567.1, forward strand.
AATAACCCGTTTTCATGGTTTTTAAAGAAACTGCCTTCGAATTTATGCAATATTTTCTTTAAAAAGTGAACTTTAGTGCAACTCATCTTAATACAAGATAACAATCCCTGTGCACATTGATTTACACGATTACAGTGCCTCTAAGTTGTTTTCCCATCCGTTTTAATACACATTTTATGCCAGTTTTATATTTAAACTGTATCCAACAAACCCGAATGTAAACAAATGCTCAAATTGCCCTTAAAAGTCCACATCGAGTAGATTTTTCAGTTTGTATCGGCATGTATAGTGTAGCTGTTAGAAAATAATCAGTTGTATACTTCGGTTTGCGAGGAATTTTCAGTCCATTTTGGATTTTCATCCTTTGTTTGCATCTGCGTGTGATGGATACAGTTCCAGTATTTACGCGTGATCGCTGTTCAACTGAGCAAAATTTCTCAACTGACTGGTATTAGGCTCAGTTAATTTCATATAGTTAATATGAAATATAGTTTTCAAAATTATATTGTCATTATTCGAAGCCAGTTTCTTTTAAAAAGAGCAAACATGTATGTTGTTCTCAAAATACTGTTACCGAAGCATTCGGACATGGATCTAATTCTTCCATTCGGAACTGGATTGCACAATGGGTTTGTGGTGGACTGTTTGTTGACACTGAGACGATCAAGCACAATGCGCATGTCTGACCTCAATAACAGCTTCTTTCAAATTTGTTGGTTGATTGCGCCCAGGATACGACATTTGTCTGTCATAGCTATGATTGTCTAATGGGCATTTCAATAATATCTTCAGCGTAGATTGATGTGGTATCAATAGTGAAAGTAGTTACAACTGTGGTATTACACAGATATGATCACACAGATATTGACCTTCATGTTTTTTATAATCTCTCAATTGAGGGAAATATAACAGCGTGTCAACTATAACGGATTCGAACATTTCTTTTATGGTAAATCTAAATCGTGTTCGGTCTGAAACATCAGGAACAGGAAAAATATGTACGCTTATGTTAAAACAAGTTCATCTTTAGTAAGAGAACGTGTCATGAAAATGTCTTTGATTGTTGGTAGTAGAGACACATATTTCCATTCATTTATTCCATTTTTCCATAATGGTGGAAACCTTCATAAGACAACTTTTGTACGTGCTTTACATATCGCATACAATTTTATTTTAGCATTATTTTCAAGTATATAATAGTGATTCATCAAGGTGGATCTAGTTCAGCAAGTTGATATACAAGATAGTTTTAAATATTGCAAGCTGAAAAATAGCAAAATTAGACTTACTATAATCTGCATATTTCAAAATGTGATTCCAACTAGATGTGGAGTCTTGGGCACGTTTTTCTATGACGTTGAGTTTGAAAGTATTGTTTTGTTCTACGGCCTACCATTTCCGAGGTATCGCCGAGAACCGAAATGCTGACCAAATATTCGCCACAGTCATGTTCAATCAAAATATTCTTCACACATGTTTGTCTGTGCGACGAATCACAACAACCCAGGAGAATTGAGACCCAATTTTGTTCTTTTTCAGTCGGTATATTTTCTTCAAGGTCACACCGATATAACATTCCAAGATCGAGGATTGTGAGAGTGTATCCCTGAGGGAAATAACTGAAATCTTGCATTCAGCTGGCAACATGTGAGATACGGGAAGGCAATGAATACAGCACAGTGCCAGCATCCTCCTTTTTTTCTAAAGTGAGGATACAGGTGAATGGTGGATGGGGCTAAAGCAGAACTAGATGAAATAAATAACCATGATAACTAAAGTTCTTTCAATATTAAAAGACTACTTTTTCCTTCATAACGGGAGTTATAACACTTCAATATGTAGCTTCAATTATCATTCAAACATACAATGATAAAACATTCAAACATAAAATGATATACATAATGACATGTTATTGACAGTTTTATTGACGGAAATTTCACACCAACAATCAGGCATCACTGTATGGCTATGCCTTTGTCCGTGAGCTGGTTAAGTCATCTTTCTCATTGATTATAAAATCAAATATTTGGCCCCTGCGGATATCTACCTGGGCATGTTTAAATTTCAGGTTTTAACATCATTTGATATTTCTCTACGATCTCATGCCTGGAAGTTTTTTCTGTTTCACATTTCAAAATAACCCACATCACTGTTCTCCCGTCGGAAATCTAATCATGACATTTTGGGTACCTCGGTTCGTTAATGGTCATATTGAGTACAGAATGTACCATATAACTCAGGAAAGCATTTGGTTTCTGGGGCCCTAGGAGGGTCCTAACGCCCGAACGTATCTTCTGCTACAAATTTTACAATAACAATTGTTTCTCCTTGGTCTCAAATCTCATCAAGGAATAATAGATACAACGGTTCCATAGTGGTCCGAGTCAGTACTTAGTACAGAATGTACCACTGTGCGACAATACTCGAAATACCATTTGGCTTCTGGGCCTGCGGGCCCCAGACCCCCACGCCCAAAAGTATCTTCTGTTTCACATTACTAAATAATTCACATATTTTCGTTGGAATCAAATATCCTCATGGTAAAATTGAATCTGCTACAAAAATTCAAGAAGCATTTGAGATCCTCTATCCATTTCTTTGGGTAGGTCGACAGAACACGATAGGCTGTGAAGCTCAGTTATTGCCTCTACCAACACCCCTTAATTATTCTCACCTTGCGCATACATTAGTAAAGTGTTCAGATTGACTACATATTGTATCACAGAGCACCAACAAACATTCGGCTTGTGTGGCCTTAGGGGTGCCTCCTCTTTTCCAAACCTTTAAATCCACCCCTGAGTTTGAATGGGCTTATGGATTTCAAATTGAAGATCGGAGATCCATTCTCTTTGGTAGTTCTATACTCTTTGGTATAAATGTATGTATGTACCTATTACCGCTGATAACCAAATTTTGATGATGCCAATAAAAATAACCTAACATCAAAAACTTTCGGAATAGAAACAAAGCCCGAGCGAACATTTGTATCTGAAGCCACCGTGTGTATTTTTAGCTGTTTCTACTGTACACCAGATGGAAATAGTGCACAACTGCCCAACAACTTATTGAAACAATTTAGCAATCCGAAACAACCCCCGTGAAATAGGTGTATGACAAGTGCATAAGTACCCAATCATAAGCCAGAATGCTACTTTTTCACCTACTCAGTACAGCAACCAGATGGGCCACGAAATTCGTCAATATATCTTGGTGACAAGTTCTCAGGTAAACTAATAGTCACCATTAACATCATTCGTTGTGAATGAACCATTATATAGCAAACGGCGATATTGATGAGATGGTGCTATTCCAAGACGTTTACTGATCAACAGGTTTTACTGATCAACAGGAAGTGTGAAGCGAGTGATTGTGTTGGTTAATTGTTACACAATTAATATGAAATAGGGCAGTGGTGATATGCCTGGACGGACAATGTCTCGTTTCAGCAGGTGTTATGAATGTGACTGGTGCGCGATGATAAGGGCAGGCATACGGTTTTCACGTTTAATTGATACAAGATCAGCACGAAATGATATTTTGTTGTATTTGCCAGTATGAGCGTGTCTTTCTAAAATATGAAAGCATGACACCTTGAATCACTAATTAATCAACCATCCAACGACTGACAAATAAAAATTGATAAACCTTTGGGAACAACTGCAGGCTTATGTTCGTTATTGTTTATTGTTTTACTAATTGTGTTGGGAAAGGAAACCCAATGCTATGCATTGAATTGTAATTCAATGCGTGCCATTGTCTGCTGTTATGAATACTCAACTTTGGACTAAGAGAAGTCTGGACATTTCATATAATATAATAACCAAATAAAATAAAATAACAGGGAAATAGTCGTTCTGTAAATATCTAAATACTCTTCGATAATGTCAAGCGGGTATATCCACTAGGTAAATGTACTGAAGTCGGGAATCGGTCCGATCTATGCCTAGGAAATTATTACGCTGAATTATAGTGCTTAATGATGGAGAGTGAAGGTGGAATTTGTTTTGTGTGTGATTTGTACCTTTCCACTCGAGGTGACACCCCAAGACTGAACCCTAGCAAACTGAAATATTCCCGACAGTCATAGAGGTAATTGTAATGAAGCTATTGATGCAGACATGTTGGTCCCCATACATGTGTCGGAGGTGAAATAAAACGTTTTTGCAATGGTTCTGTTTTCAGTTTGCTTACCCTTATCGAGTTGTTTTGATCCACCCATTTTACCGTTATCGGACTGTTTTTACCCGTCCAAGACCCAATGTGTCCTATGTAGTCCTGATGGATGGTATCTGCTGCACAATTGTTTGAAGGACGAGCTGGGTCTTTTGAACAGATTTGACCTGAATAGAGATTAAACTTGAACGCATCTCTTGAGTCCTGACGTATTTATATTTAATTGAAACTGACGAGCTATGCACACTAGAGGAATGGACATTGTTGGATCAACGAGTCGGTAATCCAACCAGAACAGCGCTTCTTGCATGCATCCATTTGATCATTTGGACGAGTGCTTCATTCTTACTATTGTGTAACTGAATGGTAAGCTCCTTCCTGCATGGTAGAGATAAGACGCTTAATTGATATGGGTAGTAGCACTCGTCACAATATGCGTGGCTTGTGCATGCCTGGTAGCTGAATGGCTATTCAGAAAAACAGTCTTCACTGTTTTATCACCACAAATAACCACCGTGCTGATATAATGAACTGGTAATACGTGAGACACACGGATTGCTTTCATTCCGTGTTGCTTTCATATATTGTGTGTGTATCATAATCAGCGCGGGAATCGGTGGTTGTATGCAATTACAAATTACAGTTATTCGAAAACTCATTTTGAAAAGATGATCCATCCGAGTCTGCAAAGAATACTTGAGCGTTTGGAATGGCACTGTTTTTTATTGAAAAGATGGCACATAAAGTATATTGTTCACCTGCAATGAAGTGTTCATTAGAGATAATTGCAAGAATGAAGAGCGTTGCAATTTTTCCCTTCATTATTGCAAGAATGAAGGGAAAAAATATCAACGGAAACGTGATCACTTCATGTTCGCAAAAACCAGCCAACTGTGCTTTATACAGCATCCTTGAAATTTCTTCATCTCCTTCAGAGAAAATAAATGTTGTAACATTGTGACCTCGAGCTGAAGGAGAGCTGAAACAATTTCAATGTGACATTGGTCATGATTCCCTGCAATTTGAGCTAAATCGAGTGAAACCACATAGTCCAGAGATCGTATAAGAGAACTACTCTATATTCGTTTTACAATCATATATCTGGAATCGTGTGCTATCAAAACATTGATATCATTTAATACGTTCTTTGTTGTTTTGTAAATATATATTGTTGTCGTCGCAAAGATACTTTGCGAAAATCATATGACACAATAATACCCAGAGCCCAGTAATCGACCCTGCCGAATATCATAGAGCGTTGACTGACCTAGTTCTTTTGTTGAGGATTCAGGTTATATTATTTTCAACGTTTTTACGCTAACTTTTTGGAAGCTGATGAACTTTTTTTTCTGTCAAATACTGACCATATTACCTTTGAACGGGGATTCGATGCAGAGTTCGAGATTCCAATGTACAAGGCCACGTTGTCCAATTAATTATAAATAGGAATCTGTTTTTTTTTTCTGAAATAGGCCCTTGTTCGCAGACGTGGTCCACAAATATGTAGTGTGCAAACTTTGATCACAATTTTTTTCATACCTATGACACACGTACAACACTTAGTATGAACTGGATGATTCAAATACTTCAAACGTCATTCGTGAGCGATATAAAGGCGCACTGTAATGTAATTAGGGTTGTAATAATTTTTACCAACATCGCTAGCCGCGAAGCGGCTAGGCGCCATGTTTGGTAGTGTATTCACAAATCCATGGAGCCATGGAGGACCCAAAATGGCGCAGCTAATACTGCATTTTTGCTGAAGCCGTCTGGATAGTTGTGAAGGTTAGGGGGTTTGGGGGGTTTACCCCCCAATCTACGACCCACATTCACCTACAGTTTTGTAGTGTGATTCATACACGTACTTTTGGTTGCGATAATATGGTCGCAACAGCTCATTCAGTATATTTTTCAATATGTCTTTCATTGCAATGTCGCTTTTGCATTGCTATAACTGTATTGTGCACCGTATTGAATGACGTCATCTTTATGTGTATATAGCTTTTGCGTAGGAACCAATCATATCCCGTCATTGCACCACGCCCCTAGCAACAACAAAGGTCAAGGTAGATCTAGTCGCGTGCGTTACTTGGCGCTAGTTTTGTTTTGATTTCAGAAGCGTATGATTTTCCAGCTCCGTTTGTTAAGATTATGGTAGAAAATTGAAGGTAAGTGAAAGATCTCGATAAAGTTTTCTAGTTTAGGGGGTTTGGGGGCTTTACCCCCAATGTATGAAACATGATGATGCTAGAATACATCACTCGTGCCGTGGTTACGTTGCCAGCCCAGCCTCACTCAGTCTCAGGTTCAATGAGTGCAAAACGTCGCACGTGCTCTCTGCCACATTTGAGGCGGATCTAGATGCAACGGCGGATCTCAGTTATGAAGAGATATTTATTTTATCGACTTTGCAACTGTATACAGTATATATCTATGCTAGCTGTGAACATCACAATCACACTTGGAATCATTTTTGTCATTTCAGCATTTGCCACAAACCAAAGCCAAGGCAAAGCATGACTGCAAGATCAACTTCAACTTGCATATCATATACTACAGACAGTAAGCTTACAGCTCTGGCAGAGCCTCTGCGTCGCTCAGGCTGCGGCTACACTACAGACTAGACAAAGTACGTCTTTCGGGGATACCTGCTGAGGACCGCAGGTCCGAAAGACGAAGTTCCATGCATGATAAAAAGTGTACCTCAATGCGAATGAATTCTATTCGCCGTTTGACACCTCAAAACATGGTGAAAACTAACGAAAATTACAGCTAAACCTACCAAAATGGCTAGGATAATCATTAACAAGTTGTTATCTGCACTAAAATCGCTGATTTATTATGTTTTACAAACATCTTGAATCGTTTGAATTAAAGATGCAACATCTGGCAACTTTCTCGCTTCGATTCAATGGCGGTTTTATACGATGTTGAATCAAATCGAAACTGGCTTAGTGTATGCGTACATGTTGTTCAGTATTGAGCAACACATTTTGCGTTTCGATTTAATTCTACACCGTATTTCTGTGTCACGGAGTTCCTCGAGGCAATGATGAAACCGCCATTGAATCGAAGCGAGAAACTTGCCTGATTTTGCCGGTTTAGTTCAAACGATTGAAAATGTTTGTAAAACACAATGAATCAACGATTTTAACACATATAACAACTTTGAAATGATTATGCTTGCCATTTTGGTAAGTTTAGCTACAATTTTCGTTAGTTTTCACCAAGTTTTGAACTCTCAAACAGCGAATAGATTTCGTTCGCATCGAAGTATACTTTTCAACACGCATGGCACTTCGTCTTTCGGACCTGCGGTCCTCAGCAAGTATTCCCGAAAGACCTACTTTGTCTACACTACAGACAGGCTGAGACACTCAGACAGCCAGTCAGGCGAGTCAGCACACAACAACAACCAAATATCTGAGCCTGAAAGAAACTGTACTAGTCATAGTGCAAGGATCAAGAATAACAGTACGTATATTATATGTGTCTATAATTTACTGTACAACTGGAATAGTGTGCAAATACCGTGCTGTCATCATCTGTCAAGATATTCTACAGATCCCAAAAATACAGGTTCTGACTCTCAACGTAATAATGGCACAAAACTGAATACTGTGAATAGTTTACTCAACAACTTAATCTCACATGTAATTTCAGGTTTCAGTTCTACATGTCAACATGAATGATATGTCATAGAAGGAAACACATCTACTGACAAACCCCACCGAAGGGAAGATGAGAGGCCAAGACCAACCAAATCAAACTTCATCAAGTGGCTAATAGATCTATAATGTTGTCATGTCCTGAGTAACAAATTCTATGTCTATGCAAATTACAGGCACTATTGACCATGATTTATTAAATGTCAATGAAAATTGTTACGCACTCCGAAATGTCTCAATATGTACGTTAAAGTGCAAAACTACAAGATATGGCTTGAATAGTGTCAGTCATGAAGGAACATGGCAATGTTTACCTCGAAATATAAAAAGTGCTAAAAAAAATATCCAGGCATTTAAACATAAGCTGTCTGGATGGTCAGGACCAATAAATAGTTGTAATGTTTGCGTATTATCATGAAATATGTACAATATATGAAATAACTGACAATGGTATGATAATGATAATTTGTTTTTGTTGTCCAATGTTCATCAGCATTTGTATATGTCACCTCATCATCTATGATTCATTGTCGGTCAATAACCTTGTGGCTAGTGTTTATTATTTCATGCTATACCGATGTAAAACAATGTTCATCTATATGATTATTGATCATAATAGATTGATCATGACATTTTGTCAAAAGTTCATGTATAGTGTGCGCAACATACTATCTAGTGGTAGAAGGAGTAGCGATTTTCGTAACCGGTTAACCGTTAGACCGTACCCGCTTCGTAAGCGGGTACTCGTAAAAAAATCACCATTGCATCGGCATATTGGTCATAGTGAAACGGTCGGTCCCAAACTTGAGGATTGTCTCGTGTACCGTATGTACTATCCACCATTATTTGCATTTGAGAAACTCAAATTTGAGAAAAGTACCCTCGTAAGCGGGTACTCGTAAAAAATCACCATTGCATCGGCATATTGGTCATAGTGAAACGGTCGGTCCCAAACTTGAGGATTGTCTCGTGTACCGTATGTACTATCCACCATTATTTGCATTTGAGAAACTCATAGAGTACTAATATATATGTGATGAAAGTTTCGTACAGCCTGGATGGCAATGAATAACAAAATTGTACAGTAGTAAATGTTACTATATGGGATTTTAATCATGACCCATTGTTATTGGAAAATCCTGGTCACAGTCAGGCATTACAGTAAACATAGTACTGCTACTAATGTTCTGTTTCCATGTTGTTGGTTATCAACATGGTATCACTTTGGCACCACAGATCAAATGTCAATGTATGGATGAACTGCTAGGAAGTGGCAAATAAATGTGTAATAACATGTCTAGATTGTTGCTGCATACGAATATACACATATATGTTTTGAATGAATTTAGGACACCATAATAGGGTTATCTGAATTTCTGGATATGTCATCGGTATAAATAAGCTGATTTCTATTTGTGGTGGATTTCCTGGTAATACTAGTATTGGAATGCAAAAGTAAATTTAGTGTATAATATAGAGCAAAGAAAAAATTGGCCACAATTTTGAACAAATTCGTGAAGTTTCCGGTAACGTATATTCCGTGTAGAGAGGATAGTGATATATGCAGGTAAATAGGAAGTGCCTAAACCAACATAGAATCTTTTTTTTTCACCAGGCGATGTTGGTTTTTGGGCAGCTATGATGCATTTTCTTGTTATTGTATTGCTTGTGGCATGTAACATCATAACGGCAAGTAACTTTCCAGGCCTGAAGTCAAATATCAAGATCATCAATAATACTCACCTCAAACATTAATCCTTATAATCCATGTCCTGTTTCATTTCCTCTATGGTATCGATAACAAAACGTGCCATGATTCCCATGATACTTGAAAGTAATGATTGTTTTCTTTCAAAGTTGGTTGTGGAGAAAGTCCTTTGTATGGACTTGAATATATTGGCATATGCCAATAATATTGACATTCTGTTAGAATTGAACACTGGGGAACATTTGCAGTTGCTGACCAAAATCCAACAAGGTATGATCTGTCTGAGAACAAACGATATGTAACCACCCCTCACTTAGTGCATATACATATTTATTTGTTACATATTTCTTATTATGACCCAATTAGATTTAACATGACGCTCATTCTTTCGTGATATATATTATGTGAGAAGAATGGTTTCCTATCATTAACAGGTACAATTCCCAACCATTTGATGTTAATACATAAATCGATAGTCCCCTGAGAAGCAAGGTAGCAGAAACATAACTTAATTTAGTGAACATCGTCCACCACTGCTACTGATATTCACCAGTCTGGAAATATACATCCGCAAAAATTAGTGTCTCCAGCATTCAGACTGGATCCGCGATATATGGCCACTCCTCTGATTGAATATTTACTGGTGTTGCAATAAAACGTTCTGCAATATTCTCTGATGATAACAAGAACTTTCGCCTGAGACCATCTATGATTTGCATGTTAACATGGGCACTGACACCCAAGGACGACTGATAGTGATCTGAAAACATTATTCGTCAGGCTGGTCCAATAAAGTCAGCCACACTTCCACCATATCTTGTCACCAGGTGAAAGAGCAGAGGATTAACTGTTGAGAAAAATGATACATCAGACAAAACCCACATGAAAAGACATGTGTCCCAGAGTGATTTCTTAGTCACATATTTTCTTCAGAAGTGGAACAGCAATTGACATATTTTATCAAACTGAAAATTAGGGGGTTATATAATATATAAACTGTATTTGACAAACATTTAACTGCTGATAAATGACTAATCTCCATCCCAAACAACTATCATGAATATCATGGATGTGTTGTTCTTAAACCATTATTATGCGGAATATTCTGTGTCATGATAACCAAGGAATGTATCCGTGCAACACTTATTATGCTGGGACTAAATCTTTTAAATGTTTTGAAATGTTTTACTGTGACAAAAATCAGAAATGAGTGTTGGTTTTCGTGACGAAGATAATGACACACACATACAATTATTCAACCACAAAGAAGTGTTGACTCTGCATAATTGCAGCATCAAACGCTGTTTTGTGGAAGACCCTTAAATTACAATCAGAAACGCGATTCCGCCATTAGCTAGAATACACCAATCAATTGTACTTCAGAAAACCCCAGTGAAATATCTTTCTTCACCCAGTGGAATGAAATGTGCGAAAATTGTAATTGTTCAGGGTATAGAACGGAGGAATTCCGGTGTTTGAATCCAAGCGTGATGTCTGAGCAGCTAAAGTACCAAAGTAAATCACTAGAACATGAAAGCTGGAGCACTTGGCCACACACGCCCGTGCTTGTATGTCGGATGTAAGTTGATTACACTACGAATGAATATGCACTACAATACCATCAACAGTCAGTAAAACAAGATTCGGTCTTTCCTAAGAACACTCTGCACACCCTCATATATTTATTTCATAAATTACATACAGAAATCATGGAAGTGATGATTGCCTGATTGGATATCACTTAGAATTCTTACTAATGATCGAAAGGTTTTGAATTTATATTTATTAGGTTACATTGCACAGTTTACAAAACACTATTTGGTTGTTGAGCATACATCTACAGACAAATATATGTCATCATACTACATCACACAAGATGTCCAGTATCATGAACTTTTACATGCCTGTCGACTCTACTCACAGGTACATAATTGAAGAGTACCTTCACCTTACAAATTGCATCTTCCACCCAAAAACTCTTGTATATGATCCACAAAAGATCATGCCAACATTGATAATTACGTGTCACCATCCTTAATGCAATCCCAGTAGCTGTAAGGCAAACTGAAATCCCATTAGATGTAAGGCAAACTGTAAACTTCATCCTGTAGCAATTTCCTCATGGTATCTTCATGTACGTGACCAACTATTGCAGCACAATTTATTAGATGGACAATTACAAGCTGAATTGATCTCTATTAAATCAACACTTATGCATTCAATTACCATTCGCATAGGCGGGATGTTCTATAAAAATTATTGATTCTCAATCCATTGTTCCCGCTGTTATTATGTTAAATGAGATGAATTAGCTATCTTGTTAGATAAGCTGCTAAGAGCTATGAAGACTCGAATTCGGGCTTTTCATCATTGCTCTGAATGGCCGAAGAAATTACTGAAATCGGTCCTGACGGAAATGCATGTATTCTATAACTTCCACTCTAGATAGAAGGTTATGTTAATGTTGTATTTCCTTATTGTGATTTTGGGGCAAAAAAAACTAAAATTGAAAAACTTTTACTCTGTGTTGTGGACGTATTTTGTTTACATAAACCATGAATTTGGTAAAAATGCATGATTTTACATAACAACTAGGGGTCTCGAAAGAAAATCGCTTCCCATGGTATGCACATATATGGCTTATTTGTGCCTAAGAGATGCTGTTTTCAATGTGCAAAACAAGAAAAGCTCTCAGAATATATGTATGTTTGATATAAACACCGTTTTTTAGGAAGAATCTCGATGTTATGTTATTAGGTCCCATAAAAGTGAATTATATCTCATATGTTTGAAGATTTGATACCAAATTGACGGTGATTTGACTATTTTTGCATGTGTAACTGACCTTTTTATGCCATTTCGGTCCAATATTCGTGATATAATTGATATATATATAATTCCATGTGAATTATATATATTATATATTAAAGTACTAGTAAAGTGAAAACATGATGTTTTGTTATATGAAAGATCTCATTGATCTGAGCAAAATGGTCTTTACGGTATATCAATATCTCTATCCGTTCAAAAGTTACAGCCATTTGAAATTGCCATTCCGGCACTACATTACAGAAGCCACTCGAAAAGTTTTAGCAACTCATTAATATGCAAATTAGATGCTAATGAGAATTCATGACGTCACGAGGGGAACAAATTTTAATTAGGATATTTCAAGCCATGATATAATGATTCTTATTGAAGGTTCTGACTATCTGACTAGTGCATATTATTATGTACCAAACATAGTCAATATCCACACAAACTGTACTGTTGCTATGGTTACCAGTCGTTCCCTATAGCCGTAGTTACCCATGTTGCCATGGCCATTAACTGCCAAGTCAGTCTATCCACAGACTTTCTGTCGATTATTTATGAAATAAATTATTATAGAGCTCAAGTTGGCACCATTTTTATTTGTGTATACCCTGTTCTAAGTGTGTTTCTAGCCCTAGCAACCATGGTTGCTATGGGCCATTCCAGGTCACTGGTTACCTTGACAACAACAGAAAAAGTGAAAACACTGATTATTCATATTAGAATCTGTATAGAATAAGTTTTGTTGAATAATCATAACATTAAATGAATGAATGATACATATCAAAGTACCTAATTAAAACAGCTTCCCATGGTATGCACATATATGGCTTATTTGTGCCTAAGAGAAGCTGTTTTCAATGTGCAAAACAAAAAAAGCTCTCAGAATATATGTATGTTTGATATAAACACCGTTTTTTACGAAGAATGGCGTATTTAAGTTTTCGGCCGAACTAAAAGAATTCCAGTTCAGCAGCTCAACTCTCGATGTTATGTTATTAGGTCCCATAAAAGTGAATTATATCTCATATGGGCCCAAGTACCGTACACTGCTCCTTAATACTACTCGTCCACTGAAAACATACCATTTAATCCGTCTCGCACCTTTTTAATCCTTATTGAATATAGAGAAAGGCGCAGGATATGATACTTGGGCCCTCATATGTTTGAAGATTTGATACCAAATTGACGGTGATTTGACTATTTTTGCATGTGTAACTGACCTTTTTATGCCATTTCGGTCCAATATTCGTTATATAATTGATCTATATATATAATTCCATGTGTTCAGCAGCTCAACTCTCGATGTTATGTTATTAGGTCCCATAAAAGTGAATTATATCTCATATGTTTGAAGATTTGATACCAAATTGACGGTGATTTGACTATTTTTGCATGTGTAACTGACCTTTTTATGCCATTTCGGTCCAATATTCGTGATATAATTGATATATATATAATTCCATGTGAATTATATATATATATATAATTCGTGATTCTTTCCAACAAAATTGCATCCTGGTTGTTAAGTACCTCGACAACTGTAGTATGTAATAACGTTAGCATCTGACAACAAAAATTGTAGCACCCACAATGAAATAACGTCTTGATAGGCCAATTCTGTTTTCACAATTTTGCAATGGAATGAAGTCATTGATCCATAAATCCAAAGTAATATAATTTGCGCCGCTGAAACTTCGTATATATGTTACCTAGATCATAATTCATCACAATTTATCATTAGGTGGTAATGGTATCAGGATCCCCTACTATTTATTCATGACAACACAAATCATCATACGTCATATCAGTAAGTACTGTTACAGTCAGAGAATTCAATATTTTGAAAACGGGGGATGGCCATGTTCCCCCGCAGAATGGTGGGAGATATTTTGCTTTCGTTGGTTGTTGACCCGAACTGGTTGGGATTGCACACGAACAGTTTCAAGACCACCATACGCACAGAACAGCTGGGAGGATGGACGTTAATATGGGTTGTCCGGCATGAAAATCAGTCATTTGAAGGGGGTACCCTCCGAACACGAGATGTAGCAACATATATTTTAATTGTGGTACCTGTTATGCCATCCATAGTGGCAGGTCAAATAGCAAATACATGTACCAATGCTTGTGGTCAGGTGAATATTTTACCGGTTGAGAATTAGAGAAAGATTTGGTACCTGTAAACTAAAGTATTATACGACGTTGGCGATCACCGCATGCTGATTGGTCGAAATGTTGTCCCATATATTTACGTATTTCTGTAGGTGGCCCGCGGAATCTTATGTTGGTAACCCAACAGTTTCAAGACCACAGCACGCACAGAACAGCTGGGAGGATGAACGTAAATATGGGTTGTCAAGCATAAAAATCAGTCGTTTTAAGGAGGGTACCCTCCGAACACGACATGTAGCAACCTATATTTTTTTTTTTACATGTAGCAACCTAAAATTGTAGCACCCACAATGAAATAACGTCTTGATAGGCCAATTCTGTTTTCACAATTTTGCAATGGAATGAAGTCATTGATCCATAAATCCAAAGTAATATAATTTGCGCCGCTGAAACTTTGTATATATGTTACCTAGATCATAATTCATCACAATTTATCATTAGGTGGTAATGGTATCAGGATCCCCTACTATTTATTCATGACAACACAAATCATCATACGTCATATCAGTAAGTACTGTTACAGTCAGAGAATTCAATATTTTGAAAACGGGGGATGGCCATGTTCCCCCGCAGAATGGTGGGAGATATTTTGCTTTCGTTGGTTGTTGACCCGAACTGGTTGGGATTGCACACGAACAGTTTCAAGACCACCGTACGCACAGAACAGCTGGGAGGATGGACGTTAATATGGGTTGTCCGGCATGAAAATCAGTCATTTGAAGGGGGTACCCTCCGAACACGAGATGTAGCAACATATATTTTAATTGTGGTACCTGTTATGCCATCCATAGTGGCAGGTCAAATAGCAAATACATGTACCAATGCTTGTGGTCAGGTGAATATTTTACCGGTTGAGAATTAGAGAAAGATTTGGTACCTGTAAACTAAAGTATTATACGACGTTGGCGATCACCGCATGCTGATTGGTCGAAATGTTGTCCCATATATTTACGTATTTCTGTAGGTGGCCCGCGGAATCTTATGTTGGTAACCCAACAGTTTCAAGACCACAGCACGCACAGAACAGCTGGGAGGATGAACGTAAATATGGGTTGTCAAGCATAAAAATCAGTCGTTTTAAGGAGGGTACCCTCCGAACACGACATGTAGCAACCTATATTTTTTTTTTTACATGTAGCAACCTAAAATTGTAGCACCCACAATGAAATAACGTCTTGATAGGCCAATTCTGTTTTCACAATTTTGCAATGGAATGAAGTCATTGATCCATAAATCAAAAGTAATATAATTTGCGCCGCTGAAACTTTGTATATATGTTACCTAGATCATAATTCATCACAATTTATCATTAGGTGGTAATGGTATCAGGATCCCCTACTATTTATTCATGACAACACAAATCATCATACGTCATATCAGTAAGTACTGTTACAGTCAGAGAATTCAATATTTTGAAAACGGGGGATGGCCATGTTCCCCCGCAGAATGGTGGGAGATATTTTGCTTTCGTTGGTTGTTGACCCGAACTGGTTGGGATTGGACACGAACAGTTTCAAGACCACCGTACGCACAGAACAGCTGGGAGGATGGACGTTAATATGGGTTGTCCGGCATGAAAATCAGTCATTTGAAGGGGGTACCCTCCGAACACGAGATGTAGCAACATATATTTTAATTGTGGTACCTGTTATGCCATCCATAGTGGCAGGTCAAATAGCAAATACATGTACCAATGCTTGTGGTCAGGTGAATATTTTACCGGTTGAGAATTAGAGAAAGATTTGGTACCTGTAAACTAAAGTATTATACGACGTTGGCGATCACCGCATGCTGATTGGTCGAAATGTTGTCCCATATATTTACGTATTTCTGTAGGTGGCCCGCGGAATCTTATGTTGGTAACCCAACAGTTTCAAGACCACAGCACGCACAGAACAGCTGGGAGGATGAACGTAAATATGGGTTGTCAAGCATAAAAATCAGTCGTTTTAAGGAGGGTACCCTCCGAACACGACATGTAGCAACCTATATTTTCCTTACTATAGTGAGATGATGAAATGAATTAGCTAGCTTGTTGTCGGAGCTATGAAGACTTGAATTTGGGCTTTCCATCACTGTTTTCAATGGCCGAATAATATGTCCTGTAATATGTACTGAAACATGTACTGGACTCTGTCCTTATATCACCAATGTTATGTTCCATAATAACCTCCATACTCACTCCAATAGAATGGATTTGTTCCCTAAAGTTGAAAAGATTTGCTAATGTTAGATTGAAGTGGAATTTCCTGTGCACGTTAACCAGGTATCGGGGAGTGGTGAAGTAAATACAACTATCATATAGGAACAACCCATTAGTCATTACCAACAGGAAATAGCTCTTTTACATTGCACACGGACATAAAGAGACACGTCAATCTGGCGGCTCACAAAAATACCCAATGTGCGTAATTCATTCGCAAAACTGGTCAGCATACAAACAACAGCATTTGTCAGAATTACCAACGTTAAAAGCGGATTGGTATTTTTTTAGGCGAAATAATCATAAGGCTATGCAAGCATTTCAATCCAGGATGAAAAAATAATGTACTACTACAAATTCACTCAAGTGTCCTGTGCTATGATAATGGGATACTAATGCTCCGCAGTGAGTATAAGCTTATATCTTACATAATTGTGGTACCTATTATGCAATCCATAGTGGCAGGTCAAATAGAAAATACATATATCAATGCTTGTGGTCAGGTGAATAGTTTACCAGTTGAGATTTAGAGAAAGATTTGGTACCTGTAAACTAATGTATTATACGTCGTTGGCGATTACCGCACGCTGATTGGTCGAAATGTTGTTCCATAAATTTACGTATTTCTGTGGTGGCCTGCGGAATCTTATGTTGGTAACTCGGCCAGTCCATACAACTGTACACAGGTCCGCAGTGAGAGTGCCATATTCTGGACATATACAAGTATTATCATTGGCTGATTTAGATGGGATATTCAAAATGATATTTTACATTCAAACCCGTATTTGTGCAATATTAGTTTGCATAATATTGAAATATGTTTTGCAGAATACCATGAGGTTCAAGACACGAAGAAAATCGAGACATTTTGATTGGATAGGCATTCAGACTGCCTGGTCTGACACGTGATTCGCTCTCGTGATAAATGTATGGACCAGATGACACAGTTACCGAGAATCACCACAGCCATAACTCATGCGCATAATTATATTATCCCAGCCCGGCAAACAGTAATCCTTGTAATCCTTACCCTGTTCGATTTACTCCACGGAATCTTCAGTTACGTGAACAACAACTCCAATACAAATCATTCAGAGTGTCCATTTCCGAAGATCCGGTATAGTGGTAATAAGTTGAGAAACGTAATCCTATTCTCGAAGAGCTTTGGATGCAAATGGAACGATTATAACATAAATAATATTCCCCATTTCTCATTCTAAAACGTACAGGTGAAAATATCAATGGCTTCCGATGATTTTATTCCTGTGGTGATGTGTGGTCTGATATGACCGATATGTATTGGAATTACATGTATCTACTCGCAATTATCATACTGGAGATCATTTATTGAAAGAGATACTAGTATCCACATTACCAAAATCGTCAAATGTGTTCATAGCAATGCAACTTACATGGGCCCAAGTATCATACACTGCGCCTGCCTCTATATTCAATAAGGATTAAAAAGGTGACAGACGGATCAAATGGTATTCATTTAGTGGACGAGTGGTATTAGGGCGCAGTGTATGATACTTGGGCCCTTACATGGATGCTTCATTGTGAATCATTCGGCGGTAGTTGCCTCGGTACAAATGGTTGTCTAGACAGCAACTCGATGACCGAGGTGGAAAGGAGTAGACTTGCTGCTGTTTGAATCACATTATCTACCTCGTGGACTTCATTGTTCAGAACAACCCAGAAACATATGTTGTGCGAAGTGAGAACACATGAGCATTCACAGGGACAGTCGTATATGATAATTCCAGTGGAAATCTTGGAATGTTTAGCCTTCAGTTACTTGTAAAGTCAAAATTGCAATTTTGGTGAAAATAAAACAGTTGTGTTTGTTAAAACGCTATATATTCCCTAGGTAACCCTATTTAACCTTCCCGTTATTTTTATGATCAAATGACATTTGTATTGGGATCACGAATGTCAAGTTAACACACACGAAATGATTAATTTCATACTCTAACATTCCCTCATCGCCGTCTTCATTATGGTTCGTGCATTTTACATACATGTCATGATTTATGACAACATATTCTTGTGTACTGTAGTTTATGCATTCTCTGACAATGGAGTGACAAGAGACTATCCCAATGCCACGATCAAAATCCTCAACCATTCTTCAGGAATTACTTCAATCTCCCAACTTGGCTATCGCTTTATACAAAGTTGACACTTCCAAGAACAGTAGATTTATTACGATTTGTGTTACATTGTATAACTTTACATTTGTTAGGAAGTTTTCTTCAGTTTGATATCATTTTGCACTGTACACACGTGAATTATATACTTCATTGTGTGATTGAAATTATTTTCCCACCCATATTAAGATAGGCCTCACGAAATTCTGATAAACTGGCCTGGGAGACCTCATCTAAAGCCAAATGATTTATATCCTATGCCGCTTTTATGGTTAAATTGCGCATAGGAGACGTAAAATAAGATATTATGGTTCACATGCTATGCAGGTTTCATGGTTAAACTGTATAGACGGGCCAATCCGTCAAGCTATACATGTCATGCATCTGGTGTCGGGATGTCTTTTGTCAACAGCCGTGACCCCTGTTCCATACCCTTTCAAGCCGTGATCTACGAGGGATTTGTGCACGTGGTAAGAATTCATTAATCAAGTTGCTCAGGTTACAACTAATTGTACTTCACCTGTTTGACCCTGTAATGGAAATGTGAAGTTGAAGATGTTAAGTTGATTCAATATATGAATGAATGGGTGTACATCCTAAATTGAATTTCAATCAATGAAAATACAGCAAGCAGTTCTATGATTTCGAAATAAAAAATTGTGTTTTGTCAATCTGACATCACTCAGTTGATGCAATATAATCATCATTATTTCTAACTTTGATCTTGTAAACCGTGCTTCAAGGGTTTGCATTCTTTGTTCAAAATATATGATGAAAGTTACCGTATTCAGCTCTATCTTATGTTGGGGTGTGTGGGCGTAGGGTGGTTGTGTTTAGTCATGACAATAATGGAGGTACTCAAGGGAGGAAATCATATCCAGAGATCCTCATAGATGTGGTAAACTCAATAGGAAAGTGATCTCCACGTTAAGATGGCCCAATATTCCAGGATCCATTCAAACACTGCTGGACTTTTTGTTAGTCAAAACAGAGCCCACAGCATTGGAGTTGAAATTGTAAAGCACGTGATATGTTTCAAGAGAAGAAAAGTAAATCATGTGTGATATATTAGATTTGAGAGAAAAAAAACAATATTGAATTATTCCGATTTGTACATTGATGGGTTTAATGGAGGAGAGATGAAATTACAAAATATTGACTGTTCCAAAGCGCGGACGTTGAAGCATTGTAAAATACGTTCTCAGGTCCAGGTTCCAAGGTTCAATTATCAAGAATAACACTCATTTCAAAATAAAAATGAGTAATTGAAGTTGTTTGTCTATATTTTGCGCAGTCATCTATGAGCATACACAATCTATCTCTCAATTTTGTATAATCAATGCACAAGCATGCACAAACAATCTCTCAAATTATCAAGAACACACATTTCAAAATGAATAATTGATAGTGTTTCTCTATATTTTGGGCAGTCATCTATGAGCATGTACAATCAATCTCTCAATCACTCGAGAGATTTAATCGGGTTGCATGTTTTTTGTTAGTGTGTGACACCACCACTGACAGAGCATTATCGTGCTTTTCCATTGAACATGTTGACGGTAAATTCTCATGATGATGTGTCATCTCCAGTTATTCATAACGTTTGACCAAGGTAAAGACCACTGCAAGCAGAGTGACTGAGAGACACAAACACTTTTCTCAGAAGGGCTGAATTCACAACATGAAAACTACTGCATCACACAGGCAATAATTCGTGAAATAAAGTTCTGCATAGTCCATAAAATGTTACACAGACCGAGCATGGTTCAATTCCAATAAACTATGAGCTGACTCAATAATCCTTTTTACAGTGAATGTTCAACTGAGCAATTCTAGATTACATAAATGATCCCTTACATGTATGACCAAATTATGACCACTTTTCCTCAGAAAGGTTATATCACGGAAACCGATCAGGAATGAATAGAGATCACATGTCAGAAAAGTGAGTGTGAAACCGGTCACTTCCACGTAGGTATTCACGGAACTGCCAAGTGAATCAGTACACAGTGACATATGTAATGCATTTGGTAGTTCTATGCTTTTGACGTGATGACTTTTCCCTTTCAAATCAACATCAAGTCTCGATTTTGTTAAATTACAGTTATCTCCTTTGGTTTTGTGATAGACATGGAACCAACACCCAAGTACAAAGTATTCCGAGTGAACAGAAGCAAGTCCGTTATCCAATCTGAGCTGTAAGCTGCAGATTAAATGTTTGCACCATTTGTTCTGTACACACGATCCGAATTACCCAAACTCATCAAAGTGAATCAATCTGTTGTCAGAGATGTGTGGCCTTAGTGTGCTTGTGATAATATTATTGATAACAAATAATCTAGGGATTCAAAAGATGCAATCACATATTCAATTTCGCACGGAAATAGCGCATTCGATTGGAGTCTAATCTTAATGTTAAATTGGCCCAATATCATGGGATCGATTCATCCATGGCTTGACTTGTTGTCAATCACAAGAGAACCACCAACATCACAGTTGAAGATACAGACGCATGAAAAGTGCTACAATACCTCGCAGAAACAAATTTCTTTGTTATATGTATTTGCTCACGCAAATAACAAAGATGAGTGATTTCGGTCAATATCTGATGGGTTTTGTTTAGCCAATATGAAAACGCCCAATATTGATTAATTATTCAGTGT
The DNA here is from genome assembly GCA_949152475.1 of Terebella lapidaria. Lineage (NCBI taxonomy): Eukaryota > Metazoa > Annelida > Polychaeta > Terebellida > Terebellidae > Terebella > Terebella lapidaria. The sequence continues at coordinate 11,576,475 of OX424567.1, forward strand.
ACCTAAATAGCATACCTTTTGGAACAGTTATTGATCATCATTGTTTGTTGGCAACGTTGAAATTAGTTTCAAATTGTAAGGCATTGGATCCGTAATGTTTTCAGATTGCTGCGAAGTAGAATGTCCTCCCAAAATTTTTTCACCCCAAATCGTTCTATTTAATGCAAATATTGTGCTGCTGTCTAGTTCCTAGTAAAACCATTTAAACAATCGTTCCCACTCCGGCAGTTTTCTATTGGCACATGCCTGCCATAACGAGCAGATTGGGAATAGACACGTGAGAAGCCTTAATTTAAATGGGATTGTATCATGTTCATACATCCGGTGAAATATCGTGGTAAGAATGAATATATCCTACACTGAACATCAACATTCAAAGACGTTTCATCAGGCACTGTTTGTTTGGCGGCATCTGTGTAAGTGAACCCACACAGATGTTGCTTTAAAAGTCGGTTTTCATTAAGGTGTCACATGTCACATTGTCGAACTAACATTACAACAGTAATTAATATATTTGGAGTTAAACTGTGTTAAACAGTCATTTGCCCAATAGATTCGATATTATCCGTTCACATATTTGTCTGTGTGATTTCTTCGCAACAAAAAAAATCCTGCATCATCAGGAAGTTTTTGTTCATCATTGTTATTTTTATTCCGATCTTCGAACAAAACAATCTCGCACGAATAGAAAACGTTTTTTCTCTCAGTAATGGATCACAGACACAAGATACTAGGATCTTATCATCTGTATCGAATCATAGATATGAAAATATAATGTATAAGATATAAACTTCTATTGACTTCATAATTCATAGTTCGCTAATATGAAATGGTTTATGAATGAACGTTTACTTGGGAGACGTAATATTATGTAATTTCCTGTCTCCTGCATCAACCTATTAGTGTACTAAGTAAACTCATCCATCACCGTTATTTCATTATGATATATATCACAAGATTCACTGGTTTGTGGTGTTGAAACACTTCGTATTCATTTTTACCAGATGCTGTGAGCATTTTTTTGAAAATAGAAAATCTACAAATTGGCAAATGGATCCCACAATAATGGGCCAATTTGACGTAGGATTCGATTCTCGCATCGAATGTACTTTATTCCTGAGGACGTGAGGGTATGATTTCCTCTCTTGAGAGGATTGAATAATGTCCTGACTAATAACATCACATCCACACCACACCCACTCATCCTTACCACAATATAAGTTTCTTTTAATATAGCTAAATTGGGTAACTCGAAATGTAGATTTTGTAGGAGCAAACTATTATTCCACAGCTGACAATAGCTAAAATAGCCAGATACTTCTATTGTAATAAATGATAAAGTTGCATTGTGTTGATATCACAAAATATATAATATTTCGAATTATTGATCTGTATTATTTAGGAAGGTTCAAGATGTTTTCGTTTAAAATAGTGAGAAAAACTTGCAGGACGAGTTTTACGCAACGACTGTTGCTGTTGTCTATAGTCAGTCAGTTGTAGCTTTGTCAACTCAATCAAGGAATTCCCAACACGTTCTCGATGTCCATCGAAGGTCGAGGCTGGAAACAATTGGAACATACGTCATGTTTGTTGTCAAAGCCCATTCTAACATTATATGAAAAAATGTATATCTTGACTGGTAGGCTCGTCTACGCAATCAAACCATTGTTTTACTGAAGATCTCTTGAGACAGTTTATCAGAGTTTAATGAGGGCTATAACCGAACAGAACTGAACATGTCAGAATAACATTTGTGCGAGTTCAAACAACATTAGATATTAATTAACTGAAATGAAAATACACTTGTTCAGTCTCAGACACAGGTCAAAGGCTTTGAAAAAAATATCTTTACGTTACTGAAACTCAGGTACTAATTTCATATTCTTAGGTACTAGCTCAGGTACTAGTTTCATATTCTTAATGGTTGACATGACGGAAAAAAAGTAGTTTCATATAAAGACTTTCATTATTAGCATTCAAGCAAAAAATTTAGCATCTGATCGCATTATTGTATGTTCATGACCAGTGGGGCAGCCAATTTCTCACCATGTTCAAAGCAAGTAATTTTACTTATAGTTCTGGTGGTTCATTGATGGCCTTGAAATTTGACTTTGGCAGTGATAACTGGTTGTTATTGAAGTTATATGACAAATAATGACATATGACCCAATACTCCATGCCTACTGTGGACATTGTAGTGATACCCAAATAAGTTCTCCAAGCCAACTATGGGCCATTCAATGTTTTATTCAAACCAACTGTGGACACTGTTGGTTTTCCATGTTCCCTGCACATTTCTCAAAACCTGTTGTGCACACTGTAGTTGTTACAATGCCTAACTTGTGAAGCTGACTTATTATTGTAGTAGTCTCGTCATTGATAATACTGCGTTGATGTGGTTTCAAGTATAAGCCCATTTATTTACCCAGTTTTCGTATAAGCAATGATTGGTTAGACAATTTTAAATAACAATTATATTGATATATTTTTTCTGAACAAAGGACATACACATTCTCACCTTAAACCACATGGGTGGATCCTATGTTTCTGTTTTTCCAACAAGTCAGATTTATTAAGAAGAAATTCTTATTCATCATCATTCCCCTAATCATTATACCACACACGAGTTATTTCTTCCAGTTGTGTAAACACCTCGTATATCTTTGTAATCCACACTCCAGTATTGTGGACTCTGCTTTCATTGACAAAAAGTCCAACAATTGTCAATGGTGGGCCGATTTGACATGTAGATTAGACTCTACTCTGAAACGTTGTCCAGCCCTGAGAATGTGCGTATGTGATTCCCCTTCTTGAGTGTCTGCAATATTGTCATCCGTAATGTCATCACAACCACGCTATGCCATGATTTTTCTAACTCGTTTACATTGTTTTTCACTGATATTTTTACGATGCTAAACGGTATCGTTCTATAACTTGGCATACTTCACCTGGGAGTCAAACGGCAATATTCTACCGAATTACAGATTCCTCTTGCGAAAATTGAAAAAGTTGGCAATCTACCCCAATGTTAAATTTAGCCCTGTCATTCAAATTCTGGTTCGGCACACACTTTTGTGCATTTGCTCGGTTTTTAGCTTACTGGCCCTTTGGGCCGATAAGCTATTATCGTAGTTTTTCGTCCGTCGTCCGTCCGTCCGGGTCTGTAACTTTTTTTTGGCATGATGAATTTTTCCATAAATTTGTCATAACCTACCTTAGGCCAATATCTAAAAAATAATTTAAAATTTTTTTGATTGAATCGTTTTTGCCGATTTGGCGGCCATTTTTGACGAAAAATTGCCAATTTTGGACTTTGGTGGCCATTTTCTCAAAAACTGTCTTTTGAGATGTTTGTTTCAAAACATTCCTCTCATGTACCTCTATGACATGTATAAGTTTCGTTGCCCTTGAATCGCCGGTCTGCGTGTGGCGGCCATTTTGATTTTTTGACGGGTGGGCGAAAATAATTTGTTTTTGTCCCAAATCAAGTCACTATTCGTTTTGAGCCATTTCCAGCAAAAAAAAAAATTCCACCCAATTTTTCCTTCCTAATGGGAGCTATGCAGAGTAATCTCATGGAACACTTCAAGATAGAGCCTAAGTATTGGGACATTTAAATGGGAAGTCATATATTGCGGTTTGAGTGGTGACCTTGAATTTGACCTTCAATGACCTTGAAAGGTCAAAATGACCTTTTTTGTCGAAAAAACAATGAATTTTGCCTTTGGTGGTCATTTTCTCGACATCTATTCCGACAGTTTTCCTCAAGATCATGTATAAGATTCTCCTTATGTGCCTATGTGATGTGTATAAGTTTTGTCGCCTTTGAATCAACTGTCTGTGTAAATTTGTCATTAACGAAAAAAACCTTTCAAGATGTAACTTGATTTCGTATTATAGTCCATACAGAAAATGTGTATCTATCAACATTTACGATCATGTTTTAACATATAGATTTTAACATCAGTGTAACAATTTATATGTATTCACTATCCTACCCAATTCACATGATTGCCGGTAAGCTACAGCACCCTTGGTGCTATGTTGTAGTCGTGCAATCTTTCGAAATCAACATGTTTGTGTGGAATACACCCCACTGTGATATTTCGTCCCTAATAACAATGATATTTTGAATCCTGATGGATGTAAGCAGTACCAAATCCTCGAATATGTTCAGATTCTCGAAATCCCGTTTTGGGCTGAAATTTAACATTGGGTTAGATTGCCGACTTCTTCAAATTTTGCGATAGAAGTCGGAAACTTGTCCCTAACACAATAATGATTCCTTCTGATCAAGCTAAAGAAAACAAATCTGATTTGTAGATTTTGAACAAAACAATAGATGCAACCTGTTCATCTGCAGCTGAGAAGAGCTAACAACCAGGTGCATATTCTTATTGTTCCAAAGTTACCATAACGCCGTATTTCGTGCACATACATTTATTTGTTTTATTTCTTGGAAAATCCAAATTGGAGTTTTGAATTATTCATCTGTATTCTGTATCTTAAAATTCCTAATTACAATTCACGTGTCAGTATATATGCCATTTATAATATCGAATTATTGTATTGTGAAAATTCATAGAAACTCGTTGCAACATGTCCGTTTACTGAACACGCATGGCCCTGTTCAGTCATGAAGATTAATAGATATCCCATGTTGATCATCAACAAATAGAAATATGCGCTCTAACAGATGAGTGATACATACATCCACAAATGAAGCTCTTTGTTTTTGTGACGTTCAGATTTTTCCCCTTCTTTGTGCCTGTCAAAATGAAAGATAACACTGGATTGCAGTCACAACATTTCACATTCATACAAGTACGTGAAATATAGTATGTAGTTCTCGTGCTTGTGTTATCATTGAAAGCTTTCAGAAATGCATTATTCCATGTGCATTGAGATTGTATCGTGGATCAATTGCGTTCATACATGGATGAATGCTTTATTTTCGAACCAAACTCCATTGATAAATTTCATTGACTGCAAAGTAATTGATCACTCAAAGAATCGAGAGTGTAATACCAGTGCCTAATTTGTGAACATGACTCGTTCAAATTTCATGACAAATTTGTTTCTGAAGTCATGTCAATTAATAATATACCAATAATGTGATTTGGTAAGGGCCTAATGATCATTTAAGCATGGTCAGAGTTCATTTGCATTTTACGTTTGTTATTGGAATCATCAAAATTTGGCCGTATTGGTGGTAATAGATTGATACTTACATTCATTTATGCCCGATCAATATTTAAGTCACAATGATAATAGGATACTGGTAACAACGATCAGTTTCACCCCAACAAATGCATCTTCTGATTCACATTACTTGTGTTTTTGTAAAAGTTATCGCTTCGAACTGTCGAATTTCAAGTTTCCATGTGTTTCCACGACCGAAGCACATGAGCAAATCAGAACGGTCATTTAATCACGCATAAGAATATTGCGGGCTTAAATGAGATATTTATACATGGTACGTCATTGTTTATAGTGTCGTTTATACATTGTTAATACTCAACACGTCATTGCAGTACTCATAAAAATATATCGTTTATCAAACAACAAAAATATATAGACCATTTCGTACGGATTCATTGTTTTTTCGACTAGACACCAATTACGAAGACCCTTGACCACTCCCGTAATGTGGATATGGTAGGTGTATTTCGATTTCACGGTCTCCAGTACACGTGATTGCGAAGGATACACTCCCATAAATGTTATTCATCATATCGGGCAAGATCTTCTTCACAAAATGTACAATCATCGGACCGATCTAATATATGTGCTACTGTAAATTAAGAAGACATTGAGAACTGGGGCAATGCTTATCAAGTCAGTTCTTTTCCCACGGGTAATAAATACACCACAGGATAATTCTTAACTTAATGAATACCACACCACTGGATCTTATTCAGAAATGAATACAAGCCTCTATATGATTTGTGTTGTAATCTTTGCTCACGTACGTGGAGGAAATGAAACAGGACAGGGACTACAAAAATTACTGTTTGTGAAGCTGAGATATTATTAATGCTCATAATACATGACTAAGATACTTTGCAGTAACTATCTAACCAAGCGCATATCTTTGATTAAAAAAGCGAACTTGGTTTTTGTAGTTTCCACTTTGTTTGTATGGATTTCCATTGTTTTATCTGTTACCTTCTATGTGTATCACATCCATTCTGTTATATTTATATAATTCATTGCCCAAAAGGTTGCATGTGTAAATCGAGTCCCCGAAAAACTGGAATTGAGAACATTCGCTTCCTATTCCATTGCTGAGTGAGCAATCGATGCATCATTCCATATATAAATCTGTCTAGGGTTGATTACTCAAATCCCGCGAATCATACAAGCGCAGTGATTTGTACTGCTCGGTAATCACTTTGGGGTCATGTTATTATCACTCGTTATATTTCAGGCTGTTCGTTGTATGCTACTTTCAATACGAGGGGAAAGGCTATAGGTAGGTATGGCAACTCATGCTGTGCATTTCTTTGTACAACTGTAGCAGATATAATGTCCCCAAGAAATTTTTGTGTTATCAAAATATATCCGCCTGCAATAAATAATATTATTATTTTGCAAACGAACATTGCAGTCCACGTGTGCTGAACTATGCCCTAAACTATTGTCTTTGTCATGCACGTCATGTAGGAGATTGTTTCCATATGAATAGTATGGACCAGAAATAATTTGTGACTCGAGTTGCGGACATTGTTAGGTTACACACAAATACAAGTTCTTGTCACGTCTGCAGCATCCCAAACAATCCAGTCGTGTAGGCACTGGCAGAGGATCAACACTGATGAGCCAGCTCATCCCAAGTCCAGATGCATGATACATGTATGTGTTATTGGACTGAACGACTGCGCTGTGCGCAATGTTATCACCAAAGCTCGCCCTGAGGATATGAATGGCGTTGTTTCACGAAAGAATAGTTAATTAGATTATCACCGGATATGTGGGCTGTACTGGGGTCAGAAAACCACATAAGAAATAATAGGACCATCACTTTAGAATAGCAACTTAAATTGCAACTGAGTTTTATATAACGTACAATTTCGAAATACTCCAAGTACACAATTCACCAGATGATATTAAATAGAATAACAAATCACACATACTATCATTAATTATGTGGTTGTGAATACATGAACAACGTATAACAAGACACAATCAATTATTAATAGTAATTCGGTAGATACCAATCATGCATGGTTGATGAGTTTATGATAGTAGAAACAATATTCGCAAATCATCTTCGAACATTTGAATCCACGTTAGCATACGCAGCATGATTGCAATGAAAAGCCTAGTAGTATTTAGTACTTGACCTGCCATCATGGGTGTCACGAGAGGTACCAAAATATGCAGCGGCTTTACATAGCAAAGGCTTCAGGAAAGTGCTTTGATTGCTGCCATTTTGTTAGGCCGCTCAAGATGCTGAAGATTACGAATATAGTAAATTCTCTTAAGCAATGAACCAACGAAAAAAACGGATGGCTTAGGGAAATGGTCGGTTTATGGCTGAGTAGTTAGAGTTAATCTAATCTTTTTTGTTTCAAATAAAATTATGTGCAATAAAACTCAATAAAAACATGGGTTTTTATACCAAAACCATGGCTCTATCTGCATTAGAATCTGAGTTATACCCCCAAAACATGGTTTTGGAATATACGACTGGCCACTAAGAATAAGGCCATTCTGGGAGGGATTCCTTGCTCTGACGACGTGGCTGCCATTAATTTCGGATTCATCATGCCCCCAAAATCCCAAAGACAAAGTTTCATACTTTCTGTCAGCATTGAGCATCTTTGCTAAATATATATTGCTATATATATATTGCTAAATATTAGCTCCACTAAAATGAATATTGGAGTAACATTCAACTTCGCAACTATTGATACATGTGCGACATTGGGGGAATTATTTATGCTAGGAAATATTTATCTTGTGCAATAGCTGTCGAACAAAAGAGAACACACACGACTTTTATGATATTATTACCGCAATCTAGATCTTCAGAAATGAATACAGGCCTTTTGAATGATTTGTGATTCTCACGTGCCTGAAGATTCCGTAGAGGAAATGGAACCGGACAAAGATAACATGAACTCATGTCTGTCGACCTGGGATATTCTCAGTCACTGTCTCACGTTCATATTGTATGGTATTTTTTGCCTACGTATTATATCACAAGGTGTCTGAACAATTGAAATAGAAGAATAAAAGATTTTCCTAGGAATTCCAGTGATAACTAGATTCATATGTCTACTAGAGTGTGTGTTATGAGTATTCCATCCCAGACAGTTGGTTTCCGGTGGATCATGGAGAAAGCAGGTGACACGGCCACTCTCCATATTTCAGAGTCCTTGATGTATACTCTTTTTATCCAAGGTCGAAGTCTGAATGCAAATGGATTCACTTGCTGTGCGTTATCACATAGGGACATCTTTAATGGACTAGCATAGAACCGGGTCAGAATAATATTTATTGTGTGTCTACATGCGGAATTATGCTCCCTCAGTTTTTCCTGTTGTAAAGGTCAACCCTAATGTATTGATATTATTGTTTTCAATTATTAGATATTTAATAATTGTCCACAATCATGTACATGTATACATTATATATATATCATGTAGTTTACTGTGGAACTTCAGGTCACGAAGACCTCTCGTGTGTGGGCTGGTATTTAGGTCACTTGCAAGTCATCCTCGGAATGTTAAAAGAGAATTTTAGAACTATTGTATTAAAAAAGTAAATTACTAAAACGTGATCTTACCACGCCAAGCAATGGCAGGTTCCAAATTTATAGAATTGTTTTCGTTCCGAGCTTGCAGGTGTGTGAACCGAGAATTCCTTCGTCGGGCCGATCAAAGCAAGTTGGTAATTGATTCTTGTCGCCTCCGGCCCGAGTGCCTAATTAGTATCTATCATTGCCCGCGTGAGACCCCACGAAATCTGGTCGATAAGGGCAGCCAAGCGTGGCCATCGCTCGGAGAGGCCGTCACCCGCTCGGGGTGACTGTGATTTTTTACTTGTATTAAAAGCTTGCTCTGACCGCGCCTTGCTAATGGATTCTCGGTGATATAAAAACCAGCCCACTCCCATATTCTGGGCTTTTCACACGCTTTCGCTTTTTCTTAGATAATTTCGACCAGGAAAGCCGGCTAGTCTACCAGTAGGGGGCTAGTCATTCAAAATTTAGGAATTCAGAACAATTTGTACTTTGTATCTTCGTGAACGCATCCTGACGATTAATAAATTCAAGACTTCATCTTACCACCGAAGCGTTGTCCTTCATAAAAACCTGGACACCCAGGTCGAATCTGGAAACAGTTCAGTGTTGAACAAGAGTGACATTTGAGTAAGAAAAGAGGACACTTTACATTTGGCTTGCTAGTGCCAGGACTTGATTACAATAATCTGGCGAGCGTGACTCTGAAATAACTGAAAACAAAATGGATGCGGAACAATTTAACCAGTATGTAACAGGACTAGCTGAGATCGAGACACAGAGGAGATGAGAGCATCTTGAGGATGTTCAAGCTCGTGGTGCTCAGCATGCTGCGAATGTGTTGAGAGAACGGATCAAGTCCCTGATTCGTCGAACAACTACTTGTGATGGCGCGACGACGGCGCAAGTGCGAGACTGGGTTAAGGAGATCAACATCACACTCGATCAAGTAGGTGATCAGCATGTAATTGAAGTCGTTTCATCAACGGTATCAGGCCCGCTTCGTTGGGAGACCGAGAGATATATCAGCCAGCATATGCAGCAAAACAACGTTGGACGTGCAGCGGTTCCGTGGCCTCTCCTCCGTGAACACCTCCAGAGGTCCTTCCTCCATACGGATGAAGCGGCAGCACTTAGGGAAGAAGTCGAACGAACTCGACAGTCAGCGTATGAACCCGAGGCCGCCTACTCGCGACGATTCAGAGAAGTCGCTGACGCCGCCTATCCAGCTGGCAACCGGAACGAGGATCAACAGCGAATATTGATCAAGGCCTATGCTCGTGGTCTACGCTCCAATGAATTAGCTCGCAAGCTCGTCGAGGACGCTAACCCCGATAACCTAGAAGCGGCGATAACTGCTGTAGCCGGGTTTTCTGAACGTAAGGATGCCTATGTACGTTTGGGACGTGAAGAAACACCAATGGAGGTCTGTCCAATTAAGACCCCAGACTTGGAAACAACCTTAAGTAAGGTCGCGAAATCGCAGGAGGTTTTGATGACAAAGGTCGCCAAGCTAGAGACTGCGTGCTCCAACAAGCCTGCGGGGGAAAAGAAGAACAGGCAGTATGCAGCAAAGCAACGAGCTCCAGCCTTCAACCGTCGCGGTGAGCCACGCTGCTACAACTGCCAGCGTTATGGACATATGTCGAAGGTATGTCCTGACAAACGAGTGAAAACCCCGGGAAACGAGTAAACGTCGTGGGAGAGAATCACGCAGAACGCCCCCTATTGAACCTAACCCTACATGGTATTCACATAACGGCACTGTTGGATACTGGGGCTTCCTGCAGTCTCCTGCGACGAGAAAAACTTTTGGACATTTGTCATGCCACCCACAGAACCGCGAAATTGTCACCTGCTTGTGCACTACAAGGCCTGGGAGGCCAGCGAATGGACGTCCTCGGCAAGACGGGAATCACCGTGGATAAAGTGCACACACCGATAACCGTGACAATTGTTGAACATATCCCTCATGAGATGATAATTGGCAGTGACACCCTTCGTCAAGGAAATGGAATCATTGACCTAAACCGTAACGAACTACAGTGGTTTGGGGTGTTATGGCCATTAAGGTCTCGTGGCGGAGCCGAGTGTGCGAGTGTTTCACCTCTAGTACCTGCATCAGGCCATCAAGAACTTGACCGTCTAATTAGAGATAATAGCGACCTCTTCTCTGGTAAGAACGATCCAAATGGCCTGTGTAATTTAACCAAGATGACAATCGACACAACCGCCTCACCGATCAGCCAACCCTCATACCGATCCCCTTTAGCGAAGAGACAATTAATTGAAGATTGTGTGGATGAGATGCTGAATGACGGAATCATTCGACCGAGTGCATCACCTTGGGCATCACCCGTGTGTCTGGTACCGAAGCCAGACAAGACTGTTCGTTTCTGTGTAGACTACCGTAAACTCAATGAGGTGACTGTCAAAGATCACTATCCACTGCCCTTGATACAGGATATCTTCGACCAGATGGGAGGGAGTACCGTCTTCACGACCTTGGACCTGAAGTCGGGATACCATCAAATTCCAATGGACGAAGACAGTATACCAAAGACCGCCTTCCGATGCCATCGTGGACTGTTCGAATTTCTGCGCATGCCATTCGGACTAACCAACGCGCCTGCTGTTTTCCAGCGAACCATGGACAAAATCTTATCTGGACTTATTGGTAAATCAGTGATGATATATTTGGACGATTTGGTCATATTCTCTACTAGTATGGAAGACCACGTAAAACATGTAAAAGAAGTATTCCAAAGATTACGTGAGTCGGGGCTGAAATTGAAGCCTAGCAAATGTCATTTCGGTCTTAAAGAAGTTAATGTGCTTGGTTACATTGTTAGTCATGAAGGTATTGCCTCGAACCCTGAGAAAGTCAAGGCCATCTCAAAACTAAAGCCACCAACAACCGTCAAAGGTATTAGGTCATTTCTAGGCATGACAGGTTATTACCGGCTAGCCATTAGGGACTATGCCAAAATTGCTGAGCCACTCATCAAGTTAACAAGAAAATATGTACGTTTCGAGTGGGGCCCAGAGCAGGACAAAGCGTTTAATGATTTGAAAGAAGCCCTGCAATCAGGAGAGGTAATGGCCGCCCCACAGGTTAACAAACCATACAAATTGTATACTGATGCCTGTAATTATGCGATAGGAGCAGTGCTTTGTCAACTAGATTCGAATGGACAGGAGAAGGTCGTTCAATACCTGTCGCATTCTTTGTCCACTACCCAGAGAAAATGGTGTGCACTCGAGCGTGAGGCATATGCCGTTATATTTGCCATCCAGAAGTTGAGACCATATTTATATGGCCAGTCGTTCACTGTCTACACAGATCATAAACCACTAAAGTGTTTGTTTACGAAAGAAATGCAGAACACGAAAGTACAGCGTTGGGGCGTTATTTTAGAGGAGTACGGAGCTAAAATAGAGTACAGAAGAGGGAAGAATAACATTAGAGCAGATATGTTATCTCGAATTCCCCCTGACACTGACGAAGTAGCTGTCTTTGATACGAGTGATTATGTAGAGGCAGACAAACTTGAGGACAATACTGACACCCCCACCGATGACCTGTTACCTCTGGTCCATGATGGACTCGATTTGAAAGCCATTAGAGAAGCCCAGTTAACAGAGTTCCCTGACCTATTTACTGAGGCTAGCGTAGAGGAGTCTGATTATGAGGTCATAAACGGTGTGTTGTATAGCGTTAGGAAGCCTAGTATTGTCGCCCCCGACTACCCTCGTTTAGTGTTACCTGAAGCATATCGAGCTCAAATTATTGACAGAGCCCATGAAGAAGTAGGACACATGTCAGTGTCCAAGACGCTATCCCGTGTGAGAGAGGCGTATGTGTGGAAAGGTTTACGCGACTCAATTAAAAAGCGTTTGAGACTCTGTGCTGTGTGTAGAGTACACAATCGGCGTGAAGAGCATGTGCCGATGGGTGAAATGCCACTTGCTAATTACCCAGGAGAGATAGTGTCCTGTGACCTTATTGGCCCTCTAACTGAAAGTCCTAAGGGTAATCGCTATGCGCTAACCATCATCTGCCATTGTACTGGCTGGGCGGAGGTTTACCCCTTGCCTGACAAAACTAACAAGAGTGTGGGGGAAGCTTTCTCTAATCAATACTTACCCAGATTTTCCATACCTCAGACACTAATTACGGACAATGGTAAGGAGTTTGTTGCGCAGGAGTGGACGAGATACCTTGAACAACTAGGTATTGTTCACAAACGAACCACTCCTGTACATCCGCAGTCAAACGGGCGAATTGAGAGATTTAACCGAACCCTCAAGGAGATGTTGGCTAAATTAGTCAATAATGTAGCCAGTGCCTGGGAGAGCAAACTTGGAGACGCTCTGTTGGCCTACAGGACCAGTGTGTCGAGTGTAACGGGACATACACCATTCTTTCTGATGTATGGCCGTAGAAGTCGCCTGCCCTTAGAGAGAACAATGAAGCAGCCTACATCTGTATTTGGTAATCGACTTGATGATTTATCAACAGCCCTGCGGACAGCAAGAGTGCTCACCGAGGCATCCCGAAAGCACAACAGAGAAAGGCTGCAAAAGAAAGCTAATGCCATTGATATTAAGGTAGGTGATTCAGTGATGATTAAAGCTGAGGAAAGAACCAGCTTTACGAGCCGTTACGATCCGCATTTTGAAGTGTATCGAGTGAGAGGGAGCACTGTTTGGGTCCGACAACAACAAACAGGTAAGACAAAGATTTCACACAGGACAAAAGTGCGCTTAGTCGACCCCACCATTTCGTGGGACGAGATCAATCCTAGACCCCACCGTGATCAGCGCCGAGCTCGACCATTGACACACATTCCAGACCCGCAGCCATCCCCTGAGTCTTCTAAAACTCAGGCCCCCACAGACCCAGAGCGTGATGGGCAGCCAAGCGCGAAAACCAGAGTGATAGCTCATGACCGCCCAATGCTGCCTAGACGTAGAAAGCGTGGTTTCGGTCAATCTGACAGCGGGACTTCAAATAACACTGTACAGCGCCAACACCAAAGGAGTCCCCAGACGGACCCACCCTACAGGCCTGCGACGCAGGTTGACCCAAATGATGTCACGATGACAGATGAAGGGCCACCAGCAGCAAACACAAGAAACCGCCTGCGTCAGCGAAATGATGCACCAATGGAGACTGAGCCTGGCCTGTGGCAAGGTAGAAAACATCAGGCAACGTCTCCCCCAGGTGAGATTGAAGCGAAGCGGGCAAGATGCGAACTTATCGATCTTGTACGCTCATTGCGTTCATGGTAATTGCGAGTTACCATGAGTCAATTAGCCAGCCTAATATGCCACGGCTGTTGCCGGATGGAGTTCTGGTAACTGATGAGGGAGAAGTGGAGTCCATTGCGGCTGTATGGACTGCCTTCGTGGCGCTGGATACCCCTGAGCCTGAGCCGGACTTACTGCAACATTTACGAGCCTTTTTGCAAACCATCAAACGCTTAGACGAAGTGTGGCCACCCCTAGCTGGAACCATACAAATATGGGAGGCACGGATAAAAGTAATTGAAACATCAGTGTCTTCGCCTGGCCCAACTGCAGAACGGACCAGACGAGGACTAGCAAATTTCATCGGAGAAGCATTGTCTTTTTTAACGGGAGTGGCGACGGAGCGTCAAGTGAATGAATGCAAGAAATACATCCAGAAAGCCATCTCACAAAATCAACACATTATTCATGCTCATAACGAACTTGTCAGCATTGTTAATCAAACCTACCGTGAATTGAAACACAACCGAGAGCATATTGTTGCTCTGGAGAACTATGTCAGCGACCTTCAAATGCATGTGACACGGTTGGGATACCTGATGAATCAAACTATTCCAACCTTGATAAGGCTCAAGCGGGATTATGAACTCGACCAAATATTATCGGGAGTCGAGGCCACCCATGGTCTTTGGCTCCGCCAGCAGGATGAATACCACCGACAGAGGGCATCATTAGAGCTTGGCTGGTTGACAGAGGAGATTTTACCACCGTCTGAGCTGGCAGTCATCATACAACGTGCTCGTGCAGCCGGATATGAGACTCCCCGGCCAGAATGGTATTATGAGAACACTCGGATTAAGCCGTTCTGGGAGGATCCAGAACATTTAGTGTTCAGAGTGGAGCTTCCATTAGCGTCCGGCCGGCGCTATCTCCACTATCGGTTCCGGACGTGGCCAGTCCCGTGGAACAATACAGACATTTTGATCCAACTGCAGTTGCCTGATTCCGTGGCACTCGATACAAGGACGGGCGAAGTCTTCACTCCACAATATTGCATTGGGGATAGACCCGCCATGTGCCATACTGGCCCTGTGTTTGGACATGATAGTCTGCGATGTCCTCGTGGCGTGATCAATGGGGACACCGAGCAGCGAGAGGAGTGCACAGTAGCAGTCAGGAAACTAACCTCTGTGAAAGGAGATGCCCACGAATTCGCTCCCGGCAAGTTTGTTATCCTGAGCTACGGCCTCCATTATTCTGTGCATTGCGCCGCACAGCCCGAGGAGCGTTATTACCTCGATGTTGGATGTTACGTAGTTGACATTACGGCTGGATGTCGTTTGTCTAGTGATGAGTGGACTCTCAGCGGCCTAGACCACTGGGGTTCCAATATTAGTGTGACTAAACCCACCATTCCTATTACCCCTTTAAAATTGCAGGATAAACCTATTCTCACAGGTGTCATTCGAAACGAGCGTCCTGACTGGGGACACCTGTCAAAGCTAGATGACAAGCCGTTTAAGGACGTCGTTGTTGATAGCGATCAGGACGCAGATTTTACAATAAGTTGGGGTTCTCATAGCCATCATGTTTCATGGGTCACGGCCATCGTGGTGACTCTCATCATCCTCACGGGAGTCACTGCTTTGGTTGTGACTTATGTGAAGTGGCGTCGCGCTCGGCGACGCAAGTTTAGAGTCCGTTCAGTGCGTAAAGAAGTGTCTATGCCCCTGCGAGCCGTGGCCTGTCCAAGTGCACAATTTCAGGCCTCGGTTCCCATGGATATAGAAGAGACCCGTGGACAATCCCCGAAACGAACGCGCGCGGATCGGGAATTGCCTACTGCAGACCCCACTGATGAACCCTTAATTAAGAAGCGCCATTCTAACCCGCCTGAACCTCCTAGTGCTAACTCGACTGACGTGACCCTGGCTAGTAAGACCGTCTTAGCTCCGACTAATCCGTGGGCTTCCCTTATGAGAGACATTAGGTCCCATGGCCAGCCGTAAGCTAGGTCTATATCAGTACTTGGTTAAACAAATATATATTTAAGTTACAATAGCCCGATAAGCAATGCTACTGATATGTAGAATCTATCCCTGATATATTCAGAATATTTGTCCCTACCTGTGCTGTGTTCGGTGATAGTAGCCGAGAATATAGGAGTTGTATGATTCCTGATTGAGGTTAGGTTAAGTGTTGTATATAATTGTTATGCTGAAAAAAAAACAGGAACATAACCGCGTTTGGACATGCGATGCATCATGTCAATTGAAATTTTTGGTGTTGGTAACTGTCACTTTGCTTGTATCTTGCTAAGCTTGGCAGGTTACTATCATTATTATTGTTTATTGAGATATTTTTATTATTTTGTTGTTCGTGTGTGTGTGGGCACACCTATTTTATTGTACGATTTGGTAAGTCCTGAGAACTTCTGTGTTTGTTGCCACGGGGACACATAATGAAGTATCTGGTGGAAGGCTCAATTTGTACAACTTTGTTGTTATTGTACTAATCGTTTGTATGACCTTTATTTCTTTTATATACGTAACTGGTAGTTGAAAAACTATGTGTAATTTTTCAACTGGAAAAGAAAGGGGCGAGTGTAAAGGTCAACCCTAATGTATTGATATTATTGTTTTCAATTATTAGATATTTAATAATTGTCCACAATCATGTACATGTATACATTATATATATATCATGTAGTTTACTGTGGAACTTCAGGTCACGAAGACCTCTCGTGTGTGGGCTGGTATTTAGGTCACTTGCAAGTCATCCTCGGAATGTTAAAAGAGAATTTTAGAACTATTGTATTAAAAAAGTAAATTACTAAAACGTGATCTTACCACGCCAAGCAATGGCAGGTTCCAAATTTATAGAATTGTTTTCGTTCCGAGCGTGCAGGTGTGTGAACCGAGAATTCCTTCGTCGGGCCGATCAAAGCAAGTTGGTAATTGATTCTTGTCGCCTCCGGCCCGAGTGCCTAATTAGTATCTATCATTGCCCGCGTGAGACCCCACGAAATCTGGTCGATAAGGGCAGCCAAGCGTGGCCATCGCTCGGAGAGGCCGTCACCCGCTCGGGGTGACTGTGATTTTACTTGTATTGAAAGCTTGCTCTGACCGCGCCTTGCTAATGGATTCTCGGTGATATAAAAACCAGCCCACTCCCATATTCTGGGCTTTTCACACGCTTTTCACTCGCTTTCGCTTTTTCTTGATAATTTCGACCAGGAAAGCCGGCTAGTCTACCAGTAGGGGGCTAGTCATTCAAAATTTAGGAATTCAGAACAATTTGTACTTTGTATCTTCGTGAACGCATCCTGACGATTAATAAATTCAAGACTTCATCTTACCACCGAAGCGTTGTCCTTCATAAAAACCTGGACACCCAGGTCGAATCTGGAAACAGTTCAGTGTTGAACAAGAGTGACATTTGAGTAAGAAAAGAGGACACTTTACACTGTGATGCATGTCATAGATCTATATTATTTTGTTGGTGTTTCTTGGTTTAAAATCAAGCCCCTGACTATCACACTGTCAGACATATACTACATTAGATTGCAAATAATTAAATAACTAATATGCAACAAACATCATTCGTGACCTAAATCATTGGACATCGATTGTCAGGTCGTACACAATTTACATGTTCTCCTCACGTCTGCAGTATCCCTCATAACTCAGCCTTGAGGAGCACTAGCAATGGGGTCAAACCTATTGGAGCCAAATGCATGATATGTGTTATTGGACTGAATGACTGCACCACAGATAATTTTGTCTAAGGAATGCACAGCTGGTTACCAATTATCAAATCTGTACTAAGGTCAGCACACCCCTCAAAATAGGCGTTTTATTATAACCATCACGTATGAATAGCAAGCAATCTGAATTTTTTATTAACTAAGCTTTATGTGGCCCGGATGCTTTCTAGCATTACGCATGTTTTGTACATATGGTCAGGTTGCTTCCGTGTTTTATTAATTCCTTTCGTCCATATCCATACCAATTTGGATCTGCATTTCATTCATCCCATGGGTGTGATAACAGTTAAGTATTGCCGGCCACGCACGTATAAAACAGTTTGTTACCCGTTCGTAGCCGCGATTTTCCACTCATTTGACTGATGACCATTACACCGCACAGTTACCCGCTCGACATTATTATCGCTTTCAGATCGCCACACTGTCAGACTAAATCCACATTGTAATGAATATCAGCGTTTGTGATATTTGAGCTGACACACAACAAAACACGAACACGGTTACATTTATGTATTGATGAATGTAGATGTATTGTATTGTAGGTCTATATTCTTCGCACAAACACAACTCACAAATTTGCATAACTTAATTACTGCTACTGAATGTAAAATATGTAGAATATGACACTGTGTGTGCTCCTTTATCATTCAGTAACCAAACGTCGAGAGCGGCGGTCAAAGAAAATATAAAAAACGAAGTGATGCGCGGTATTTTAGGTGATGAGCGCGATTTTTTGTCAAATGAAATGATGCGCGGGGTATGGAGTCACACGCGCGATAACCAGAAACATAGAATTTTTTTTGGCCTTAGGTACGGTTTTGAGGCATATTTGAGCAGTGAAATGGCAGAACATAAATATTCGGACCTGGATATATATCATATAGATTTAGGTGCGGATGTATTGATGGAACAGAGGAGAGCTGGAAATGGACGAAATTGGAAAGTCGGGTAGTAGAGATGGAGACGAGCTTGAAGTGGACGAGAATGGAGTCGGGAAGTGGCGATGGAGACTGGAAGTGGATGAGGATGGAGAGTCGGGAGGTAAATCTGGCAGGACGAGCTGGGTGTGGACGAGATTGGAGTCAGGAAGTGGGGATGGAGACGAGGTGGAAGTGGACGAGAATAGAGTCGAAGTGGAGATGGAGAGTGGATGTGGATGAGGATGGAGAGTCGGGAGGTAAATCTGGCAGGACAAGCTGGGTGTGGACGAGATTGGAGTCAGGAAGTGGGGATGGAAACGAGGTGGAGATGGACGAGAATGAAGAGGTGGGAAGCAAGAGAATTAAGGAGCCAAAGGAGCACAAAACCCAGGCTCTGGGGATAATGGGACAAAATTACTTTAAAGTCTCTGATACATCGAGAGCGACAGGTATATCGCGTCGAAATTTACAGTGATGGCAAATAGACGGGCAGTTCCTTCAGAAAATCTGAAAGTTTGGACAATAACACCGAAATAATTAACCAAGAAGGAAGGTTTTCTCAGTTTTTCGTTTCTTAGGCTTGTGTTTCATAATGGGGGTCATTTTCAACAAAAACGTCAAAATCTAGACTTTGACGGTCGTTTTGTCAAAATCTGTTCACTAACTTTCTTCAAATTTGCACAGGCTTGTCTTTTTGGACTATTGGGGACATTCATAATATGAACTGGCTTGAGTAGCTCGAAAGGCCCAAAATAGATCTAAAAGGCCCAAAATTCTGTACATTTTTCATGATTTTCTATAAGTTCACAATGTTCAATAATTATCCATGGACTGCCCTGGATCCCTCGAAATATCAGTCTGTGTTTGCATGAATTATGACTTTCTACATATAGCTGATACATTGTATCAGAAATTCTGCATTTGCAAGATCTTCGTTATGTATGTCGTTATTGCTGGGTTTTACTTTAGGTGTGCATGTTGCCAGTTCATGGGAAGGTCAATGTTCACAGATCTACTCACGAAAGAATACCTTCCTCATGTTTGGCGAACGCGGCCTGGCCTGCTCATCAACCAAAGAGCTATGCTTGTATTGGATTCGCTTTTCACAAAGACATCCATGTCATGAACGCTCTCCAACTTAGGTAAAACAAAACACCCAAGCTAGTTCCGTCAGAGATGATCCCATCCTACAACCACTCGATGTGGCAGTGAACAAGTTTAGAAATCGCGTATCCCATCTCAAGACAAATTTATTTGAGCGTAAATAGATTTTGTCTGTTGATTAAGTATAAAACATGTCAATTGGTATACTGCATCTGTATATACGGCAATGTCAATGTTCTTACAGGCTTTCTAAGATGTCCTTGTTCTGAAATGGGAGGAGTAGATTTCAAATGGAGAAATTGAGTACACACGTGATCTGGTGATGGCAGGCATGAAAGAGCCAGCTACGCCGTAGTTGCTCGATGGGTTTCAGATTCCTGGCAGGCGATCGATCGGAAAATCATCATTGGTGCTTTTTCATTGGTGTTGTGGAATAGCATATGAAGTAATCGAAATTATTTCGGAGGAATCAGGCTTTGATGATTCGGATTAGAAAATCGTGGAATCGGAAGACGATGAACATCCATTTTTTTAGCACGTATCAAATTATAATGTATGTGCACAGTATCAATTTTGATTGCATGGTCTCATTATTGTTAGTTCAGTAGGTGATTTATACAGCATTTGTCAGATAGATAACAGTAACCGGCAACATTAGCCTACGATGTACACCTACTCATTGAAACCAAGCCTTCCATCATATAGACATTGATGATCGTTATCAATTTTGTATTCATATTTTAGCATTGATACTCGTTCAATCACTGTCTGCCAATGGTTTGAATAAATAATTAATGTTACAATTTGCATTTGATCATCTGCAGGCATATTTACTGCAACACGGTTGCCTTCAGTTTTCCACGATGAAAGACATACAGCTGTATTTTCAATCACATTTATTGGATTGGCAATGTGCTAAAGAAGCTACAGATTCAGTCAAACTACAAATGAATCTTAATAGATATATCATTGAGGCATAAAATGTATATTCCTTCTCTTGACATATTCAGCCAATTTCGTGACCCCTAGCACGTCTTGCCCAAAACATTCAGTCGCTAGTAACTCTGGCATGAAGATTAAATATGCGATGTTTTATTCTTTCATATCATTTTAAACATTGTGCGTCAATCATCCATATTGTCGGTGATATTCGAAAAGTAGAAAAAACTTCAACTCCGTGCTTTGCGCTATATCTACCAAAATTTTAAATCGAGCTATTCAACACTAAGGGAAATGTCGGGTCGCCCGCTGATGTACGTCTAACGTTTGAAACAGCTTCTTTTCAATGTCTATCAGATTTTGCATGATGAATGTCCATCATACTTACGTGAATTTTTTTATACGAAAAGATAATATTTATGATGTAAGTTTAGTATTAATTGAGTGAGGAGGGGTGGATGGATTTTTCGAGAAACGAGTTTTCAAAGTTTGACCCCACCCCCTCCTCACTGATATCGTAAAACAATGTATGCCCCCCCTCCCCTCCCCCATCCCCATGTACAAAGCTATGATACACAATTGAGGACAATAATAAGGAGCCAGTATCATTATCTATATGATACTCAAATACTATGTTTACACCTAATTTATCTATTGAAACAATTGTGACTTTTGTTGCAATTGTTTATACTATAACGTTAGTGGTTATTCTGAATGTGTGGTCTTCGCGTTTGTTGGTACAGGTATATTATTTGGGTATGGTATTGACAGCCTTCTGATGGGATGCTACGTGCAAGAAACAAAACACCCCCAAGATATCTATGTCTAGGATCACGTTCCCCAGAATACTTGAATCTTCCTTTTACTCCAAACCCCACGTTGCCAAGCCCTCTTGAAACACTCGAGACTTGGGTTGAAGGTCATTCGGTTCATTAGGCCACTTTGATATTTTTGGTGGAATGAAAAAATGCATGAATCTGATTATTCCTTATGGACTATCTGGACCCCACAGCGATCTCGGAAAATCAGGCCATCCTGGAATCAGGTACTTTTCCGGCCATATAATCAAATCTGTTTTGGCTAAATGATAGGTTCATAATGCTCTGCGATGATCCGCGAGTATCTATCAATGTCCTGGCCACAATAAAGTCGTATGAGCGTTATCCGGGACGATCCAGGACTATCTTGCTATCCTGGGTAGAAAGGTCCATGTTTTGTTCATGGCGGTCCTGGACAGTCCTGAACTCATCGAGGATTATCCTGAGTGGCCGGGGGTCATGTGTGACACGGGTTGAGTGGAAAATCCGGTGTGTGGTTTTGACAAGCTGGTGCGGGGTCATCGGAAGTGATGACATGATGGCAAGCATGGTGTGGGCCGGGTGATCCATGGTTAGTCTATGGCAGTGCCCTGCATGTCGATCATCCTGGCTGGCACCGTATTCAGCAGTAATGCTGTTGCGTCTGCTAAAGGTCCGAAGTTGATCCTTGGTGACATTCCAGTCTGGGGGCGATAAGCGGATGTCGCTTTATATGTATCACGATATCTTTTGATGTTGGGTGTTCCTGGATGGTCCTTTCTAGGATCCAATTTCCGCGGGACTACAGCTTGACTGATAATGTGACAAAATGATAGATTTGTTGTATACTCCGATGAACCATCAGCCCATGTTGAGTAGATTGTTTTCACCTAACTCACTACTTCAATATTAAAGCAGCTGCCTTCGAAACCAGTCAATATTTTTTGAAAACTATATTTCATATCAAACATGCTAAACTAACTGAATGAAACGTACTTACATCGAATATAATGAAAATAACCAGTCCTCAGGGATATTTTGCTCATTTGAACAGGCGGTTCTCGCGTAAATACAGGAATTGTATCCATGACACGCAGATGTAGACAAAGCATAGAAGTGCGAGATAGACCGACAATTCAACGCACATCATGGTATATCACGGCTTATTTTCTCACAACTACACTATATATGCACATACGAACTGGAAAATGTACTCAATGTGAACTTTTAAGCGCGATTTGAGCATTGATTTACATTCGGGTTTGATGGATACACTTCGTTTGTTTATTTACGAACCAGTACAAAATGGGCATTAAAACGGATGAAAAGACAACTAGGACGAACTGTAATCATCGAAATCATTGAGCACACATTTTGTTATATTGCATCAGATGTGTTCAACAAAAAATTGGTTTAGAAAAAAAATCTTGCATACATTCGAAGGCAGCAGCTTTAAGATTTTATCAAAATCAGTTCCATTCAAAATAAAAGTGAGCCCCCCCCCCCTCATAATGTAAAATGAAAGTGTGACCCCCCCCCCCCCCCCCAGTTTTTATCCAGCCCCCCCCCCCCCCACCTGATGAATAATGACCGACCCTTTATCAAGGTGCACATGGTTGGAATGCCATTTTTTCTAATATGAAAGAAATCGAAACCTCTAAATGTTCAAAAACAACCTTTCAGCACGGGATGTGACGTTTACTTGTCAATCTTGTATTTTATGTAGTTTGAAAAAGTATGCAACATGCAATCGAAATATGTGTGTGTGTTAGTGTGTGTAAGCATTCGTTTGAATCATCTTTCATTTGTAAATTTCTGGCTGCTTCCATAATGATTCATGTCGGTTACTAGCTTTATCTAATGTTGTATGTTTCATTTTATATCGACGTAAAATAAAATTCTACTTACTTACTGACTGACTTCTGTCAACAACTGGGAACCTAAATTTCAGAACGTATATAACTATGCTCGAACGCATGTGCTTTGATGTAGTCAGTATATTGTAACTTCCATCTCATCCATCAAGCCCCATCAGTGTAGCGAAATAATTAATTATTGTTATATGTGTAAACAAATATATCACGCACGACCACTCTTTTTTTTGTTTCAATGCATCATATGCTCTTGCATTTTTACCTCCATCGCTGTGGGGTCTGTTTTGACTAACAACAAGCCCAGCAATTTGTCGAATGTATCTCATCAACCATGTTCTGTGGATATGATTTCCTTCCTTGAGTGACCTTCAATAGTGTCATGACTGATGACATCACAGCCACACTACGCCCACTCATTCCTTACAAAAGGTTCAATTTGGACGAAGGAAGCAAACCTGGCAAAACCAAAGTGATTATATTATGAGAGATTATCAAATGAGAGACGTCAGATTGGCGTAAAGCTTTGTTATGTCGAAATCATAGAGCTGCTTGTCGTATTTCTCATTATTTGAATACAACTATTAGTGTATGATGTATGTATAAAATCAATTGGCCATTTTCGCCTTTTCTTATTTTCAAAACAGCTGACGGACGAATTTGAACCATAGACTCTCGATTTATTGTATAGTAGGTCGGTAACTGTTCTACCAGAGCTACTCCACTAATTAATTCTTACCACGTGTGCAATGTCTCTTGCACGTCACGGCCTGAAAGGGATTGGAAGAGAGGTCATGGTTGTTGACAAAGCCCATCCCGAAACCATATGCATGACATGTATAAGTTGACTGATAGGATCGTCTGCAATTTAACCATGGAACCGGCATGGAATGTGAAACTATTTCGTTGTTTGAGATCTACCAGGCCAGTTTATCAGACGATCTACATGCCATGTAGAGGTGAGAAACAGGGCTCGGAACGGGAAGTACCGATCGGTAAGATGGGTCAATATTTAAGCTCAATATTAAAATATCCCAGAAGTGTACCCCATACAGCTTCATTCATGAAAAAAAAGAGTGGATGACATTTCCACAACAATCAATAATTTGTTTGTTTGTTAAAAGAAAACAGAGGACCAGTAACCTAAAACCCAAAATGTCCCACTCTAAAAGATTAGTGGGTAATATGTTACAACCGCGGAACTTGTCCTTGTTTTTGTGTCGTTGAGAAATTTTCGAAAAAAAATCGTGCCAGACGAAATGAAAGAGACCACTTACTAGTGCCTCTCAGTGACACATCTAAAAACATATATATCACACGTGAAATATGGTTTTCTTTTTCAGGTTATTTCCGGAACATTCAGCAATGCAGTAAGCGCCACTGTGCCCAATAGTTATGGATATGAAATGAGACTGCTGTGTTTGACGGACAGAAAAAAAAGATGTGAAAAAGAGATAGCCATCATACTAATCCGAATATTTTGTTTGTTTGATAAATGTACA
This sequence comes from Terebella lapidaria, assembly GCA_949152475.1. Classification (NCBI taxonomy): domain Eukaryota; kingdom Metazoa; phylum Annelida; class Polychaeta; order Terebellida; family Terebellidae; genus Terebella; species Terebella lapidaria. Next base: position 11,601,376 of record OX424567.1, read on the forward strand.
TATATTTTCTCAACTTGCACAAGTTATGAAACGTACGTTCATGAGATGCTATGAACAGTGTCGAGACATCGAATTGTGTTATACGTATATAAAAAAAGAATCCGAATATTTTGTTTGTTTGATAAATGTACATATATTTTCTCACCTTGCACAAGTTATGAAACGTACGTTCAAGAGATGCTATGAACAGTGTCGGGACATCCAATTGTGTTATACTTATATAAAAAAGAATCACAATATTTAGTTTGTTTGATAAATGTACATATATTTTCTCACCTTGCACAAGTTATGAAACGTAAGTTCAAGAGATGCTATGAACAGTGTCGGGACATCCAATTGTGTTATACGTATATACAAAAAGAATCCGAATATTTTGTTTGTTTGATAAATGTACATATATTTTCTCACCTTGCACAAGTTATGAAACGTAAGTTTAAGAGATGCTATGAACAGTGTCGAGACATCCAATTGTGTATAAAAAAGTTCAAAACAATTGCAATGGTACGGACAGAAGACCACTTTGGTAATGTGATCATTGTAAATTCAATATATGATTTCCAGTAAGTATGATTGCGAGTCATAATTCTAATGGCTAATGTCACCATATCAGACCACATGTCATAAATACAGAAACATAATTATCAGAAGCCTTTGATATAATCGCCTGTATATTTCAGAATGTATTGAAAATTAAAAATATAAAACATTCATTATAAGAAAATCATTTTGCCCAAAGCTCTCCAATGACGGCACATTTCCTTTTCAAAATAAATACCACAACACTGGAACTCGTGGATAAAAGCCTCTGAATGATTTATATTGAAGTCTGCTCACGTACATGGAGGAAATGAAACAGGATATGATTACATGAATTAATGTTTGCCGAGCTTGGGTATTATTAATACTCAAGAAAAATGACTATAATTTATGTAACTCTCAGTAACAGTCACATCTAATCTATATCGTCTGACCACAAGGGCGAACCCTTGCGTGCTATACATCACTTCATAGTTGTATTCTGTTGGTCCAAATGTTATATTAGATGTGCAGCAGGTGTTTGAACAAATGAAAGATAAATTGCATTTCATATTCCGGTGATGAATCAGCACTTAATTCATGGTATCATATGTATATTTAGCTATGTATACTCCATTCCAGTCGGTTCCTTGGGGATCAATATGGGACCAGACAACACTACCACTCTCTGTATTTCAGGGTCTTTGTTGTATGCTTTTTTGATTCAAGGTCGAAGTCTGGAGGCAAATGGATTCACCTGCTGTGCATTGACAAATTGAGGCATCTTTATGGACCAACATAGAACTAGGTTAGAATAATATTTATTGTGTAGCCATATGGTCGAATATGCGTCAATATGACACAAACTCGTAAGCCAGCACCATTATACAATGACGATAGATAGAAAATTTGTCATAAAATAGAATTATAGGATTCTATGGTTTCGCGACTGTTGATGAAATCAGTATCTCACATATTATGTGGTGATGAATGAATAAAAAAAAATATAACAAGTCAAAATTCATCATTAGTATAAAACATTTAATAATTGTCAACTATGACAAACAATTACAGATCAATAAATATTCACGTTTTACACAACCACTTCTCGTAAGACTAGCAACTTTCACATGAAACTTCTGGTATTTGATCTGCTACTATCGGTGTCATAACGGGTGCGACTACAATTATGATGTCGTCAAACAAACAAAACTTGTGAATTGTCGTCGGTTTTATGTGGGCAGTATGTGAGTGTGTTCATTAGTACCATATGCCACGAGAACAGTCATCCATTTGTTGTGGTTGAATTGCAGCACGATTTTGCTGTATATTTTTGTTCCCTGACCTTGGAGGATGTGATAACGACGGATGCTGTATTAGCCATTACCGCCACTTAACTCACACATATATAGATGGACGATATGTGGATCTCTTTTGGAATGTGGTCCTTCAACACATTTAGCAATACATCACATTTCTAAGTAGTTGCAATTGCAGACAAAACGCCACATACATGCAAAGTACACTATAAATCAATTTTGCAATATGTTTTAAAGTCATAGTAGCAAGGTACCATTATATGGTTTTATTCCTGTTCAGATAAAGGCATTGTGGACATTTGGTGATAAAAAAGATGTTCGCGTTAATTGGTAATTAATAACAGCGACATATAATCGAGTATATTGAGCCAGTATTGCAATCGCCTTCTCATGCCGATGAAAAAAATAGCTTCGGCAGTTTCCGTAATCGTGACGTCAGTTGAGGCAAAATGTGCTTTGATGGCTGGCCAAAAACGTAAAACACGTAATTTGGGCGGTCAGCTCAAAGATAGAAAACCACTCCAAAATGCATGAGATTCAAAAGAAAACACATGAAAACCAACAAATACTGGACATCTTGCAGTTCAACATACCTCCCTTCTGGGAGAATGAATAGTACTGATTCTAAATATCAAGACAAGAAATGTCGTATTCCAACCATCTCACCCGTTTACTTGAATTGTCAAACATACACAACGAGAATGAATATGCGACATGCAGTTTACCTTGCTGGCTACATGTACTTTCAGTACTGCCTCAAATGACGTCACAAACCACGTGACCCATACTAAAATCGTGATCAAAATCTTCGGCAATTTACGGAAGGAGTGCCTATTTGATTCAATATCTCGAAACCCATTGATTGTATTTGTAAAATTCGTTCGAATTTACAAATAACTATTCATAATGGACTAAATGAAAAGCACTTTCATCGGCATGCTACTAGGTCTTTAATATGCCATGTATGTATTATTGTTAGGAGGGCCTCTCATTAGGCTATTTGGTGATCCTTTTTCTTTGAAATATAATATGTTTACACGAAAGAACATTATAAAATTGACACAATCCCATTCAAGTGCAGGCTTCTCGTTTATCAAACACCAATTTACTCGTTCTAGTAGGTATACCCCCCCAAAGGAAGATATCAGAGTCTTTGTTATATTGCATTAAACACAGGTTGTATGTCATCAAAATCCACTGCATCACAATTGAAAAACGAGTTTCACCACTGCTTATAACCAAAGATAATTACAAAATGTCCCACAGGTCTGAACAAAGAGTATTATTAAGTTATGGAAAATATTGGAAAATATATGATAATGCTTCATCGCCTGTTTGTGGAATACTCAATATGAGGTATTTTCCTGTCTGCTCAACCAAACCCATCAGAATACTAAGTGACCTCATTCATCATTGTTATTTTCATAAGTAAATATATCACAAACATATATGTTTTGTTTCTTTTGTTGTAACACCTTGTATTTGTAAAACTCCTACGCTGTCAGACAATTACATACTGTCCAATATCGCGCAAATGATTAATTCTCTCTATAACTGTACATGTATTATGTAGTTAGAACACTGGTTTATTATCAAAATTTATCGTTTATGTTTGAATTCATGTGACGATTGTTTGTGTGTGCTCGTACGTTTCTGCTTGAGGTATGGAAAAACATTTAAATTATTCAATATTGGTTTTGAAATGTGGGTAATTATTGATAATGGAACATTAACTATTGTTAACAATTAGGAACCTGAATTCTAAAATTTATACAACAATGTTGAAAAAGGACGTTTATACAACGTCTGCGCTTTGCAGTGGTGAATATTATGTAACCTGACCCCTGTCAAACCCATCACTGTAGCAAACAGATATAAACATATATCTCAAACAGTTTAATATTTTCTTTTGTTGAAACAACTCATATGCTTTTGCATTTTCAACTGTGGGTCCTGATGTGGGTCCTGGTCTGACCAACAACGAGTCCAGCAATTTTCAAAGAATCGAGATAAAGAATCGAGATTAAGCGTGAAGATTAGAGGCTCCTATCGAGTGTACCCCATCCTTGAGGACCTGTGGATATGATTTCCTCCGTTGAGTGCCTCCAATATTGTCATCACCAATACCATCAAAACCACACTACGCCCACTCATCCATAACAGAAGATAACATTGAATATTAAATTGTATACGGTAGCTCTTGTTGTATAATTCTGAAAGAGAACGCAAACTCCCAAAACCAAAATGCGTATTGATAATAATTATGATCCCCCGAATGGGGGACGTAAGATTTGCGGAAAGCTTTGGTTATGTCAACATAGAACTGCTAGCTATATTTCTCATGATTCAAATTCATTGTGGGATGTTGACCTGTTCATTCGGGTATGAAATCAACTCACCATTTCTCGATGCCTTCTCTGAACACACTGCCATGCAGTTAGAGGAGATTTTGGCCCAAGTATCGTACACTGCTTCTTAATACTACTCGTCCACTGAAAACATACCATTTAATCCGTCTGTCACCTTTTTAATTATTATTGCGCAGGATATGATACTTGGGCCGAGATTTTTAGCCCTTCTACTGCCGGAGTTTACTTTAGTCGCAAAAATTAAGGGAAATCAGGACAACCTGAAACACAGGAAATTATTATAAAATTCATGTTTTAGTAGTGAAATTTTGAAACCTAAATTGTATATAAAATATTCAAAACAAACTCACTTGGTATTTTAGTATGATTGGAAATGATTTACAGTAAATATGCTATTTAAAAAAAATATTTCGTATATTTTTCAAAATAACTTGGCATTGGGAGACAAGATTTGGAGAAAGTGTTAGCAATAACCCCCAATGTTTTGTACAGTTGGCCAGTTGTAACCTAAGCAACTCGAGTGATGAATTCTCACCACGTGCGCAATGTCTCTCGTACGTCACGGCTTGAAACGGAATAGAACACAGGTCATGGCTGTTGACAAAACCCATCACAACACGGGATGCATGACATGTATATCTTGACAAGAGTGGATCGTCTATGCCATTTAGCCACGGAACCTGAATAGAATATAAATCAAAATGGCTTATTTGAGGTATCGTCTGTGCAATTTAATCATGGTACCCTAATAGGATCTAAATCATTTTGCTTTATTTGACGTCTCAGAAACCAATTCATCATATTATCTTGAGCCCTATAAGTTACACAAAACTGAAATAAAGTTCCAGGCATAGCCGTAATAAATATTATGTCCTCGTGAGACTCAACTTGGTATACCGTTGGCTAAGTTGGGAGGTTGGAGTTATTCCAGAAGAAAGGTTGAGCATTATTATCGTGGCACCAGGATGATCTCATGTGACTTCATCGTCAATAATTGCATAACAACACCTAGAACACAAGAATAAGAAGCCATGATTCACTTTATGTGGGTATTCTGCACGAAGCACAAAGTAGATGGTTACAAGCGTCTACTTTAGAGAGCATTCATTACGTGTATATTACCTGAACATCTTCTGGGAACTCGTCGTCAAGAACTGCATAATAGCACCTAGAACACAATGAGAAGAAGGGGGGGGGGGCATGAATTATTTCATGTATGTGTACTGCACGAAGCACATCGCAGGTGATAGCAAGCGTCTATTTTAGAGAACATTCATTACGTGTATATTACCTGAACAATCGCATATAAAATTAGTCAAGAAGTTACGTAAGGTTACCGAAAAATGCATACTGTTTTTTACGAACACAACTGTTATTTATACCAAAATTGTCAATTTTACCTTACAGGTCATTGACAGTCAATTTCAGCTACACAAAGGAAATCGATAGATCGAATAGATTTCGTGACACATCTATTCTTACACGCATATGAAATATATATTTTAGAAATCATACATGCACCACATTATACTAGTAGCTATCTATATCCATTTAATGAAATGTTTTGGTTGCCTTTAATGTTTACAGTCGTATCTTTCTGAACAAAAAAGCCTAAAAATATTTCCAGAGAGAGGTTTTTCAGTTTTTTTAATTTCACAATTTTAATCAAAATTGTTATAAAAATTGATGAAAAATGGCCAATTTTGGACTTTGTCGGTCATTTTCTGAAAATCTGTCCATTAACTTTTCCCTTATTGATGCATATCACTCCTCATATATATTTCTGTGACGTGTATATAAATTTCGTTACCCTTGACTTGCTCGAAGTCACCCATTCTGGCCCAAACTTGGCCCTAATGGAACTTTCCATGTTAAATTCAACTATCCTTGATAGTGGGACATATTATTGCTGATATCTCACTTAGTATTAAAATTAGATATTGGGAATCAATTATGGAAATATAGGAAATGATATATGCTGACTATTGTCGTGACCTTGAATTTGACCCAGTTTTCAAGGTCACAGGACAAAATGTCTAATATACCGATTAATATCGACTTTAGAGCTCAGGAATCAATATGAACATATAGGAAATGATATATGCACATTATTGTCGTCACCGTTGAATTTAACCTTTGACCTCATTTTTGTCGTAAGAGCACAAAAAGGCTATTATCTCGTTTATTATCGACTTCACAGCTTAGGAATCAATTGTGCACATATAGGGAATTATGCGTGCCAAATATTTCGATGACCTTGAATTTGTCCTTTGATCACATTTTCAAGGTCATAGGACAAAACTGCTAATATCTTCCTTGTTATTGAATTTACAGCTGAACAATCAACTGTGGACATATGGGAATAATATAGGTACATGTATGCTGTATATTCTCGTGACCTTCCTTTTGACCAATGAACTTATCTTCAAGATCACGGGACAAAATGACTAATATCTAGAATATAAAACATATTGTCCGGTAACCTGTCTTGGCCTGGGGGCTAATTCTTGTTATTGTTATTATTTAAATTGCTACTAGTTTTGCTACTTATTACGTTATATGATACTCGAATTATGTGCTACCACGTACGTAAATTTTGATTTCAGGTTTTTCAAACCCAGAAGTTCAAGATCGAGGAGAAGGTGCTTGACGCATACTTTGCGGCCCCTCACGTTCCGCTTCGAGAAGCCCTAGCAAGCAAACCGGGCAAGCGCCTCTCTACGAGTGGGAAAATCACTGAGGTAAATTGTTGTTCTCATCATGCGAATCATGACCACAATCCAATTAGTAGCAGACCCAGATCATTATGATAAATGCCTCAATTTAATAAACCATTATTATAATAAATGCAGTCATATCCAAAGTATTATTATCAGGAGATCGATCATCAGTACACTCACAATAAAAAGAAATCCATCCCAGGTGACACCGCAAAAAAAAACCCGCTTTCAAGAGAAGCGAGAGCTCAAGATTGTCGGGGATAGCGTCAAGGCCTCCATCAACCTATGGGGGTGCTCCGACGTCATCCCCGAAGTCGGAAGCACGGTTGATATTACGAACGTGGAGATTGGGACGTTCAGTGAGTTAACTACAATAAACACGACCCCGGAATCGTCCATCAAAGCAAGTATCACAATCCAATATATTGTTTCATTCCTTGTCTCGATTGGCAACAAAGAAACATCGTGTACTTGCTTGCCTACCATAATAGGACTTCATAAAGGACACTTTATAATTCCCAAATGTCGCCTTACAGATCCAAGTGTCAGGCCCACAGGAGGAAATCCTGAATATCATCGGAATCGACGAGTAGGAGTAAGTGTTTCTGTGTATGACTCCTGACATCAAATAAGTATCGATTAAATAAAATGTATCAACGAAATTACTGTAATTGCATTCTGCAAATTCATGCCAAGAGTGGCAATGGGCCACGAATACGTTGCTTGTAGGGTTGTGAACTTTTTCATATATATATATATATATATATATATATATATATATATATATATATATATATATATATATATATATATATATATATATATATATATGTATATATATATATATCTATTTTTTCAACCTTTTTGCCACATGGTAAAAATCCAACCTTTTTGTCACATTCTTCAATTTTCAAGATTTCGCTTCTTCGCAAGTGCTGATCCATTGTATGTGACCTAATGAGTCTTGCATGCAGCAGGCAACATCTTAACCATACCCCTACGTTAGGTATATAAGATATATATTTTGTGTAGCAAAAAGTATGTGACAAAATGGTCAAGGTTCAATGGTCATGCAAAAACCTAACCATTTTGTAACATCAACCATTTTGTTACATAATATATACATTTCCATATACAACCTTTTTGTAACATAAATGGGGATAAACATATGTGTTTAGCATTTCATCCGTTCCAATTAACACTTCAGAAGTTTGCATCACAGCCGATCGAATTTGAACCCTGACACCTGAACTTTTTTTGGAGGCTCCGGTCACTCAAAAGACATGATAATGGTTGGAGTTAATTCAGCAAAACAAGGGCAGCAAGCTGGCTGGTTAGGCTATGGTCAGAACCTAGAGCAGCGACCGACCGATTAATAGCCTGCTCGGTCACTGCTGAGAATAAGCTGTGGAAGACGACAAGCAGTCTATATAGCATGTGGTCACAAATCAGAACGGCGACTGGCCGATTTTGCATTATCAGCTGTTGCTGCCTATTCGATTTTTAGAGTTTACACAAGATTTACGAAGCCCTAGCGATGCCCGGCTGTTGCCCTGTCGACTTACTGCCCAGTAACCCACCGATTTTGAAATCACCGTCCGTTGATCAACCGATCTCCCGGCCGACATCGTCCGGGCGGTAAATATTTATTTGATATTGCAGCCTTAATTATTTTTGCATAAACTGGTTGACGGCGATCGCTCGATGAGTGTCAGGCATCGAGCATATTGTGGTCGGCGAGTGAAAACTGGTCAGGCGCCGGCGGCGATTGGGTGATGTGTGCAATAGCAACAGCGACTGATGAAACACCAGCAGCGGCTGGGCGGATACCGCCCGATATCCAGACGAAATTAGCTAAAACTCGCTGCTCTTGAGGTTGTACCATGGCCTAAGGCTATGGTCAGAACCTAGAGCAGCGACCGCCCGATTGGTAGCCTGCTCGGTCAGTGCTGGAAATAAGGCATCGCCCAGCAGTTTTGGGAGACGGCGAGCAGTCTGTGAGCATGTGGTGAAAAATCAGAATGACGACTGATGAATTATGAACTGGTGCTGTTTGTATTTCATGATTTTTAGATTTTGCAAAAGATATACAAAGCTCTACCGATGCCCGGCCGTTGAACGGTTGATATACTGCCCAGTCACTCACCCATTTTAAAGTCACAGTCCGTTGATCGACCAATCTCCTAGCCTCGTCCGGTCGATAAATGCTCATCAATCTTCCATACGGCAGTCTCGATTATTTTTGCATCAATTGGTCAACGGCGATCGCTCGACTAGGTAGGTGCCTGGGCGGAGAACGATCAGGCAGTGGCAGGTATCGAGCATATCGTGGTCGGCGAGTGAAAACTGGTCAGGTGCCGCTATAATTTTAACTACGCATTGAATTTTCAGCAGCGATCGGGCGATGTGTAAAATACTAACAGCGACTGTTGAAACACCAGCAGTGCCTGGGCGGCGGCCGCACGATGTCCGGACGAAATTGGCTAAAAACTCGCTGCTCGGTCGCCGAGCAGGTTATTTTTTGAGGTTGTGACCATAGCCTAATGCCTAAGTCACATTTGCACCGATGCCTCCTCAGATGTGGTTACGATGCGTGAAAAGGCTGAAATTTGGCCATTTCGGCCGGTCACCCACCGAGCGCCGGAGGGTCATCCGTGACTGTCGGGCAGCAATCGGACATCGTAGACACGTCGGTGGAGGCATCGGAAGAAAATAACGCAGAGTTATTTTCTTGCGGCGACCGGTGGAAAAAATGACATCGCCTGTTAATCGTTGTCAGACCTGCCGGCGACCGATCACAGCTCCTCCATGTGCCCATCGGGCGCCGAGGGGATCGACCAAATTTATCGGCCGATTGATATGAGTAGTTCACCAGGCGATCACCGCAGGGTATCCTGTCATGCGCCGATGGATGTGCGGTGGGTGTATTTCAGATTATCGATCGATTTTGACATACGAGACGGTCAACGCAGGGTATCATGCCAGGCACCGATGGATGTGCGGGAGGTTCTTTTCCGATATTTGGCCGATTTGTACATACGAGACGGTCACCTAGCAGTTATCTGTAGGGTACCGTGGGGTTTCCGGTAGGGCGTGATTGGTTGGCCGGTCGATACCCATTATCATATGGATAATATTTATTAATTATTTTTTTGTCTATTAATTAATCTTCAATAATTATTTTTTTGTCTCTTAATTACTTGTCTATTAATTTTTGTCTAAGCGATTTGATAATAATTTGTATTAACTGTTATATTGTCTAAAATCAAACAGGGTCTCCGAAAGTACTGTGAAACCATCTATTCTAGAAGTGGTATAAACCAAATGTGGATATTGAAAAATTCCAAATCTTTATTGGAATATCTACATGCTCACACATTTTCAAAAGTAACGTCTGTCAAAGCATTTGATTTTCCATTTTGTACACAACTATACCTCATTCTGAACTGAAGTTTCAGCTAAAAAAACTCATCAATAATTCATTTTTCTCCAAAAAGGAACAACGTCGGTACCAATATATTGTAGTTAAATATAATACCGCTCAAGGCGACTCTGATGCCCCATACAAATATACTGAAATAGATGTGGTAAATATGGTTAACTTTATGATTGATATTTTTGGAATTTGGTGCTCGAATATTTCAACAAACTATTGGTATTCCCATGGGTACAAACTGTGCACCATTATTGGCAGACCTGTTTTTATACTCATATGAATCAGATTTCATCCAACATTTACAATGAGGGGGTTCTAAGAAACAAACATGTAATTTTAATTTCACTTTTCGATATATAGACGATGTATTGTCGCTAAATAATTCCAAGTTCGGTGACTATTTGGATGTCATATATCCCAATGAACTTGAAATTAAGAATCCAATCTATGAGAAAGTTCGAATAATTCTGTAATTTTGCGTGGACACTTTAAGCGCCATCTAATGTGTATCTGGCGGGCAACCACAGACTGCCTTTATATATCGGAGACAGACTGTCTGGCACCCGTCCGGCAATCGGCCGATGTTTCGCCCACCAGGGAAGAACCGTCCGGGCGTCAGACGGTCACCTGCCGATGCCTGCTAGGTGATTGGTTGGTCTCCCGTAGGCATCAAGGTACACATTCTCCCCACATTCCTACTTATGCCGGCCGGTCAGTGTACGATGTCCGGATAGGTGTACACCGGTGATCTGCCAATGCCCGGTGCTTTCATGACCACTTGAGAGATATGTGAAAGATACCTGAAAAAAGTTACCGGCGGCCGGAACATCGGTGAGAACCACCGATGTATTCGCATCGGCCGGCGACCGGTGCAAATGTGACCTAGGCATAGTTGTATGCTGCCCAGAGAGTTGAGAATGTGTAGGGTGATCAATACCCTAAGGTTGGGGCTAAATCATAAACTACGTTTGATAAAATATGACTCACTCCGGCTACAACGAGCGATCAAGTGCCACATTAAATGTGGTATTTTTTAAAACTGTTTTTATGTACTGTTTGTACATTTACAGCCATTTTTTTATGTCAAAATGTGCAATCATTTCATCAGTCATTCAGTATAATATAGCAACAAAGGTGTAGCAGGTTGCAGCGGCCTACTCCACATCTACAGTTAGTTACTCTAGTTTTTTATTGCACTCAATTAATCAGAGATGGGCTGTAAAAAACTTGATTCATGGACATGTCCACATACCAATCCAACAACTCCAATATTACCACTGACCATAAACAGGCCTTACAGGTCTCCAACTGACTATAGACACGCCTCACAAGTCTCCCTTTGATCATAGACATACCACACAAGTCACCTTCTGACCATAGACAGCCTTCACATGTCTCTGTCTGACCACAGACAGCCCTCAGAAGTCACTTTCTTACCATAAACAGGCCTCACAAATCTGCATTTGACACATACAGACCCAAAATGTTTCCCTCTGGTTATAGACAGCCCGCACAGTCTCGTTTTGACCATAAAACAAGCCCCGTAACTCTACGTCTGGTCACAAACATGCCTCACAATATTCCTTTTGACTGTAAGGAGGCCCCACAAGTCTCAGTATCATCTCACTGACCATGAACAGAGCTTACACACATCCTTTTGACCATGAACGGGCCTCACAAGTCTGCTTCAGACCCCGAAAGTCTCTCTCTGGCCATCGACAGGCCTCTCAAGTCTACCTCTGTCTATAAACAGGCCCTACAAGTTTCCTTCTGACCATATGCAGACCACCCCCGTCTACCTTTACCTAAAGAAAGACCTCACAAGTCTATCTCTGACCATAGAAAGGCCTCACAGATATATCTCTGTCAATGAACAGGCCTCAATCGTCTACCTCTGACCATAGACAGGATTCACAAGTTTAATTCTGTCCAAGGACAGGCCTCATAAATCTACCTCTAACCACAGACCCAAGTTTCCATTTGACCACATACAGGCTCTCCCTCTGAACACAGATAGGGTTAGGAAGTCTACCTATATGGCTTGGCGAGTCTCACTCTGACCATTGACAGGCCTCACAAGTCTCCCTTTTACCATACACAGAGCTCACAATTCTACGTCTAACCATAGATATGCCTCTGAAGTCTCCTGCTGACTGTAGACAGTCCTCATAAGTCCCCGCCTGTCCACAGACAAGCCTCACAAGTCTACCTGTCACCACAGACAGGCCGCACAAGTTTCCTTATGACCACAGATCACAAATCTCCCTCTGATCATAAACATACCTCATATGTATCCATCTGACCATACACAGGCCTCACAAGTCTCCATTTCACCACAAAGAGGATTCCAAAGTCTCCATATTGACAAGCATCAGATGTATCTCCATATATAAACATATGTATATATTCACAACCTTTTTGTAACAATCAGACAACCATTTTGTTACATTAACATTTTGCTACATGGGTTGTGTGACAAACAAGTCAACTCAATGGCAACTAACCGTCAGAAGTCTCCGTCTGAACATTATCGGGCCTCACTACTCACTAGCTTCCCGTCGCCTCAAAAGTCCATGCTGAACATAGTCAGGCCTCATAATTATCATACTGACCATCGATGGAACTCACAAGTCTCTCTCTGACAATATCCAGGCCACACAAGTCTAAAGTGGCCTATAGATAGACCTCACAATACTAGTATTATATTCCAGTCCATGAACAGGCCCTACAAATCTACCTCTGACCATAGGCCTCATTAGTCTGCACATAAATATAGACAGGATTCTGTCCACAGACAAGCCTCAGACATTTACCTCAGACCATAGACAGGTCTCAGAGGTATACCTATGACCATAGACAGGCTTCACATTCTCCCTTCGACTATGAACAGATCTCACAGTTCTCCCTGTGACCATAGACAGGCCTGACTTGTCTCCCTTTTAAAATAAACAGGCCTCAGAATTCTCCATCGGACCACAGACAGGCCTCACAAGTCTCCATCTGACCACATACAGGCCTCACAGGTCTCCCTCTGATCACAGACAGGCCTCACAAGTCTCCATCCGACCACAGACAGGCCTCACAAGTCTCCATCTGACCACAGACAGGCCTCACAGGTCTCCCTCTTACCACAGACAGGCCTCACAGGTCTCCATCCGACCACAGACAGGCCTCACAGGTCTCCCTCTGACCACAGACAGGCCTAGCACGTCGACTGCTGACCATAAACAGGCCTAACATGTCTAAACAAGCCTCACTATCTCCACAATGCCCATGGACATATCACATAAACCATAAACAGGCCTAACATGTCTAAACAAGCCTCACTATCTCCACAATGCCCATGGACAGATAACATATCTACCTTTGACCACAGACCGGCCAAACAAGTCTACCTCTTATCATAAACAGGCCTCATAAGTATCTATCTGACCATGGACAGGCCAATCCCCATATGACCACACCCAAGTCTCCCCATAGACTCACCATATATAAATATATTTCTATAACTAGACATAAAAGCATATTGGCTTTGTGGCATCCCCCAGTTTTTCTTTTCTTTTCTAATGGTGAAACTTGACTGATATAATAATAAACATACCAGGATTATTGAACACAGGTGGGAGTGAGAGCTCAAATTATAGCAGTTGCTCACTAGACAAATGCCCATCAGATATTTGCCATCAGAGTATACTTATTCAGTGTGTTTCTGGCTTCCACAATATTCTTCAGGTACTATTGCCGAATGTAAAACAATATGCTTTTAAAGAATCGCCTGTTATATTGATAGTACATTTTAATTATATATTTTCTTTTAATCATATTTCAAGAACATTTCAATAAGTATTAAATGTACAGATATTCAAATGAAAATTTCTACATTCATAATACTGTAACGGTTTTGGGGCGTACCCAAAGGTTTCCCCTAGGTAATTCTGTTAGTGTTTTGTGATATTATGGTTAAATAACCGTTTATTAGGGTGTATATGTGTTTAAAGGTTCATACGGTTCCGTATTGTTAATGTTTTAAAGGTTTTCCGTCTCGGAACTTAGTAATTTATGATGTCGGTAAAGCCGGAGACGGAGCCGGAACCGGAGACGGAACCGGACACGGAGCCGGAACAATGGAGTACAAAAACGTAATGACGTTATTTCCGGAAGGTCATGTGATCAGCCTCGTTTTCGGTTTAAAAGGTGACGTGTCAGCCACTGATTGGTTCTAGAGTGTTTTTAGAAATCCGGAAAATATCAGTGTTTTGGCGGACTATGACGTCACAATAGGTTGGTCACGTGACGTGGGTCTCAGGTCTATAAAAGCCCCCGCTTCACAGCGGACGGCGGAGTTGGTGTCCTGACGTCGACCTGTGCAGACCCCTTCTCCCATAGCAGAGTACTCCCTTGTTCCGGATAGAGTCATCCAGATGATAGCAGTTAAGTCTTCCGACTGTGAACTTGGAAAATAAACATGAAAACTTCAACCGAGTTGTTTTTCCGTGTTCGTTAGGGAACTGGAAGTTATAATAAAGTTAGTTTCCCGGAAAAGACAGTTATACGGAGTAAAGGGAGATAAGACTACAGTCGGTTAAGACCAAGTTGTAACGACGTCTTAGGGTGATCCAAGAACCCAGATCACCGAGGAAGGAGACGGAGACGGAGACGGAGGTGGAATTCAACGGAGCAACTACGGAGGCGGTATCGGACGGAGCAGTTGCAGAGACGGGAACGACGAAGCAGTTGCAGAGGCGGTACCGGACGACGGAGTTGCAGAGGCAGTACCTGACGGAGCGGTTGCGGTAACCGGGAGTGGGAACACTTCCGAGATACTCCATTTCGGGTGCGGTACCAGGTTGCAGTGAGGCGGAGCCAACCGGAGCAGATTGCAGTGCGGCGGAACCTGGCAGAGCGGTTGCAGTATTCGGAAACGGCAACGTTCCCGGATTCTTTATTCCAGGCGCAGTCGCAGTTTGCAGTAAGACGGAAAACGACGGAGCTGTTGCAGTAAAGCGGTTTCCCGACGGAGCAGTTGCAGTACCCGGAGACGGAAACGCCTCCGGATCCTTACTTTACAGGTGCAGTTGCAGATTAGCAGTCGGGCAACGGTTAAGAGGTCCATTCCAGACCACGCTACCAACCTTAGAGACTTCTAGCCGGAGTTCAACCGTACAGTAGTAGCAGTTTCCCGGAGTTTTACCGTTTCAGCTCCGGTTAAACAACAACTCACCCACCTCCCAAGAAAACCGGTTCATCAAGACGTCACAGAAGGGTGCAAACCCGTTACAACTTTTTGGTGGCAGCGGTGGGATCATCTGCAGTATGACTACTAGACGGGGCAAATTGGCGGAACAGCAGCTGAAGGCAGCCGTGTCGGACACGGAGCAGCCTGTAGGAGCAGTAGGAGCTGAGCCGTTGCAGATGCCGGTTGCGGAAAAGGAAGCAGTTCGTCCTGCCGAGCGAAAGGTGTTGCAGCCGGAAATGCAGAAAGCAGTTGCAGAAGAGCCCCTTCGGGTTCCTCAAGGAGTACAGCCTGCAGAGCAGTTAGCAGAGGCGGAAATTAACTTTCCGGACCAGGCTGGCGATCGGGAACCGGATGCGGACCCGGAAGGCGGAGAGAATTTAGTCGACAACCTGACCAGATTATTGGCGACCCAAATGGAGGTGTTTCAGCAACACCTGGCAGTAACCGGAAAGCAGCAGCAGGCAGAAGCAGTACAACAACCAGCACCAAGGGCAGGAGTAGCCAGATTAATGACATACGACGGAACTGATCCGTGGCCGGAGTATGAGGCTCACCTCCTTGAATACGCTCGGTACTACCGTTGGACAGCAGAGGAACAGGCGCTGAACTTATGTGTCAGTTTGAGGGGTAACGCCCGCAGCATACTACTGGATCTGTCCGCGGAGCAGAGACGCAGCTTTGATACGGTTGTGGCGGCATTAAAACAGCAGTTTTGTCCGGGGGAGAAAACATTTGTTTTCCAGGCGGAATTGCAGACACGGAAATTGCAGCCGGAGGAGGAGCTGTCCAAGCTGGCCAGAGACATACGGAGCAAGACGCGGCTAGCTTACCCAAAAGCAGATCCGGCAACAACAGAAGTGCTCATGAAGATGCATTTCTGCAACAGTCTGACTAACCGAGATATGCGGTTGTCGGTATTGAAAAGCCACCCGGAAACGCTGTCGCAGGCTCTGGCTTTCGCCACCGAGTATGAAAGCATTATGAAGACTGATAGCAGTAGGACGGCAGAGCGGCACCGGACGATACAGCTGAACGCGGAGCCGGAATGGAGCCAGCAGGTGAACGAATTGCGGAAGCAAGCCGAGCAGACTCAGCAGCAGTTGGCGGATCTGATGACTCAGGTCAAAGAAGCGGTTAGCAGGCAGCAGCAGCAGCGCAGTTCCCGAGCGGATTTAGAATACTTTAACTGTGGTCAGAAAGGGCATATTGCCCGAGACTGCAGATTGCCGAGACAACAGCAGCAAAGGCGGCAACCCCAGCAGCAGCAGCAGCAACAGCAGCAACCACTGCAGCAGCAGCAGAGACAGCAGCAGCAACAGCGGATTGCCCGGATTGTCCGACAGACCCGAAGTAGTGGAATTCCACAGCCCAAGCCAAGGAAGGGAGGTCGTCGGAGTCAGTCACGGAAACAGCAGCGCCGACCAAGAGCAGATCTGGAGTGTTTTAACTGCGGCAGGAGGGGGCATTTCGCCCGAGATTGCAGGCTCCCGAGACCACAGCAGCAATGGCGGCAACCACCGCAGCAGCAGCAGAGACGGCAGCAGCAACGATGGATTGTCCGGATTGTCCGGCAGACCCGGAGCAGTGAAACTCCAGAGCCCGAACCAAGGAAGGGGGGACGCCGGAGGCGGTCGCGGAAATCAGCCGGAGAAGCAGAGCTGGCAGAAGAGGAGTCTCCGGTAAAAGCAGAATCCAAGGCGGTTGCGGTGGCGGAGAAAGCTGTTCCCGGAAGGCCGGTGGCGGTTGCGGTGACGGAGAAAGCAGTGTCCCGGAAGTCGGTTGCGGTTGCGGTGACGGAGAAAGCAGTGTCCCGGAAGCCGGTTGCGGTTACGGTGACGGAGAAAGCAGCATCCCGGAAGCCGGTTGCGGTTGCGGTGACGGAGAAAGCAGCGTCCCGGAAGCCGGTTGCGGTTGCGGTGACGGAGAAAGCAGCGTCCCGGAAGCCGGTTGCGGTTGCGGTGACGGAGAAGGCAGTTCCAGGAAAAGCGGATGCGGTTGCAGAGCAGATTAGGCTGGCGGAAAATGCGGACCAGGATACTGTGCTGGGGCAGAAATATCGACCGGATGATTTGCGGAGAATGCAGCAAGCAGAACCTTGGTACTCACTGGTGACGTCGCTGATCGACGGGAGCGGTACAGCTGGCAGTGCAGACTTTTCCAGCATGAGCAGCGAGGAGAAAGTGCTGTACGGGATGCAGAAGACCTTGCTGAAAGTCGACGAAGTAGTCTACCGGAAATGGAAAACGGCAGAAGGAACCAGCCGAATGCAGTTAATAACCCCGAAGGAGCTGAGACAGGAGATTTTCCGTCTGGCCCATCAGAGCCGGACGGGAGGACACCTCGGAAGCAGAAGGATGGCGGCTAGCATTCGGAGGCGGTATTTCTGGCCGGCTATGATGCGGGACATAAAGCAGTGGGTGCTGAGCTGTGACGAATGTGCGTCAAGAAGTATGCAGAACTTGAAACGATCTCCGATGCAGAAATACCGGGTTGGAGCGCCCATGGAGAGGGTGGCAATGGACGTGATGGGTCCGTTACCTAAATCCACCCGGGGGAACCGGTACATCTTAGTAATCGGCGATTACTTCACCAAGTGGGTAGAGGCTTACCCGATGCCGAATCAGGAAGCGGTGACGGTTGCGGACATACTCGTCAACCAGTTTGCAGCGCGGTACGGCATCCCGATGGAGATCCACACCGACCAAGGCAGAAATTTCGAGTCCGACTTGCTGAGAAATGTTTGCAGAATCCTGGGGATTCACAAGACACGGACCACCGCTTTCCGACCTCAGTCGGACGGTTTCATTGAGCGATTCAACCGGACGCTGCAGCAGATCCTGAGCCTGTACGTAAGCGAGCGGCAGACCAACTGGGATCAGCTAGTACCGTTGGCGATGGCAGCTTACCGGAGTACCCCGCAGGAGACAACCGGGCAGAGTCCCAACTTGCTGATGCTGGGCAGAGAAGTCAACACTCCGGTAGAGTTACTGATTGGCAGACCGCCGGGAGAATCAACAGCAGAAGTAACAGAGTATGGCAGTCAGCTCCGGGAGCGACTAGAAGCGGTATACAAGGCGGTTCGAGCGAAATCTGGCAGAGAAATGGAACGGCAGAAGAAGCTGTACGACCGGAGGAAGGTCGACAATCAGTTCCAGCCGGGAGACCGAGTGTGGATGGCGGTCAAAACACGGAAGAAGGGCAAAGCTCCCAAGTTGCAGAGGAAGTGGAGCGGTCCAAAGCTAGTGCTGAGCAGATTTACCGACGTGACCTACGAGATTGCAGAGAGTGAAACTCGACAGAAGGTGGTTCACTTCGATTTGCTGAAACCGTATAATGGTGTCAAGCATCCGAGATGGATGAAGCGGAGAATGGCGGATTCCTGGAGGCAGACGGAGCCGCCGAGGCAGAGTAGTGTTCCGGAGACGGAACCGACGGTCTCTGAGTCGGATACGGACTCGGAGTAAAGCCGCAGAGGACGCAGAAATATGAAAAGACGGAGTGAGCTGTAGAGCAGGAGAAGGAGATAGCTGAGACCCTGGTAAAACGTTGAGTTCCGGCAGAGAGCGACCGCAAGAAGTTGGAACAGTGAGCAAGTGCTGGTTCCGGAAACAGGGCGGAGAAAAGAAGCAGAGCGGAAAGCGGTGCAGAGACCGGATAGAGACATCCTAGAGGTTCTGACTGGTTTGAGCGCATAGTCAACCAGTCCAGGGTAGCGGCCAGGGGTCCAGAAGAACCTGGGTTAGCGGTCTAGTATCTCTAGAGAAGCAGCTACACGTCTTCCGTATTCAGAGAATTAAGACGGAAAAGTTTTCCGGCTGTGGACAACCAACCGGAGTTTCCACTTAGCAGAGACAGCAAACCGGCTGCAGATCGACAGAAGCGGTGAAACATCATTCCAGATAGGAAGGGCCCTCCTTCTGGACAAGAATGTATGCAGTTTCCAGTGTCGACAAGCAGTAATACCAATGAGCAGATATGCAGTTGACGAAGCAGTACAGATGGCGGAAACGCCCAACTTGCAGTCTAGATGTTCGTCTGTGAGGCAGATTCAACTGGCTGAGACTCTATTCAACCCTCCTGATGGCAGAGATACTTCAAAATTGCAGATACTTCGCTTGGAGAAGCAGTTGAAAGGGAGCCGGAAAAACCCGGAGAAGCCGGTTGAGCCGGAGACGGACACCTCTCGGTT
Organism: Terebella lapidaria; assembly: GCA_949152475.1. NCBI lineage: Eukaryota > Metazoa > Annelida > Polychaeta > Terebellida > Terebellidae > Terebella > Terebella lapidaria. Next base: position 11,621,161 of record OX424567.1, read on the forward strand.
AACGGTTGAGTTTTTGCATAATTGTGACGTCACTCCTGAGGCAGCCAATCAGCGTGGAGCTTTTCAGATCACGTGAGCAGAAAGGGTATAAAAGGGCCTTGAAATCGGGCTCTGACAGCAGTTGGAGAGCAGACCTCGAGCTGTGCACATCGCAGACAAAGTTTGGCGGAATCGAATCAAGTCCAGCATTTTCCGGCAGCGACAGATTTTGCAGTGAAAAACGACTAAGTGTTTCCCGGAAGACCACCAGTCCGGAGAAGCGGTGCAGAAGCGGTGCAGTAAAAGCGGTGCAGTAGATCGACAATTTCAGTTTCCCGGCCTTCCGGAATGGCCTACTCGGCGTTCCTTGAAAGACAAGATCGCGGCCGGAGCAGAGATTGGGCAAGCCCTCAGCCACTGGATTATAGCCGGCTGTGTAAGCGGTGTGACCGGATGTTCGAGAGTGCGAGGGACAGGAGACGGCATGTGTGCCCAGCCCAGAGATTTCATTGCTGTTTGTGTGCCTTCTACGGCAACCGGGCGAACGACCTTAGGCGGCATCTCCGGGAGATGCACGGCTGGAAGTACCCTTCCGGGAACCGTCCTCCTCAGGACGAGGCTACCCTCAACCATGTGGGAACCTTTGATTCGGCCTGGCGGGGAACAGCAACGCAGTCCCGGCGAAGGCGGTTCCGGAGATTCTGCACACAGTCACCTAGGGAGAATCCAGTTCCGGAAACTTATGCGGACCAGCTTCCGTTTGGACCTGACTGGGATGCCGGAGCAGCAGCTCCCATCGAACAACCGGAACCGATCGATCCTCCGGTTTGGGTTCCGGATCCGCAGGGCTGTCTTAGGGCAGCGGAAGACTCATCTCCGGAAGATTGGGAGCCGGAACTGGTGATATCGAAGAGACCAGAAGAGGAAGTTCAGCCGGTGGAAGACTGGGAGGCAGAGATCCGGGTGTGGGAATATAAACCACCTTCTCCCACCCCGGACACGGAGTCGGAAACTTCCGAGTACCACACCGCGGATGAGGAGGAACCCTGAGGCGGTTGGCAGTGTAGCGGTTGACGGAGATGGTTGACAGTGTAGCGGTTGACAGAGGCGGTTGGCAGTTTGGCGGAGACGGAAGAAGCGGTGGCAGTTAGCAGCAACAACAGGAAAAAAAAAAAAAAAAAAAAAAAAAAAATTATTTATCCAAGAAGACCACCAGGAGGAGTTGCAGTTTGCTGAGCAGCCAATCATCAAGCAGATAAGCCAGTCACGTGACTTCCAGAGACTATAAAAGGGGCAGTTAGCTGTTACCGGACGCAGAAGGCAGTTTGCTGTAGCTGAGTCAACATCGACACAAAGCAGAGAATCAGAATGCCGAAAGTAAAGACAACACCCCGCAAGCCCCGCCCTCACCGGTGTGGAGACTGCAACCTGGAGTTCAAGAGCAAGCACACGTTGCTCCGGCATGTCACGGAGCAGCACACGAGCGAAGTCACCGTCTTCGCCTGTCCGCAGTGTGACCATTGGAGCAGACGGAAAGAGGGGACACAGAAGCATCTGCAGTCTAGACACGCAATGGACGCGAACCCGATTCGACTAAGGGTGGGCAGAGAGCAGTTTGAGGAGAAAAGCCTCCGGTCCAAGATGACTCCGCGGAAAAGCAAGAAACCGGTAACACGGCTTGACCAGTTGTCAGATACGGAGTCGGAGTCGGGAGGTTCGGTTTCGTCCCGGACCCGGTACCGTTCCGGTACCCAGTCGGTGGCCACACTAGCAGCCGACGTTTCGTCCACAGAGGCGGAGAGCAGTTCGGAAGAGGAAGCGGAGCTGAAAATCATGGCAAGTGAAGACGAGTTGCAAGAACCGGGAGACCCGAAGCCGGTTAAGCCGCCTGTGACCCGGAGTTCTTCCCGGAACACCTCCCGGAAAAATAGCCCAGACCCATCTCGAGGTACCGGAGCCGATCGAGACCGCGGAAAGAAGCGGAGTCGCAGCCGTTCGCCGGATAAATCCGGACGCCATCAACGACGGGAATATAGGAAGGAGAGCCCAGAGCGAGCCAAAGACCGAGGCGGAGAACGTGGCCGAGAGGAGAAACGACACACCCCACCCAAGTCTTCCGGAGGCAGCGTCAAAGGAAAAGGCAAGGGGGTGTATGACTACAAGTTCCGGCTGTTGGAGGAAGGTTCCAGCGGAGCAACGGCAGAAGTGGGAGTGGCGGACATTGCGGAAATGCAGAGCCGAGACGATGAGGAAGACCTTTTCCGGAGCCCACCTCCGAGAACGACTAGCAGTGGCAGAGCAGTGAGCAGCGTGATTGTCCAGCCCGGAGGCGGAGCAGAAAGCAGATCCAGCGGCCGAGCCGATAGCAGAGCAGATAGCCGAGCCGATAGCAGAACAGATAGCAGAGCAGATAGCCGAGCGGACAGCAGACCCATTGGCAGATCAGGAGGCAGACCGGAGACCAAAGCGGAAGGTGGAACCCGGAGCAGAGCTGGCAGTGAGACGGAGACCCGAGGATCCACGGAGAGAACTTTACCGGCAACCATTCAAGCAGTAGCCGGAAGCAGAACCAGTTCAGCGGCTAGGGATGACGGAATGGAGTCTTCCGCGTCTGAACGAAGCCATGCGGACGTGCAGAGAGCCCGGAGGAGTATCCTGGTAGACCAAGCCAGAGCTTCACCCGGAATCCTGTCTCCGGTGGAGACCCGGCCTCGACAGTCTTCCAGTGAGCGGTCCGGAAGGAGCCAAGTCCGAGCGCCAACCCAGAGTCCACCCTACACATTCTACCCGTTTGGCGGTCCTTCAACTCAACCATGTCCGTCACATTGTTTCCCGGTGAATATTGGGGGACGGAGCGCTTCCGTCTTTGCGCCCGCTGTCCCGGAGCACGCCAGATACTATGCGGTACGTTGGGGACCGGAGCAGTGGGGGCCAGCCGAGATGAGAGACTCCGGCGTCTACGTGGAGACCATGGAGCAGAGAGAGTCACCGTTTGGTCTCGTCCCGACCCGTCAGATCGTCCGGATCCCAGATTGGTCCATCCGGGATGAACGCCTCAGGAATGGGTTCTACGTCCCGCCCCAGTGGAGCCTCCATGATCCCGATCTTCTCCCGGTTGATGCCAGAGGAACAAGTTTCGGACGACCGTTGGTACCACAGACCATTCCACCTCGTCCGCCGTCGGGGAGCAGTTCACGCCGTGATACTGGTGGGCAGTAGTCGTCGCAAGTCGTCGCAAGTCAAGTCGGCGCAAGGAGAAGAAAGAAGAACCGTTTCCCGGATTCTAGTATAATTAAGAGTTAAAAAGTGGGAAACGGAACAAGCAAGATATCCGGGTACAGTGACGGTAAACTAGTTAAGAGGTACCAGTACCCGGATCACGGAAACAAGTTGTGTTTGATTTTACGGACAGTTTAACGGTTGACAATTTGTATATATGTGATATTGTTCTGTTCGGGACGAACAGAGTCTAAGGAAGGGGGAGTGTAACGGTTTTGGGGCGTACCCAAAGGTTTCCCCTAGGTAATTCTGTTAGTGTTTTGTGATATTATGGTTAAATAACCGTTTATTAGGGTGTATATGTGTTTAAAGGTTCATACGGTTCCGTATTGTTAATGTTTTAAAGGTTTTCCGTCTCGGAACTTAGTAATTTATGATGTCGGTAAAGCCGGAGACGGAGCCGGAACCGGAGACGGAACCGGACACGGAGCCGGAACAATGGAGTACAAAAACGTAATGACGTTATTTCCGGAAGGTCATGTGATCAGCCTCGTTTTCGGTTTAAAAGGTGACGTGTCAGCCACTGATTGGTTCTAGAGTGTTTTTAGAAATCCGGAAAATATCAGTGTTTTGGCGGACTATGACGTCACAATAGGTTGGTCACGTGACGTGGGTCTCAGGTCTATAAAAGCCCCCGCTTCACAGCGGACGGCGGAGTTGGTGTCCTGACGTCGACCTGTGCAGACCCCTTCTCCCATAGCAGAGTACTCCCTTGTTCCGGATAGAGTCATCCAGATGATAGCAGTTAAGTCTTCCGACTGTGAACTTGGAAAATAAACATGAAAACTTCAACCGAGTTGTTTTTCCGTGTTCGTTAGGGAACTGGAAGTTATAATAAAGTTAGTTTCCCGGAAAATACAGTTATACGGAGTAAAGGGAGATAAGACTACAGTCGGTTAAGACCAAGTTGTAACGACGTCTTAGGGTGATCCAAGAACCCAGATCACCGAGGAAGGAGACGGAGACGGAGACGGAGGTGGAATTCAACGGAGCAACTACGGAGGCGGTATCGGACGGAGCAGTTGCAGAGACGGGAACGACGAAGCAGTTGCAGAGGCGGTACCGGACGACGGAGTTGCAGAGGCAGTACCTGACGGAGCGGTTGCGGTAACCGGGAGTGGGAACACTTCCGAGATACTCCATTTCGGGTGCGGTACCAGGTTGCAGTGAGGCGGAGCCAACCGGAGCAGATTGCAGTGCGGCGGAACCTGGCAGAGCGGTTGCAGTATTCGGAAACGGCAACGTTCCCGGATTCTTTATTCCAGGCGCAGTCGCAGTTTGCAGTAAGACGGAAAACGACGGAGCTGTTGCAGTAAAGCGGTTTCCCGACGGAGCAGTTGCAGTACCCGGAGACGGAAACGCCTCCGGATCCTTACTTTACAGGTGCAGTTGCAGATTAGCAGTCGGGCAACGGTTAAGAGGTCCATTCCAGACCACGCTACCAACCTTAGAGACTTCTAGCCGGAGTTCAACCGTACAGTAGTAGCAGTTTCCCGGAGTTTTACCGTTTCAGCTCCGGTTAAACAACAACTCACCCACCTCCCAAGAAAACCGGTTCATCAAGACGTCACAGAAGGGTGCAAACCCGTTACAATACAAGTAAAAAGGAACTTATTCTGGGTTCTGACTAAGTAAAACAATGATAATTTGGTCATTGCATGTGAAATACAGCTGGAAAACAAAACAATGCATATAGTTTCAACCAGATAAACACAGTGCTGTTTAAGCTGAATACAATTGACTGGCAACCAAGGCCCAGGCATACCTTCAAAGCTGTTATTTTTAGCTTGGCTCATCATTATATAGCCGTTTTCTTTAGAAAGGGAAGGAGGGCATTGTACCAACCTGTTGGTGTTAGTACATGTATAGTAAACTGGGGTGAGGGGACAGAAGAAGGGGAAGGAGGGGGGGGGGGGGGGGCAGTGCATACAAGTCACTGATACATTGCTACATTCATATGCAGATAAAAACTGGCTGACAGGGGAGGGGGGGGGGTGGTTTGGTGTATTGCCTTAACACTTTTTGAACAGGTGATGTATTTAATTAACACCAGGTTGTGTAGATCAGTGGCAGTCTGACAGCAAGTTTACTGGTTCCTGGACATGTATAGATAATCAGTCAGTGGGATTGTCTGCTCGACATATATTGTATGCTTATCACAAAGCATTTGAGCGATGAATCAGCAAAAATTCTTTCAAGCTCTAGGTTGAAGGTCGTTTGACGGATTGATCCCAAAATCGATAGGGTTCTTCCCTGGTGGTATATGAACCTCTTTGGAAAGATTTGTAGCCATGGCATGAATACTTTTTGAGTTATCGCATGGAAACCAAGTGACAAAAAACAACCTTGATTTCATCCTCACGGACCTCGGATCCGGCTCAAAAACAATAGGGTTCTTCCACATATCATTTCTGACCAGTGGTGAAAATTTGGCAAAGATACATCGAGGCAAACTAAAGTTATCGTCCGGAAACCAAACGGCGGAAGAAAAAAAAAATGACAAAAACATAAGGCCTCCCGATTTTCAATCGGGATGCCTAACTAGACATTAGAGCCTAAACATGCTAAAGGCTTTGTGGCATCCCTCATTTTTCTGGAAGGTATCGTTCTAATTGTGTGACTGATGTTTGGAGCAAGTCGGACAATTTACTATAATCTGCATGGTGAAGTTACATGTACATGTATCACTGCAGTGCCTGTAAATCCCCTCACCCCATTTGCCTTTTTGATGGGTTATCACCTAGCTGTCCAGTTTGGCCAGTTTATTCCATATAAACACACTTCGCTCTAGGCCCCTACTCCCCCACCCCACCAGACACTAGCAGACAGCCCGCCACAGAACTATAGTGATGGGTTGGGGTAGCCTGGGTAGGTGGCAGAGGGGGGCTGGTGGGTGGGGAGCTATGTGTGTGTGGGAGGCAGAATGGATTGACAACTTAACATGACAGTCAGGCACAAGGGCCTGGGGGTGGGGGGTGGCCGAGTGTGGGGAAAAATTAATGGAGACTAACAAAAGTTATCATCTTGAAACCAAACGGCGGAAACAAAAGCAGACAGAAACATAAGGCCTCACGATTTCCAATCGGGATGCCTAATTACAACCATTTTGTGACAATCAGGCAACCATTTTGCTACATTAACATTTTGCAACATAGGTTGTGTGACAAGTGAGTCACCTTAATGGCAAATAAATGTGGAGGTCGGTGGCGCAGTGAGAAAGGTGGCCGGCTCGTGATCCAAAGGTCCTGGGTTCGAGTCACTGGCTGGATTGCTGTGTTATTTCACTAGTGTCCTTAGGCAATGTATTTATCACTAACTGCCTAATCTCCACCCAGGATTAAATGGGCTGCTCCAAGTACTGGTACTCAGACTGGGGGTCAAAGTGTGAAGTGCCTCTGAAAGCATACATCCGCTGTAAAGAGCGCTATATCAAATGCGATAACTTTACTTTTACCTTGACAAGTCTATCTCTTACCATCACATGCCCCACAAGTCAATGTCTTACCACACACAGGCCTCTGACCACAAACAGGCCTCACACGTCTCCCTCTGACTATCAATTGCAGACAGGCCTCCATACATCCCTCTGACCATAAAAAGGCCTCATTGCTCTACGTCTGACCATGAACAAACCTGACAAATCTACACCTGTCTATGTCTTGGAAGTCTCAATCTGACCATAGAGAGGCAGCACATCTCCATCTGACCACATGCTGTTCTCAAAGTTTAGAATTCGACCACAGACATACCTCACAAGTCTCCCTCTGACTATAGACAGGCCTCCATTTCACCACAGACAGACCTCACAATTCTCCATCTGACCACAAACAGGTCCCTAGACATGTCCACAGAGAGACCAATGAACATGAACAGGCCATACAATTCCCCCTCTTACCAAAAACAGGCCTCACATGTCCCCCTATGTGTATTGTTAGAGTGAGACTTGTGAGACTTTTGAGGCCTGTTCCTGGTCAGAGAGAGACGTGTGAGGCATGTCTATGGTCAGAGGCAGAATATTGAGGCCTGTTTGTGGTCAAAAGGAGAATTGTGAGGCCTGTGTATGGTCAGAGGGTGATTTGTGAGGCATGTGTATGGTCAGACGGAGATTTGCGAGGCCTGTCTATGGGTTGAAATAGATTTGTGATGCCTGCCTATGGTCAGACAGAGACCTGTTTTCCAGTAAACAAATGCACAGATAAACCCCATAGTGTGCCACACGCATGAAAAGTAAGTATAAACGAATATAATAACATTCTAGAGTGGCCACACTGTTGTAAAATAGAGCCACACGATTTGAATGGCAATGTCGGCTTTTCACTGTGGTATGTCATGTGGGACTACGACCCCCCCCCCCCCCTTCCCTTATCTGGGGGTTGGAGAATCACTGCTGGGACTAGGCACTAGGCAGGTATGGCAAGTGAACTACTGTCCATAGTCAGGTCTCAAAAGTTCCCTCTGAAGGCCTCAGAACTCCACCTCTGACCATAAACAGGCCTGAAAAGTCTGCTCCTGTCTATAGACAGGTCTCAGAAGTCTCCATCTGACCACAGAGAGGCTTCACAAAAGTATCCATCTGACCACAGACTGGCCTAAATGTTTCCATTTCGCCAAAGATAGACCTCACAAGTCTCCCTCTGACTATAGACAGGCCTCACAAGTCTGTCACTATATATAAATATATTTATATATGCAACCTTTTTGTAACAGTCAGGCAACCATTTCGCTACATTAAAATCTTTCTACAAGGGTCGAGCGACAAAGAAGTCAACGCATTGGCGCATAAGCAGTTTGCGTTTTTCCGATTAAATTCGTGTCCACAGATATGATAGACATGTCAGTGTGCCTCTAAAGTCTACTGCTGACCATAGACAGTCGTCATAAGTCTCCATTTTACCACAGACAAGCCTCACAAGTCGACCTCTGACCATACACAGGCCTCACAAGTCTACCTCTGACCATACACAAGCCTCACAAGTCTCCATCTGACCATAGACGGGCCTCACAAGTCTCCATCTGAATACAAAGAACACTCCAAAGTCTCCTTATAGACAAGCCTCAGATGTCTCTTCATATATAAACATATGTATATATTTACAACCTTTTTGTAACAGTCAGACAACCATTTTGCTACATTAGCATTTTACTATATGGGTTGTGTGACAAACAAGTCAACTCAATGGAAACTAGCCATCACATGTCTCGTTCTTAACATAATCGAGCCACACTAGCTTCCCGTGGCCTCAAAGGTCATTGCTGAACATATACAGGCCTCATAATACTCATGCTGACCATCATCAGAACTCACAAGTCTCCCTCTGACCATATCCAGGATACACAAGTCTAAAGTGACCTATAAACAGACCTCACAAGTACATTCCTGTTCATGGATAGGCCTCACAAATCTACCTCTGACCATAGGCAGGCCTCAATAGTCTGCACCTGAACAACATGATTCAAGTCTACTTCTGTCCATAGACAGGTCTCAGACGACTATCTCGTCACATTTTCCCTCGGAGCATAGACAGGTCTCACATTCTCCCTCCCACTATACATAGGCCTCACGTATCTCCCTGTGACCATAGACAGGATTCACTTGTCTCCCTTCACCATAAACAGGCCTCAGAATTCGCCAGATGACCACACACCTGCTTCAAAGGGTAATGTAGCAAGATGGTTGTCTGATTGTTACAAAAAGGTTGTAAATATATAAATATGTTTATATATGAAAAGACATCTGAGGCTTGTCTACAAGGAGACTTTGGAGTCCTCTTTGTATTCAGATGGAGACTTGTGAGGCCCGTCTATGGTCAGATCGAGACTTGTGAGGCCTGTGTATAGACAGAGGTAGACTTGTGAGGCTTGTCTCTCTCCGACCAAAGACAGATGTTTGACGTGTCTATCTGACCATAGACACGTCCCATGGGTCTCCCTCAACTACAGACAGGCCTCACAAGTCTCCCGCTGACCACAGATAGGCCTCACAAGTCTGTCTCCATATATAAATATATTTATATATGTGCAACCTTTTTGTAACAATCAGGCAACCATTTTGCTACATTAAAATCTTGCTACATGGGTCAAGCGACAAAGAAGTCAACGCAATGGCACATAAGCAGGCCTCTCTTTCTCTGACCATAGGCACTAGGTAGCCCCAGCAGTGGCTCTCCAACCCCCATATAAAGGGAGGAGGGGGGTAGAGCCACCACAGTGAAAATCTGACATTGCCATTCAAATCGTGTGGCTCTATTTTAAAACAGTGTGATCACTCCAAAATGTTACTATGTTCGTTTATACTTATTTTTGAGGCATGTGGCACACTTTGGTGCTGATCTGCGCATTTGTTTCCCTGTAAAACGAAGAATTTACATTTGAAGTGCTTCCAGACATTCTAAGCATTCGAATTTGCTGGCAATGTAAATTCTCTGTTTTCCAGTAAACAAATGCGCAGATCAACCCCATAGTGTGCCACACGCCTCAAAAGTAAGTATAAACGAATATGAAAACAATCTAGAGTGGCCACACTGTTGTAAAATAGAGCCACATGATTTGAATGGCAATGTCGGGTTTTCACTGTGGTGTGTCCTGTGGGTCTACGACCCCCCCCCCCCCCTTCCCTTATCTGGGGGTTGGAGAACCACTGCTGGGACTAGGCACTAGGCAGGTCTGGCAAGTGAACTTCTGTCCGTAGTCAGGCCTCAAAACTTCCATCTGAAGGCCTCAGAACTCCACCTCTGACCATAAACAGGCCTGAACAGTCTGCTCCTGTCTATAGACAGGTCTCAGAAGTCTCCAACTGACCATAGAGAGGCTTCACAAAAGTATCCATCTGACCACAGACTGGCCTAAAAGTTTCCATTTCGCCAAAGACAGACCTCACAAGTCTCCCTCTGACTATAGACAGGCCTCACAAGTCTGTCACCATATATAAATATATTTATATATGTGCAACCTTTTTGTAACAGTCAGGCAACCATTTCGCTACATTAAAATCTTTCTACAAGGGTCGAGCGACAAAGAAGTCAACGCATTGGCACATAAGCAGTTCGCGTTTTTCTGATTAAATTCGTGTCCACAGACATGATAGACATTTCAGTATGCTTCTAAAGTCTACTCCTGAATATAGACAGTCGTCATAAGTCTTCATTTTACCACATACACAGGCCTCAAAAGTCTACCTCTGACCATAGACGGGCCTCACAAGTCTACCTCTGACCATAGATGGGCCTCACAAGTCTACCTCTGACCATACACAAGCCTCACAAGTCTACCTCTGACCATAGACGGGCCTCACAAGTCTATCTCTGACTATACACAAGCCTCACAAGTCTACCTCTGACTATACACAAGCCTCACAAGTCTACCTCTGATTATACACAAGCCTCACAAGTCTACCTCTGACCATAGACGAGCCTCACAAGTCTACCCCTGACTATACACAAGCCTCACAAGTCTACCTCTGACTATAGCCTCACAAGTCTACCTCTGACCATACACAGGCCTCACAAATCTACCTCTGACTATAGCCTCACAAGTCTACCTCTGACCATACACAGGCCTCACAAGTCTACCTCTGACTATACACAGGCCTCACAAGTCTACCCCTGACCACAGACGGGCCTCAGAAGTCTACCTCTGACTATACACAAGCCTCATAAATCTACCTTTGACTATACACAAGACTCACAAGTCTGCCTCTGACTCCACACAGGCCTCACAAGTCGACCTCTGACTATAGGCTCACAAGTCTATTTCTGACTATACACAGGCCTCACAAGTCTACCTCTGACTATAGCCTCACAAGTCTACCTCTGACCATACACCGGCCTCACAAGTCTACCTTTGACTATACACAGGCCTCACAAGTCTACCTCTGACTATAGCCTCACAAGTCTACCTCTGACCATACACAAGCCTCACAAGTCTACCTCTGACTATACACAGGCCTCACAAGTCTACCTCTGACTATAGCCTCACAAGTCTACCTCTGACTATAGCCTCACAAGTCTACCTCTGACCATACACAAGCCTCATAAGTCTACCTCTGACTATACACAAGCCTCACAAGTCTACCTCTGACCATAGCCTCACAAGTCTACCTCTGACTATAGCCTAACAAGTCTACCTCTGACCATACACAAGCCTCACAAGTCTACCTCTGACTATACACAGGCCTCACAAGTCTACCTCTGACCACAGACGGGCCTCAGAAGTCTACCTCTGACCACAGACGGGCCTCACAAGTCTACCTCTGATTATACACAAGCCTCATAAGTCTACCTCTGACTATAGCCTCACAAGTCTACCTCTGACTATACACGAGCCTCACAAGTCTACCTCTGACTATACACAGGCCTCACAAGTCTACCTCTGACTATAGCCTCACAAGTCTACCTCTGACTATACACAGGCCTCACAAGTCTACCTCTGACTATAGCCTCACAAGTCTACCTCTGACTATACACAGGCCTCACAAGTCTACCTCTGACTATAGCCTCACAAGTCTACCTCTGACCATACACAGGCCTCACAAGTCTACCTCTGACTATAGCCTCACAAGTCTACCTCTGACCATACACAAGCCTCACAAGTCTACCTCTGACTATAGCCTCACAAGTCTACCTCAGACCACAGACGGGCCTCAGAAGTCTACCTCTGACCACAGACGGGCCTCAGAAGTCTACCTCTGACTATACACAAGCCTCATAAGTCTACCTCTGACTATAGCCTCACAAGTCTACCTCTGACCATATACCGGCCTCACAAGTCTACCTCTGACTATACACAAGCTTACCTCTGACCATATACCTCACATATACCTCACAAGTCTACCTCTGACCATATACCGGCCTCACAAGTCTACCTCTGACTATACACAAGCTTCACAAGTCTACCTCTGACTATAGCCTCACAAGTCTACCTCTGACTATAGCCTCACAAGTCTACCTCTGACCATACACAAGCCTCATAAGTCTACCTCTGACTATACACAAGCCTCACAAGTCTACCTCTGACCATAGCCTCACAAGTCTACCTCTGACTATAGCCTAACAAGTCTACCTCTGACCATACACAAGCCTCACAAGTCTACCTCTGACTATACACAGGCCTCACAAGTCTACCTCTGACCACAGACGGGCCTCACAAGTCTACCTCTGACCACAGACGGGCCTCACAAGTCTACCTCTGATTATACACAAGCCTCATAAATCTACCTCTGGCCCTAGCCTCACAAGTCTACCTCTGACTATACACGAGCCTCACAAGTCTACCTCTGACTATACACAGGCCTCACAAGTCTACCTATGACTATAGCCTCACAAGTCTACCTCTGACCATACACAGGCCTCACAAGTCTACCTCTGACTATAGCCTCACAAGTCTACCTCTGACCATACACAAGCCTCACAAGTCTACCTCTGACTATAGCCTCACAAGTCTACCTCTGACCACAGACGGGCCTCAGAAGTCTACCTCTGACCACAGACGGGCCTCAGAAGTCTACCTCTGACTATACACAAGCCTCATAAGTCTACCTCTGACTATAGCCTCACAAGTCTACCTCTGACCATATACCGGCCTCACAAGTCTACCTCTGACTATACACAAGCTTCACAAGTCTACTTCTGACTATACACAGGCCTCACAAGTCTACCTCTGACCATACACAGGCCTCACAAGTCTACCCCTGACCATACACAAGCCTCACAAGTCTACCTCTGACCACAGACGGGCCTCAGAAGTCTACCTCTGACTATACACAAGCCTCATAAATCTACCTTTGACTATACACAAGACTCACAAGTCTGCCTCTGACTATACACAGGCCTCACAAGTCTACTTCTGACTATAGGCTCACAAGTCTATTTCTGACTATACACAGGCCTCACAAGTCTACCTCTGACTATAGCCTCACAAGTCTACCTCTGACCATACACCGGCCTCACAAGTCTACCTTTGACTATACACAGGCCTCACAAGTCTACCTCTGACTATAGCCTCACAAGTCTACCTCTGACCATACACAGGCCTCACAAGTCTACCTCTGACTATACACAGGCCTCACAAGTCTACCTCTGACTATAGCCTCACAAGTCTACCTCTGACTATAGCCTCACAAGTCTACCTCTGACCATACACAAGCCTCATAAGTCTACCTCTGACTATACACAAACCTCACAAGTCTACCTCTGACCATAGCCTCACAAGTCTACCTCTGACTATAGCCTAACAAGTCTACCTCTGACCACAGACAAGCCTCACAAGTCTACTGCTGACTATACACAGGCCTCACAAGTCTACCTCTGACCACAGACAAGCCTCACAAGTCTACCTCTGACCATACACAGGCCTCACGAGTCTACCTCTGACTATAGCCTCACAAGTCTACCTCTGACCTTACACAGGCCTCACAAGTCTACCTCTGACCATACACAGGCCTCACGAGTCTACCTCTGACTATACACAGGCCTCACAAGTCTACCTCTGACTATACACAAGCCTCACAAGTCTACCTCTGACCATACACAGGCCTCACAAGTCTACCTCTGACTATACACAGGCCTCACAAGTCTACCTCTGACCATACACGGGCCTCACAAGTCTACCTCTGACTATACACAAGCCTCACAAGTCTACCTCTGACCATACACAGGCCTCACAAGTCTACCTCTGACCATACACAAGCCTCACAAGTCTACCTCTGACTATAGCCTCACAAGTCTACCTCTGACTATACACGGGCCTCATTAGTCTACCTCTGACTATACACAGGCCTCACAAGTCTACCTCTGACCATACACAAGCCTCACTAGTCTACCTCTGACTATACACATGCCTCACAAGTCTACCTCTGACTATAGCCTCACAAGTCTACCTCTGACCATATACAAGCCCCACAAGTCTACCTCTGACTATAGCCTCACAAGTCTACCTCTGACTATACACGGGCCTCACTAGTCTACCTCTGACTATACACAAGCCTCACAAGTCTACCTCTGACTATAGCCTCACAAATCTACCTCTGACTATACACAGGCCTCACAAGTCTACCTCTGACTATAGCCTCACAAGTCTATCTCTGACCATAGACGGGCCTCACAAGTCTACCTCTGACTATACACAAGCCTCACAAGTCTACCTCTGACTATAGCCTCACAAGTGTACCTCTGACCAAAGACGGGCCTCACAAGTCTACCTCTGACTATAGCCTCACAAGTCTACCGCTGACTATAGCCTCACAAGTCTACCTCTGACCATAGACGGGCCTCACAAGTCTACCTCCGACTATACACAAGCCTCACAAGTCTACCTCTGACTATACGCAGGTATCACAAGTCTACCTCTGACCATACACAGGCCTCAAAAGTCTACCTCTGACCATAGACGGGCCTCACAAGTCTACCCCTGACTATACACAGGCCTCACAAGTCTACCTCTGACTATAGCCTCACAAGTCTACCTCTGACTATAGCCTCACAAGTCTACCTCTGACCATACACAAGCTTCACAAGTCTACCTCTGACTATACACAGGCCTCACAAGTCTACCTCTGACCATACACAGACCACACAAGTCTTGCCCTGACCATACACAAGCCTCACAAGTCTACCTCTGACCACAGACGGGCCTCACAAGTCTACCTCTGACTATACACAGGCCTCACAAGTCTACCTCTGACTATAGCCTCCCAAATCTACCTCTGACTATACACAGGCCTCACAAGTCTACCTCTGACTATAGCCTCACAAGTCTACCTCTGACTATAGCCTCACAAGTCTACCTCTGACCATAGACGGGCCTCACAAGTCTACCTCCGACTATACACAAGCCTCACAAGTCTACCTCTGACTATACACAGGCCTCACATGTCTACCTCTGACCATACACAGGCCTCACAAGTCTACCTCTGACCATTGACGGGCCTCACAAGTCTACATCTGACTATAGCCTCACAAGTCTACCTCTGACTATAGCCTCACAAGTCTACCTCTGACTATAGCCTCACAAGTCTACCTCTGACCATATACGGGCCTCACAAGTCTACCTCTGACCATACACAAGCTTCACAAGTCTACCTCTGACTATACACAGGCCTCACAAGTCTACCTCTGACCATACACAGGCCTCACAAGTCTACCCCTGACCATACACAAGCCTCACAAGTGTACCTCTGACCATAGACGGGCCTCACAAGTCTACCTCTGACTATACACAAGCCTCATAAGTCTACCTTTGACTATACACAAGACTCACAAGTCTGCCTCTGACTATACACAGGCCTCCTAAATCTACCTCTGACTATAAGCTCACAAGTCTACTTCTGACTATACACAGGCCTCACAAGTCTACCTCTGACCATACACAAGCCTCACAAGTCTACCTTTGACTATACACAGGCCTCACAAGTCTACCTCTGACTATAGCCTCACAAGTCTACCTCTGACCATACACAGGCCTCACAAGTCTACCTTTGACTATACACAAGCCTCACAAGTCTACCTCTGACTATACACAGGCCTCACAAATCTACCTCTGACCATACACAGGCCTCATAAGTCTACCTCTGACTATACACAAGCCTCACAAGTCTACCTCTGACTATAGCCTCACAAGTCTACCTCTGACTATAGCCTCACAAGTCTACCTCTGACCACAGACAAGCCTCACAAGTCTACCGCTGACTATACACAGGCCTCACAAGTCTACCTCTGACCACACACAGGCCTCACGAGTCTACCTCTGACTATAGCCTCACAAGTCTACCTCTGACCATACACAGGCCTCACAAGTCTACCTCTGACCATACACAGGCCTCACAAGTCTACCTCTGACTATACACAGGCCTCACATGTCTACCTCTGACCATACACGGGCCTCAGAAGTCTACCTCTGACCATACACGGGCCTCACAAGTCTACCTCTGACCATACACAGGCCTCACAAGTCTACCTCTGACCATACACGGGCCTCAGAAGTCTACCTCTGACTATACACAAGCCTAACAAGTCTACCTCTGACTATAGCCTCAAAAATCTACCTCTGACCATACACAAGCCTCACAAGTCTACCTCTGACTATACACAAGCCTAACAAGACTACCTCTGACTAAAGCCTCACAAATCTACCTCTGACCATACACAAGCCTCACAAGTCAACCTCTGACTATAGACGGGCCTCACAAGTCTACCTCTGACTATACACAAGCCTCACAAGTGTACCTCTGACCATAGACGGGCCTCACAAGTCTACCTCTGACTATACACAAGCCTCATAAGTCTACCTTTGACTATACACAAGACTCACAAGTAAGCGTTATTTCAGCTCAAAAACATATGGAAATCAAGCAAGACACAATTAAAATGTAATGCCATGTTATAATCGGGATAAAAACTGGTTTGCCATGACGTTTGTGGCGATTAGAAACGCCCTCGGGACTGTGCCGCCACATTTGAGACCTCCCCTTCGGGTCGGTCTCAAATCTGCGACACAGTCCCTCGAGCGTTTCTAATCGTCACAAACATCATGGCAAACCAGTTTTTATCCCTTAACTATAACATGAAAAGTTGTCGCCAGAAACGTTCTCCTCCTGCCATTCAGAAATGAAGGGTGGGACACCAACGACTTTGAATATATATCTATATATACATGAACTTATATATTTGAACATCAAATATATGTCATTTTAATGATTTCATTATGTACATGTATTTCACGATGCATTGATTGTCCAAAAAGGGCCACCAGGCGAAACTGCCCTGAACCAGAAAGTGGAAGTTCACTCATTTGACAGGCACATAACCAGACATGAGCCATCGGCTGTTTGATTTTACCACTACATCCTTATTGAATTTGGATACCTGCAAATGATGAACCATAGCCTGGGGTGGGAATCGAACCCACAGTTCTGGACAACCAATAACAATGATATTGCAATTTGATGTTACAGCACATGCAAAATACATCCGAAAACTGACTGAAAATCTTTCACTAACAAATCAAAACTAATTGCAGTAATGTCCGCATCAAAATTTTACCAGTAATACCAACAAATTGTCATACTTTCCATAACAAACATACAATTTTACAAATAGGTTGACATTGTCATTTCCCAAAGCAACATGGAAACAGACTAAAATTTAAGAACAATCTGAGCACACAAAGCTCAATGCCCCCACGTAGCAGCCAACACACTCGTTGTGAAACCACTTATCACATGTGTCGCACGTGATCCAGTGCACCGTGCAAGGTTGTCGTCCCGAACTGGATGAAGGGGGAGAATCGCCCATGCACACATTACATACATCATCACTCTCACTCACACATGCATTGTCGATATGGATGTTTGTGTTGTGTGTGTCGTTATTTGTCGATCTTGTGTCCTTTCCGTTGGCCCTTCCCTTGCTCTTGCCCTTGCTCTTTCCTGCTTTCTTACCTTGTACTGTTTCCAGCTGCCCTCCGCCCTCTTGTTGATCTCAACCTTTCTCTTTCTCAGTTGTCTCTGTGTGCCCTGTTCTTCTTCATCTCTTTCTGGTGACTCCTCCATTTGCTTCTTTGTACTTCTCTGTCTCCTTTTGCCCTTTCCTGCTGCAGTGTCCTGTTTCGCATCCATTTTCTTCGTTGCCCTTTCCTTCTTTTCATCTGCCTTTTTCTGTCTTTCCTGCCTTCGCGCCTCCTTCTCTTTGTCCAGCTCTTCTTTCTTCTGTAGCTGCTTCAAAATGGCTTCCGACGTTATTGTTCTGCCAAAGTTGACAACTTTCCTGCGTCTGGCTGTTGTTGGTTTCGTGGTGGTCCCGGGAACGATGAAAAAATCTTGAACTTCTTCCGGGAGGTCCAGCACGGACTGCACAGGGTGATGACATTTTATGACTTGGTGGCATGTCAGACAGTGTGATCCTTTCAGTTCAGCATTGTCTTCTGTGTTGCTGCTCTTGCTGCACTGGTGTCCGGATGTTTGAGGGCCGCACTTGGGCCCAGTCGATGGCCTTTGAGTTCAGAGGGTTAATACCACACTTTGTGAATGATGACTTGACCGTACTTGGAGAACAGACCTTATCGATAGCATAACTGAGTACAGTTGGGAGTTTGGCTCGTGAGATTACATTGTTGTTATGCAACAAATTTAGGGATTGGGCTATGGAAATGAATTTGGCCTTGATGTGCTGAAATAAAGCCACGTCCAAGGGTTGCAGTAGATGCGTTGTGTGTGCTGGCAATCCTAGTACGTCAATCTGTTTGATATGGAAAACCAAAACTTAGCATTTCGTGCATATCCACATTCTGAAATAGACCAAATCAATCAACAAGTCTATCACTCCAAAAAAAAAGATGGATACCTGCTCCTCCTTTGCCTTGCAATCAACTTTAAGCTAACGTGAGACTCGTGATTATCGCAGATTAGCAACACAGGCCTCATTCGCCCACAGTTTGGAATGAAGATTTGGGTGAACCACTCATAAAATAATTCGGTGTCCATGTACCCTGTTGGATCACAAGCACTTCCACATACCGATAGATACATTTACAATACCGAATAAATATCAATATTGTGTGATGTGTTAATATATGATTGTTAACTTTTAACTCCACCTCTGACCATAAACAGGCCTGAAAAGTCTGCTCCTGTCTATAGACAGGTCTCAGAAGTCTTCATCTGACCATAGAGAGGCTTCACAAAAGTATCCATCTGACCACAGACTGGCCTAAAAGTTTCCATTTCGCCAAAGACAGACCTCACAAGTCTCCCTCTGACTATAGACAGGCCTCACAAGTCTGTCACCATACATAAATATATTTATATATATGCAACCTTTTTGTAACAGTCAGGCAACCATTTTGCTACATTAAAATCTTTCTACAAGGGTCGAGCAACAAAGAAGTCAACGCACTGGCGCATAAGCAGTTTGCGTTTTTCCGATTAAATTCGTGTCCACAGATACGATAGACATGTCAGTGTGCCTCTAAAGTCTACTGCTGACCATAGACAGTCGTCATAAGTCTCCATTTTACCACAGACAAGCCTCACAAATCTACCTCTGACCATACACAGGCCTCACAAGTCTACCTCTGACTATACACAGGCCTCACAAGTCTACCTCTGACCATAGACAAGCCTCACAAGTCTCCATCTGACCATAGACGGGCCTCACAAGTCTCCATCTGAATACAAAGAAGACTCCAAAGTCTCCTTATAGACAAGCCTCGGATGTCTCTTCATATATAAACATATGTATATATTTACAACCTTTTTGTAACAATCAGACAACCATTTTGCTACATTAGCATTTTACTGTATGGGTTGTGTGACAAACAAGTCAACTCAATGGAAACTAGCCATCACATGTCTCGTTATTAACATAATCGAGCCACACTACCTCCCCGTGGCCTCAAAAGTCATTGCTGAACATATATCACTCTGCTGACCATCAGCAGAACTCACAAGTCTCCCTCTGATCATATCCAGGATACACAAGTCTAAAGTGGCTATAGACAGACCTCACAAGTATATTCCTGTCCATTGACAGGCCTCACAAATCTACCTCTGACCATAGGCAGGCCTCAATAGTCTGCACCTGAACAACATGATTCAAGTCTACTTCTGTCCATAGACAGGTCTCAGACGACTATCTCGTCACATTTTCCCTCGGAGCAAAGGCAGGTCTCACATTCTCCCTCCCACTATACATGTACATAGGCCTCACATATCTCCCTGTGACCATAGACAGGATTCACTTGTCTCCCTTCACCATGAACAGGCCTCAGAATTCGCCAGATGACCACACACCTGCTTCAAATGCTAATGTAGCAAAATGGTTGTCTGATTGTTACAAAAAGGTTGTAAATATATAAATATGTTTATATATGAAAAGACATCTGAGGCTTGTCTACAAGGAGACTTTGGAGTCCTCTTTGTATTCAGATGGAGACTTGTGAGGCCCGTCTATGGTCAGATCGAGACTTGTGAGGCCTGTGTATAGACAGAGGTAGACTTGTGAGGCTTGTCTCTCTCCGACCAAAGACAGATGTCTGACGTGTCTATCTGACCATAGACACGTCCCATGGGTCTCCCTCAACTACAGACAGGCCTCACAAGTCTCCCGCTGACCACAGATAGGCCTCACAAGTCTGTCTCCATATATAAATATATTTATATATGTGCAACCTTTTTGTAACAATCAGGCAACCATTTTGCTACATTAAAATCTTGCTACATAGGTCAAGCGACAAAGAAGTCAACGCAATGGCACATAAGCAGGCCTCTCTTTCTCTGACCATAGGCACTAGGTAGCCCCAGCAGTGGCTCTCCAACCCCCATATAAAGGGAGGAGGGGGGTAGAGCCACATGATACACCACAGTGAAAATCTGACATTGCCATTCAAATCGTGTGGCTCTATTTTAAAACAGTGTGATCACTCCAAAATGTCATTATGTTCGTTTATACTTATTTTTGAGGCATGTGGCACACTTTGGTGCTGATCTGCGCATTTGTTTCCCTGGAAAACGGAGAATTTACATTTGAAGTGCTTCCAGACATTCTAAGCATTCGAGTTTGCTGGCAATGTAAATTCTCTGTTTTCCAGTAAACAAATGCGCAGATCAACCCCATAGTGTGCCACACGCCTCAAAACTAAGTATAAACGAATATGAAAACATTCTAGAGTGGCAACACTGTTGTAAAATAGAGCCACACGATTTGAATGGCAATGTCGGGTTTTCGCTGTGGTATGTCATGTGGGACTATGACCCCCCCCCCCTTCCCTTATCTGGGGGTTGGAGAACCACTGCTGGGACTAGGCACTAGGCAGGTCTGGCAAGTGAACTTCTGTCCGTAGTCAGGCCTCAAAACTTCCATCTGAAGGCCTCAGAACTCCACCTCTGACCATAAACAGGCCTGAAAAGTCTGCTCCTGTCTATAGACAGGTCGCAGAAGTCTCCATCTGACCATAGAGAGGCTTCACAAAAGTATCCATCTGACCACAGACTGGCCTAAAAGTTTCGGTTTCGCCAAAGACAGACCTCACAAGTCTCCCTCTGACTATAGACAGGCCTCACAAGTCTGTCACCATATATAAATATATTTATATATATGCAACCTTTTTGTAACAGTCAGGCAACCATTATTTTCGCTACATCAAAATCTTTCTACAAGGGTCGAGCGACAAAGAAGTCAACGCATTGTCACATAAGCAGTTTGCGTTTTTCTGATTAAATTCGTGTCCACAGACATGATAGACATGTCAGTGTGCCTCTAAAGTCTACTGCTGACCATAGACAGTCGTCATAAGTCTCCATTTTACCACAGACAAGCCTCACAAGTCTACCTCTGACCATACACAGGCCTCAAAAGTCTACCTCTGACCATAGACGGGCCTCACAAGTATACCTCTGACCATAGACGGGCCTCACAAGTATACCTCTGACCATAGACGGGCCTCACAAGTCTACCTCTGACCATAGACGGGCCTCACAAGTATACCACTGACCATAGACGGGCCTCACAAGTCTACCTCTGACCATACACAGGCCTCACAAGTCTACCTCTGACAATACACAGGCCTCACAAGTCTACCTCTGACTATAGACGGGCCTCACAAGTCTACCTCTGACTATACACAAGCCTCACAAATTTACCTCTGACTATAGACGGGCCCCACAAGTCTACCTCTGACTATACACAAGCCTCACAAGTCTACCTCTGACTATAGACGGGCCTCACAAGTCTACCTCTGACTATACACAAGCCTCACAAATCTACCTCTGACCATA
The DNA here is from genome assembly GCA_949152475.1 of Terebella lapidaria. NCBI lineage: Eukaryota > Metazoa > Annelida > Polychaeta > Terebellida > Terebellidae > Terebella > Terebella lapidaria. The sequence goes on from OX424567.1 coordinate 11,643,182, forward strand.
CACAGGCCTCACAAGTCTACCTCTGACCATACACGGGCCTCACAAGTCTATTTCTGACCATACACAAGCCTCACAAGTCTACCTCTGACCATACACAGGCCTCACAAGTCTACCTCTGACTATGCACAAGCCTCACAAGTCTACCTCTGACCATAGACGGGCCTCACAAGTCTCCATCTGAATACAAAGAGGACTATAAAGTCTCCTTATAGAGAAGCCTCAGATGTCTCTTCATATATAAACATATGTATATATTTGTGACCTTTTTGTAACAATCAGACAACCATTTTACTTCATTAGCATTTTACTATATGGGTTGTGTGACAAACAAGTCAACTCAATGGAAACTAGCCATCACATGTCTCGTTCTTAACATAATCGAGCCACACTAGCTTCCCGTGGCCTCAAAAGTCATTGCTGAACATATACAGGCCTCATAAATCTCATGCTGACCATCAGCAGAACTCACAAGTCTCCCTCTGATCATATCCAGGATACACAAGTCTAAAGTGGCCTATAGACAGACCTCACAAGTATATTCCTGTCCATTGACAGGCCTCACAAATCTACCTCTGACCATAGGCAGGCCTCAATAGTCTGCACCTGAACAACATGATTCAAGTCTACTTCTGTCCATAGACAGGTCTCAGACGACTATCTCGTCACATTTTCCCTCGGAGCAAAGGCAGGTCTCACATTCTCCCTCCCACTATACATAGGCCTCACATATCTCCCTGTGACCATAGACAGGATTCACTTGTCTCCCTTCACCATAAACATGCCTCAGAATCCGCCAGATGACCACACACCTGCTTCAAATGCTAATGTAACAAAATGGTTGTCTGATTGTTACAAAAAGGTTGTAAATATATAAATATGTTTATATATGAAAAGACATCTGAGGCTTGTCTACAAGGAGACTTTGGAGTCCTCTTTGTATTCAGATGGAGACTTGTGAGGCAAGTCTATGGTCAGATCGAGACTAGTGAGGCCTGTGTATAGACAGAGGTAGACTTGTGAGGCTTGTCTCTCTCCGACCAAAGACAGATGTCTGACGTGTCTATCTGACCCTCAACTACAGACAGGCCTCACAAGTCTCCTGCTGACCACAGATAGGCCTCACAAGTCTGTCTCCATATATAAATATATTTATATATGTGCAACCTTTTTGTAACAATCAGGCAACCATTTTGCTACATTAAAATCTTGCTACATATGTCAAGCGACAAAGAAGTCAACGCAATGGCACATAAGCAAGCCTCTCTTTCTCTGACCATAGGCACTAGGTAGCCCCAGCAGTGGCTCTCCAACCCCCATACACTGTATAAAGGGAGGAGGGGGGTAGAGCCATATGATACACCACAGTGAAAATCTGACATTGCCATTCAAATCGTGTGGCTCTATTTTAAAACAGTGTGATCACTCCAAAGTGTTATTATGTTCGTTTATACTTATTTTTGAGGCATGTGGCACACTTTGGTGCTGATCTGCGCATTTGTTTCCCTGGAAAACGGAGAATTTACATTTGAAGTGCTTCCAGACATTCTAAGCATTCGAGTTTGCTGGCAATGTAAATTCTCTGTTTTCCAGTAAACAAATGCGCAGATCAACCCCATAGTGTGCCACACGCCTCAAAAGTAAGTATAAACGAATATGAAAACATTCTAGAGTGGCAACACTGTTGTAAAATAGAGCCACATGATTTGAATGGCAATGTCGGGTTTTCACTGTGGTGTGTTCTGTGGGTCTACGACCCCCCCCCCCCCCTTCCCTTATCTGGGGGTTGGAGAACCACTGCTGGGACTAGGCACTAGGCAGGTCTGGCAAGTGAACTTCTGTCCGTAGTCAGGCCTCAAAACTTCCATCTGAAGGCGTCAGAACTCCACCTCTGACCATAAACAGGCCTGAAAAGTCTGCTCCTGTCTATAGACAGGTCTAAGAAGTCTCCATCTGACCATAGAGAGGCTTCACAAAAGTATCCATCTGACCACAGACTGGCCTAAAAGTCTCCATTTCGCCAAAGACAGACCTCACAAGTCTCCCTCTGACTATAGACACGCCTCACAAGTCTGTCACCATACATAAATATATTTATATATATGCAACCTTTTTGTAACAGTCAGGCAACCATTTCGCTACATTAAAATCTTTCTACAAGGGTTGAGCGACAAAGAAGTCAACGCATTGGCACATAAGCAGTTTGCGTTTTTCTGATTAAATTCGTGTCCACAGACATGAGACATGTCAGTATGCTTCTAAAGTCTACTGCTGAAGACTGAAGACAGTCATCATAAGTCTCCATTTTACCACAGACAAGCCTCACAAGCCTACCTCTGACCATACACAGGCCTCACAAGTCTACCTCTGACCATAGACGGACCTCACAAGTATACCTCTGACCATAGACGGGCCTCACAAGTCTACCTCTGACCATACAGTACTGATTTCGCAAAACCTCACCAAAATGCCAGCATGGGACACCTGGCATTTAGCACGTGTTCGCCCAACTTCGCCTGACGTAGCATCATGCGATTTGATGCTAGCATTGTGTATGCGAGCATCCCTCGATGCTAGCATTGCTTCTTGGCACTGTGGTGCACTAAAAGCATTTCGCATTTCGCATTTTTTGTGAAGGCCATTATATGCTCGCATATGCTCGCAAACACATGGTCGAGTGGTTTATAAACAGTCTGTATCATGTAGATCGTATATGGGATAATGCAGTGTTTCATTTCAGTTCATATTAAAGTCAGTATTTGCATCCGAAATAAAGGATGCGCGCATCTGTGCGAGACAATGCTCGCCTGTTCAACTAAGACGGCCGCCTGATGCGATGGCATCGCGCCCACTGGTCGCACCATGCGATTTGATGCTAGCATCAAGTCGCACGTAATCGCATGGCCTAGCATTTAGCATGTAGCATTCGCATGGCTAGTGAGGTTTTGCGAAATCAGTACTGTACACAAGCCTCACAAGTCTACCTCTGACCATAGACGGGCCTCACAAGTCTATCTCTGACTATACACAAGCCTCACAAGTCTACCTCTGACTATACACAAGCCTCACAAGTCTACCTCTGACTATACACAAGCCTCACAAGTCTACCTCTGACCATAGACGGGCCTCACAAGTCTACCCCTGACTATACACAAGCCTCACAAGTCTACCTCTGACTATAGCCTCACAAGTCTACCTCTGACCATACACAGGCCTCACAAGTCTACCTCTGACTATAGCCTCACAAGTCTACCTCTGACCATACACATGCCTCACAAGTCTACCTCTGACTATACACAAGCCTCACAAGTCTACCTCTGATTATACACAGGCCTCACAAGTCTACCTCTGACTATAGCCTCACAAGTCTACCTCTGAATATACACAGGCCTCACAAGTCTACCTCTGACTATAGCCTCACAAGTCTATCTCTGACTATACACAAGCCTCACAAGTCTACCTCTGACTATAGCCTCACAAGTCTACCTCTGACTATAGCCTCACAAGTCTACCTCTGACTATACACAGGCCTCACAAGTCTACCTCTGACTATACACAAGCCTCACAAGTCTACCTCTGACTATAGCCTCACAAGTCTACCTCTGACTATAGCCTCACAAGTCTACCTCTGACCATAGACAAGCCTCATAAGTCTAACTCTGACTATACACAAGCCTCACAAGTCTACCTCTGACTATAGCCTCAAAAGTCTACCTCTGACCATAGACAAGCCTCATAAGTCTTACTCTGACTATACACAAGCCTCACAAGTCTACCTCTGACTATACACAGGCCTCACAAGTCTACCTCTGACCATACACAAGCCTCACAAGTCTACCTCTGACTATACACAGGCCTCACAAGTCTACCTCTGACCATACACAAGCCTCACAAGTCTACCTCTGACCATGCACAAGCCTCACAAGTCTACCTCTGACCATACACAGGCCTCACAAGTCTACCTCTGACCATACACAGGCCTCACAAGTCTACCTCTGACTATACACAAGCCTCACAAGTCTACCTCTGACTATACACAGGCCTCAGAAGTCTACCTCTGACCATACAAAAGCCTCACAAGTCTACCTCTGACCATGCACAAGCCTCACAAGTCTACCTCTGACCATACACAGGCCTCACAAGTCTACCTCTGACCATACACAGGCCTCACAAGTCTACCTCTGACCATACACACGCCTCACAAGTCTACCTCTGACTATACACAGGCCTCACAAGTCTAACTCTGACTATACACAAGCCTCACAAGTCTACCTCTGACTATACACAGGCCTCACAAGTCTACCTCTGACCATACACAAGCCTCACAAGTCTACCTCTGACTATACACAGGCCTCACAAGTCTACCTCTGACCATAGACGGGCCTCACAAGTCTACCCCTGACTATACACAGGCCTCACAAGTCTACCTCTGACTATAGCCTCACAAGTCTACCTCTGACTATAGCCTCACAAGTCTACCTCTGACTATAGCCTCACAAGTCTACCTCTGAATATACACAAGCCTCACAAGTCTACCTCTGACTATACACAGGCCTCACAAGTCTACCTCTGACTATACACAAGCCTCACAAGTCTACCTCTGACTATAGCCTCACAAGTCTACCTCTGACCATAGACAAGCCTCATCAGTCTAACTCTGACTATACACAAGCCTCACAAGTCTACATCTGACTATACACAGGCCTCACAAGTCTACCTCTGACCATACACAGGCCTCACAAGTCTACCTCCGACTATACACAAGCCTCACAAGACTACCTCTGACTATAGCCTCACAAGTCTACTTCTGACTATACACAAGCTTCACAAATCTACCTCTGACTATACACAGGCCACACAAGTCTACATCTGACTATACACAAGCCTCACAAGTCTACCTCTGACTATAGCCTCACAAGTCTACCTCTGACTATAGTTTCTCAAAAGTCTACTTCTGACTATACACAAGCTTCACAAGTCTACCTCTGACCATACACAGGCCTCACAAGTCTACCTCCGACTATACACGGAGGCTATAGTCAGAGGTAGCCTCACAAGTCTACCTCTGACTAAAGTTTCTCAAAAGTCTACTTCTGACTATACACAAGCTTCACAAGTCTACCTCTGACCATACACAGGCCTCACAAGTCTACCTCTGACTATACACAGACCTCACAAGACTACCTCTGACTATAGCCTCACAAGTCTACTTCTGACTATACACAAGCTTCACAAGTCTACCTCTGACTATACACAAGCCTCACAAGTCTACTTCTGACTATACACAAGCCTCATAGGTCTACCTCTGACTATACACAAGCCTCACAAGTCTGCCTCTGACTATACACAGGCCTCACAAGTCTACCTCTGACTATAGACTCACAAGTCTACTTCTGACTATACACAGGCCTCACAAGTCTACCTCTGACCATACACAGGCCACACAAGTCTACCCCTGACCATACACAAGCCTCACAAGTCTACCTCTGACCATAGACGGGCCTCACAAGTCTACCTCTGCCTATACACAAGCCTCACAAGTCTACCTCTGACCATACACAGACCACACAAGTCTACCCCTGACCATACACAAGCCTCACAAGTCTACCTCTGACTATACACAAGATTCACAAGTCTGCCTCTGACTATACACAGGCCTCACAAGTCTACCTCTGACTATAGACTCACAAGTCTACTTCTGACTATACACAGGCCTCACAAGTCTACCTCTGACTATACACGGGCTTCACAAGTCTAAATCTGACTATAGCCTCACAAGCCTACCTCTGACCATACACAAGCCTCACAAGTCTGCCTCTGACTATACACGGGCTTCACAAGTCTACCTCTGAATATAGCCTCACAAGCCTACCTCTGACCATACACAGGCCTCACAAGTCTACCTCTGATTATAGACTCACAAGTCTACTTCTGACTATACACAGGCCTCACAAGTCTACCTCTGACCATACACAAGCCTCGCAAGTCTACCTCTGACCATACACAAGCCTCACAAGTCTACCTCTGACTATACACAGGCCTCACAAGTCTACCTCTGACAATAGCCTCACAAGTCTACCTGTGACTATACACAGGCCTCACAAGTCTACCTCTGACTATAGCCTCACAAGTCTACCTCTGACCATACACAGGCCTCACAAGTCTACCTCTGAATATACACAAGCCTCACAAGTCTACCTCTGACTATACACAGGCCTCACAAGTCTACCTCTGACTATACACAAGCCTCACAAGTCTACCTCTGATTATACACAAGCCTCACAAGTCTACCTCTGACTATAGCCTTACAAGTCTACCTCTGACTATACACAGGCCTCACAAGTCTACCTCTGACTATAGCCTCACAAGTCTACCTCTGACCATAGCCTCACAAGTCTACCTCTGACTATAGCCTAACAAGTCTACCTCTGACTATACACAGGCCTCACAAGTCTACCTCTGACCATACACAGGCCTCACAAGTCTACCTCTGACTATACACAAGCCTCACAAGTCTACCTCTGACCATACACAAGCCTCACAAGTCTACCTCTGACCATAGACGGGCCTCACAAGTCTACCTCTGACTATAGCCTCACAAGACTACATCTGACTATACACAGGCCTCACAAGTCTACCTCTGACCATACACAAGCCTCACAAGTCTACCTCTGACCATAGACGGGCCTCACAAGTCTACCTCTGACTATAGCCTCACAAGACTACCTCTGACTATACACAGGCCTCACAAGTCTACCTCTGACTATAGCCTCACAAGTCTACCTCTGACCATAGCCTCACAAGTCTACCTCTGACTATAGCCTCACAAGTCTACCTCTGACTATACACAGGCCTCACAAGTCTACCTCTGACCATACACAGGCCTCACAAGTCTACCTCTGACAATACACGGGCTTCACAAGTCTACCTCTGACGATAGCCTCACAAGTCTACCTCTGACTATAGCCTCACAAGTCTACCTCTGACTATACACAAGCCTCACAAATTTACCTCTGACTATAGACGGGCCCCACAAGTCTACCTCTGACTATACACAAGCCTCACAAGTCTACCTCTGACTATAGACGGGCCTCACAAGTCTACCTCTGACTATACACAAGCCTCACAAATCTACCTCTGACCATACACAGGCCTCACAAGTCTACCTCTGACCATACACGGGCCTCACAAGTCTATTTCTGACCATACACAAGCCTCACAAGTCTACCTCTGACCATACACAGGCCTCACAAGTCTACCTCTGACTATGCACAAGCCTCACAAGTCTACCTCTGACCATAGACGGGCCTCACAAGTCTCCATCTGAATACAAAGAGGACTATAAAGTCTCCTTATAGAGAAGCCTCAGATGTCTCTTCATATATAAACATATGTATATATTTGTGACCTTTTTGTAACAATCAGACAACCATTTTACTTCATTAGCATTTTACTATATGGGTTGTGTGACAAACAAGTCAACTCAATGGAAACTAGCCATCACATGTCTCATTCTTAACATAATCGAGCCACACTAGCTTCCCGTGGCCTCAAAAGTCATTGCTGAACATATACAGGCCTCATAAATCTCATGCTGACCATCAGCAGAACTCACAAGTCTCCCTCTGATCATATCCAGGATACACAAGTCTAAAGTGGCCTATAGACAGACCTCACAAGTATATTCCTGTCCATTGACAGGCCTCACAAATCTACCTCTGACCATAGGCAGGCCTCAATAGTCTGCACCTGAACAACATGATTCAAGTCTACTTCTGTCCATAGACAGGTCTCAGACGACTATCTCGTCACATTTTCCCTCGGAGCAAAGGCAGGTCTCACATTCTCCCTCCCACTATACATAGGCCTCACATATCTCCCTGTGACCATAGACAGGATTCACTTGTCTCCCTTCACCATAAACATGCCTCAGAATCCGCCAGATGACCACACACCTGCTTCAAATGCTAATGTAACAAAATGGTTGTCTGATTGTTACAAAAAGGTTGTAAATATATAAATATGTTTATATATGAAAAGACATCTGAGGCTTGTCTACAAGGAGACTTTGGAGTCCTCTTTGTATTCAGATGGAGACTTGTGAGGCAAGTCTATGGTCAGATCGAGACTAGTGAGGCCTGTGTATAGACAGAGGTAGACTTGTGAGGCTTGTCTCTCTCCGACCAAAGACAGATGTCTGACGTGTCTATCTGACCCTCAACTACAGACAGGCCTCACAAGTCTCCTGCTGACCACAGATAGGCCTCACAAGTCTGTCTCCATATATAAATATATTTATATATGTGCAACCTTTTTGTAACAATCAGGCAACCATTTTGCTACATTAAAATCTTGCTACATATGTCAAGCGACAAAGAAGTCAACGCAATGGCACATAAGCAAGCCTCTCTTTCTCTGACCATAGGCACTAGGTAGCCCCAGCAGTGGCTCTCCAACCCCCATACACTGTATAAAGGGAGGAGGGGGGTAGAGCCATATGATACACCACAGTGAAAATCTGACATTGCCATTCAAATCGTGTGGCTCTATTTTAAAACAGTGTGATCACTCCAAAGTGTTATTATGTTCGTTTATACTTATTTTTGAGGCATGTGGCACACTTTGGTGCTGATCTGCGCATTTGTTTCCCTGGAAAACGGAGAATTTACATTTGAAGTGCTTCCAGACATTCTAAGCATTCGAGTTTGCTGGCAATGTAAATTCTCTGTTTTCCAGTAAACAAATGCGCAGATCAACCCCATAGTGTGCCACACGCCTCAAAAGTAAGTATAAACGAATATGAAAACATTCTAGAGTGGCAACACTGTTGTAAAATAGAGCCACATGATTTGAATGGCAATGTCGGGTTTTCACTGTGGTGTGTTCTGTGGGTCTACGACCCCCCCCCCCCCCTTCCCTTATCTGGGGGTTGGAGAACCACTGCTGGGACTAGGCACTAGGCAGGTCTGGCAAGTGAACTTCTGTCCGTAGTCAGGCCTCAAAACTTCCATCTGAAGGCCTCAGAACTCCACCTCTGACCATAAACAGGCCTGAAAAGTCTGCTCCTGTCTATAGACAGGTCTAAGAAGTCTCCATCTGACCATAGAGAGGCTTCACAAAAGTATCCATCTGACCACAGACTGGCCTAAAAGTCTCCATTTCGCCAAAGACAGACCTCACAAGTCTCCCTCTGACTATAGACACGCCTCACAAGTCTGTCACCATACATAAATATATTTATATATATGCAACCTTTTTGTAACAGTCAGGCAACCATTTCGCTACATTAAAATCTTTCTACAAGGGTTGAGCGACAAAGAAGTCAACGCATTGGCACATAAGCAGTTTGCGTTTTTCTGATTAAATTCGTGTCCACAGACATGAGACATGTCAGTATGCTTCTAAAGTCTACTGCTGAAGACTGAAGACAGTCATCATAAGTCTCCATTTTACCACAGACAAGCCTCACAAGCCTACCTCTGACCATACACAGGCCTCACAAGTCTACCTCTGACCATAGACGGACCTCACAAGTATACCTCTGACCATAGACGGGCCTCACAAGTCTACCTCTGACCATACAGTACTGATTTCGCAAAACCTCACCAAAATGCCAGCATGGGACACCTGGCATTTAGCACGTGTTCGCCCAACTTCGCCTGACGTAGCATCATGCGATTTGATGCTAGCATTGTGTATGCGAGCATCCCTCGATGCTAGCATTGCTTCTTGGCACTGTGGTGCACTAAAAGCATTTCGCATTTCGCATTTTTTGTGAAGGCCATTATATGCTCGCATATGCTCGCAAACACATGGTCGAGTGGTTTATAAACAGTCTGTATCATGTAGATCGTATGGGATAATGCAGTGTTTCATTTCAGTTCATATTAAAGTCAGTATTTGCATCCGAAATAAAGGATGCGCGCATCTGTGCGAGACAATGCTCGCCTGTTCAACTAAGACGGCCGCCTGATGCGATGGCATCGCGCCCACTGGTCGCACCATGCGATTTGATGCTAGCATCAAGTCGCACGTAATCGCATGGCCTAGCATTTAGCATGTAGCATTCGCATGGCTAGTGAGGTTTTGCGAAATCAGTACTGTACACAAGCCTCACAAGTCTACCTCTGACCATAGACGGGCCTCACAAGTCTATCTCTGACTATACACAAGCCTCACAAGTCTACCTCTGACTATACACAAGCCTCACAAGTCTACCTCTGACTATACACAAGCCTCACAAGTCTACCTCTGACCATAGACGGGCCTCACAAGTCTACCCCTGACTATACACAAGCCTCACAAGTCTACCTCTGACTATAGCCTCACAAGTCTACCTCTGACCATACACAGGCCTCACAAGTCTACCTCTGACTATAGCCTCACAAGTCTACCTCTGACCATACACATGCCTCACAAGTCTACCTCTGACTATACACAAGCCTCACAAGTCTACCTCTGATTATACACAGGCCTCACAAGTCTACCTCTGACTATAGCCTCACAAGTCTACCTCTGAATATACACAGGCCTCACAAGTCTACCTCTGACTATAGCCTCACAAGTCTATCTCTGACTATACACAAGCCTCACAAGTCTACCTCTGACTATAGCCTCACAAGTCTACCTCTGACTATAGCCTCACAAGTCTACCTCTGACTATACACAGGCCTCACAAGTCTACCTCTGACTATACACAAGCCTCACAAGTCTACCTCTGACTATAGCCTCACAAGTCTACCTCTGACTATAGCCTCACAAGTCTACCTCTGACCATAGACAAGCCTCATAAGTCTAACTCTGACTATACACAAGCCTCACAAGTCTACCTCTGACTATAGCCTCAAAAGTCTACCTCTGACCATAGACAAGCCTCATAAGTCTTACTCTGACTATACACAAGCCTCACAAGTCTACCTCTGACTATACACAGGCCTCACAAGTCTACCTCTGACCATACACAAGCCTCACAAGTCTACCTCTGACTATACACAGGCCTCACAAGTCTACCTCTGACCATACACAAGCCTCACAAGTCTACCTCTGACCATGCACAAGCCTCACAAGTCTACCTCTGACCATACACAGGCCTCACAAGTCTACCTCTGACCATACACAGGCCTCACAAGTCTACCTCTGACTATACACAAGCCTCACAAGTCTACCTCTGACTATACACAGGCCTCAGAAGTCTACCTCTGACCATACAAAAGCCTCACAAGTCTACCTCTGACCATGCACAAGCCTCACAAGTCTACCTCTGACCATACACAGGCCTCACAAGTCTACCTCTGACCATACACAGGCCTCACAAGTCTACCTCTGACCATACACACGCCTCACAAGTCTACCTCTGACTATACACAGGCCTCACAAGTCTAACTCTGACTATACACAAGCCTCACAAGTCTACCTCTGACTATACACAAGCCTCACAAGTCTACCTCTGACCATACACAAGCCTCACAAGTCTACCTCTGACTATACACAGGCCTCACAAGTCTACCTCTGACCATAGACGGGCCTCACAAGTCTACCCCTGACTATACACATGATACACAGGCCTCACAAGTCTACCTCTGACTATAGCCTCACAAGTCTACCTCTGACTATAGCCTCACAAGTCTACCTCTGACTATAGCCTCACAAGTCTACCTCTGAATATACACAAGCCTCACAAGTCTACCTCTGACTATACACAGGCCTCACAAGTCTACCTCTGACTATACACAAGCCTCACAAGTCTACCTCTGACTATAGCCTCACAAGTCTACCTCTGACCATAGACAAGCCTCATCAGTCTAACTCTGACTATACACAAGCCTCACAAGTCTACATCTGACTATACACAGGCCTCACAAGTCTACCTCTGACCATACACAGGCCTCACAAGTCTACCTCCGACTATACACAAGCCTCACAAGACTACCTCTGACTATAGCCTCACAAGTCTACTTCTGACTATACACAAGCTTCACAAATCTACCTCTGACTATACACAGGCCTCACAAGTCTACATCTGACTATACACAAGCCTCACAAGTCTACCTCTGACTATAGCCTCACAAGTCTACCTCTGACTATAGTTTCTCAAAAGTCTACTTCTGACTATACACAAGCTTCACAAGTCTACCTCTGACCATACACAGGCCTCACAAGTCTACCTCCGACTATACACGGAGGCTATAGTCAGAGGTAGCCTCACAAGTCTACCTCTGACTAAAGTTTCTCAAAAGTCTACTTCTGACTATACACAAGCTTCACAAGTCTACCTCTGACCATACACAGGCCTCACAAGTCTACCTCTGACTATACACAGACCTCACAAGACTACCTCTGACTATAGCCTCACAAGTCTACTTCTGACTATACACAAGCTTCACAAGTCTACCTCTGACTATACACAAGCCTCACAAGTCTACTTCTGACTATACACAAGCCTCATAGGTCTACCTCTGACTATACACAAGCCTCACAAGTCTGCCTCTGACTATACACAGGCCTCACAAGTCTACCTCTGACTATAGACTCACAAGTCTACTTCTGACTATACACAGGCCTCACAAGTCTACCTCTGACCATACACAGGCCACACAAGTCTACCCCTGACCATACACAAGCCTCACAAGTCTACCTCTGACCATAGACGGGCCTCACAAGTCTACCTCTGCCTATACACAGGCCTCACAAGTCTACCTCTGACTATAGACTCACAAGTCTACTTCTGACTATACACAGGCCTCACAAGTCTACCTCTGACTATACACGGGCTTCACAAGTCTAAATCTGACTATAGCCTCACAAGCCTACCTCTGACCATACACAGACCACACAAGTCTACCCCTGACCATACACAAGCCTCACAAGTCTACCTCTGACTATACACAAGATTCACAAGTCTGCCTCTGACTATACACAGGCCTCACAAGTCTACCTCTGACTATACACAAGATTCACAAGTCTGCCTCTGACCATACACAGGCCACACAAGTCTACCCCTGACCATACACAAGCCTCACAAGTCTACCTCTGACCATAGACGGGCCTCACAAGTCTACCTCTGCCTATACACAGGCCTCACAAGTCTACCTCTGACTATAGACTCACAAGTCTACTTCTGACTATACACAGGCCTCACAAGTCTACCTCTGACTATACACGGGCTTCACAAGTCTAAATCTGACTATAGCCTCACAAGCCTACCTCTGACCATACACAAGCCTCACAAGTCTGCCTCTGACTATACACGGGCTTCACAAGTCTACCTCTGAATATAGCCTCACAAGCCTACCTCTGACCATACACAGGCCTCACAAGTCTACCTCTGATTATAGACTCACAAGTCTACTTCTGACTATACACAGGCCTCACAAGTCTACCTCTGACCATACACAAGCCTCGCAAGTCTACCTCTGACCATACACAAGCCTCACAAGTCTACCTCTGACTATACACAGGCCTCACAAGTCTACCTCTGACAATAGCCTCACAAGTCTACCTGTGACTATACACAGGCCTCACAAGTCTACCTCTGACTATAGCCTCACAAGTCTACCTCTGACCATACACAGGCCTCACAAGTCTACCTCTGAATATACACAAGCCTCACAAGTCTACCTCTGACTATACACAGGCCTCACAAGTCTACCTCTGACTATACACAAGCCTCACAAGTCTACCTCTGATTATACACAAGCCTCACAAGTCTACCTCTGACTATAGCCTTACAAGTCTACCTCTGACTATACACAGGCCTCACAAGTCTACCTCTGACTATAGCCTCACAAGTCTACCTCTGACCATAGCCTCACAAGTCTACCTCTGACTATAGCCTAACAAGTCTACCTCTGACTATACACAGGCCTCACAAGTCTACCTCTGACCATACACAGGCCTCACAAGTCTACCTCTGACTATACACAAGCCTCACAAGTCTACCTCTGACCATACACAAGCCTCACAAGTCTACCTCTGACCATAGACGGGCCTCACAAGCCTACCTCTGACTATAGCCTCACAAGACTACATCTGACTATACACAGGCCTCACAAGTCTACCTCTGACCATACACAAGCCTCACAAGTCTACCTCTGACCATAGACGGGCCTCACAAGTCTACCTCTGACTATAGCCTCACAAGACTACCTCTGACTATACACAGGCCTCACAAGTCTACCTCTGACTATAGCCTCACAAGTCTACCTCTGACCATAGCCTCACAAGTCTACCTCTGACTATAGCCTCACAAGTCTACCTCTGACTATACACAGGCCTCACAAGTCTACCTCTGACCATACACAGGCCTCACAAGTCTACCTCTGACAATACACGGGCTTCACAAGTCTACCTCTGACGATAGCCTCACAAGTCTACCTCTGACTATAGCCTCACAAGTCTACCTCTGACTATACACAGGCCTCACAACTCTACCTCTGACCATACACAGGCCTCACAAGTCTACCTCTGACTATACACAAGCCTCACAAGTCTACCTCTGACTATACACAGACCTCACAAGTCTACCTCTGACCATACACAAGCCTCACAAGTCTACCTCTGACAATACACGGGCTTCACAAGTCTACCTCTGACCATAGACGGGCCTCACAAGTCTACCTCCGACTATACAAAAGCCTCACAAGTCTACCTCTGACTATAGCCTCACAAGTCTACCTCTGACTATACACAAGCCTCACAAGTCTACCACTGACTATAGCCTCACAAGTCTACCTCTGACTATAGCCTCACAAGTCTACCTCTGACTATACACAAGCCTCACAAGTCTACCTCTGACCATACACAAGCTTCACAAGTCTACCTCTGACTATAGACGGGCCTCACAAGTCTACCTCTGACTATAGACGGGGCTCACAAGTCTACCTCTGACTATACACAAGCCTCACAAGTCAACCTCTGACTATAGCCTCACAAGTCTACCTCTGACTATACACAAGCCTCACAAGTCTACCTCTGACTATACACAAGCCTCACAAGTCTACCTCTGACTATACACAGGCCTCACAAGTCTACCTCTGACTATAGCCTCACAAGTCTACCTCTGACTATAGCCTCACAAGTCTACCTCTGACTATACACAGGCCTCACAAGTCTACCTCTGACTATACACAAGCCTCACAAGTCTACCTCTGACTATACACAAGCCTCACAAGTCTACCTCTGACTATACACAAGCCTCACAAGTCTACCTCTGACTATACACAGGCCTCACAAGTCTACCTCTGACCATAGACAGGCCTCACAAGTCTACCTCTGACTATAGCCTCACAAGTCTACCTCTGACCATACACAAGCCTCATAAGTCTAACTCTGACTATACACAAGCCTCAAAAGTCTACCTCTGACTATAGCCTCACAAGTCTACCTCTGACTATAGCCTCACAAGTCTACCTCTGACTATAGCCTCACAAGTCTACCTCTGACCATACACAGGCCTCACAAGTCTACCTCTGACTATATACAGGCCTCACAAGTCTACCTCTGACTATAGCCTCACAAGTCTACCTCTGACCATACACAAGCCTCACAAGTCTACCTCTGACTATAGACGGGCCTCACAAGTCTACCTCTGACTATACACAAGCCTCACAAGTCTACCTCTGACTATATACAGGCCTCACAAGTCTACCTCTGACTATAGCCTCACAAGTCTACCTCTGATTATACACAAGCCTCACAAGACTACTTCTAACTATACACAAGCCTCACAAATCTACCTGTGACTATAGACGGGCCTCACAAGTCTACCTCTGACTATAGCCTCACAAGTCTACCTCTGACTATTCACAGGCCTCACAAGTCTACCTCTGACTATAGCCTCACAAGTCTACCTCTGACTATAGCCTCACAAGTCTACTTCTGACTATACACAGGCCTCACAAGTCTACCTCTGACTATACACAAGCCTCACAAGTCTACCTCTGACTATAGCCTCACAAGTCTACCTCTGACCATACACAGGCCTCACAAGTCTACCTCTGACCATACATAGGCCTCACAAGTCTACCTCTGACTATACACAAGCCTCACAAGTCTACCTCTGACTATATACAGGCCTCACAAGTCTACCTCTGACTATAGCCTCACAAGTCTACCTCTGATTATACACAAGCCTCACAAGACTACTTCTAACTATACACAAGCCTCACAAATCTACCTGTGACTATAGACGGGCCTCACAAGTCTACCTCTGACTATAGCATCACAAGTCTACCTCTGACTATTCACAGGCCTCACAAGTCTACCTCTGACTATAGCCTCACAAGTCTACCTCTGACTGTAGCCTCACAAGTCTACCTCTGACTATACACAGGCCTCACAAGTCTACCTCTGACTATACACAAGCCTCACAAGTCTACCTCTAACTATAGCCTCACAAGTCTACCTCTGACCATACACAGGCCTCACAAGTCTACCTCTGACCATACACAGGCCTCACAAGTCTACCTCTGACCATACACAGGCCTCACAAGTCTACCTCTGACTATAGACGGGCCTCACAAGTCTACCTCTGAGCATACACGGGTCTCACAAGTCTACCTCTGACTATACACAGGCCTCACAAGTCTACCTCTGACTATACACAGGCCTCACAAGTCTACCTCTGACCATACACAGGCCTCACAAGTCTACATCTGACTATACACAAGCCTCACAAGTCTACCTCTGACTATAGCCTCACAAGTCTACCTCTGACCATAGACGGACCTCACAAGTCTACCTCTGACTATACACAAGCCTCACAAGTCTACCTCTGACTATACACAGGCCACACAAGTCTACCCCTGACCATACACAAGCCTCACAAGTCTACCTCTGACTATACACAGGCCACACAAGTCTACCCCTGACTATACACAAGCCTCACAAGTCTACCTCTGACTATACACAGGCCACACAAGTCTACCCCGGACTATACACAAGCTTCACAAGTCTACCTCTGACTATACACAAGCCTCACAAGTCTACCTCTGACTATACACAGGCCACACAAGTCTACCCCTGACTATACACAAGCCTCACAAGTCTACCTCTGACCATACACAGGCCTCACAAGTCTACCTCTGACCATGGACGGGCCTCACAAGTCTACCTCTGACCATACACAAGCCTCACAAGTCTACCTCTGACCATACACAGGCCTCACAAGTCTACCTCTGACCATAGACGGGCCTCACAAGTCTACCTCTGATCATAGACGGGCCTCACAAGTCTACCTCTGACCATACACAGGCCTCACAAGTCTACCTCTGACTATACACAAGCCTCACAAGTCTACCTCTGACCATAGACGGGCCTCACAAGTCTACCTCTGACCATACACAGGCCTCACAAGTCTACCTCTGACCATACACAAGCCTACCTCTGACCATACACAGGCCTCACAAGTCTACCTCTGACTATACGCAAGCCTCACAAGTCTACCTCTGACCATAGACGGGCCTCACAAGTCTCCATCTGAATACAAAGAGGACTATAAAGTCTCCTTATTGAGAAGCCTCAGATGTCTCTTCATATATAAACGTATGTATATATTTACAACCTTTTTGTAACAATCAGACAACCATTTTACTTCATTAGCATTTTACTATATGGGTTGTGTGACAAACAAGTCAACTCAATGGAGACTAGCCATCACATGTCTCGTTCTTAACATAATCGAGCCACACTAGCTTCCCGTGGCCTCAAAAGTCATTGCTGAACATATACAGGCCTCATAATTCTCATGCTGACCATCAGCAGTACTCACAAGTCTCCTTCTGATCATATCCAGGATACACAAGTCTAAGGTGGCCTATAGACAGACCTCACAAGTATATTCCTGTCCATTGACAGGCCTCACAAATCTACCTCTGACCATAGGCAGGCCTCAATAGTCTGTACCTGAACAACATGATTCAAGTCTACTTCTGTCCATAGACAGGTCTCAGACGACTATCTCGTCACATTTTCCCTCAGAGCAAAGGTAGGTCTCACATTTTCCCTCCCACTATACATAGGCCTCACATATCTCCCTGTGACCATAGACAGGATTCACTTGTCTCCCTTCACCATGAACAGGCCTCAGAATTCGCCATATGACCACACACCTGCTTCAAAGGCTTCCTCTGACCACAGACAGGCCTCACAAGTCAAATCTGACAACAGGCAGGTCACACAAGTTTCTCTCTGACCACAACTTACCTATTATGCACATGTACGAACAAAATACAAGCATTCTGGATATTCCACCTACCATCATTTAGACTACAGAGGCTAATTTTAAACAGTTGAGGTCATACGTTGCCTTTGGGCTTAATTACTCTTCTGATGTCAAGTTCAAGGTCACCAAAAGCTGTGCCATACGCGGATTCCCATATATTCATAATACAAACCTATGCTCCATATATTTGTTTAAGCATTTTGTCTCCAGAGACCAATCCACAGATCTCAGATCTCAGATCAGATGTGACCTTGAGATGTAGCACTCAAGGCCACCTGAGGTCAAGTTCAAGGTCACCAAAAGGTTCACCATATATGACTAGTCACTACAAACCTAAGCTCTATGATATGATCAAGCGTTTTCATTCCAGAGGCCAATTTGTGGATTTCAGACCATTTTGGAATGGCTATTTGACCTTTCAAGGTCGTCGAAGGTCAAATTCAAGGTCACCACTCAAATCGCCATATATGACTACCAATTTGAATGTACCATTATTTAAGCTCATCTTCAAGTGTTCTATGTGAACACAGGTACAGTGTAGCAGCTCCCATTGAAATAAAGAAAAAATACAAAAAAAAGTTCAAAAAAGTTCTTCTTTCAGTTTTTTCACTGACCCACCAGGAAACTCCGACTGCCGGCAACACGCAGACCAGCGATTTAAGGACAACGAAAAATTTGCCTGTAAACAAAACAGCTAAAAATGTGGATGACGACGACGGAGGCAACGCCATGGGGCCAATTAGTTTATCGGATCATAGGTTCGGGAACTTAAATATGAACAAACCTATTTCTCGTGATGTGAACTTCGAACGTAAACCATCTCTATCCAGCCCGAGATTCATCTACACCATTTGACAGTTTCATCCTGATCATGCTTCTGCATCAGGGACTGGAAAAAAATTCATGAAAGTAAATTCATATTAGACATTAAAGCCTACATGTCATGTACATGCAGAGGCCTTGTCTATTCCCATACTCTGTATTCTTTTTCTTTGTTTTTTAATTGTAAAAATGGAAGGTATAGTTTGAAATGTGTGACTGTTTGGTACATATCTGTTTGGTACACTTTTATTCTGATTTGGGTGTATGACTAAGATCTGAATCCAAAGTGCTTCCAATTTTTACAACCCATGCTTTGATCCAAACCCCCTTCATCTTATAAACATACTAATAACTTCTGGGCAGTTATGTAAGAAACTAATTAATCATTTTAGTCGATCATTGGGTGGTTGAATTGAACCAATTCATCAAAGATGAAATTGGAACCAATTACTAGTACCAATCCAACACTAGTTCTAATAGGCTAATTTCAGCACAAAGTGTCCTCATTCAGGGGTCATGATCTTACCATAATAAGTACCATGTGAAATATAATGAAAAGCAGTTGAAATATGCAACCTGTGGAGCGTTCACAAGAAAATCTCTGCAACAATTTAGTTTCTTACCTCTTGTCGAGCAGTTAAACTGGCCTTCAGCTGAAAAAAAGGTTGAAAACTTTTAAAGAACAAATGAAGATGACCAGTTTTCATAAGGCCTAACAGAAAATTAGCTCAAAGGCTGAAATAGGTTACCAGACAATTTCAGTTTGAAACATTGCCGGTGAGATAATACCTTGAGATTAATTGCTTACGTCATCTCGGGTCGAGTTCAAGGTCACTGAAGCTGCATGGTAAATAGCTTCCTATAGGCTAGTTTTACACATTTATAGAAGTCATACGTGACCTTTGGAGTTATTATTCTTCTAGTGTCAAGTTCAAGGCCACCAAAAGCTGTGATGTACATGTCTTCATATAAGTTCATAGTACAAACCTAAGCTCTGCCCACTTGTGTAAGCATTTTGTCTGCAGAGCCCATTTTACAGATCTCAGATTAGATAGGACCTTGAGATTTAGCACTCAAGGTTATCTGAGGTCAAGTTCAAGGTCACCAAAAGTTGCGCCATATATGACATATGTGCTCATAATACAAACCTAAGCTCAATGAGCAAGCGTTTTCACTCCAGAGGCCAATTTGTGGATTTCAGGCCATTTTGGGATGGCCGTTTTGACCTTCCAAGGTCATCAAAGGTCAAATTCACGGTCACCAAAAGTTGCGCCATATATGACTCCCTATATGCTCATAATACAAACCTAAGCTCTATGATCAAGCGTTTTCACTCCATCAAAATGTATTTCACTCCAGAGGCCAATTTGTGGATTTCAGGCAAATATATCTGCAAAATATAATCATAGCCAGTTAAAGTCCCTTAATTGGTTGATGAAATGTTTTATAGAATAATTGGCCTGATTTGGCCAGCATATAATATTCCGATCATATGGAGCTGACAAATCGTCCATAACACGCCCCAAGGACCCTGCAGTGAAGTTTGAGCATGATAGTTTGATAAAAACAAAGTTGTGAACGAAAAAAAATACATTAGCGCTAATGTAAACATAGTTCTGTGTGTCACGGAGATTAGCACAGAGCTGAATTTGCATGTTCTGTCGTTACGTGTTAATTTTACCGGTATGTACTCAAATAAAAAAAGTTGGGCTCAAGTTTATCATAACACATTGTCTCTACACTGGCTATGGACAAAAAAGCTGGTAATTTCTGTAAATTTCTTGTTTTTTGCATGACCATCACTGCATGGGAACGCTTCATGCGAAATTCAGTGAAAATTCGGACATTTGGTCTCCAGTTTTGCCTAAATATGTGGACGCAGGGCAGGAGTTACTGTGTCCATCTGGATTATCTAGGCACCTATTGATCAGTTTTATGCCAAAAACCGGGAACCGATTATGGAACTTTAAATGTCCCAAATATCGCCACAAGCTAGAATATCGATTCCATGACCATTTATATATTCTGCTGCAGAAACAAAAAAATTTGCCCAAGGGCTCAAATAGGTTACCGGACAATTTCAGTTTGAATCATTGCAGGTGAGATAATACCTTGAGATTAATTGCTCAAGTCATCTAGGGTCGAGTTCGAGGTCACTGAAGCTGCATGGTAAATAGCTTCCTACATGTATAGGCTAGTTTTAACCTTTGAACTTTATTTATTTTACAACAATTGATGAACAAGCATCAGCTTATATTACCATCTCTTGTTGGCTCGGATCTTGGCGAAAGGGTGGTCATTAGTGTGGGAGGAAACCAGAGAACCTGGTGAAAACCCACTTGCCCGGTTTGGCGACCACATACCACCTCACATACTGCCGAGGCCGGGGATCGAACCCGTGCCTAAACCGACTACATTGGTGAGAAGTCAGCCCACATACGAACTGAGCTAACCGGGCAACCAGTTTTACACTTTTATAGAGGTAATATGCGACCTTTGGAGTTATTATTCTTCTGATGTCAAGTTCAAGGCCACCAAAGGCTGTGATGTACATGTCTTCATATATGTTCATGGTACAAACCTCATATATGTTCATAGTACAAACCTAAGCTCTGCCCACTTGTGTAAGCATTTCGTCTGCAGACTTCCTATATGCTCTTAACTCTTTCACCACTGAATAAAATTTTCACGAATCGGCTGTCCCCTGAATTATTTTGGTGAAAATTTAACAAAATGATTCTGAGCTAATCATGTTCGTATGTCGAGCAAAAAAGCTTTCTGTGATTGAAACTTTAGATGTTAAATATACCATGGCCTAACTTCCAGAATAATTTTCGTTACCCCAGATGGTTACCATGGCAACGAGTGCGTATCAACCGATGAAATATAGGACAACATCAATATATTTGCAACTCTGTGATGCCTACACCATGTACACTTTAAGTTTAGTACTTATAATAGACCAACACATTAAATAGATACAGCTAATAATTTTCTGATCAATACATTACCATTCCAATATTCTGATTTACCAAAATATACCAATATTTTGAATGCAAAAATATATTTGATTCTTAGGTGAAAATTACCGAAAAAAACATGACCAAAACACGGATTTGAACCATTTCTCTGGGACCCTGCAATCTCTGGGCGCTTACATACAGCCAGTTGGGGAAAGTGGCAAATTTGGGGACTCTTGGGGGAGTTGTTAAATTTGACAACAGTACACAACCCGGGGGTTGTTAAATTTGGGTACAAAAACTAGACGTCAAGGCCTAAAGATGCCTTGGAGGCATTTCGGTGTGATGAATAATTTATAATATATACTAGATATCGACGAAAACGAAAAATGCCGACTCGGCAAAAAAATTTCGGGTCAAGGTCAAAGTTCATCCATAATACCAATTAGACATATTTGTCTAGGGCGACGAGTTCAAAAATAACGTCCGTTTCGCTCTACGAAGCACCGTTTCCGAGATATCGACGAAAACGAGAAATGCCGACTCGGCAAAAAAATTTCGGGTCAAGGTCAAAGTTCATCCATAATACCCCTCAGACATGTTTGTCTAGGGCGACGAGTCCGAAAATAACGTCCGTTTCGCTCTACGAAGCACCGTTTCCGAGATATCGACGAACACGAAAAATGCCGACTCGGCAAAAAAATTTCGGGTCAAGGTCAAAGTTCATCCATAATACCCCTCAGACATGTTTGTATAGGGCGACGAGTCCGAAAATAACGTCCGTTTCGCTCTACGAAGCACCGGTTCCGAGATATCGACGAAAACGAAAAATGCCGACTCGGCAAAAAAATTCAAGGTCAAGGTCAAAGTTCATCCATAATATCCCTCAGACATGTTTGTCTAGGGCGACGAGTCTGAAAATAACGTCCGTTTCGCTCTACGACACACCGTTTCCGAGATATCGACGAAAACGAAAAATGCCGACTCGGCAAAAAATTTTCGGGTCAAGGTCAAAGTTCATCCATAATACCCCTTAGACATGTTTGTCTAGGGCGACGAGTCCGAAAATAATGTCCGTTTCGCTCTACGACGCACCGTTTCCGAGATATCGACGAAAACGAAAAATGCCGACTCGGCAAAAAAATTTCGGGTCAAGGTCAAAGTTCATCAATAATACCCCTTAGACAAGTTAGTCTAGAGCGACGAGTCTGAAAATAACGTCCGTTTCGCTCTACGACGCACCGTTTCCGAGATATCAACGAAAACGAAAAATGCCGACTCGGCAAAAAAAAATTGGGTCAAGGTCAATCTTCATCCATAATACCCCTTAGACATGTTTGTCTAGGGCGACGATTCCGAAAATAACGTCCGTTTCGCTCTACGAAGCACCGTTTCCGAGATATCGACGAAAACGAAAAATGCCCACTCGGCAAAAAAATTCAAGGTCAAGGTCAAAGTTCATCCATAATACCATCTAGACATGTTAGTCTAGGGCGACGAGTCCGAAAATAACGTCCGTTTCGCTCTACGACGCACCGTTTCCGAGATATCGACGAAAACGAAAAATGCCGACTCGGCAAAAAAATTCAAGGTCAAGGTCAAAGTTCATCCATAATACCCTTTAGACATGTTTGTCTAGGGCGACAAGTCGAAAATAACGTCCGTTTCGCTCTACGACACACCGTTTCCGAGATATCGACGAAAACGAAAAATGCCGACTCGGCAAAAAAAATTTGGGTCAAGGTCAAAGTTCATCTATAATACCCTTTAGACATGTTTGTCTAGGGCGACGAGTCCGAAAATAACGTCCGTTTTGCTCTACGACGCACCGTTTCCGAGATATCCATGAAAACGAAAAATGCCGACTCGGCGAGAAAATTTCGGGTCAAGGTCAAAGTTCATCCATAATACCCCTTAGACATGTTTGTCTAGTGCGACGAGTCCGAAAATAACGTCCGTTTCGCTCTACGACGCACCGTTTCCGAGATATCGACGAAAACGAAAAATGCCGACTCGGCAAAAAAATTTCGGGTCAAGGTCAAAGTTCATCCATAATACCCCTTAGACATGTTTGTCTAGGGCGACGAGTCCGAAAATAACGTCCGTTTCGCTCTACGACGCACCGTTTCCGAGATATCGACGAAAACGAAAAATGCCGACTCGGCAAAAAAATTTCGGGTCAAGGTCAAAGTTCATCCATAATACCCCTTAGACATGTTTGTCTAGGGTGACGAGTCCGAAAATAACGTCCGTTTCGCTCTACGACGCACCGTTTCCGAGATATGCAGGATGCCTCAAGGATGACTCAGCAAAAAATTATTTCGACCTCTAAGTCAAAGGTCGTTTGACGAATCGATCCCAAAATCAATAGGGTTCTTCCCTGGTGATATATAAACCTCCGTGCAAAATTCTGCAACTATTGCCTGTATATTTTTCGAGTTATCGTCCGGAAACCAAGTTTCAAGATCAGCCTCAATTTCATCCTCACGGACCTCACGGACCTCGGAGCCGGATCAAAAAAAAAAATTCCCCTTAGAGATGTTTGTCTAGGACGACGAGTCCGAAAATAACGTCCGTTTCGCTCTACGACGCACGGTTTCCGAGATATGCAGAAAGCCTCAAGGATGAATCAGCAAAAAATTATTTTGACCTCTAGGTCAAAGGTCGTTTGACGGATCGATCCCAAAATCAATAGGGTTCTTCCCTGGTGGCATATGAACCTCCATGCAGAGTTCTGCAACTATTGCATAAATATTTTTCCAGTTATCGTCCGGAAACCAAGTCTTAAAATTAGCCTTGATTTCATCCTCACGGACCTCACGGACCTCGGATCCGGCTCAAAAAGAATAGGGTTCTTCCACATATCATTTCTGACTTGCGGTGAAAATTTGACAAGGATCCGTCAAGGCAATCTAAAGTTATCGTCCGGAAACCAAAAGTGGCGGAAGAAGAAAAAAAAAAAAAAAAAAAAAAAAAATTCTGCTAAAACCATAAAGGCATTTCTGCCGAAATGCCTTAACTCATTCACTGCCATGATAATTTTTGGGTTTCAAGGCCTGTGTGCCACATTAATCTTAGAAAATATGAAAAATTCCAAATTTTAGAAGTTATCATTTTTATTCCAAGATCAATAATAACACAACTAACTTTTGATAATCAGCTTATAATAAGACTGATTTCTTGAAAACAACAACAATATTCCAAGTATCAGCTCTTGCTATTTTCACATACTGTTCTCAATATATAGGGCATTACCCAGAATTGATGAAAATTCTCTCATATAATTTGAAAAACAAGAAGTAATTGTCAGAAATATGTCTGAATTTGTTCATATTGTCAACAAAAACTAAGTACAAACTAGTTAGGCAGTGCCTGAGGCGCCACCTATCGAATGGAATAGATCTTTAATAAACGAAACTGAAACCAGGTTTTTCCATGTGGGGAATCCCCCTAGGCGAGATATCTCGTCGCCGGCACACAGATCGTGACGTAAGGGTGACGAGATAACTCGTCGCCGGCAGTGAATGAGTTAATAAACTTTTCCCTTTTATGGAGAAATTAGTGCGTGGTGCATTACTTTCCCCCGTTTAACTAAAAATACTGGTCCAACACACATTAATCATGTTAATTAGCCAAATATCCCAGGTTTTGGGTGCAGCATTGGATGCGCCTGGACTAAGCGGGGTCGGCAGTCTTCGATGCCTGTGAATTCGTTAATAATCCACTCGCCCTGACGGGCTCGTGAATTATTTGCACGAATTCACGGCATCTCATTTGTTAACCTATACATAATCTTGCACAAATTATACACTCATTTTGTGATTTCATTAGATGACCATTGATAATGAGATAATTCAGTTAAAACAATTTTTCTGATATTTGTCTTTTGCCATGTACCCAAATTTAACAACCCCCGGTATCCAAATTTAGGGACTGTTGTCGAATTTGACAACAGTCCCGAAATTTGTCACTTTCCCCAACTGCATACAGCTCCATCTCAAGTACAGACAAACAAATAAAATAAGTCTATATAACATATTATAACAGAGCATCGGTGCCCCGTCACGTATTTTTGTTTACAGCGCATAACAGTGCTCGGCCTCTCAAAATCAGTCTCAAATAATAATAGATCTAGTCTATGTCTCAAAGCTGTACAGACCGGCATTTGCGACTGCTCTTCTTGTTGCCGGCAGAGTTATGACAACAACATCGTAACATGTGTGGTTGTTTACGTTTTCGTAGCCTAGACGTCTAGTTCTAGTTCTATATAACAGTATAACTGTCAGTGTCAGTCACGCGCGTTGTCCAGGTGATTTTATTGATCGCCATTTTGCCAGCTGAAGTCAACTTTTGACAGAATCAAACACAAGCAATTCATTCACGTGTAGACTCTATGTCGGAATAAGTAGATTTGAGAGAGAGGTCCACTGTAGTTGTGTGGGTGAGTTGGTTCTGTGTAGGGCTGGCACGATATATCGACATATTGATAATCTAATTTTAGCCAGCCATGATATAGCGTATCGAAAGGTTGTGAAAATATCAATTTTTCCCCTCGTAATAACACACTGATTTTTGGCCCTGTCGGTCAGCCATATGCAGCTCGGATATATTTGAATATGCTGGTTTCCCATACTTTTGTACTTCTTGCTCTATTAAATAGAGCATAATTTTGTCAGTGTTTGAAACAGTGTAAAGATGATATAATGATGATGTAAAGATGCAAATTATGCAGTGAGCATGGCGACTTTCTGTTGAGATAGTTATAGGAAGTCAAATTAGCTCCATGGGCATGGACATACAATTTAGATGTTTTTAGTAGTTTCTTAGCCTTCATTTCGGTATCGAAAAAAATCGATATATCGACCTTCAAAACGCGATATATATCGACACTGATTTGGCCTTGATATGCCAGCCCTAGTTCTGTGCCGCTCGCATCATTGACATTTAGTGTGATAAGCGGCTGACGAAAAAGCGGCACCAAGTTGAGTGGCTCTGCACCTGTGTTAGTGTGTACGATCAGTCGACTTTCGGAAATATCCAAATAATGTTCAACTTCATGCAAAATGTTACAGACCAGACAGGACTTGTACCTCTCTTATGTTTCACCGGTCCTTGCTGATTTTTACCGGCCAGGGACCAGCGGACAGGGGTCCCTGTGATAGATCTGTCGCTTGACCTGTTGACTTGTTGTCGATCGAGACCGTAAAACACGCGCACAGACACAAATGACGGATGTGGACTGCCAGCCGTTACAACGGCTGAGCAGCGTCAATTCAATTAAATGCATTCTAGATAGCCTAGCTATTTATGCAGCGAATACCATTACAGCAGAAATATAAAGCAGTGATACAAATTGATGTGAATAAATTGATGGTTGTTGACGAAAAGGGCAATGAATGAAGCGCAAGCTTATGAACTTCCCCGTTATCATACGCTAGGTGGCGCGCCTCCCCACACCGCCTAAGGCATGTACTTCTTCAACATACTTTTTTGTATATTTCTTACGTTCTTGAAGGATTTGCTTGAAACTTGCAGGGTTTATAGAGGACGACTAAAATATGCTATAACCAAAAAATCTAGTAAACATATATAGTAAACTAACGAGAAAAAACGAAGAATAATGCATGTGACAAAATGGTTGTCTGGGATAATATACAAAATAATTAATTATTAATTGTGAATGGATATTGCTGAATTTTGCCAATTATTGTACTTATGAAAGCTCATTAGACCACCTTTCATGGTTTAACATCAAATGAACCGGAAAAACTCAAACCGGGTGTGGGCCAGGGGCAGTCGACTTTTTTGTCACACGGCCCATGTGACAAAATGTTAAAATGTAGCAAAATGGTTGCCCGATTGTAACAAAAAGGTTGTAAATGTATAAATATATATATATATATATATATCGATATATTTTTTTCGTCAAAATTTTCTAGATTTGATTAGTACAGGCAAAACAGGCATTTTCATGAAAAAGAACTTGTTTTGATTATATTTTTCCATGCACGTACAAAAAACAATCCCAAAAAATACTCAAAACCATGCCAATCAATAAATTTCGGGACAATCATTATCAAAAGGCCTAACAGCTCATGATACATCTAGGGTAATTTTTTCAATTATCATCTAATGTATTTTTATATGAAAGGACTTTGAAAAAAGGACCTTTATCGCACTCCTACGTACAAACCAGCAACAGTAGCCCTCTGATTATAGATCTAACAGTATTTTCAACAAAAACACGTTCAGACTTCGATAAACCTAGCTTTGAGACAGTCATTCTCTTCGTAAATTATACAGCTGTACAAGGGCGATGAGTATCCAAATTAATAACAAACATGTTTGTCTAGTTCCAGCTGGCCTACCTATTTATATCATATTTTGATTATCCTGTCCAGACGTTGTGTGCGAGTCAGACGATATTTGTTCTAGGCATTTTGCTTAATTTTCTTGTTAACCTTCATACCAATTAAAGTTCAATATATGGCCTACTATCGCCCATATATGACATTATATGGCCTACTAACTTGAACCTCGGTCAGATTATTATTCATAATCGTTGCAGTGAATGTGTCCATCTACTGGCGGAGAATGAAACGATTTAAGAAATCCCAATATCTCTGTGGAACGCGGCAGAAACCCTGCCGGTCACCATTAAGGCCAAACACCATAATCGAAAAATAACCTGTATGTCCGAAACTTAGTATTCATGATGTTGTTCAGACAATGGAGTAATAATCGATTTCATTCCCTGTTTTCAGACCTTCGTAAACAAGTATATCTACGAGACGCTTTTAAAGTAGCCTCTGCATGTGTTAGAAATGGGCAGCGTTTGATTAGTATCTATAAATGTCCTTTTTTATTATCTATTAAGCGTACGAAGAAAAACAGACGGTGAGGACGACCAGGACCTCGACCTCGAACAACTAGTAAGTATGACCAAGCGCAGAATAAATAAAGTCATATTGATTTAACTACTGTCACAGTTTAATTATTATACTTTCGAAATTTTCTTGCCATAAAATAAAAATAACATTTGTTTGTTCTCGTACCTTTTCAAAGGAACACAAGCTCGACAAGTGATTTCAAGTGAGAGCTCGACAAGTGATTTCAAGTGAGTCCACGAAAGTAATAATAATAATAATAATAAATAACATTTTTTTCAGGAACAAGAAGTCAAGGAAAAATAAATGTATTTCACTAAAATAAAAATAAGAATTGCAGAATCGACCAAATATTCTGTTTGTTTGTCTAGAATGACGAGTCCACGAATAATATCTATTCGATAATACGTGTACAGAAATAGCAATGCCGACCCAAAATTTTCAGGGCTACGACAAAGTTGACCCAACACACCAAAACACTTGCCTCATCCTACCGATTTCCAAACTAACAATCTATAGATCCATACTAAAAACATAAACAAGATGTATTCATACATAAATATGGCACGATGAGTCTCAATATCACTTCCATTTCTTACGATGCACAATTTTTGAATAAATACAATTCACATGACTGCAAGGATGACCTGGCATAAAGGTTGACATCTGGATCGACGGCAGTCCAACCGAATTTGGATCCAAATTCATAACAAACATGTTTGTCTACTTCCAGCTGGCCTACCTATTTATATCATATTTTGATTATCCTGTCCAGACGTTGTGTGCGAGTCAGACGATATTTGTTCTAGGCATTTTGCTTAATTTTCTTGTTAACCTTCATACCAATTAAAGTTCAATATATGGCCTACTATCGCCCATATATGACATTATATGGCCTACTAACTTGAACCTCGGTCAGATTATTATTCATAATCGTTGCAGTGAATGTGTCCATCTACTGGCGGAGAATGAAACGATTTAAGAAATGCCAATATCTCTGTGGATCGCGGAAGAAACCCTGCCGGTCACCATTAAGGCCAAACACCATAATCGAAAAATTACCCTTTATGTCCGAGACTTAGTATTCATGATGTTGTTCAGACAATGGAGTAATAATCGATTTCATTCCCTGTTTTCAGACCTTCGTAAACAAGTATATCTACGAGATGCTTTTAAAGTAGCCTTTGCATGTGCTAGAAATGGGCAGCGTTTGATTAGTATCTATAAATGTCCTTTTTTATTATCTATTAAGCGTACGAAGAAAAACAGACGGTGAGGACGACCAGGACCTCGACCTCGAACAACTAGTAAGTATGACCAAGCGCAGAATAAATAAAGTCATATTGATTTAACTACTGTCACAGTTTAATTATCATACTTTCGAAATTTTCTTGCCATAAAATAAAAATAACATTTGTTTGTTCTCGTACCTTTTCAAAGGAACACGAACTCGACAAGTGATTTCAAGTGAGAGCTCGACAAGTGATTTCAAGTGAGTCCACGAAAGTAATAATAATAATAAATAACATTTTTTTCAGGAACAAGAAGTCAAGGAAAAATAAATGTATTTCACTAAAATAAAAATAAGAATTGCAGAATCGACCAAATATTCTGTTTGTTTGTCTAGAATGACGAGTCCACGAATAATACCTATTCGATAATACGTGTACAGAAATAGCAATGCCGACCCAAAATTTTCAGGGCTACGACAAAGTTGACCCAACACACCAAAACACTTGCCTCATCCTACCGATTTCCAAACTAACAATCTAT
The DNA here is from genome assembly GCA_949152475.1 of Terebella lapidaria. Taxonomy (NCBI): domain Eukaryota; kingdom Metazoa; phylum Annelida; class Polychaeta; order Terebellida; family Terebellidae; genus Terebella; species Terebella lapidaria. Next base: position 11,673,841 of record OX424567.1, read on the forward strand.
AGATCCATACTAAAAACATAAACAAGATGTATTCATACATAAATATGGCACGATGAGTCTCAATATCACTTCCATTTCTTACGATGCACAATTTTTGAATAAATACAATTCACATGACTGCAAGGATGACCTGGCATAAAGGTTGACATCTGGATCGACGGCAGTCCAACCGAATTTGGATCCAAATTCATAACAAACATGTTTGTCTAGTTCCAGCTGGCCTACCTATTTATATCATATTTTGATTATCCTGTCCAGACGTTGTGTGCGAGTCAGACGATATTTGTTCTAGGCATTTTGCTTAATTTTCTTGTTAACCTTCATACCAATTAAAGTTCAATATATGGCCTACTATCGCCCATATATGACATTATATGGCCTACTAACTTGAACCTCGGACAGATTATTATTCATAATCGTTGCAGTGAATGTGTCCATCTACTGGCGGAGAATGAAACGATTTAAGAAATGCCATTATCTCTGTGGATCGCGGAAGAAACCCTGCCGGTCACCATTAAGGCCAAACACCATAATCGAAAAATTACCCTTTATGTCCGAGACTTAGTATTCATGATGTTGTTCAGACAATGGAGTAATAATCGATTTCATTCCCTGTTTTCAGACCTTCGTAAACAAGTATATCTACGAGATGCTTTTAAAGTAGCCTTTGCATGTGCTAGAAATGGGCAGCGTTTGATTAGTATCTATAAATGTCCTTTTTTATTATCTATTAAGCGTACGAAGAAAAACAGACGGTGAGGACGGCCAGGACCTCGACCTCGAACAACTAGTAAGTATGACCAAGCGCAGAATAAATAAAGTCATATTGATTTAACTACTGTCACAGTTTAATTATCATACTTTCGAAATTTTCTTGCCATAAAATAAAAATAACATTTGTTTGTTCTCGTACCTTTTCAAAGGAACACAAGCTCGACAAGTGATTTCAAGTGAGAGCTCGACAAGTGATTTCAAGTGAGTCCACGAAAGTAATAATAATAATAAATAACATTTTTCAGGAACAAGAAGTCAAGGAAAAATAAATGTATTTCACTAAAATAAAAATAAGAATTGCAGAATCGACCAAATATTCTGTTTGTTTGTCTAGAATGACGAGTCCACGAATAATACCTATTCGATATTACGTGTACAGAAATAGCAATGCCGACCCAAAATTTTCAGGGCTACGACAAAGTTGACCCAACACACCAAAACACTTGCCTCATCCTACCGATTTCCAAACTAACAATCTATAGATCCATACTAAAAACATAAACAAGATGTATTCATACATAAATATGGCACGATGAGTCTCAATATCACTTCCATTTCTTACGATGCACAATTTTTGAATAAATACAATTCACATGACTGCAAGGATGACCTGGCATAAAGGTTGACATCTGGATCGACGGCAGTCCAACCGAATTTGGATCCAAATTCATAACAAACATGTTTGTCTACTTCCAGCTGGCCTACCTATTTATATCATATTTTGATTATCCTGTCCAGACGTTGTGTGCGAGTCAGACGATATTTGTTCTAGGCATTTTGCTTAATTTTCTTGTTAACCTTCATACCAATTAAAGTTCAATATATGGCCTACTATCGCCCATATATGACATTATATGGCCTACTAACTTGAACCTCGGTCAGATTATTATTCATAATCGTTGCAGTGAATGTGTCCATCTACTGGCGGAGAATGAAACGATTTAAGAAATCCCAATATCTCTGTGGAACGCGGCAGAAACCCTGCCAGTCACCATTAAGGCCAAACACCATAATCGAAAAATAACCTGTATGTCCGAGACTTAGTATTCATGATGTTGTTCAGACAATGGAGTAATAATCGATTTCATTCCCTGTTTTCAGACCTTCGTAAACAAGTATATCTACGAGATGCTTTTAAAGTAGCCTTTGCATGTGCTAGGAATGGGCAGCGTTTGATTAGTATCTATAAATGTCCTTTTTTATTATCTATTAAGCGTACGAAGAAAAACAGACGGTGAGGACGACCAGGACCTCGACCTCGAACAACTAGTAAGTATGACCAAGCGCAGAATAAATAAAGTCATATTGATTTAACTACTGTCACAGTTTAATTATCATACTTTCGAAATTTTCTTGCCATAAAATAAAAATAACATTTGTTTGTTCTCGTACCTTTTCAAAGGAACATGAGCTCGACAAGTGATTTCAAGTGAGAGCTCGACAAGTGATTTCAAGTGAGTCCACGAAAGTAATAATAATAATAATAATAATAATAATAATAATAATAAAAATAAATAACATTTTTTTCAGGAACAAGAAGTCAAGGAAAAATAAATGTATTTCACTAAAATAAAAATAAGAATTGCAGAATCGACCAAATATTCTGTTTGTTTGTCTAGAATGACGAGTCCACGAATAATATCTATTCGATAATACGTGTACAGAAATAGCAATGCCGACCCAAAATTTTCAGGGCTACGACAAAGTTGACCCAACACACCAAAACACTTGCCTCATCCTACCGATTTCCAAACTAACAGTCTATAGATCCATACTAAAATCATACACAAGATGTATTCATACATAAATATGGCACGATGAGTCTCAATATCACTTCCATTTCTTACGATGCACAATTTTTGAATAAATACAATTCACATGACTGCAAGGATGACCTGGCATAAAGGTTGACATCTGGATCGATGGCAGTCCAACCGAATTTGGATCCAAATTCATAACAAACATGTTTGTCTAGTTCCAGCTGGCCTACCTATTTATATCATATTTTGATTATCCTGTCCAGACGTTGTGTGCGAGTCAGACGATATTTGTTCTAGGCATTTTGCTTAATTTTCTTGTTAACCTTCATACCAATTAAAGTTCAATATATGGCCTACTATCGCCCATATATGACATTATATGGCCTACTAACTTGAACCTCGGTCAGATTGTTATTCATAATCGTTGCAGTGAATATGTCCATCTACTGGCGGAGAATGAAACGATTTAAGAAATCCCAATATCTCTGTGGAACGCGGCAGAAACCCTGCCGGTCACCATTAAGGCCAAACACCATATTCGAAAAATAACCTGTATGTCCGAGACTTAGTATTCATGATGTTGTTCAGACAATGTAGTAATAATTGATTTCATTCCCTGTTTTCAGACCTTCGTAAACAAGTATATCTACGAGATGCTTTTAAAGTAGCCTTTGCATGTGCTAGAAATGGGCAGCGTTTGATTAGTATCTATAAATGTCCTTTTTTATTATCTATTAAGCGTACGAAGAAAAACAGAAGGTGAGGACGACCAGGACCTCGACCTCGAACAACTAGTAAGTATGACCAAGCGCAGAATAAATAAAGTCATATTGATTTAACTACTGTCACAGTTTAATTATCATACTTTCGAAATTTTCTTGCCATAAAATAAAAATAACATTTGTTTGTTCTCGTACCTTTTCAAAGGAACACGAGCTCGACAAGTGATTTCAAGTGAGAGCTCGACAAGTGATTTCAAGTGAGTCCACGAAAGTAATAATAATAATAAATAACATTTTTTTCAGGAACAAGAAGTAAAGGAAAAATAAATGTATTTCACTAAAATAAAAATAAGAATTGCAGAATCGACCAAATGAGATGGCGGATTACTAAGTGGTAGCACATTCTTGCTGCTCAACAGTTTCTCGAAAATATTGCTTAATTATACACACAAGGTACTGTGAGGAACTGGAATTTTGATTTGTGATAACGGTGAACCTTTCTAGTTGATATGGCTACACCTCAAGCCTCCAAAAGACAATACTTCCAACTAGAAATGTCCCCGCCAACTACCGAGGAACCTCCATTATCGCTCGGCGCCATTTCTTCACTGCTAGACGAAAAACTAGCCCCTATTCTGAGTGCAGTCGAGGCTGCCTCTAAGACGGCAACCGCCGCGCAGGCGACAGCCAACACTGCTAAACAGGAGGTTAGTGCCCTGAAAGGTGAAGTTGACTATCTAAAAGGCGAAGTGAAACGCCTGAGTGACTATATTATCGACCAGGATAACTACAGTCGCAGAGAAACTCTGAATTTTTACAGTCTAAGTGAAGCTGAAGACGAAGATTGTCGAGAGATTCTCTGGAACCTGTTTGAAGAGATGGGGGTTCAGGACCCAAGAGGCATTCTCTTCAGTCGGATCCACCGCTTGGGCCAACCCACTCCTGGTAAAGTTCGTCCTATCAGAGCTCGTTTTCATTATTATCCTGATCTGGAGAGAGTCTTTGCGCTGCGAGTAAACCTGACGTCAGGCCACCGTCTGTCGAAAGTTTACGCACCTGAAGTGGAAAGAAAGCGTAGTATTCTTCTTCCCTATGTCAACGCTGCGTACAAATATCGCAGTTCACTATCACAGGCTGAAAAGCAGCGTTTGAGTGTCAGGTTCAAGGATGACAAGCTGACAATCAATGGTGTTAAATATGGCGTCGACAATCTTAATGAACTCCCTTCTTGGATCAATCCGCAGAACTCGGCCAACACTGAGACTGAGTCGCACGTCTTTTTCTGGTCGAAACACGCCCCTTTCTCCAACCACTTCAACTCACCCTTTTCTGATGCTGGCATCTCCTTTGAAACCGCTGAACAGTGTATCATGTACAAAAAGGCTCTTTTGTTCAACGACTCCGATACAGCCTCTCGCATTCTGAAGACCACAGACCCAGTCGAAGCGAAGTCTCTTGGGAAGTCCATTGATGGTTTAAAAGCAAGGTCTGGAACTCCAAGTGTCATGACATTGTCAAAAGTGTTCTGTTAGCCAAGTTCACTCAGAATAATGAATTGAAATCTGCCCTGAAATCCACTGGCAATAAAGTTCTGGTTGAAGCAAGCCCCCATGATAAGTTCTGGGGGGTAGGTTTGAGGCAGTCAGATCCCAAAATCCACCATCCTGAGTCCTGGCTTGGCAAAAATGTGATGGGAAATCTACTTTCTGAAGTCAGGGCTAAGCTCTGCAGTGATGTGTAACTACTGTGTGGTCTGGTATCATCCAATGTGCCCACAATTGGTTTGTGTTGATTTAAGCATACATGTACAATACTTATCCCATGAATATTGGTCATGAATATCATCTTTGAATTTCTACTATTTCCCTGCATGATGTATATCATCTGATATGGTCTTGCTTGGGGGCAATTGACATATATGTGTTCCAAAATGGCATACTAATATGACTGTTCACTGATACAAGTAAATGTCAAAGCCATCTTTATGTCAGTTCTCCCTGTAGCTTTATATGTAAAAAAGAGGATAGGTTATTGATTTAAATAAAGATATGTCTCAGAGCACTAAGGTTTGAATCACAATGAGGTGTGTCCTGTTATGTTAATTGTTATTGTTGATGGATGGTTCTTCAGGTGCACAGGCATCAAATACTTTAATCTGAGATGTACTTCATACATTTATGATAGCTATAGGTATACTGGTTGAAAATAACTGACAATTTTGTATTTGTATTGGTGTGTGGATGTATTAGTGATTGCCAAATACCTTATACCAATATGTTTACATATGTAGAACAGCTTGCATGTCTCCTTCCTTCTGGCTAATTTGATATCACTGACAAACATCTGGCCTTTCAAAGACAAATATCATGACAATTACTTCATACAATGGTGCTTTGTTATCACAGGAACTCTATTGAAATGTGTCACACTGTGATACATGCTGATAAAGCTGGCACTCAGTATGTTATCTAGAAAGCATATGTAAAGCATATGAAAGCATATTCTAGTAAGCATAAGCATATGTACTCTGGTCTCTATAATACAAATATTATGCTGGCATAAGTCTAACTCACCTGTGTCTACTAGAAATGGTACAATGTGTGCTAAGTTAAATATAAAAAAAAAATCTTGAAGTAAATTCTTGAAGTAATTTGGAATGAATTAATTTATAAGTAATTATCTCACATATTGAGTGAAAGGGATCACTGTTGACATGTCTGAACATTTTGGGACTAGAGGTTCATAAACCAGGCTGTTAGTGTTGATTTGTTGAAATAATGTTCTGACTCAAATTTCTCTTGTTTATATTGTATCAACTTGACAATATAGGTATAACTTTTGTAGTGATTTGGTGGATTATTGGTACAATGAGTCACAATGTTCAATGTTACTATTACAAGTATATTTATTGGTACCTGGGTAATGTAAGATATACATGTGATAATATGAAATTGTGTACTATTGAACATTCATTTAAAGCATTGATAACATATGTCATACATCTGATCTATTCTGGGTGTTGGTATGTCTTCATCTACCTTGTATATGTATATTGTTTTATATTTTTTTTTTCGAAAATGTTCCTTCATCACCGGTTACAAATAGCCAAAATAATTGCAAGACATACTTTCTCTAAAGGGACACTGGTGATAGTACAATTCGCTTCCTTGTGTGTATTTGTTGTACATGTAACTGTCATCTGAAGTTGCTGAGCAGCTACTTTACTTTGCTGCCTTATATCTGCATTGTCTAGTCAAAACAGAAGTTGACACATATATTTGCCACCATAATCCATAACTAGATACTCATCAGCTATTAACACGGTGAAAAAAATCTAGCAAATGGGAATATCCATCGATCAGTACAGAGCTGCGATTGGTATTTTTGTTTTTGTTGACATAAAGTTCAGGTGTACCTGCAAGGGTCAAGGTCGATATGTACTTTCGAGCAAAATTGGTTCGCTCAATAGTCCGACTAGGATTTTGTTTTTGTTGTTACTACTGTTTGGACTACTGAGTATTATGGGCAACATTGAGCTGAACCCTGGCCCCACTGGTTGCAACTCGTCAGCCAAACGCTGGTCGGTCAACGAGTTGTCCATATGCCATGTAAACATTCGTAGTATAAAACATTGTTTGGACAAGTTGGAACATATCAAGGCTGATCTGGCGGAGCACTTCCAAGTTATTACTGTAAGTGAGACATGGCTTGAAAATTCAGACTTAGCAGATGGTCGCCTTGATACTTACAAAATATCCGGCTATCATGATCCTGTTGTTCTGTGTCGGAACAACCGTAGAGGGGGTGGGTTGTTAGCTTGGGTATCCAACACTTTGTTTGTGAAGCATCGAACGGATTTGCAATCAGACACTGCTGAGTTGATGTGGCTTGAAATCCGCTCCAGCAATAATAAATTTTTGTTGTGTGTGGCTTATCGTACTGAAGAACAAATTGAATTCTGGGACTCACTGCGAGAAAGCTACTTAAAGGCGAACAATGCTCAGCAAAACAAATGTTTGATTGTTGGCGATTTGAATGCTGACCCCGGCACTCTTCAAGGCCAAAAGCTATTGGATTTTGTCAAAACTCACGGTCTTTGCAAACATATCAATGAGCCAACACGGATCACTGAGACATCTGCTTCCGAGTTGGATCAAATTTTATCAAACTGTCCACAAAATATTGTTTCCACACAGGTTCTTGAACCAGTGTCATATAATGATCATCACACCGTTGCAGCGGTGTTAAATTTTAAATTGAAACCCCAAACATCATATAGCAGGTTAGTTTGGGACTACCGCCGTGCTGATTATGTCGGGCTGCAGAGTCGTCTAGCTAATATCGATTATGATCAATGTTTTACTTGTGCTGATATTGATATTGCAGAACGTAATTGGTCAGACACCATATTGTCCACCGCCAGGGAATTTATTCCAAATAGAGCCGTCACAATAAGGCCCGGAGACAAGCCATTTTACAATGGGTATTTGCGCCGACTTAAACGCTCTAAAAATAGAGCCCACAAACTGGCGAAATTAGACAACACACCAGAGGCTTGGTCAGAAATGAGAGAAATTATTATTTCTCGGAAATTAAACGATGCAAAACTGTTTATGAGAAACACTTATTAGAGCGCATTGCGGATAATGTTGCCACAGATTCTAAGAGTTGGTGGTCACTGACGCATCGTTTACTAGGAAAAACAATTCAAGGGATTCCTTTTCTGTTATCAAATGATACTATTGTCGATAGCGACGTAGACAAAGCTGAATTATTTAATGACCATTTCTTGAAGGCCTCTGTTTTAGATGATATTGGAGTGTCTCTTCCAACTGACTATCCTGTCAATGCTGAGCACTCTCTATCACATATCCATTTCAATGAAGTTGACGTTAATAAATACTTAGCGCATCTCAACCCGAATAAGGCTTTTGGGCCTGACGGACTGAGTCCTCGGTTACTGAAGGAGACCAGGCATGCATTTCTCCAAGTTTGTGCAAATTATTCAATCTTTCCCTGTCGCTCAGTAGATTTCCGAGCACTTGGAAACATGCGAATGTGATGCCTATTCACAAGAAAAACGATAAACATTTGGTGGTTAAGTACAGACCAGTTTCTCTGCTTAGTTCGGTCGGCAAAATTATGGAAAAATTGGTCGTCAAAGAAATGTCTCAATATTTCAAAGATAATTTTCTGCTGTCAGTTTGGCAATCTGGCTTTATTTCTGGCAGTTCCACTGTAACTCATCTAGTTGAAATGTATCATGCTTTTTGCCGGGCACTTGAAAATGGCAAAGAAATAAGGGTTATTTTTCTTGACATATCGAAAGCTTTTGATCGAGTTTGGCATAAAGGACTTTTGTTCAAACTCCAAAAACATGGAATAGATGGTAAATTGTTGGACTGGTTATCCGACTATCTGTCAAATCGCAGACAGAGAGTGATTATAAATGGCCAGTCATCCGCATGGTCTGAAATCAAGGCGGGAGTCCCACAGGGGCCTGTTTTAGGGCCCTTGCTGTTTCTCGTGTTCATAAACGACATTACTTTCGTCATTGAACATTGCAGTGTACGCTTATTTGCTGACGACACGTCGTTGTTTTTAGAGGTGGATAATCGAGAAGATGCTGCCTTAAAAATAAACCATGATTTGAATTCCATTTCAGAATGGTCAAAGCAATGGCTGGTTACTTTCAGTGAACCGAAGACAGAATCTCTAATCATTTCGAATAAGCATGGGACGGATCTTCACCCTCGTATCTATTTGAATGGAATTCCAATTAAGGAAGTAAACTCTCATAAACATGTGGGTGTTACTTTCTCAGGCGATCTATCCTGGTCCAATCACATTTCTGATATATATACCAAGTGCACTAAAACTATTAATTTGATGAAAGCTTTTAAATTCAAGCTAGACAGACGTTCTCTCGAGTACTTTTATACATCGTGCATTCGCCCTTCAATGGAATATGCATATATTGTGTGGGCCGGTGCCGCTGGTAGAGACCTGGAAAAATTGGACAAGATACAGAAAGAGGCTGCGCGTATTGTGACAGGTGCGACTGCTCGCTGTGACCCCATAGCACTCTTGAGTGATGTAAATTGGTTGACACTGTCTGAGCGTAGGAAACGTCACAGATTGGTGTTGTTTCACAAGATCGTGAATGGATTATCCCCTCCTTATCTATTCAGTCATCTACCGGATACTGTCCAGGCACGCACTGCGTATGCCCTGCGGTCAGCTTCAAATATATCTAATGTACGTGCCCGTTTAAGGTGTTTCCGTAGTTCATTTTTCCCGTCGACCATTAGCGATTGGAACTCATTGCCCTTGCGAATCCGAAACATCACTACTGTAAATTCATTCAAGCTTGCTCTTTCTCGCGATGATTCAATCTCGAATCCTTTATATTATCGTGGCTCACGAAATCACAATATTCACTTGACGCGTTTGAGGCTGGGATGCAGCGGACTAGGTCAGCATCTTCACCAAAATTTGCATGTCATCGAAACATCGGCATGTCAGTGTGGTTACTATAATGAAGATCCTGATCATTTTTTCTTTCATTGCCCTTTGTTTCAATGCGAAAGAAAAACGTTATTTGAAAATTTAGGTGGTCTTTTTATTAATTCAAGTATCCTAATGCGTGGTACACCTGAACTTTCTCTTGCACAAAATTGTGAAGTCATTGATGCAACTCTCAAATATATCTCATCAACCAGACGCTTTGAAAGAAAAGTACAAAACTGAGTTTGAATACTGTGATGCTTGCATTTATAAAATGGTGGTATGTGTTCATATCTGTACATATGTTTAGTTGAGACCCATTAACATAAGCTTTTGCTTGTTTGGGGATCTTCAATAAAGTTTATATAAAAAAAAGAATCGACCAAATATTCTGTTTGTTTGTCTAGAATGACGAGTCCACGAATAATACCTATTCGATAATACGTGTACAGAAATAGCAATGCCGACCCAAAATTTTCAGGGCTACGACAAAGTTGACCCAACACACCAAAACACTTGCCTCATCCTACCGATTTCCAAACTAACAGTCTATAGGTCCATACTAAAATCATACACAAGATGTATTCATACATAAATATGGCACGATGAGTCTCAATATCACTTCCATTTCTTACGATGCACAATTTTTGAATAAATACAATTCACATGACTGCAAGGATGACCTGGCATAAAGGTTGACATCTGGATCGACGGCAGTCCAACCGAATTTGAATCCAAATTCATAACAAACATGTTTGTCTAGTTCCAGCTGGCCTACCTATTTATATCATATTTTGATTATCCTGTCCAGACGTTGTGTGCGAGTCAGACGATATTTGTTCTAGGCATTTTGCTTAATTTTCTTGTTAACCTTCATACCAATTAAAGTTCAATATATGGCCTACTATCGCCCATATATGACATTATATGGCCTACTAACTTGAACCTCGGTCAGATTATTATTCATAATCGTTGCAGTGAATGTGTCCATCTACTGGCGGAGAATGAAACGATTTAAGAAATCCCAATATCTCTGTGGAACGCGGAAGAAACCCTGCCGGTCACCATTAAGGCCAAACACCATAATCGAAAAATAACCTGTATGTCCGAGACTTAGTATTCATGATGTTGTTCAGACAATGGAGTAATAATTGATTTCATTCCCTGTTTTCAGACCTTCGTAAACAAGTATATCTACGAGATGCTTTTAAAGTAGCCTTTGCATGTGCTAGAAATGGGCAGCGTTTGATTATTATCTATAAAAGTCCTTTATTATTATCTATTAAGCGTACGAGATATTGGGATTCATAATCTTCATAAGACGGTGACGACGACCAGGACCTCGACCTCGACCAACTGGTGAGTATGACCAAGCGCAGAATAAATAAAGTCATATTGATTTAACTACTGTCACAGATTAATTATCATACTTTCAAAGGAACACGAGTCCACTAAAATAAAAATAAGAATTGCAGAATCGACCAAATATTCTGTTTGTTTGTCTAGAACGACGAGTCCACGAATAATACCTATTTGATAGTACATGTACAGAAACAGCAATGCCGACCCAAAATTTTCAGGGCTACGACAAAGTTGACCCAACACACCAAAACACGTGCCTCAACCTACCGATTTCCAAACTAACAGTCTATAGATCCATACTAAAATCATACACAAGATGTATTCATACATAAATATGGCACGATGAGTCTCAATATTACTTCCATTTCTTACGATGCACAATTTTTGAATAAATACAATTCACATGACTGCAAGGATGACCTAGCATAAAGGTTGACATCTGGATCGACGGCAGTCCAACCGAATTCATCCTATTGTATATTGCTACTAACCTATCGAAGGAAAGGAGCTTTGAATTCGCAGCTGGTTGTGGAGTAGACGATCTGTATCGGTCGATGGTTTAAACACAATTGCGCCATTCTCCTGCTTCGTCTCGCGCTCAGTGACGTTGCTCTGTGACGTAAGATCACGTGCCTTCTGTCGTTGTCGGGGCCTTCCCTCTGGAGTCCCGTCCTGGGCTGATGACGTCAATAGGTGTTTCCCCAGTGATTCACTGCGTGGGACTGGCTACAGCGGGAAACTACTGTAAATCATGAATATTTGGCGTGACGCAAATTTCGCGGTTTTGATATCAAAAGTACTTCGCGGTATGGAAATTTCGAGGTTTTTAGACCACGAAAAAACTTTTATCGTAACTAAATCGAGCCATGAGGCCTCCAGCTGAAATCCAATAATAACCAAGTCGGTCTTGTGTATACAGCCGTCTGAGACGGCAGTTGATCGGTGATAAAGCACCCCTACACCGGCCCGAGCGCAATTACTTGATATGTTCGTACAATCACCAGACAATAAAGTTTTCACACTAACTAATTATCAGTGCTCGCCGCCCAAGGAAATCTGCTGTTTTCAACTTGCCATTGTCACTTGCCTCATGCACGTGCCCAATTCTATTGATTACTCGATATGTGACTTCATTTTGTCTCCACTACTTGACAATTGACTAGCCCCGTTTAGAATGTTTTCTGCTTAAATAAGGCATTTCAATCCATCGATCATAATGTGTTTATCACTGATCACTAACAATGTTTCGTTGGCTAAAATCTGCAAACCCCGAATTCAAGGAGCCCAAAGCGGGCGCATGTCTTCCAAGTCCGAACCGCCCTGGTTTGACAGAACACCAGGCTAAAACATGTGTTGCTGCTAATGACGCCATAGAGGACATACAATCTCGTGGGGAGAAACGTAAGAGGGGTAGTTACGGTCGTTACACGGACAGGGAAAAGGCAGTGATCGCAAAGTATTCCATGCTACACGGACATGCAGCAACTAGCAGACACTTCACTAAAGTGAAAGGGGTCAAAGTTAATGAATCCACAGTACGTGGTTTTGTGAAACAATACAAACTACTTCTCAAGGAAACGCCCAACCCTGATGATATTGACGATCTCCCTGCTGCCAAAAGGGGACGGCGAACACTACTCAGTGAAGACTTGGGCCATCAGATGATTATTATTATTTTTAATACAATATCAGAGCTTTTATATTAATATCATGCACATTATTATTATTATTATTGTTGTTATTATTATTATTAATTAACTATTCCTTCATTCAAGTTGATGGAGCAAGTGACGTCCGTACGTGAGGCTGGAGGTGTGATCAACCGTCTTGTTAGCCATGGCTGATGGAATCGTCAAGCACCATGACAGAAACCTGCTCGCTGAATTCGGTGGCCCTGTCACACTGACAACAGGCTGGGCTAACTCGCTGATTTCCCGTATGGGATTTGTCCGCCGCAAGGGAACCAAGGCTGCCCGACACTTGCTTGACAACTTCAAACAGTTGAAAAGTGACTTTCTTGACCGCATCAGTAGTGTCGTGGACGAGCACAAGATCCCCCCCTGAGTTAGTCATCAATATCGACCAGACTGGTGTGCCTATCATCCCCGTGAGTCAGTGGACCATGGCGCAAGAAGGCGCCAGCCAAGTGCCAATCACAGCGATCGACGACAAACGCCAAATCGCCGTGTTTCTGCTGCTGACCGCCTCATCCCTCCGCAGCTGATCTACCCGGGTAAGAGCGACGTGTGCCACCCCCGCTTCAAGTTCCCGCGTGAGTGGGACATCACCCACACAGAGTCACACTGGAGCACGTCACTGTCCATGAAGCGCTACATGGATATAGTTCTTGTGCCGTACCTAGACCAGGTTAAAGAGGACTTGGACTTGCCCATCCGCCAGCGATCACTGCTCCTTCTCGATGTGTACAAGGCTCACCGTGGGGACGCTTTTCTGCGCAAGCTGCGCGACAACAAGATCGACGTTGTGTTTGTGCCAGCAAGCTGTACATCCGAGTTACAGCCGCCGGACCTAAGTGTCAATGTACTCTTCAAATCCGCCATCAAGGATAAGTTTTGTACCTGGTATAGCGAGCAGGTGATATCGTCACTCCAAGACGGTCAGAGTGTCGCCGACACGAAAGTCAATTTGAGACTTTCAGTGTTGAAGCCACTGCATGCCGCCTGGCTACTTCATGCCTTTGACAAAACAGCTTCGAACACGGACTCAGTCATTCGTGGGTGGAAACAAGCGGGCATCCTCGACGTGACTCAGTGACTCTTGCAAATGTGTATGAATGTGTAATTGCATGAATGTCTTGAATGTGTTTTGAATGTATGACTCTTGAAAGCTTAATAAGCCTGAATAAACGTGAATTTAGATTTTCAAATCTGTTGCACTGCATTGAAAAGAAAAGAAAATTCCGGAAAATTCATGATATTGGTAATTTCCCCCTGCTGATCTCCCTTCAGAGAAATGGCTCTTAATAGAGAGGGCCTTTTATGCAGATACACAATGCACGCAGACACAATCATGGACATCGGTGTTTTCCTCTTCGATGACACAAATCTGAATACGTGTAAATCGTTCAAACACTGAAAACATATTACAAAAAGCAAAATATTAGTATGAATTTAAACGAATAGAAAATTATTAGAGCAGTGACTTGTATGCATAAGAATACTTCGAAGCGAGCAGGCCTAATAGGGGACGACACATGCACTCATCATCGCAAGTGGCTTCGGCGGTATATAGCATATCGTAACTTATTTTCACGGTAATGATATTTTCGCGGATGCACAGCAATCCGCGAAATACGCGAAAATTACATACCCGGTAATCGCGAAATTTACGTGATTTACAGTAGTCACATCGTTGACAGACAGCGTTTTCCTGTATGCCTACAATTGATTCGGTAGATTTAAAGATGACAATAAAGGGATTCCACTTGGTGTTCACGTTTTTAAATCTGTAAAAACAGAATGATATAACAAACAATTTGTTTTCCCTTTTGTTTCAATTTATTCACAATTTCACATTCACATCAATATTGCCAAATTCACGTGCAGCTGCACAGTTGTTATTCTCTGATGCATATTTAATAACTTTGAGTTTGAAAGCAGCACCGTAAGCACAACGTTTTCTTTTTTTATCCTTTATTTATTGTGTAGCAAAGCATATTTATCTTGGATAACTACTAATTGAACTGACTCTGTCAGTATGGTCTGCTCGTCAGATTTACTTTGCGTGTGGAAGAACAATGGAACCAGTGAGCCGAATCACGTGTCACGAATGTTCAAGTAACGATCACAGGAGGTTGACCAGACCGTTGGTTGCAATTGACACTGTCAATTATCCCTGATTTACCTTATTGATCTTTCACGGGAACTGGCATGTGTAAATGAATGAAGTAACACTTTTCAAATATTTATTTCAATAGTATTATTTTCATTTTTTTTTTACAATAGATCGATAATATTCGAGAATGTAGTTTTAGAAATTGACACTCGATTATGATTTTCCTGCAGCCTCGCTTTCGTTTGACATTCTAGCTTTCCCAGCAACTACAATGTCTTTCATCTCTTGGATTTGATCTGAAAATAAAGTACAATAATTATATTTAAAATAATGGAATACGCATATAAAAACAATACGTTATCTATATTGATACACATAGACTCAGAGAACCAGTAAACCGCAAAAGAAACTAACTCACTGTATTATCGCCTACCAATACTGCCGACGATCGTCAGCGATCGCCAATTGACTCGCTCGAATGGTCAGGAATGTGCAGATTTTTGCATTGACTTGTCAATAAGCCGACCCCATAAATTTAGACCCATTTCGTAGGTAAAAACCCTCGGCTAATACTCAAAGATCTACGGTAATCGCGAAATTTACGTGATTTACAGTAGTCACATCGTTGACAGACATATATTGTTACACAGCATAATTCACCACACTCCCCCCTTACTTATTTCTTTTTCTCTTTTACATGATAACACACTCACACTCTCCAGAACCGACACTATCACTCACAGGCACACTGACTGAACACTCACGGACCACATGTTTAGGCGGGCAGCTTGAAGAAGCGGCGGGCCTTCAATTCACACTGCAGCATGATCATAGCGGGGGCGAGGTTCTTCGCGGACGCAATAAAGTTCGCAGCTGACCAGTCGCCAGGGGTGCCCGAACTGATACAGTCCATCGCTCGCTAGGAGGATATGTTCGAGATCCATCGCCTCGAGGACTGGGCGACCGTGAGTGTTGATGAGTGTTCTGTTCATCCCGAAACGGACGTTGGGAAACGCTTCGGTCCACTCCAGAAGGGCAGGGACTCCGTCCGAGAAGCAGTGGACGTACAGCAAGTAATCTCTTGGGAGGTGGCGCTGTAAGATAGCGATTAGGTCCTGCCGAGCCTCATCTGGTACGCCTCTCTGCGGGCGACAATGCAGGACTAACGGCTTCTGCAGTTCCACCGCTGGAGGAAGAACTCGCTGCAGGTACTCCTTCTGGTAACCTCACTCCTCCGGGCTGCTGTGCCGGAAATAGTCTAGCCCCACCTCGCCGATCCCCACACACTTTGGATGTGACATCTTTGCATCCGTCTGGTCTTTAGGTATCGGTGTCCGAAACACCGGTGGTCCGTGCAGTGGGGATGAACGCCGAAGGTAAAGAAAGTGCGGGGTATGGCGAGGAGATTACCGAAACGAGTCAGGCTGTCTGGAAAGTTGAGGTTCACAACCATAGCACTCACGAAGTCCCGTGCCGCCCTGAGGTGCTTCTGCCGAAGCGACTCCATGGTTTTGACTCCCTCCTGGTGGAGAACCTTCTCCAGGTGGATGTGACAGTCCACTATCGTTGCCTCCACTGAAGCTGTCTGGGTAGTGGGCAGGTCCTTGATAACCTGGCGTTGAGCAGGAGACAGATGCTGTAGCCATGCGTAGACTACTTTCCAGTGAAGTACAGTCTCCGGCGCGTTAGGTGGCGAGACACTGTAACTATCGGGGGCCTCCAGCTGCGGGGCCCTCCCGAGAACACGGAAACGCAGGTCGACAGGTAGGGTCACCTCCACTGCCTCGTGGGCATCCGGGAAAAAATTATGCTCCTGTGCGTATGCGAACAACCCCTGGATGGAGGTCGTTCCTGAGGCATTGTTCAGGATCCGCACGAGATCGCACATACCGCCGACCCATTGCTCAATGCTTGAGATGGCGTTGCATCCAGAAGCAGGGCGAAGTCTCTCCGGCCTCACACGTCCAACATGAACGGTCTGGGACGAACCACCAAGGCAGGTGGAAGGACTCCACGTGCTGGCAGATATGTTGGAAGCGTTCATGGCAGATGAGGCACTCAGCCACTGGTCGTGTCCTCCAGGTCTTCTGTCCTGGGTTGGCTACTGCGTTCGCCGACTGTCGCCTCTTCCGAGACGGCCGAGGCTTCTGGGGCCTCTTCCTCTTTGTCCCTACCATTGCCACAGGGGGACATCCCGGTCTTGACACAGACAAAATTGATTGTGATGTAGCACCTCTGACTTTTTCCTGCCTTCGATTTTGAAAAGGACTGGGGAGATGACCTTGGTAACCAGAAACGGCCCAATGTACACCGGTTTCAACTTGGAGCTGAGGCCTACGACATGTGTCGTATCGAGCTTGTATACTAGGTCACCAACTTAAAACCGCCGCTGCTTCAGCCTCTGGTTGTAAGCCCACTGCTGACGAGCTTGCTGGCTCTGGATGTTCCTGCGGGCAAACTCATGCGCTTGTTTCTACCTCGCCAGCAGTTTTGTGACATACTCTGGCATGTGGTCGGGCTGAGCTTCCTGCAGGCCAAATAGGGCGTCCGGGATGGACACTTCCCGTCCAAGCATAAGGAAGTTGGATGTGAACCCAGTCGAGAGGTTGATCATACTGCGAGCAGCCATTCTGACTAGGTGTAGATGCTCATCCCACTGTTTCTGGTCCTCTCCGAGGTAACTCTGGATCATTTGCAAGACGGTTCGCTTGTATCTCTCAACTTGGGCGTTTGAGCAGGGATGGTAGGGCGTTGTTCAGGTTTTAGCTATTTGTAGTGCCCTACAGGCTGCTTGGAAGACATGGCTTTCAAAATTTCGCCCCTGATCAGAATAGATGATACATGGTATCCCAAACCGCACGAGGAATTGTTTCACCAAGATGTCCGTGACGACTTCAGGAGTTTGATCCGGGATGGCGTGACATTCAAGCCATTTAGTAAACTGATCCAACGTACAACGTACTTGTTACCGGATCGGCTTTCCACGAACGGACCTAGGATGTCAATATGGATCCGCTCCATAGGAGACCCAACATGGTAACTTCCCAATCTGGCTTTAGGCTTGACTGAAGGCTTCTTACTACAATTGCAGGTGCCGCAGGTCTGCACATACAAGTAGACATCTCGCCACATTTTTAGCCAGAAATAGTTGGTTTTCAAGCAGTCGAAGGTTCTCTGTTGTCCTGAATGTCCTGATGCATCGTGGGCCAACTGCAACAGCTCTACTCTCAGCGAGTCGGGTACAATGAACTTCTTCTGTGTGCAATCTTCCTTTTCCCACAGATAGAACAGGACGCCATCTGTCACGGAGAGCTGAGATCTCAGCGACCAGAGCTTCTTGGTAAACGCACTCTGCAGCATGAGTTCATCTTCTTCTGGTATATCATCATTTTCCGTCCACGTAACTAGTGGTCTCAGGTCAGAATCTGCCATCTGGGCGGCGTGCAGCTCCTCCTTGGTATAGATCCCCAGCTTCACCGTTTCTTGTGTAACGGAATTCACCGAGCTGACACCAGCAGGAGAATCCCCAACAAGGATTGGAGGCTCCCTCTGGGTCAGCCTGGGGAGAAGCTCCGTATAGCGGATGGCTAGGAGTAGAACATCGTCGACATCCTCCAGAAAGCGTTCCCATTGATGATGGGCGCGGGCACAATAGCTGCAACCTCCTCCGCACGGCAGATTCTCCAGGCGGCATCCGGTTTCATAGCATGGGCAGGACTCTAATGGATCTGGTAGCCGTGACATTAAATCAGCGTTGAGGTGTTTGCTTCCGGAACGATGGATGATCTTCATCTCATACTGTACTAGCTCCTCGAGCCAACGAGCTAGTTGTCCATGTGGCTGTCGGAATCGCATCAGCCAGACTAAACTGTGATGATCTGTCCTGATGGTGAATGAGCGCCCCAACAGATAATGACGGAATTGCCTGGTGAAAGTAACAACAGCTAGCAGCTCCTTTCTCGTGGTGCAGTACCTTTTCGGTGCATCCAGCAATGCCTTGCTGGCAAACGAGATGGGGACTTCGCCATTTTGATCTTAAGTTATGCCAAAACAGTTCTAGTGTTTGTGGTGACTTACACCAAAAACGTCACTAGTGGGTATCGACTTACGCCAAAATTGCATGTAGCTGTTGAGTTATGCCATTTGTGCTTTCGGACCTTCGTGAGATACGCCAAAATTGCATTCGTGTAAGTAAGTCCAGTAAGTTGGCAACAAGAGCATCTTTGGCGTAAGTCATGCTAAATTTAGGTAATTAGTCACTTTCTTGAAAGAATTAAGAACATTGATAGTAATTGAACTACAGTGGCACAATACTTGGTCATTCATGCCACAGGTCTCTGAATTTGGAAGCTTTCACTTGGAATTTAACCTTTTCGCTACTGACCCACCCCTCAGCCTCCATACTGAGCCAATTCATGTATGAATTTATAGGGCTTCTATACGTTTGATTATTTTTATTTAAAGATGTTTCAAAATAATTATGTGTAAAATAAAGTTATATTATAGTGTGCTATTCCTATATAATATACCTCCGACCCAGTTTCATCGGTTACCGTGGAAACAAGAAAAAAATCTAGGGACCAAACAGATGGCTATTTCCATTCCTTTATCATACAGCCATATTCGAATTTGTAATGAAATATAATCCAATACGTTTTACTTGAGTACTTGTAGTCTTCTATATTTGTGATGAAGTGAATATCGTGTGCTTTGATAGTGTTTACACCATGTCAATATCTTGATTAGTTAATGGAGATATTGAAGTTTTAATGAAAACTGTCTGTAGTCCGACCCATTGTAATCAGTACTCGTGACGTCACAAGGTTAATGACAGGTTAATTATTCAATTAACTAATCAGTAAATTAAGCTTCTAAAGTTCAACCAGTGGCATTATGTATGTGATAGTTTAGCGTGTAGGTACATTCTCGGGTATATATAACATTAAATACAATCAGTGGACAGTTACCTATACATCTATTGGTTGCCAAAGTCATGGTTACGCATCGTTACCATCAGGACAGCAGGAGGGGTGTATGGTTACGCAGCGTAACCATGAGTAGTGAAAAGGTTAAAGGCAAGAAACCTTTTAAACTGATTATCTCAAAATCACCAAAAACGACTTAAGCCATTTTTGCTTTAGGGGGGCGATATTTCTCATGATTTAAATTCAATTTGGGATGTTGACACGTTCATTTAGGTACGAAATCAACTCAACATTTCTCGATGCTTTCTTTGAATACACGGCCATGCATCTAGAGGAGATTTGTAGCCCTTCCGCTGCTGGAGTTTACTTTAGTCGACAAGAATTAAGGGAAATCAGGAAAACCTGAATCACAGGAAATTATTATAAAATTCATGTTTCAGTAGTGAAATATTGGAACCTAACTTGTATATAGAATACGCATAAGAATCCAACTTGGTATGATTGAAAATGTTTTACAGTAACATGCTGTATAAAAAATATACTT
Organism: Terebella lapidaria; assembly: GCA_949152475.1. Taxonomy (NCBI): domain Eukaryota; kingdom Metazoa; phylum Annelida; class Polychaeta; order Terebellida; family Terebellidae; genus Terebella; species Terebella lapidaria. Next base: position 11,694,230 of record OX424567.1, read on the forward strand.
TACATTTTTAAAAATAATTTGGCAATGGGGGACAAGATTTAAAACTGGTTTTTGCAGTGAAATTGTTGTAACCTGAGCACCTCGATTAATGAATTCTCAACACGTCTCGTAAGCCACGGCTTGAAACGGGATGTTACACAGGTCATGGTTATCGATAAAGCCCATCCCAACACGAGATGCATGACATGTATATCTTGACAGAGTGGCTCGTCTATGCAATTTAGCCACGAAACCTGAATAGAATATAAATCATAATGTCTTATTTCAGGTCTCGTCTGTGCAATTTAACCATGGTACCCTAATATGATCTGAATCAATTTGCTTTATTTGAGGTCTCCAATTCATCAAATTCATCATATTATCTCGAGACCTATAAGTTACATAAAACTGAAATAAAGTTCCAGGCATACTCACAATAAATCTTATGTCCTCGTGAGTCTCAACTTGGTATATCGTTGGCCACGTCGGGAGGTTGGAGTAATTCCTGAAGAAAGGTTGAGCATTATGATCGTGGCACCAGGATGATCTCTTGTGACTTCATTGTCAAAAACTGCATAACACATAGAACACAAGATGATGGTTACAAGCGTCTACTTTAGAGAGCATTCATTACGTGTATATTACCTGAACATCTGCTGGGAACTCGTCGCCAAGAACTACATAATACCACCTAGAGAAGATAGCATGAATAATTCCATGTATGTGTACTGCACGAAGCACATCGCAGGTGGTGGCAAGCGTCTATTTTAGAGAACATTCATTACGTGTATATTACCTGAACATCTTCTGGGAACTCGTCGTCAAGAACTGCATAATAGCACCTAGAACACAATGAGAAGATGACATGAATTATTTCATGTATGTGTACTGCACGAAGCACATCGCAGGTGGTGGCAAGCGTCTATTTTAGAGAACATTCATTACGTGTATATTACCTGAACATCTTCTGGGAACTCGTCGTCAAGAACTGCATAATAGCACCTAGAACACAATGAGAAGAAGGCATGAATTATTTCATGTATGTGTACTGCACGAAGCACATCGCAGGTGATGGCAAGCGTCTATTTTAGAGAACATTCATTACGTGTATATTACCTGAACAATCGCATATAAAATTAGTCAAGAAGTTACGTAAGGTTACCGAAAAATGCATACTGTTTTTTACGAACACAACTGTTATTTATACCAAAATTGTCATTTTGACCTTACAGGTCATTGACAGTCAATTTCAGCTACACAAAGGAATAGACGTGGAATCAATACCCAGTATCAAGTATCAAGAAATCGATAGATCGAATAGATTTCGTGACACATCTATTCTTACACGCATATGAAATATATATTTTAGAAATCATACATGCACCACATTATACTAGTAGCTATCTATATCCATTTAATGAAATGTTTTGGTTGCCTTTAATGTTTACAGTCGTATCTTTCTGAACAAAAAAGCCTAAAAATATTTCCAGAGAGAGGTTTTTCAGTTTTTTTAATTTCACAATTTTAATCAAAATTGTTATAAAAATTGATGAAAAATGGCCAATTTTGGACTTTGTCGGTCATTTTCTGAAAATCTGTCCATTAACTTTTCCCTTATTGATGCATATCACTCCTCATATATATTTCTGTGACGTGTATATAAATTTCGTTACCCTTGACTTGCTCGAAGTCACCCATTCTGGCCCAAACTTGGCCCTAATGGAACTTTCCATGTTAAATTCAACTATCCTTGATAGTGGGACATATTATTGCTGATATCTCACTTAGTATTAAAATTAGATATTGGGAATCAATTATGGAAATATAGGAAATGATATATGCTGACTATTGTCGTGACCTTGAATTTGACCCAATTTTCAAGGTCACAGGACAAAATGTCGATTAATACCGATTAATATCGACTTTAGAGCTCAGGAATCAATATGAACATATAGGAAATGATATATGCACATTATTGTCGTCACCGTTGAATTTAACCTTTGACCTCATTTTTGTCGTAAGAGCACAAAAAGGCTATTATCTCGTTTATTATCGACTTCACAGCTTAGGAATCAATTGTGCACATATAGGGAATTATGCGTGCCAAATATTTCGATGACCTTGAATTTGTCCTTTGATCACATTTTCAAGGTCATAGGACAAAACTGCTAATATCTTCCTTGTTATTGAATTTACAGCTGAACAATCAACTGTGGACATATGGGAATAATATAGATACATGTATGCTGTATATTCTCGTGACCTTCCTTTTGACCAATGAACTTATCTTCAAGATCACGGGACAAAATGACTAATATCTAGAATATAAAACATATTGTCCGGTAACCTGTCTTGGCCTGGGGGCTAATTCTTGTTATTGTTATTATTTAAATTGCTACTAGTTTTGCTACTTATTACGTTATATGATACTCGAATTATGTGCTACCACGTACGTAAATTTTGATTTCAGGTTTTTCAAACCCAGAAGTTCAAGATCGAGGAGAAGGTGCTTGACGCATACTTTGCGGCCCCTCACGTTCCGCTTCGAGAAGCCCTAGCAAGCAAACCGGGCAAGCGCCTCTCTACGAGTGGGAAAATCACTGAGGTAAATTGTTGTTCTCATCATGCGAATCATGACCACAATCCAATTAGTAGCAGACCCAGATCATTATAATAAATGCCTCAATTTAATAAACCATTATTATAATAAATGCAGTCATATCCAAAGTATTATTATCAGGAGATCGATCATCAGTACACTCACAATAAAAAGATATCCATCGCAGGTGACACCGCAACAAAAAAACCCGCTTTCAAGAGAAGCGAGAGCTCAAGATTGTCGGGGATAGCGTCAAGGCCTCCATCAACCTATGGGGGTGCACCGACGTCATCCCCGAAGTCGGAAGCACGGTTGATATTACGAACGTGGAGATTGGGACGTTCAGTGAGTTAACTACAATAAACACGACCCCGGAATCGTCCATCAAAGCAAGTATCACAATCCAATATATTGTTTCATTCCTTGTCTCGATTGGCAACAAAGAAACATCGTGTACTTGCTTGCCTACCATAATAGGACTTCATAAAGGACACTTTATAATTCCCGAATGTCGCCTTACAGATCCAAGTGTCAGGCCCACAGGAGGAAATCCTGAATATCATCGGAATCGACGAGGAGGAGTAAATGTTCCTGTCTATGACTCCTGACATCAAATAAGTATCGATTAAATAAAATGTATCAACGACATTACTGTTGATACATTTGTCGTTGATGCATTTTGCAAATTCATGCCAAGAGTGGCAATGGGCCACGATTACGATGCTTGTAGGGTTGTGAACCTTTTCATATATATATATTAATATATCGATATACATCAACTACGTTATACGATATGATTGACAGCAAAACAAGACCAATATTTTTTTCGTCTAAATTTTCTAGATTTGATTAGTACAGGCAAAATTCGTATTCTGCCATTTTCATGAAAAAGAACTTGTTTTGATTATACTTTTCCATGAACGTACAAAAAACAATCCCAAAAAAATACTCAAAACCATGCCAATCGATAAATTTCGGGACAATCATTATCAGTAGGCCTAACAGCTCATGATACATCTAGAGTCATTTTTTCAATTATCATCTAATGTATTTTTATATGAAACGACTTTGAAAAAAGGACCTTTATCGCACTCCTACATACCAACCAGCAACAGTAGCCCTCTGATTATAGATCTAACAGTATTTTCAACAAAACACGTTCAGACTCCGATAAACCTAGCTTTGAGAGAGTCATTCTCTTCGTAAATTAGACAGCTATACAAGGGCGATGAGTATCCAAATTCATAACAAACATGTTTGTCTAGTTCCAGCTGGCCTACCTATTTATATCATATTTTGATTATCCTGTCCAGACGTTGTGTGCGAGTCAGACGATATTTGTTCTAGGCATTTTGCTTAATTTTCTTGTTAACCTTCATACCAATTAAAGTTCCAATATATGGCCTACTATCGCCCATTTATGACATTAGATGGCCTACTAAATTGAACCTCGATCAGATTTTTATTCATAATCGTTGCAGTGAATGTGTCCATCTACTGGCGGAGAATGAAACGATTTTCGAAATCACAATATCTCTGTGGAACGCGGAAGAAACCCTGCCGGTCACCATTAAGGCCAAACACCATAATCGAAAAATAACCTGTATGTCCGATACTTCGTATTCATGATGTTGTTCAGACAATGGAGTAATAATTGATTTCATTCCCTGTTTTCAGACCTTCGTAAACAAGTATATCTACGAGATGCTTTTAAAGTAGCCTTTGCATGTGCTAGGAATGGGCAGCGTTTGATTAGTATCTATAAATGTCCTTTTTTATTATCTATTAAGCGTACGAAGAAAAACAGACGGTGAGGACGACCAGGACCTCGACCTCGAACAACTAGTAAGTATGACCAAGCGCAGAATAAATAAAGTCATATTGATTTAACTACTGTCACAGTTTAATTATCATACTTTCGAAATTTTCTTGCCATAAAATAAAAATAACATTTGTTTGTTCTCGTACCTTTTCAAAGGAACACGAGCTCGACAAGTGATTTCAAGTGAGAGCTCGACAAGTGATTTCAAGTGAGTCCACGAAAGTAATAATAATAATAATAATAATAAATAACATTTTTTTCAGGAACAAGAAGTCAAGGAAAAATAAATGTATTTCACTAAAATAAAAATAAGAATTGCAGAATCGACCAAATATTCTGTTTGTTTGTCTAGAATGACGAGTCCACGAATAATACCTATTCGATAATACGTGTACAGAAATAGCAATGCCGACCCAAAATTTTCAGGGCTACGACAAAGTTGACCCAACACACCAAAACACTTGCCTCATCCTACCGATTTCCAAACTAACAATCTATAGATCCATACTAAAAACATACACAAGATGTATTTGTAGGGAAATAGGGTATTTGTCCGTTTGCATATTACCTGAGCCGTGTCTATATTTTGTTACGCGTGCAATACATGACCTGATTTATTATTGATTTGCCTGTGTCCACTCGACCTTACATTTCACTTGTATGTACGCTTCAGTGATTTTCACGTGGGCATGCAGCCTGTCTGCTGCTCTGCTCACATCGTACCTCCACGCTGTACTGGAGAGCACTGTTGTATTTCTCTTCTCAATCTACCTGCCTGTAGATTACTTACATGCATTAGTATTACTACTGCCGGTGAGCTTTAGTCCGTCTGGTCTTACACACACACAACTCACTCACACACAATAATTTATGTGCTATTTTTAGAATGGCGTCTCCCTGATGTTTGTCACGTGGACACCACTGGTGGGCCTATATAAGCTACGGTGGATTTTGTGTCAGTAGGAATCTTGGCCTGGAGGCCGTCTCTGTGACAGTCCCCAGTGCCCAGTAGCAGGCTACTGTTCTGACCCCTGGTAGTCTGTATAGATGCGACATAGAAACGTTGAGTGCGACTCTCAACGTCTGCAATGGCTGGACATCATTGGCCGTCACGGAGCAACTAGTCCTCTCTCCCAGGACGTAGCGACGCTGTTGTCATACGTGACATATAGCAGGAAATGCTCACTCTTTCCGGAACACCTGATTTCACCTCCTGATGGCCATTTTCGAGGGTTCATGAGTTTCCCTGTCATTTTTGTTTTCTCTCACTTCGTATGCCTGATATGACTTTCTGTCCCCGGACTATGAGATTGGATAACGGACCCTGTTTTGTTTGCTCGGAATACTTGATACTGGGTATTGATTCCACGTCTGTCTCCTACTCTTTGGTAGATGAGCTGACATTGCCTGTGAACGTGACAAGGTCTCTAGTGGTTGTAGACCCCAAAATTACTGATAATAGGTTGGAATCAGCACAAGTGTTTGGTTCATGTATTATCATCAATATGGCCCGAGGATCAATGTGCCCACTCACGTGGGGGCCCGCTGTCTCAGTGGACCGCAGCTACCACCGCTGCCCCTGTCCCCGGTCACCCCAAACCGAGAGGTACACACTATGCAAGAGTATTGGACACATGATGATGACAGATTTGCTAACCATTAATGTTGCGCAGAACGTCTCTGAAGTCCAGATTCACTACATTGGTGCCGTGACCAGGATCGTCATCCTCGACGGTGATAGTTGGCAAAAATTGGTGCTAGCTCGCTGTTTTCATTGTGCGTGTTTTACACACCGATGGAGAAAGCTGATGCACGCCATTTGCATGCTACAAATCATAGCGTCACAGGCAAAACTTTCAATTGCATTTATGATGCACGCCAATGCTTCAGTATGTAATACAAGCGACATTACTTGTTTGTCACATCTGAGGAACCCGATAGCTAAGGCTTGCCGAGCTTGTCGATTCATTCTTGTGAAGGGAAGCTGAGGATTCGCTCCCTATGATGAATATGGCAGAACTTGGCAAAATCTCAATGCATGATCCACTGCCGGAAAGTGACCTTGAAAGACGGCTGGTGGAAAACCCAAAATTCCAACACATCCTCCGAAAGAGTCGGAGTGTTGAGGAAGAATTAAAACAGCGTAGTTCACGGTTTGCACATGTAGTGTGTTTCTACTGTGGCATGAAAGGTCATGTGTACCGACTCTGTGAAAAGCTGCGATTCGATCAAGCTAAGGGTCAGGAAACACAGTGGGCATTCAAGCCAACTATAAAGCAATATGTTCATTTGGTTGAGGGAACATACTCTATGGATTCGACTGGCCATATGGAGTTGGTGTGTCCGACATTTCAAATGTCAAGCCCTCCTATGCATGTCACTAATCCACCACATGTCTCCAACCTTCCTGCTCTACCTGCCAGCGAAACTATAGTTCCACCCACTGGAACCGAAGCACCTGGCTCGTTAAACTGGGAGGGGGCATTCGCGTGACCAACGGTTGTCCCATAAACGTGCCCAACTCCAGCAAACAGGCTCCTCTGACACCACGTTGTCATAGAGTTGAGTCTGCACCCAAATCTACCCAAACGGTGGGTAATCAAAATTCTGTTGAATCAAAAACAGAAACCCACAGCATGGGAACTAACACTTCACAGACCATGCAAAATATCAAGCAACAGTTGACAGGCAACGGGTCTAACCCTGCAGCCCATATTGTCTCCCATGTACAAGACATCTTTTCAGATGCTGCCAAGGCTCACGCCTTCCTCACTGTTGACTTGCAAAAACATAAACTACCAGCCGAATCACTGAGCAGCTGGTATATTCCTGTCAGAATTGGTGAGCAAGTGTTCCATTTTCTGTTTGATACAGGATCCGCTGTGACTCTGATCAGCAAAAAATGTTATCGTAAGATAGCACCCTCTTGTAAAACTAACATAGTTGAGACTCAAACAACTTTGCAATCAGCCTCCGGTGATGCAATCCCTATGGATGGTGTCTGTGTAACGGAAATGGAACTAGGTGGCGCACCAATGTTGGCCAGAGCAATAGTTGCAAAGATCTCCTGTGATGGTATAATAGGAACAAATTTCCTTGAATTTTACAAATGTAATGTGGATATGTCCTCCGGACTTCTGCAATTTACTCATGGAAGCGTTTACATGGCAAAGGGTCGTAAACCTCTGGCTTGTCAGGTCCACGCGTCAGATGACGTTATTATACCAGGCAATTCGCAGATGAGCCTTTCTGGTCGTGTTAAACAGGTTAGTCGCATGACTAGCACCGTGGGTGTAATCGAACCACTAGGGCGTGTGAGTGATCGCTATGGCATACTTGTAGGAAGATGTCTGGTCAACACCAACAAGCAAGTACCCGTCTTGGTCCTCAACCCTAGTAATGGCCCAGTAGAAATACCTCGGGGTGGAAAGATTGCAATGCTGAAGCCTGTTGGTTACATCCAGTCTGATGTTATGACTGATGAGGTGTGTAGTTCACATGTGAGAAATGGAGTTGATGATGAATCTCTTAAGTGGACTGATGAGAAATCTGTGATCCTTGGAGGTGGTGATACTCTCCCGGTAGAGGACTCCGAGAAATCCTCAGTGTTGAATAAACCTGGTCGAGCTATTAGCTCCCAAACAATTAACTTAAACAATGTTGGTTGTGTGCCCTCTGGTTCAAGGTCAATGACTCCTCCCTGCAAAGGTGAGAGAGATTGCACTCTGTCCATGGAAGAGACACACAAATCAACACTCCAACCAAATCAGCAGTGGTCTTTGGACTATCCATACAGGATCAGGTGCTCTGATCATGTACATCCTTCATTGGATAACGTTGATCGAGATGACTGTTCTGAAGGTTCAGTTCAAGGATCCCTGTCTGTGTTAACATCCGGTTCAAAGATGGAAGCCGAGGACTCTTGGCTCTCTGAGGACCCGGGCAAAAGCAATGTGCATAGCACTGCACCCTCTATATCAGTAGTAGGTCCGCCAGTTTGCAATAAACTGTACTGTGAACCTGATTCTACTGGCCCCATCCAGATGGAAAAGTCAAACAAATCAGACTTTCCACTAAACCAAATCCCTGAGGAAGATACAGACGAGGAATCTGTTCCTGACTCGGAAACCTCAAATACCTCATCTGACTCACTGTCTTGGCCAGACTGGTCATCAGATTCACCAGAGTCTGATAGTGATGGTGACATGTCAGGTCAGGAGTCCAAACAAGCTCAAGTATGGATGAGTGAGTTGCAGGCTACTTGGAAAAATAGCAACGATGATGCAATAACTCTCCTCGACCATCTCAGTGGAATGATCCCACGTGATCTTCCACCAGAGCAACAGTTCATGTTGGCAAAGACGTTAGATCGTTATCAAGATGTCTTTGTTGGCCCTGACGGACGGCTGGGTCGCACAAATATCGTTAAACACGATATTGACACTGGCACCCATCATCCAATCAAACAACCAGCTCGCCGTCTCGCTCCCGCTAAACAAGAAATTGTTGACCAGGAGCTTGAAAAAATGCTGAAGGCTGGTATCATTGAACCAAGTGATAGTCCATGGAGCTCACCTATCGTTCTTGTGAAAAAGAAAGATGGGTCGATACGCTTCTGTGTCGATTATCGTCAGTTAAATCATGTCACCAGAAAGGACGCCTATCCTCTACCCAATATTGAGGATGCCCTATCTGTACTTGCAGGAGCAAAATACTTTTGCACCCTAGATTTAGCCAGTGGTTATTGGCAAGTGGAACTCACTGAGGAGGCAAAACAGAAATCTGCATTTTGTACTCGAAAGGGACTTTATCAGTTTAATGTGATGCCCTTTGGTTTATCCAATGCCCCAGCCACTTTCGAGAGACTAATGGAATTGTGTCTGAAAGGTCTAAACTGGCGTGAATGTATCGTCTACATTGATGACATTCTCGTGTTTGGAAGCACCTTTCATGACTGCCATGCACGATACTTGGAAAATGTTTTCAGTCGTCTCAAACAAACAAACCTTAAACTAAAACCTAAGAAATGCCACCTGTTTCAACCGTCCACTTTGTATCTGGGATATAAAGTATCTGGTGATGGAATAGAGCCCGACCCAGCAAAGCTGGAAGCAGTGAAAACATGGTCTCCACCCTGCAATCTGAAAGGTGTGAGAGCTTTCTTAGGGGTGGTCAGCTACCACCGAAAATTTATCCCAAATTTTGCTGACATAGCAGAACCACTAAACATGCTGAATCGCAAAAAGCAACCATTCATTTGGGGCGATGCTCAACAATCAGCATTTACAAAACTAAAAAATGCACTTATGATAGCACCTGTCCTCTCCCATCCACTGTCTGGTGGAGAATATGTCCTGGATACCGATGCCAGCCTCACAGCTATTGGCGGGGCACTGTATCAAATTCAGGATGGTGAAGAGCGTGTACTGTCCTATGCATCACGGACTCTGTCCAAAAGCCAGAGAAATTACTGTACCACAAAACGTGAGCTTTTAGCAGTGATCTGTATGGTCCATCACTTTTGCCATTATTTGTGGGGCAGACCATTCAGAATCCGTACTGATCATGCTTCTCTCCGCTGGCTCTTGAATTTCAAGGCCGCAGAAGGAATGCTGGCTCGGTGGATTGTAAAACTTGCTGAATACGACTTCAAAATAGAGTACCGAGAAGGCAAATCCCATCTACATGCTGATGGCCTGAGTCGCCGCCGTCGTCTTGACATCATGCATTTATTGCATGACCTAAGATTTTCAGGTCACCTGGGAATCAGAAAAACCCTAAGGAGAGCCTCCGACCGGTTTTACTGGCCTGGAATGGCTTCAGATATTGAAAAATGGGTAACGTCTTGCCCTCCATGTAGACGTAGGAAAGGTGCAGCACCGCCACGTCGCACACCATTAACTAAAATGCTAATTGGTGCTCCTTTCCAGAGAATTGGCATGGACGTACTATATACACGCCATCGTAGTGCTGTGCTGATGTTATCATGAATAACTTTGTATGCCAATTTGGTGTACCCATGGAAATCTTGACTGATCAAGGGCCTGAATTTGAGTCTGAGTTATTCAAATGCCTTTGTAATATGTTGAGAATTAACAAAATTCGCACTTCACCATACAGGCCACAGACTGATGGACTGGTCGAACGTGCTAATCATACCCTCATAAGTATGATTGCAAAATTTGTCGGTACTAAACCGCTGGACTGGTGTGATCATTTACCCTATCTAGTGATGGCTTATAATACATCTGTACACGCCAGCACCAATGAAACTCCGTTTGAAATGGTGTATGGACGACAAGCAAGTCTACCTGTAGATTTGGTGTATCCACCTGCCGATTACTTAGAAACCCAATTCGCTAGTGGTCCTGAATATGTTGAGTTTCTCAGAAACTCCATAGCCAGTACTCATGAATTAGCTCGTGAACAATTACGACGATCTGCTGAACGCCAGGAGCGTGGGTATGATGTACGTGCTAAAGGCAAGCCGGCTTTTAAAGTTGGTGATAAAGTTCGGTACTTCTATCCACTTCTGCGAGTAGCAAATAAATTTTGTTCTCAGTGGATAGGTCCATATACAATCATATCTCAGCCGACTGACGTGGACTATCGTATCAAAGGTGTCCTTCCATCAGGGCGTGATGATATCAGAATTGTCCATATGGATAACTTAATACACTTTGAGTCTGATCGCAAAAATCTGTTTGCTGATTATCTAGATTCAGTGAAATTACCCCCAAGTTATTATTCTGTATTGTCCAGTTGTAGCGAAGCTCCTGAAGACTTGCAGAACAAACTGAAACAAATAGACAACAGAAGTCAAATCATGCCTGATTTTGACCAGTCAGCTGTTGACACTGAATCAAATCCCTTACCACGTGATCTGGTTGATCCGACGTCAAAACAACTGACTGACCAACCGGTGTCTATTAATGTCAGAAATAGACCTGCACGTAACAAACCAAGTATAAGACGCTATCCGGCTCCAGAACGATAAGCTCTGGCTGTTGATAAATGTGAAATACAGTTTGGTAATATAATATGTATCATTCTATCGTTAAATTCGCCATTGTTTTGGATGGGGGGAGATGGGGATTCTCTATGTTCCAAAGTAAGGCGAAAACAATTGGCGGAGAAATTTATCGCTAGCAATATACGCTAAACTATATTGCTTAATAACATTTTTTTTCACATTGTATACAGTGTTCGTGTTTGCTGAACTCGGGTGCGACTCACTGGTGGAACTCTTCTCTGTTCTCTCGCTGAGGGAACCGACGTGTGAGAGTTTAAATTGTTGCTCTCTGTCATATCAGACAAATAGAGCAGAGCAGAGCGCACTAGCCTATAGTTCAAAATTTGGTCTCTAAACCTTGGGAACAAGCACGCTAGAATTCTCAGTCAAACTACTCATTTTTCGATTGTTATACGACGGTGTACAAATACCTTATATAGGGCCGGCTAACGGCTGATATCTTCTCACTTGAATAACTGATTCTACAGCCGAACGATGTCTGATGCGGAGAATATGGAAATTTCGCCGGCGACGACCGCTCCCGGTGAAATGACTGTGGAAAGTATTGAGTCAGCCGGTGACAAGAAACCCGAAAGCGACTCCGGTACGAGTAGTTCCAATACTAGTAGTAATTCTGTAATAGCGGCCGATTATTCTACTCCGTTAATTGCTGCCGCGCCTACGCCTGAAGCTGAGGTAAACCCGGCTGTCACGGGACGTAAGCCTCGCCGCAGGGGACCAAGACGCAGACCGCACAAATTACTGTCTACATTTAATTCTAATGTTAGCGAATTTTACGGTAAACCGGCGGTTCCACGTGTGGAAAAACTTAGTGGTTATGCGAACGCCAGTGCGAGGTTGAGAGCAAGGTGGAACAGCGTGCCGGTGCGCTTCCGCCAAACAGTCGGTCTGTTTGGCTCGGTCGAGGCATACCCGGACGCCGTAACGCGATATCTTGCATTCTCCTTCCATCTAGAAGAGAAATATATGTGTTGCCCACACTGTGATGCAAAATTTGAGCGGAAGATGTCACTGGTCCGCCATGTCCTTAGCACCCACTACCCTTTTACTGCCACCTGGCAGTGCCCAGAGAGCGGGTGCTCCAGAGCTGAGTGGGTCAGGCTGGACCACTTGCGAGAGCACATCCGAACTGCTCACTGCGGAATTTCGAAAGGTCAAGCAATTAATTACATACCGACATATAACCATCGCTATATACCGCCGCGTGCGTGCCCGGCTCATGAGACCCCATTCCCGTTTCTTGCAACGGTAATGGAGGATGCGATGGAACATGTTCCCTTGCTCGGTGACGTGTCCTACAAGCCGCCAGAAGTGGTTCTGGAGAACATGGCGCTGGCGCCTTTTGCCTTCTCGGCCACCCCGCCTGGTGCCGGAGGTAAGACTGGCCCCGCCAAACCTTCAGAGGCAACCTGTGATCCTTCAAAACGACCTCGCATGGACGAACCGGTCATCATTAGCGTCCGTGAAGTCAACCGTCTGTCTGCAAAATTTCAGCCAGCCCTGGACTGGATACGTGATCGTAGCGCACAGGCCGTCGCAGGCAATGACGAGGCCTCACTCCTGGACCTGCGTAAACAGGCTGTTGACCTTGCCGATAGTGCGCGAAATTTCGTCATGTTGGCTCAGGACCTATATGCACGTTGTAATGGTGCGACTGTAACCGTAATGTCCGATCTTATGCGCGTTAGATCCAACAGAGGGACTGACCTAAATCAAATGAAATTGTTACAGGCTCGGCTGGAGGGGTTACAATGCGAAAATGACGAGTTGCGCCGACAGCTCTGTCAGGCGGACTTCTTAGCCTGAGCCTGAGGCATTTCGAAATGTTTCCGTGATGTGGACATATCCTTTCCACGGACAATGTTATTTCCAGTTTTGTGGGAATCATTGACGAGACTATGTAGTTACTTCGTTCATGCCCTGTGTGACGAGGTATATATAGTTTTTTGTCAACCAAGTTCTGATGACATTTTCATAGTATGTATTCAATAATTTCAAAATTACAGTTGTGTTTGGTTATTTCAATATTGTTCACTACAGGGTGTGCTCCAACCGCCCAAACACAACTCATTTCCAAATTATATTCATTTGTTCCCAATTTCAATTTGTCATCAGAATTTCTAAATTGAGACGGTAGATGTCTTCTCAATCCCATATCTTGTTTATAAAGATAATGTTCATTACTTTTCTAATTAGTTCTTCATGTGATTCGTGTCACAACAAAATTGTATAACCGTTAATGGGTGAAGTCGCATTTCGGCGGAAGACTAATTATTATATCTGTTATTTTAGGCTATTTGTCTAACTTTTGGCTATATTTTTTAGACAAGGCCACTCTGCTGACACAGATTCTCCGTATGCGTATGTAGTCGCATGTTTTTGTTTCTTTATATTATTTCCCTTTTGGCCGGTCATTTTTGACCTTGTAAAGGACAAAACCCCTGTTTTGTCGATTCTTACATATATATATATATATATATGCATATTTCTATATACTTTAAGCTTTGTCGGTTTGCATCGTCGTGGTATTTCAAATTACTTTTATTCGCTTGTCTCTATGTAGCCTTGTTCCGACCTCACTAAGTTCTCTCCGCGTATGTGCAAAAGCGACTCATTCGCGACGCAACATCACTTTAGCGTGTATTTTGACACTTTTATTTCGTTTTATTTAATTTGTTACTATTTCATCTACGAGACAGTCTTTGCTCGTTTTCGATACGCTACGCTGCTTCAGTAATTCACGCATCCGCCGATTGTCCAACGTCACTCTCTGGACACCGGATACCGTAATGAACAATTCATCACTCTCAGGACACCCGTTGCCGTAACGAACAGTTCGTGTGCACCCGATACAAAGAACGCAAAGAATTCAACCGTGTACCTACGCTTCCGGTGGTGTGACTACAGAAGAAAAGAATTGAAACTGTGAACTTTCCAATGGATTACGAATTATCATAAAGAAACGTTTCATTCACTTGAAGAAAAACATTTGAACATTGGACTGATTTTTGGAGCGTCTTGGACCGAACATAGATGTTATCTTGTAATATTTCTTATTGTTTTTCCGTGTTTTTATACATGTTACAGACGAATGCGTTGCGTTAGCGTGAATTGAGCGTGAGCTTCAGTTCTGGATGGAGAACTCTTGTGGTCGTTTCAGAGGTGTAGAGTGAGCTACCCTCCTAGCTCCCTCTGGATGGGGGGCTGTAGGGAAATAGGGTATTTGTCCGTTTGCATATTACCTGAGCCGTGTCTATATTTTGTTACGCGTGCAATACATGACCTGATTTATTATTGATTTGCCTGTGTCCACTCGACCTTACATTTCACTTGTATGTACGCTTCAGTGATTTTCACGTGGGCATGCAGCCTGTCTGCTGCTCTGCTCACATCGTACCTCCACGCTGTACTGGAGAGCACTGTTGTATTTCTCTTCTCAATCTACCTGCCTGTAGATTACTTACATGCATTAGTATTACTACTGCCGGTGAGCTTTAGTCCATCTGGTCTTACACACACACAACTCACTCACACACAATAACTTATGTGCTATTTTTAGAATGGCGTCTCCCTGATGTTTGTCACGTAGACACCACTGGTGTGCCTATATAAGCTACGGTGGATTTTGTGTCAGTAGGAATCTTGGCCTGGAGGCCGTCTCTGTGACAGTCCCCAGTGCCCAGTAGCAGGCTACTGTTCTGACCCCTGGTAGTCTGTATAGATGCGACATAGAAACGTTGAGTGCGACTCTCAACGTCTGCAATGGCTGGACATCATTGGCCGTCATGGAGCAACTAGTCCTCTCTCCCGGGACGTAGCGACGCTGTTGTCATACGTGACATATAGCTCCTACTCTTTGGTAGATGAGCTGACATTGCCTGTGAACGTGACAAGGTCTCTAGTGGTTGTAGACCCCAAAATTACTGATAATAGGTTGGAATCAGCACAAGTGTTTGGTTCATGTATTATCATCAATATGGCCCGAGGATCAATGTGCCCACTCACGTGGGGGCCCGCTGTCTCAGTGGACCGCAGCTACCACCGCTGCCCCTGTCCCCGGTCACCCCAAACCGAGAGGTACACACTACGCAAGAGTATTGGACACATGATGATGACAGATTTGCTAACCATTAATGTTGTGCAGAACGTCTCTGAAGTCCAGATTCACTACATATTCATACATAAATATGGCACGAGGAGTCTCAATATCACTTCCATTTCTTACGATGCACAATTTTTGAATAAATACAATTCACATGACTGCAAGGATGACCTGGCATAAAGGTTGACATCTGGATCGACGGCAGTCCAACCGAATTTGGATCCAAATTCATAACAAACATGTTTGTCTAGTTCCAGCTGGCCCACCTATTTATATCATATTTTGATTATCCTGTCCAGACGTTGTGTGCGAGTCAGACGATATTTGTTCTAGGCATTTTGCTTAATTTTCTTGTTAACCTTCATACCAATTAAAGTTCAATATATGGCCTACTATCGCCCATTTATGACATCATATGGCCTACTAACTTGAACCTCGGTCAGATTGTTATTCATAATCGTTGCAGTGAATGTGTCCATCTACTGGCGGAGAATGAAACGATTTAAGAAATCCCAATATCTCTGTGGAACGCGGCAGAAACCCTGCCGGTCACCACTAAGGCCAAACACCATAATCGAAAAATAACCTGTATGTCCGAGACTTAGTATTCATGATGTTGTTCAGACAATGGAGTAATAATCGATTTCATTCCCTGTTTTCAGACCTTCATAAACAAGTATATCTACGAGATGCTTTTAAAGTAGCCTTTGCATGTGCTAGAAATGGGCAGCGTTTGATTAGTATCTATAAATGTCCTTTTTTATTATCTATTAAGCGTACGAAGAAAAACAGACGGTGAGGACGACCAGGACCTCTACCTCGAACAACTAGTAAGTATGACCAAGCGCAGAATAAATAAAGTCATATTGATTTAACTACTGTCACAGTTTAATTATCATACTTTCGAAATTTTCTTGCCATAAAATAAAAATAACATTTGTTTGTTCTCGTACCTTTTCAAAGGAACACGAGCTCGACAAGTGGTTTCAAGTGAGAGCTCGACAAGTGATTTCAAGTGAGTCCACGAAAGTAATAATAATAATAATAATAAATAACATTTTTTTCAGGAACAAGAAGTCAAGGAAAAATAAATGTATTTCACTAAAATAAAAATAAGAATTGCAGAATCGACCAAATATTCTGTTTGTTTGTCTAGAATGACGAGTCCACGAATAATACCTATTCGATAATACGAGTACAGAAATAGCAATGCCGACCCAAAATTTTCAGGGCTACGACAAAGTTGACCCAACACACCAAAACACTTGCCTCATCCTACCGATTTCCAAACTAACAGTCTATAGATCCATACTAAAATCATACACAAGATGTATTCATACATAAATATGGCACGATGAATCTCAATATCACTTCCATTTCTTACGATGCACAATTTTTGAATAAATACAATTCACAAGACTGCAAGGATGACCTGGCATAAAGGTTGACATCTGGATCGACGGCAGTCCAACCGAATTTGGATCCAAATTCATAACAAACTTGTTTGCCTAGTTCCAGCTGGCCTATCTATTTATATCATATTTTGATTATCCTGTCCAGACGTTGTGTGCGAGTCAGACGATATTTGTTCTAGGCATTTTGCTTAATTTTCTTGTTAACCTTCATACCAATTAAAGTTCAATATATGGCCTACTATCGCCCATATATGACATTATATGGCCTACTAACTTGAACCTCGGTCAGATTATTATTCATAATCGTTGCAGTGAATGTGTCCATCTACTGGCGGAGAATGAAACGATTTAAGAAATCCCAATATCTCTGTGGAACGCGGAAGAAACCCTGCCGGTCACCATTAAGGCCAAACACCATAATCGAAAAATAACCTGTATGTCCGAGACTTAGTATTCATGATGTTGTTCAGACAATGGAGTAATAATTGATTTCATTCCCTGTTTTCAGACCTTCGTAAACAAGTATATCTACGAGATGCTTTTAAAGTAGCCTTTGCATGTGCTAGAAATGGGCAGCGTTTGATTATTATCTATAAATGTCCTTTATTATTATCTATTAAGCGTACGAAGAAAAACAGATGGTGACGACGACCAGAACCTCAACTTCGAACAACTAGTAAGTATGACCAAGCGCAGAATAAATAAAGTCATATTGATTTAACTACTGTCACAGTTTAATTATCATACTTTCGAAATTTTCTTGCCATAAAATAAAAATAACATTTGTTTTTTCTCGTACCTTTTCAAAGGAACACGAGCTTGACAAATGATTTCAAGTGAGAGCTCGACAAGTGATTTCAAGTGAGTCCACGAAAGTAATAATAATAATAATAATAATAAATATTTTTTTTTTCAGGAACAAGAAGTCAAGGAAAATTAAATGTAGTTCACTAAAATAAAAATAAGAATTGCAGAATCGACCATATATTCTGTTTGTTTGTCTAGAACGACGAGTCCACGAATAATACCTATTCGATAATACGTGTTCAGAAACAGCAATGCCGACCCAAAATTTTCAGGGCTACGACAAAGTTGACCCAACACACCAAAACACGTGCCTCAGCCTACCGATTTCCAAACTAACAATCTATAGATCCATTCTAAAAACATACACAAGATGTATTCATACATAAATATGGCACGATGAGTCTCAATATCACTTCCATTTCTTACGATGCACAATTTTTGAATAAATACAATTCACAAGACTGCAAGGATGACCTGGCATAAAGGTTGACATCTGGATCGACGGCAGTCCAACCGAATTTGGATCCAAATTCATAACAAACATGTTTGTCTAGTTCCAGCTGGCCTACCTATTTATATCATATTTTGATTATCCTGTCCAGACGTTGTGTGCGAGTCAGACGATATTTGTTCTAGGCATTTTGCTTAATTTTCTTGTTAACCTTCATACCAATTAAAGTTCAATATATGGCCTACTATCGCCCATATATGACATTATATGGCCTACTAACTTGAACCTCGATCAGATTTTTATTCATAATCGTTGCAGTGAATGTGTCCATCTACTGGCGGAGAATGAAACGATTTTCGAAATCCCAATATCTCTGGAACGCGGAAGATACCCTGCCGGTCACCATTAAGGCCAAACACCATAATCGAAAAATAACCTGTATGTCCGATACTTCGTATTCATGATGTTGTTCAGACAATGGAGTAATAATTGATTTCATTCCCTGTTTTCAGACCTTCGTAAACAAGTATATCTACGAGATGCTTTTAAAGTAGCCTTTGCATGTGCTAGAAATGGGCAGCGTTTGATTAGTGTCTATAAATGTCCTTTATTATTATTTATTAAGCGTACGAAGAAAAGCAGACGGTGACGACGACCAGGACCTCGACCTCGAACAACTAGTAAGTATGACCAAGCGCAGAATAAATAAAGTCATATTGATTTAACTACTGTCACAGTTTAATTATCATACTGTCGAAATTTTCTTGCCACAAAATAAAAATAACATTTGTTTTTTCTCGTACCTTTTCAAAGGAACACGAGCTCGACAAGTGATTTCAAGTGAGAGCTCGACAAGTGATTTCAAGTGAGTCCACGAAAGTAATAATAATAATAATAATAATAAATAACAAATAAAATTTTTTTCAGGAACAAGAAGACAAGGAAAATTAAATGTAGTTCACTAAAATAAAAATAAGAATTGCAGAATCGACCAAATATTCTGTTTGTTTGTCTAGAACGACGAGTCCACGAATAATACCTATTCGATAATACGTATACAGAAACAGCAATGCCGACCCAAAATTTTTAGGGCTACGACAAAGTTGACCCAACACACCAAAACACGTGCCTCAGCCTACCGATTTCCAAACTAACAGTCTATAGATCCATACTAAAATCATACACAAGATGTATTCATACATAAATATGGCACGATGAGTCTCAATATTACTTCCATTTCTTACGATGCACAATTTTTGAATAAATACAATTCACATGACTGCAAGGATGACCTGGCATAAAGGTTGACATCTGGATCGATGGCAGTCCAACCGAATTTGGATCCAAATTCATAACAAACATGTTTGTCTAGTTCCAGCTGGCCTACCTATTTATATCATATTTTGATTATCCTGTCCAGACGTTGTGTGCGAATCAGACGATATTTGTTCTAGGCATTTTGCTTAATTTTCTTGTTAACCTTCATACCAAATAAAGTTCAATATATGGCCTACTATCGCCCATATATGACATTATATGGCCTACTAACTTGAACCTCGATCAGATTACTATTCATAATTGTTGCAGTGAATGTGTCCATCTACTGGCGGAGAATGAAACGATTTAAGAAATCCCAATATCTCTGTGGAACACGGAAGAAACCCTGCCGGTCACCATTAAGGCCAAACACCATAATCGAAAAATAACCTGTATGTCCGATACTTCGTATTCATGAT
This sequence comes from Terebella lapidaria, assembly GCA_949152475.1. Lineage (NCBI taxonomy): Eukaryota > Metazoa > Annelida > Polychaeta > Terebellida > Terebellidae > Terebella > Terebella lapidaria. Next base: position 11,714,174 of record OX424567.1, read on the forward strand.
GTTGTTCAGACAATGGAATAATAATTGATTTCATTCCCTGTTTTCAGACCTTCGTAAACAAGTATATCTACGAGATGCTTTTAAAGTAGCATTTGCATGTGCTAGAAATGGGCAGCGTTTGATTATTATCTATAAATGTCCTTTATTATTATCTATTAAGCGTACGAAAAAACCGACGGTGACGATGACCAGGACCTCGACCTCGAACAACTAGTAAGTATGACCAAACGCAGAATAAATAAAGTCATATTGATTTAACTACACAGATTAATTATCATACTTTCGAAATTTTCTTGTCATAAAATAAAAATAACATTTGTTTTTTCTCGTACCTTTTCAAAGGAACACGAGTGCACGAAAGTAATAATAATAATAGTAATAATAAATAACATTTTTTTCAGAAACAAGAAGACAAGGAAAATTAAATGTAGTTCACTAAAATAAAAATAAGAATTGCAGAATCGACCAAATATTCTGTTTGTTTGTCTAGAATGATGAGTCCACGAATAATACCTATTCGATAATACATGTACAGAAACAACAATGCCGACCCAAAATTTTCAGGGCTACGACATAGTTGACCCAACACACCAAAGCACGTGCCTCAGCCTACCGATTTCCAAACTAACAGTCTATAGATCCATACTAAAATCATACACAAGATGTATTCATACATAAATATGGCACGATGAGTCTCAATATTACTTCCATTTTTTACGATGCACAATTTTTGAATAAATACAATTCACAAGACTGCAAGGATGACCTGGCATAAAGGTTGACATCTGGATCGACGGAAGTCCAACCGAACTTATCCTATTGTATATTGCTACTAACCTATCGAAGGAAAGGAGCTTTGAATTCGCAGCTGGTTGTGGAGTAGACGATCTGTATCGGTCGATGGTTTAAACACAACTGCGCCATTCTCCTTCTTCGTCTCGCACTCGGTGACGTTGCTTGGTGACGTTGCTCTATGACGTAGGATCACGTGCCTTCTGTCAGTGTCGGGGCCCTCCCTCTGGAGTCCCGTCCTGGGCTGATGACGTCAATAGGTGTTTCCCCAGTGATTCACTGCGTGTGATTGGCTACGGCTGGGAACTAGTCACATCGTTGACAGACATATAGTGTTACACAGCATAATTCACCACACTCCCCCCTTACTTATTTCTTTTTCTATTTTTAGAGGGGAGAACATATTTACAGTATGAACATGATAACACACTCACACTGTCACATCCGGACTAGGCCTCAACAAGAATTGAAACCACCTGTCCAGAACGGACGCACTCACTCACAGGCACAGTGACTGAACACTCACGGACCACATGTTTAGGCGGGCAGCTTGAAGAAGCGGCGGGCCTTCAATTCACACTGCAGCATGATCATAACGGGGGCGAGGTTCTTAGCGGACGCAATGAAGTTCGCAGCGTTGACCAGTCGCCAGGGGTGCCCGAACTGATATGGTCCATAGCTCTCGCCTCGAGGACTGGGCGACCATGAGTGTTGATGAGTGTTCTGTTCACCCCGAAACGGACGTTGGGAAACGCTTTGGTCCACTCCAGAGGGGCAGAGACTCTGTCCGAGAAGCAGTGGACGTACAGCAAGTAACCTCTTGGGAGGTTGCGCTGTAAGATAGCGATTAGGTCCTGCCGAACCTCGTCTGGTACACCTCTCTGCGGGTGACAATGCAGGACTAACGGCTTCTGCAATTCCACCGCTCAAGGAAGAACTCGCTGCAGGTACTCCTATTGGTAACCTCGTTCCTCCGGGCTGCTGTGCCGGAAATAGGCTAGCCCCATCTCGCCGATCCCCACACACTTTGGATGTGACATCTTCACATCCGTCTGGTCTTTAGGTATCGGTGTCCGAAACACCGGTCATCCGTGCAGTGGGGATGAACGCTGAAGGCAAAGAAAGTGCGGGGTATAGCGAGGAGATCACCGAAACGAGTCAGGCTGTCTGGAAAGTTGAGGTTCACAACCATAGCACTCACGAAGTCCCGTGCCGCCCTGAGGTGATTCTGCCGAAGCGACTCCATGGTTTCGACTCCCTCCTGGTGGAGAACCTTCTCCAGGTTGATGTGACAGTCCACTATCGTTGCCTCCACTGAAGCTGTCTGGGTAGTGGGCAGGTCCTTGATAACCTGGCGTTGAGCAGGAGACAGGCGCTGTAGCCATGCGTAGACCACTTCCCAGTGAAGTACAGTCTCCGGCGCGTTAGGTGGCGAGACACTGTAACTATCGGGGGCCTCCAGCTGCAGGGCCCTCCTGAGAACACGAAAACGCAGGTCGACAGGTAGGGTCACCTCCACTGCCTCGTGGGCATCCGCGAAAAGATTGTGCTCCTGGGCATATGCGAACAACCCCTGGATGGAGGTCGTTCCTGAGGCATTGTTCAGGATCCGCACGAGATCACACATACCGCCGACCCATTGCTCAAGCCTCCGGTCTGTGAGGCGGGTGTCGTGACAATGGTTGAGATGGCGTTGCCTCCAGAAGCAGGGCGAAGTCTCTCCGGCCCCACACGTCCAACATGAACGGTCTGGGACGAACCACCAAGGCAGGTGGAAGGACTCCACGTGATGGCGGATATGTTGAAAGCGTTCATGGCAGATGAGGCACTCAGCCACTGGTCGTGTCCTCCGGGTCTTCTGTCCTGGGTTGGCTACTGCGTTCACCGACTGTCGCCTCTTCTGAGACGGCCGAGGCTTCTGGGGCCTCTTTCTCTTTGTCCCTACCATTGCCACTGCCCCCGATCTGGATGGTCCAGCAGTTGACACCTCGAGCTTTCACTCCGTTCCAGAGTCCAGGGTCAGTCCAGGGTCCGACTCATATGACGGCGTAGATGGATGGCCATCTCTCGACGGTCCAGGCAGTTCATTGTCTGTTTCCAGCCCCGTCTCATCATAATCGGGCTCAAACTCTTCCTCACTCATCCTGCAAATCAGAACTTACATTCCCATGAATAACTTCAAAACTTTCATGAAACATAATCATAGTCGAACATGTTGAAGTGAAAGATTACAGAACTCCTATTCAGAATATTTACTTTCACTTTATTCATTCAACAAATCTCAAATTTATCACACAACATTAAACATGCAGGCCCATCATCAACTCGATATGAAGAGTACCCACAAACCATTCATATACAATATATATATACACAAAATGACGGACCTATTCTATGTCGTGTAATCCATCATCCAGCTCAGCTTCATCACCACTCGACCTCTCCTTGTTAACACGTTGGGATCCATACTTTCGAGATCTCGGTCATCCTCAGGGTTTTCTTGAGGTTCGACTCCAGCTTCCGGAGATCCGTCTGAAGCGTTCATGTTGAACAACGAGGACAAATCGGGCTTTACATTCTCCTGTTCCTCCCCCATAACTTCTTCCGTTTGGTTGTTCAACAGAGAATTCCGTTTCCCCCGCATCCACAGGGGGACATCAAGGTCTTGACACAGACGAAGTTGATCGTGATGTAGCACCTCTGACTTTTTCCTGCCTTCGATTTTGAAAAGGACTGGGGAGATGACCTTGGTAACCAGAAACGGCCCAATGTACACCAGTTTCAACTTGGAGCTGAGGCCTACGACATGTGTCGTGTCGAGCTTGTATACTAGGTCACCAACTTAAAACCGCCGCTGCTTCAGCCTCTGGTTGTAAGCCCACTGCTGACGAGCTTGCTGGCTATGGATGTTCCTGCGGGCAAACTCATGCGCTTGTTTCTACCTCGCCAGCAGTTTTGTGACATACTCTGGCATGTGGTCGGGCTGAACTTCCTGCAGGCCTAATAGGGCGTCCGGGATGGACACTTCCCGTCCAAGCATTAGGAAGTTGGGTGTGAACCCAGTCGAGCGGTTAATCATACTGCGAGCAGTCATTCCGACTAGATGTAGATGCTCATCCCACTGTTTCTGGTCCTTTCCGAGGTAACTCCAGATCATTTGCAGGACGGTTCGGTTGTATCTCTCAACTTGGGCGTTTGAGCAGGGATTGTAGGGCGTTGTTCAGGTTTTAGCTATTTGTAGTGCCCTACAGGCTGCTTGGAAGACATGGCTTTCAAAATTTCGCCCCTGATCAGAATGGATGATACATGGTATCCCAAACCGCACGAAGAATTGTCTCACCAAGATGTCCGTGACTACTTTAGGAGTTTGATCCGGGATGGCATGACATACAAGCCATTTAGTAAACTGGTCCACGATCATTACAACGTACTTGTTACCGGATCAGCTTTCCACGAACGGACCTAGGATGTCAATATGGATCCGCTCCATAGGAGACCCAGCATGGTAACTTCCCAATCTGGCTTTAGGCTTGACTGAAGGCTTCTTACTACGATTGCAGGTGCCGCAGGTCTGCACATACAAGTAGACATCTCGCCACATTTTTAGCCAGAAAGAGTTGGTTTTGAAGCAGTCGAAGGTTCTCTGTTGTCCTGAATGTCTTGATGCATCGTGGTCCAGCTGCAACAGCTCTACTCTCAGCGAGTCGGGTACTTTTGTGTGCAATCTTCCTTTTCCCACAGATAGAACAGGACGCCATCTGTCACGGAGAGCTGAGACCTCAGCGACCAGAGCTTCTCGGTAAAGGCACTCTGCAGCATGAGTTCATCTTCTTCCGGTATATCATCATTTTCCGTCCACCTAACTAGTGGTCTCAGGTCAGAATCTGCCATCTGGGCGGCGTGCAGCTCCTTGGTATAACTCCCCAGCTTCACCATTTCTTGTGTAACGGAATTCACCGAGCTGACACCAGCAGGAGAATCCCCAACAAGGATTGGAGGCTCCCTCTGGGTCAGCCTGGGGAGAAGCTCCGTATAGCGGATGGCTAGGAGTAGAACATCGTCGACATCCTCCAGAAAGCGTTCCCATTGATGATGGGCACGGGCCCAAATGCTGCAACCTCCGCACGCCAGATTCTCCAGACGACATCCGGCTTCATAGCATGGGCAGGACTTTAATGGATCTCGTAGCCGTGACATTAAATCAGCGTTGAGGTGTTTGCTTCCGGAATGATGGATGATCTTCATCTCGAACTGTGCTAGCTGCTCGAGCCAACGAGCTAGTTGTCCATGTGGCTGTCGGAATCGCATCAGCCAGACTAAACTGTGATGATCTGTCCTGATGGTGAATGAGCGCCCCAACAGATAATGACGGAATTGCCTGGTGAAAGTAACAACAGCTAGCAGCTCCTTTTCTCGTGGTGCAGTACCTTTTCTGTGCATCCAGCAATGCCTTGCTGGCAAACGAGATGGGGACTTCGCCATTTTGATCTTGAGTTATGCCAAAACAGTTCTAGTGTTTGTGGTGACTTACGCCAAAAACGTCACTGGTAGGTATTGACTTACGCCAAAATTGCATGTAGCTGTTGAGTTACGCCATCTGTGCTTTAGGACCTTCGTGAGATACGCCAAAATTGCATTCGTGTAAGTAAGTCCAGTAAGTTGGCAACAAGAGCATCTTTGGCGTAAGTCATGCTAATCTTAGTTAATTAGTCATTTTCTTGAAAGTATTAAGAACATTGATAGTAATTGATCTACAGTGGCACAATACTTGGTCATTCAAGCCACAGGTCTCTGAATTTGGAAGCTTTCACTTGGAATTTAACCTTTTCGCTACTGACCCACCCCTCAGCCTCCATACTGAGCCGATTCATGTATGAATTTATAGGACTTCTATATGTTTGATTATTTTTATTTAAAGATGTTTCAAAATAATTTTGTGTAAAATAAAGTTAGATTATAGTGTGCTATTTCTATATAATATACTTTCGACCCAGTTTCATCGGTTACCGTTTAAACAAGAAAAAAATTTAGGGACCAAACAGATGGCTATTTCCATTTCTTTATCATACAGCCATATTCGAATTTATAATGAAATTTGTACTTTCACAGTAAAGGTAGCACATGTTATTGAAGGGCTATCATGTCATTTTGGGAGAATAATATATGATATAAGTTCAAAACTATACATTGTAATATAGGTTATGTATCTGGGAATCTACAGTTCAAATTTCAGGCTTCTATGTGTATTTGTCAAATATTTATGGCACATAACGAATCCCAATTTTGACATATTTTGCAGTCTCAATGAGATTTTCCAAGAAATAAAGGCACGAAGTTGTGTTTCATTCCACTAATAATATGTATATCTTGATCCATCTATACATGTACATTTCAACCGAATTCAAACCCGAAAACTGGATGAAGATTGTGTAATTACTATGGAAACCATTATGTATAATGTACTGTCATAAAATTTCCGTTAAACAAAATTTTCAATTGTCCTCTCCAGTACATACCAATGTGCCCTTTGGTGTTATGGTGTTAAACACATAATGAATCATGCAGGGAATAACTCAAGACACATACTTTGGAATACAATTGATAATTTTGCTCTGTTGTGTGAAATTCAAGTGTGAGTATCATTCAGATTTTGCTTTTTGCATTTTCCGTTAAAAAATGTCCTCTCCAGTACACAGCAAAATAAAATTTTTGGTCAATGCTGTGTCATCCATTGCTTTATATTAGTGTGTATGGTCATACTTGTGTTGTATTGGTGTACAATATTGATGGATGGGATATTTATATACTGTTTTTTTCACTATTATGTGTTAAAGTCGAAATGTCCTCTCCAGCACAACTTTTTAACATCCTGCTCATTTAAATGATTCCGCCTACAGAGAAATTAGTTTGCAGATTTTTGCATGTGATTGATCAATATTTCAATAAATACAAGGTTTGAAATAGTTATAATTGGGGTTTATTTACATAAAAATATATATCGTACAGAAGCAAGTGATATTATTATCAACTGAATATAATTGGGAGAATTCTCAAGCAAGTAATGTTCAAGTTCAGCTCAAAGTGTATGCATATTCACTTACCAACACCAATATAACACTGACAAAATTCTAAAATGCCATTAAGATTTGGAATGCCAAAGTATATAGAGAGAGACAAGCTGTCCTGGAGAGGACATTTTTTTAACACTAATTTAACGACTGAAAACACGTGTTGAACAAGTTCATCCATGAAATTTTTCTGCTTGTATTCTTTCTGCTTTCAGTGCCAGAGAGTCCCCGGGTTATGAACGAGATATGGATGAGATAATCATAAAAAAATATGCAACATGGTCAAGGGACATATTAACCTGGGCTTCCCTAACATACGCATGTCCCTTGACCATGTTGATGGTCGGAGTGGCTGCACAGCAGAGGAAACACTTTTGAATAATGTGCATGTTCTCCTATATATTTTCAGATCTGAAATAAAACTTGCACGATATAATTGTATGCATGATATAGTTGTCACAACTAGAACATTTGCACTGAACTCACTGACTGACAAAGTGGTGGTGGAATACTAGAATGGATGGAACCGGTGGAAAGTTGAAAGTGAACTTCAAGTGGAACTTTAGAAAAAGGCGGTCTCATGATCGACATGATGCTCCCGAGAAAGAGCTTCCAAAGAAAAAAAGCAGATCTGCCGCCAATTACGAAAAATGGAAACACACGAATACTGATCGGTATCAAGAGCATTTGACGAAAGACGCAGCACGGAAAAAGAATGCATACATACCTATTTCGGAGCTTCCACAGAGAAGTCAAGAATCTCAGCGCACAGACTGGAAACTCAAAAAGCAACGCCAGAGAGCAAGCAAAGACAACAGACAAAGATCAGACAACCAGACAAGCAAACGGACGGCCAAAATAAAAGGAAACTTTCAAAGATGTCCGAAGCAGAGAAGAAGGAATATTTTCGTATCAAAATGAGAGAAAGCCGAGCTAGGCAGTCCAAGCAGAAGAAGGCTGCTCTGAAACAGAGAGATCGCACACGCAAAGCAAGTCACAAAGAAATGTGTGCAGCAGAAGCAGTGATTATCGAAGAAGAAGGCCAGGAAGCAGAGATCACTGAAGAGAATATAAGTCGATCCACCCTATATCGCCGCAAAGCTTCCATAAAAGAGCTGCTACCAACTTCTCCAACTCAATTTGCTGACGTGCAGTGTCAGCTTCTAGAGGCTGCAACTCCAAGAAAGAAAGGCGAACTGGAAAGAAGAGGCATATCTTTCAACAAAGAAGTGAAAGAAAAGGTTGCTATTGCAGAAAATCTCAAGAAGGCCATTGCCGATGTTAAGACGAATTGTACAGAGAAGAAACGGAAGGCAGCATACACCTTGATAACTGCAGCAGCTGGAAACAAACTGAGCTTAGCGAGGAGAAGACTAGGTGTGTCATGGAGGATAGTCAAGAAGATAAGCCAGGGAAGCTGCTTTGACAAGAAGCAAAGGATCAAGTCCAGAATTAACGATGACCTTGCAGCTAAGATCCGGGACTTTTGGCTTTCTGATCTTGTATCCCGTGTGCTGCCTTTGAGGAAAAAAGTCAAGAAAGGGAAGCCTACATATCTCCTGGAAACCACATACTTGTCAGCCTACAAGATATTCTGCACACGTCACCCAGAAGCGAAGATAGGGTATGTAAAATTCATCTCGCTCAAACCTAAGAATGTGCGACACATGAAGGCACTTGAGCGGATCGTGTGTTGTTGCATGCAGTGCGAAAACACGAAACTGGCGATCCAGGCACTCAACAAGTGTGCTCATGGCAGGGAATACTATGAGGATGTTCGGATCAGTCCAATCCCAGAAGACATTGCAAAGATTGAGGATCTAAAAGAGCAGTATTCTCTCCTCATGCAAGACAGCAAGGACACGAATGTCTCATACAACAAGTGGGAACGTGTACAAGAACCACCCAAGACGAATAGCAAGAAGAAACAGAAGGGTACCACTGATGGAGATGCTGCAGTCCCTGAAAAACTGCAGACCAGGCTCCGACACTTGACGAAAAATGACACCATCGAAAACATCATCCTGACTGCACAGAAAGCACAATCAGATTTTGCATCTCACATATTCCGGGCACAGTGGCAACAAGCAAGACTGAGAGAGCTAAAATCCCGACTTCCTCCCCTATCAGCATGCGTTGTCATGGATTTTGCCGAAAACTATTCATGCTCTTCTCAAGACGAAGTGCAAAGTGCCTACTGGAGCACCACGAAGGTCACAATTCATCCGTTCATGGCATTTGTTAATGCGTCCATGGAGACCTCAGCGTTCACACACAAGGAGTCAGTCGTAGTAATCTCGGATTGCCTTGTGCATGATGCTGTTGCAGCACACCATTTCACCCTGCTGAATCATACTCACCTGAAAGAGACGTATAATGTGAAGAGCATCTATCAGTTCTCCGATGGATGTGCCGCACAGTATAAGGGTGCAAAAGCATTCAGTCACTTCTCAACACTGCCATCGAAGTTGGACATTGAAGTTACTCATCACTTCTTTGAGTCTTGTCATGGGAAGTCGTCTGCCGATGGATTGGGCGCAACAGTCAAACATGCAGCTAAACTTGCCGTGACACGTAGACAATCAACTATCAGGAATGCTGAGGAGTTCCACAGATTCTGTGAGGGCCACTTGTCAACAGTCGGTGCAGGTTCCTACGCATCTAGTATGGAACACTACAAAAACTCTGGCCGGAAGTTCTTCTTTGTGCGATCGGATACTTTGCAGGAGAAAAGAGCTGCCATCCAAGATTTCTGTCCAGTGGTAGGAACTAGGAAATTGCACAGCATGGCTGCTACGAGCACACCCTTTCAAATCAAGGTCAGAAACCTTACATGCCTGTGTGATGGATGTCACGATGAATCTGGTACCAGTGACGCATGCACCAATTTGGACAAAGTGGGGCAATGGAGAAATGTCACTCTGAGAAAAAAGCATGACTCTACAACTACACACAAACGTAATTACCATTGCAATAAGTTAGCAACCTCTTGTATTTCTGTTAATTTGTCCCACTGATGTCGGACTTTTCACGTCTTACTGTTGTTCCACTATTTTTCTACAGCGTCCACAGGTGGCAAGGACAAATTTGTGAAGACGAAACCTAAGCAGAAACTTCAGAAGAAGGATATACGAGACACTTCTGATGGTATCTGTTTTCAACTATCCAACTATGTTACAAATGCTACAGTGAAAATGGCCACTTAAATGATGTTCTCATTGGTAAACTGTGTAATTATTATGATGTTTCCTCAATTTTTAGACCCAGAACCATCTTGCAGCACAAGCAGCGACCAGATTGCCACACCACAGGACGAAGACATGGCTGTCAATAAATCTTCCTTGTATGTACCATACAATGTAGTTTACTTTTTATTGCAGTTGTGGAAAGTCGGTTCCAAATCATACTTGATCATCATCAGAATGATTATCACATTCACGTTACGAACAGGTCCACGGGAATGTATGTTCAAGTTCGGCTTCAGTGTGAATCTGGTCGCAAAAAGTCCTCATCTCACCAGGATTTTGTAGCTGAGGTGCTTACACCTGTAGTTTCTACTTCCGTTTTTCAGTTCATTTTACAGTTGCTTGTTACACAGCTCTGTTACATTTGTTATGTTTCAAATATACCCATACCGATATATTAAGGTCCCGTGTTTGTGGTTAACTGGTTGTTTGTTGCTGAATATGTTTATTACGCAAGTTGGACAGCTACACAAATAAAGGTATGTAATAACCATTCGTGTATGTATAATTATCATATACTTACAGTCATATTAGCACTAAAAATTGTACATACTACTCAGATATCATGGATGATATTACATCATCAATCATGTCAGATATATAATTGATGTACTACATGTATATCATTGTTTTTGTAGGTTGTGACAACAGATCCCGAGTTACGCATCAAGTACTGGCAGAGACGTGGAACAGACCCCAAGTACTGGCTTTGGCCTGAGGAGGATGCCCCGACCTTCCCAGCTCTGGTTGACGACATTGTCAAAGTGCTGGGGGACCCACTTACCCAGGGATCCGGGCGACGCCTGTTCTTCTGTTTCAAAGACTTGCGTACCACTAATTAAGTTTTGGAACTTTTCATGTCCTGCATTTGCACCCAGTCTGGGTTCTAAGCAGTTATAATATATTGTTTAGAAGAGTTTTCATGCCACTATAAGTAAGGTGTTTTTCTCATGAGGGCCCTCTCCGGTCCTGTGATGCAGGTTGTATTTCAAAAGTAGACAATTGTGCATCATTTCGTCAAAGGAACGTGCTCAGTTTTCAATTACTTCGATGTCGTGTTATTTAGCTGGTAGAATACATGTATATGAACAGAAATAGGTAATGATATTGTGCTTAAGCAATATTACCTTGTGACATGAAGCTTGTACAGTGTATGCTACAGCTATCAATGATATTGACGTTCTGCTAGTATGTTAAATATATTTGTCCTCTCCAGCACATAGTTTATTGGGATCACATGTTCCGTAATACATGCACTATAGTATATTTTAATAAAGATACATGGAATCCACAGTTTATTTGCTAGTTTTTTTATCAGAAATTCTGTTCATAACACTGTCGATGTCACTTTTACCACATGTAGGTTGTTAACCTAGTAGATATTCTACACACACTACCTAATCTATTGGAAAATAATTGGCAGTTATATAGTATAGTGGGTCAGTTTTGCCAGAAATATATTATTTATGACATGGACATTACAAATATATATACCTACAACTGTTTCAGTAACTCCTTTAATCAGTTAAAAAGTATGTTAAAATGTGTCCTCTCCAGTACGTTTCTAACCAATCTATACCGCTTCACAATTTAGACCATATCCTCATAAATACAGAAGCGAATAACACCAAATTTTAAATGGGCACTATGTATTTACTCTTTTAGGCTACTTTTGTGTCAAATAACACATATTCACCACATGAACATAGTTAGAAAGAATGCAACCGAATGGGTCTAGTTATTTTTGAGGATTTTTCTCTCATATTAGTCCGCAATTCACAAATTTCGGGCAAAAGCAGCAGGTTTAGGCTCTGTATGTTAGCTTTAGATGACAACTTCAAAAATCAAATAGCTGTAATGAAATGGATGACCAAATGCCCCATCTGAAGCTGCATTGGAATATGATATTACTGGTCTATATTAATCCAACACCTGGTACCCTCAAATAGCCATATAATTAAGACCGCTTGAGCTGAAGGTCCATAAATTGGTACAGGCATCCATGGATCATAGCTTGATTAGTTGCAACACAAGTTTTACGTATGGGGTCATTTTTTAAATTTAGCCACTTTGACACAATGTGTGCTACCTTTACTGTGAAAGTGCCCCAATACGTTTTACTTGAATACTTGTAGTCTTCTATATTTGTGACGAAGTGAATATCGTGTGCTTTGATAGTGTTTACACCATGTCAATATCTTGATTAGTTAATGGAGATATTAAAGTTTTAATGAAAACTGTCTGTAGTCCGACCCATTGTAATCAGTACTCGTGACGTCACAAGGTTAATGACAGGTTAATATTCAATTAACTAATCAGTAAATTAAGTTTCTAAAGTTCAACCAGTGGCATTATGTATGTGCTAGTTTAGCGTGTAGGTACATTCTCGGGTATATATACCAATAAATACAATCAGTGGACAGTTACCTATACATCTATTGGTTGCCAAAAGTCATGGTTACGCATCGTTGCCATCAGGACAACAGGAGGGGTGTATGGTTACGCAGCGTAACCATGAGTAGTGAAAAGGTTAAAGGCAAGAAACCTTTTAAACTGATTATCTCAAAATCACCAAAAACGACTTAAGCCATTTTTGCTTTAGGGGGGCGATATTTCTCATGATTTAAATTCAATTTGGGATGTTGTCCTGTTCATTTAGGTACGAAATCAACTCAACATTTCTCGATGGTTTCTTTGAATACACGGCCATGCATCTAGAGGAGATTTGTAGCCCTACCGCTGCTGGAGTTTACTTTAGTCGACAAGAATTGAGGGAAATCAGGAAAACCTGAATCACAGGAAATTATTATAAAATTCATGTTTCAGTAGTGAAATATTGGAACCTAACTTGTATATAGAATGCTCATAAGAAACCAACTTGGTATGATTGAAAATGTTTTACAGTAACATGCTGTATAGAAAATATACTTTACATTTTTAAAAATAATTTGGCAATGGGGGATAAGATTTAAAACTGGTTTTTGCAGTGAAAGTGTTGTAACCTGAGCACCTCGATTAATGAATTCTCAACACGTCTCGTAAGCCACGGCTTGAAACGGGATGTTACATAGGTCATGGTTATCGATAAAGCCCGTCCCAACATCAGATGCATCACATGTATATCTTGACAGAGTGGATCGTCTATGCAATTCAGCCACGCAACCTGCGTAGAATATAAATCATAATGGTTTATTTGAGGTATCGTCTGTGCAATTTAACCATAGTACCCTAATATGATCTAAATCATTTTGCTTTAGCCTATAAGTTACACAAAACTGAAATAAAATTCCAGGCATAATAGCAATAAATTTTATATCCTCGTGAGACTCAACTTGGTATATCGTTGGCCGAGTTGGGAGGTTGGAGTAATTCCTGAAGAAAGGTTGAGCATTATGATCGTGGCACCAGGATGATATCTTGTGACTCCATTGTCATTAATTGCATAACAGGACTTAGAACACAAGAATAAGAATCCATGATTCATATTTAATTTCACTTTCCGATACATACATTATGTATTGTCAAAAAATAATCCCAAGTTTGGTGATTATTTGGATGAAATATATACCTAAGGAACTTGGAATTAAAGATACTACAGACTCCTCTAATTTTACCAACTATTTAGACCTAAGGTTGGAGATTGATGAAGATTCTAACCTGTCAACTAGGTTGTATGACAAAAGTGATGATTTCAATTTTTCCATAGTCAATTTCCCTTTTCTAAGCAGCAACATTCCCATGTCGCCAGCATATGGTGTGTTTGTCTCACAACTCATACGCTATTCCAGAGCTAGTTGCAAATATGAGGACTTTGTTCACCGAAGTTCCCAGCTAGCCTCTAAATTGCTGCGACAGGGATATATTTCACCAAGACTATTGGTTGTTTTCAAGAAATTCTATGGACGTCATCACAATTTGGTTTATTAGTATGCTAAATCCGTGACAAGTATACAACAAGACCTTTTTGCATGCTAATGTTTTGGAATTCATGACGGGTGCCACATCTGGGGCAGGTAATGCTCACTCTTTCCGGAACGCCTGATTTCACCCTTTTATGGCCATATATGGGGGTTCATGAAGTTCCATTAAAATTTTCTCGATTTTGCCTGACACTGGACTTTGAAATTGGATAACGGACTCGGTTTTGTTTGCTCGATTTCTATATACTTGGGTATTGTTTCCATGTTTATTATGTAGATATACTGTACGGAGCACAACCTAGATGGTCAAAAGCGTCTACTTTAGAGTACATTCAGTACGTGTATATTACCTGAACATCTCCTGGGAATTCATCGTCAAGAACTGCATAATAGCATCTAGAACACAATAAGAAGATGGCATGAATTATTGTCCGGGCGGATATACTAAAAACGCACTAATTTCAGCTGGTTCCGTTTTGTGAGGTCTCCCGCAGTGACGGGCGGGAGTGATTCCACGGTGGACATACGTTGCGCGCTATTGTGCGGGCTTCGCCCGTTTACTATGCTGTGAACTGTAGTTCACAATGTCTCATGTCAGGGGTGTTTGTGTGGTACAGCGGGGGTCGCAAATATTGTCACTCTGTTTGCCCAGGCAGGGATTTTTTGCACGCGCTGATATAACGTTGATGTAATACAGTGGATCCTGTGTTAAAGACCACCTGGTTTGAGAGACCACCTTGTGTTTTAGGACCATTCCACTTGATCCCAAGTGGCCTTTTATCATGTAAATGAACCTGTCACGAGAGACCACCTGTCATTTAAGACCACCTTTCTGGGGTCCATTGGGTGGTCTTAAAACACAGGATCCACTGTAGAATCATATTGGAATCACACTTAGAAAAGGATATACGCATATGCGCATAAAAAACCTGGAGTGAAGGCTGGCGCACTGGGGAATAATAGGCGAGATATTAATTTAATTCATAAATAAAGAAAAACAGCGAACCATTTCCTCCGGACATATGTTTTAAGCTTTCCATTCCTACTATTCTGTAGCTTGTTTCATGTATGTGTACTGCACGAAGCACATCGCAGTTGGTGACAAGCGTCTATTTTATAGTACATTCAATACGTGTATATTACCTGAACATTTCTGGCCCAAACACAAATCGTATATAGAATTAGTCAAGAAGTTACGTAAGCTTGCCGAAAAATGCATACTGTTTTTACGAACACAACTGCTATTTATACAAAAATTGTCGTTTTGACCTTACAGGGCAGCTACAGCAATGAAATCGATATATGTGACTTTACATTTGAATATGTCAAAAGTTAAGCTCAATCTTGAAGTAGTGTACTTCATACAGCTCTCTCTATGACGGAAACTTGATGGAATTTCTCATGAAGTTTTCAATACAGGAGATATTCGAAATATCTAAAAAAAATCAGTATGTAATAATTATGTTACATCCGCGGATTGTGTCATTCTTTGTGAAAATTGGGAAACTTTCTATTATTTGTTTGTGTGCCACTCAGTGACACGTCTATTCTTACACTCATATGGAATATATTTTTTGACATTAGAGCGTTGGGGGGCGAAGCCCCCAACTCTCTACATGTCTATTTGCTGATTTTTTTATGGAGGTTTCATACCAACCTATCGACGCCCGTTTTGGCATGTAAACCTTTGTACATCTACTTCAAATAAGGATTTTCTTCCTCCTTGGCATAAAATCTCTCGATTTGATGGCAAGCTTTGAATATTCCACAGATATATATAATGCATAAATCGATGTGTTAGGTTTGAGAAAATTACGCAAAACGGTCAGCTCGTCTGAAAAACGTCAAAATGGCGGAGCCGATGGAAATTCACGTTCCTAGAATGCAAAGCAAATTTTACCGCAATGACGCGTACTTTGGAACGCACAATTTTCTGTGCAGCATTTTGTGCATGCATGTACATGTAACTTTGCATGTGGCCTTTTTTTGGCGTTATGAAGTGAACACAACGATTCGTCTGCGGTTCCACGACTACATTTACCGTAATTTGACATATTTTATCACATGAAAAGGTGTTCCTTGCTGGGTTGCAAAACCTTTTTTATTTTAAACTAGTCTTTCAATTTACTCAGTGTGCATGTTTTATCTATATCATGATATCAGATGTAGATATTCCTCATAGTTCCCAATATTTTAAGGATATTTTATTGAGCTTCAATACCATTTAATCAGGCGTATCTGTTTCATTGAGTTCAAAATAAATGTTTACTTATTAGGAATATGATTGAAGTACGATTATGTGTTTCATCATAATATAGGGAATGAATTAGAATCACGTGGGGCATGATATGGTTCAGTTTTCATTTTTTTGCAGGTGGGGGGGGGGGGGGTAACGTTGTGTGAGATACATTCAGCTGTCGTGGTGGTGATGATGTGCTCGAGCTCTGTCATCTCCCGCAGTTAGCTGCATTTTCTTGTTAGCTCACCGACTGCAAGCCGGAAGCTCTTGGGATGGATTTGCACAGTGTCTGTATCTGTTGCCCCATGTTTTCCTGATTTATATCTGTCAGAAACTTCGCCGAAAGTACCATTCCTATCACGAAGATATGTAAATGATATAGGAAATCATATATGCACCACATAGTAGCTATCTATATCCATTTAATGATTTGCAATTTCATGCAAAAACGAGACAATCAGAGATTGCAGACCCTCGCCCTTCCAGATTTAGTTACTAAAATTATGAGTTGATGACCCTTACATTTTCGACCTGGGCGATAATAAGGGATTTGGGCCGTACTATCATATAGAAACTGGCCATAAAAACACAAAAATCATTGGAGAAATATTCATCAATAAAAGTAGAGTTCTTGCAATTTTTCTATCTTGAACATATTCTCGATATGTCGACCACGACCTGAATTCTTCACACTGACAACGCAAACTTCACCAGCTCTCACAAATTCAACATTCTATTAAAAATATCGTCAGTGGATTGGGAATTACCACTACTTGAAATACTACAAATCAGCGATTTCAGCTGATGACCCTTGCACTTGCTACCTTGGGCGATAATAGGGGATTTTGATTACAGGACCATCGGTCATACAGCAAATGACGGGAATTGAGCACAGAAAAATATATAATTAATAGTGGAAATCAATCATTGATACAAGCAGAGTTATTGTAAATTTTCGATTTTGATCTTTACTCTGACCTTGACCTTGTCGCTCAATATTGAGCTGTGAAATTTCACAGTATTGTCATCCAGGCACATCTCCTGAACGAAAATGGGTTAAAATGATTGAAAACTAGCCTCACAATTATGGCCTTGAATATCAGAACTCTCAAAATTCTTAAAATCGTGACCCCTAATATTTCGACATCGGGCGATAATAAATAATATTTTCGCCGAATGACAAACGGTCGTACACCATACGATTGGGAATTGGCCAAAGAAAAATATAAAAAAATAGTTGGAAAAATTAATATCAAGTAGAAAAGAGTTATAGCCGATCATGAGATTTTCACTTTTTCCATTGCCATGGCAACCGTTTTCATTCGATTTTGACGAAATTTAAAGTAAAACGAGTTACTAGCATAGCGCTTCAGTCACATAAATTTCAGATCGATTGGACCCTCTGTCTCCGAGTTATAGGCGCAAACACTCGCACAGAAAAGTCACTGACAAAAAATAACCGAAGTCGTGAACCCGTAATTTTTCGACATTGGGCGATAATGGAGAGTTTCCGTCGTACGACCATCGGCCGTACACCATACAATCGGAAATTGGCCACAGAAAAATACAAAAAGATTTGGAAAAAATAATATCAAGTAGAACTGGAGTTATAGCCGATTATGTGTTTTTTTCTTTTCCGTTGCCATGGCAACCGTTTTCATTCGATTTGAACAAAATTTAAGAGAAACCAAGCCACTACCTCAGCCCTCTAATTTTCAGATCGATGGAAACGTTTTTTCTGAGCGCAGGCATTTGCTCTGAAAAGCTGGCAAAAACAACCGAATAATGGAGAGTTTTTGTTGTACGACCATCGGCCGTAACCCATAGGGTCGGGAATTGGCCAAAGAAAAATACAAAATTAGTTCAAGAAATTAATATTCATTAGAATTAGAGTTATAGCCAATTATGTGATTTTCTCTTTTTTCGTTGCCATGGCAACATTTTTTTTTCTGATTTTGACAAAAATTGAGGAAGACCGAGCCACGGTGATACCGCTTCTTCCCTATAAATTTCAGGACGATCGGACCATTCGGTTTCGAGTTATGCGCGCGAACAGACAAACAAACAGACATACAAACAGACAGACCCAATTACAATACCCTCTCCCCCTATCGGGGCGAGGGTAATTACCACTGATAGATAGTGCTGATAGATCTGGGTGCAATATGTGGCTGTATGTGGCCACATTTGTGGCCAGCAATATGTGACTGACTTGGATATTACGTTGCTTTTGTATTTACCAAGATTGCATAAATGGTTTGAAAAATGTGAAAAATATCATATCGAACCAAATATATTTGACTGATAAATATACATATATGTGCTCACCTTGCACAACATATGTACAACGTCTGTTTATGGGCTTCTGTGAACAGTGAAGTCAGTTATTGTGATTCAAATGGCAGCAAATCTGCCTCATTCTACCTCATTGATTGAGTTTCTGTCTAGACACCCATTTGTGCCACAATAACCATCGAACAAAAGATTTGGAATCAAGCAATCAGACTCGTTGCAATGTTGTGAACAAATATGACCACTTTGGTAGATTGGACTTTTAATATATGATGTCTATATATATGAATTTATTTCATTGTATGATCGCCAGTATGTATTATTGCAAGTTATTTACTCCAATAGCTGTTACTCATCATATCAGACCACACAATATAACAATTATCAGAAACCACTGAAATACATGTGCCAGTAAATTTTTTAATCTATTGAGAAAGAATAATACCCAAACATATGCGACAACAAAAGGCACATTACCTTCCCCAAACATTACCTTCAACAACTCGATATCATACGAGTTTATGATTGGGTTGTGTTGGAGTGTTTGCTCACGGAAGTGAAGATTTCGTGGATGAAATCGCACAGGATGAAGATTAAAAGGATTAATGTTAAATGAACTGTAATGATTCATGTTCTACATATCTGAGATATCATTATGCTCATGAGTTATGACTATGGTGCATTTCAGTAACTGTCACATCTAGTCCTTACCATATCACCACAGGAACCAACTTTTGTGCATTACATCATTTCATAGATTTTTTTTTTGGATTGTATATATTAGATGTGAACCAGTTGTCTGAGCAATTGAAAGGAAACTATTCCTCTTCATATTTCAGTGATAAATCATCACTATATTAATAGTATCTCGGGTCTTCTCTCAAAGACAAGTTTATGAACCAAATGTCATGCACATAAACGAACTTGTAAGGAGCTCGCATAACGTTCAACTAATGCAACTTAAAGCAGACAATTATTTGAATGATTACTGCAATTCAGCACCACTAAACCATAAAGGATTTACTTACTATTTATTACTTTCAGAAATTAGGGCCAGATGAAAGAAGATCAAACAACACATATCCCGGAAGCATCTGTATCTGACATTATCAATCTAGACATTTAGAAAATTGCCTACTTTCAAAATGTGACATGGAATTTATTGTTCCATCCTGACTTGTATACAAATTCACGTTTTACGTAGTTGTTTTTGATTGATCCACACACTTTGTAGATATTCACATTTATCCAAATATAAATATAACATGAATAGAAAGTGGCTGTTGTCTAATTTCAGGCGTGTGTACCATTCTGCTCTATTGGTGTCTTTTATAAATCATACACCTAATGACAAACCTTTCACACTTTCGCAAACAGAAATATAATCATTGCATACACTACCACCAGTCTCTACTTTCCACCTAAGAACTGTACAAATTTCTAGGTGGTGTGATGTGCTCTGTGACATGTATCCAAGAGATGGAAATAATGTGAAAGACACATGTCCTGAATTCAAATGGATCCTGTCAGAAACAATGCGTTATTGTGTCAACAACATGTCACTGCCACTTAATACGTTTGAAGATCAGAAGTGGAGTGCCTGAAAAAAAGGTTGTTCAAAATGTGTTACAATAGCAAGCCAAAAATGCCTGGAATGAATATTTCATAATGCAGTGATAAGAATTAGCACACATCTGACTTAAATTCCGCTTATTACAACTTCTTGTAGAGTTGTCTGATTAGAAGGATATACAGATCATAGACATGATCTTGAGTTCGAGCACTGAACCTGATAGTGTGTCAACTTCAAAGTCACCAAAAAGAAGTTAGGAAATAAGCTGGCTCAAATCTCAAGTCATGGAAGATTTAATTGAAAGAAAAAAACAAGGGTGTATGGCCTATGGAAACATGGTGATTCAAGGTAATCATCCCCCATGTAGAACACTATTGAGTTTGACTATTCAACTGAATGTGAGGTCCCATTGTAACGAAACTCATTCCGTCTATAATTTTATCATCATAGTCTGAATCATACTAACAGCTAATTGCACAGACGTTGCAAAGGACCAGATACATTCTACTAATGAGATGGTTGCCTCTCAGCAAAGCCAGCTGCTTTGAAGCGCAAATAATTTCCTTGCAACACGCAGAGAGGATTTATGGTAGTGTTCAACATCACAGGAATGCTATTCTGAGTAAGAACATTTTAGTTTATACCGGAACACACTCTGATTACGGCATAATTGTTGACATTTATTTGTTGTTATCAAATCAGACATGCACAATATAGCTTTGAGGAAATTGCTGTCACATACGATACTTGTATCGTGTGTAAAACACCCTCAATTCTGGACCACCAAAACAACAAAAGAGCCAGCTAAGTGGACTTCGACAGACGCCCCAATTATTTCCCATCAATGACCTGGTTGTCTAGGCACGAATCAACCTGTCCGGAGTGGTAAACAATGTCCACAAAACAGGCGATACAGTCGCAAGGGCTGAATGAATAGGGGTACATTACAGCCACAGATTATCTGTATCTTTCTGTACTTTAACTCGACTTGCCTTTACGGATATCCCAGCGTCCAAGAATTGATCAGGGATTAGAAGACCAAGGATGACCAAGCACTGACTTTGCTATGCATGAATTATTCCCCCACAATTCCTCTTCATATTTCAGTGATAAATCATCACTATAATAATAGTATTTCGGGTCTACTCTCAAAGACAAGCTTGTGAACCAAATGTCATGCACATCAACGAACTTGTAAGGAGCTCGCATAACGTTCAACTAATGCAACTTAAAGCAGACAGATATTTGAATGATTACTGCAATTCAGGACCGCTAAACCATAAAGGATTTACTTACTATTTATTACTTTCAGAAATTAGGGCCAGATGAAAGAAGATCAACAACACATATCCCGGAAGCACCTGTATCTGACACTATCAATCTAGACATTTAGAAAATTGCCTACTTTCAAAATGTGACATGGAATTTATTGTTTCATCCTGACTTGAATACAAATTCACGTTTTACGTAGTTGTTTTTGATTGATCCACACACTTTGTAGATATTCACATTTATCCAAATATAACTATAACATGAATAGAAAGTGGCTGTTGTCTAATTTCGGGCATGTGTACCATTTTGCTCTATTGGTGTCTTTGGTAATTCATACTCCTAGTGATAAACCTTTCACACTTTCGCAAACAGAAATATAATCATTGCATACACTACCACAAGTCTCTACCTTCCACCTAAGAACTGTACAACTTTCTTGGTGGTGTGATGTGCTCTGTTACAGGTATCCAAGAGATGGAAATAATGTTACAGACACATGTCCTGAATTCAAATGGATCCTGTCAGAAACAATGCGTTATTGCGTCAACAACATGTCACTGCCACTTAATACGTTTGAAGATCAGAAGTGGAGTGCCTGAAAAAAAGGTTGTTCAAAATGTGTTTGTTTTGTAGTTACAAAGCAAGGCAAAAATGCCCAGAATGAATATTTCATAATGCAGTGATGAGAAATAACACATATCTGGCTTAAATTCACCTATACAACTTCATGCAGAGTTGTCTGATTAGAAAGATATACAGATCATAGACATGATCTTGAGTTCGAGCACTGAACCTGATAGTATGTCAACTTCAAAGTCACCAAAAATAAACTAGAAAATAAGCTGGCACGAATCTCAAGTCATGGAGGATATATTTGAAAGAAAAAACACAGGTGTGTGGTCCATATAAAACATGGCGATTGAAGATAATCATCCACCATGTAGAACACTTGATAAAATATTCCAAATCCATTAATTCCAGACTAACTGGAATTAGGGTTATCGAGAGTAAGTTGGTTACAACCGAATAAATATCACAAAACAATTTATATTGGACATACTATTGAGTTTGAGCATTCACCGTAATCTTGGGACCCATTGTATGAAAACAATTTTCGTCTATAATTTTCTCATCATGGTCTGAACCATACTAACAGACAAATGGACGGACATGGCAAGACCAGATACGTTCTACTAATGAGATGGTTGCCTCCAAGCAAAGCCAGCTGCTTTGAAGTGCAAATGATTTCCTGGCAACACGCTAAGTTGGCTTTATAATATGCACACAGGAATGCTATTCTGAGCACGAACATCTTGGTTCTGGCACACATAATGTTTGCGGTACATTCGGTGTCATGTGTGATTATAAAATCAGGCATGCATCAAATAACTCTGGGGGAAATTACTGTCACTTTCGATACCTGTATCGTGTGTAAAACACCCTCAATTCTGGACCACAAAAACAACAAAAGAGCCAGCTAAGTGGACTTCGTCAGACGTCTCAATTACTCCCCACTATTGAGCTGGATGTCTAGGTACAAATCCACATGACCAGAGTTGTAAACAATGTCCTCAAAACAGGGGACACAGACGCGAAGGCTGAATGAATGAATGTACATTTTCAAGAGCAAAAAAATTATATGTATAATTTAGTATTTTGACCTGACTTGCCTTCACGGATACCCCAACGTCCAAGAGTTAATCAGGGATTGGGAGTTGATCAGCGCTGACTAGTAGGATGACCGAACACCGACTTTGCTATGCATGAATGATTTCCCCGTAACAGGGCGTGAAATGCAAGTCGGGTCTTCATTGAACGATTTCATCCAACTTGCAATAGTCGCCGGTACTCCATTCAAACAGAACATGTTATTCATGCTTAGTACACGGTTCTATTGTCCTATGCAATCGACTATTTTTCAGAATCCACTACCAGTAGTAGATTATTTGCGTTCAGTAGATTATTGGAGTATATTTTTCAGAAAATGTACTCCAATAATCTCGATGTCTTCTAAACGCTGGTATACTGGTACAAGCATTGTGAGGCTTATTGAGGCATACACGAAATGAGCAGTATTGTTGAGTTCATGCACCTTGCAATGCTTGTACCAGCATACCAGCGTTTAGAAGACATCGCAATAATGTTTAAGGTGCGGTATGAGCCCATTAGTGAGCTATATTATATTTGAGTTGGTGCTAGGGGCCTATCTAGCCAATGAGGGGGGTTAGATCACCATGGTGAAAGTCAAATACCGCACCTTACTCGCAATAATCTACCCCTGTGTAGAAATAACGAACCACAACATACCGACAGATGTACGAACGCTACATATTTATTCAGTAACAAATTACCGCACGAGATGCATCACATTTGGCTTTTCACTTCGTGATATAATCCATTTGTAGATATCCAGTAAAAACGTTATCCTCGATATTTTGATATTCCTTGGAGATTCCGTAGGTCCAAAATTGTGAATATTTCTGCCAGAAATATCCAGATCATATTCGCAACATTTCACACAATTCCTGCAAATATACATAATGTACAAGCCTATGAAACATTAAGTGCTTAATATAAATTAATGTTATATTTTTGAATATAACGTGATAAATATAGTGCCTATATGGCGGCATATTTACATTGTCGAATAAATAGCGCAAAGTAAAAATACACCTACTCACCAGTATGATGGATCGTATATATCGAGGCCAGGGATGGACCTTTTCAACCAGTCTTGAATCCACGCAAAATTCTGCCATAGATAAATCGTATATCTTGAAACGAATTAAAGGATGCAGAATATTCATATCCATTTTGTATATAATTAAAGGCTTCCGCATTTTGATGCAGAAAGTAAAAGAATGTTATCTCTCTTGAACCTTCAATGAAATCAGTTCAGTAAATAACGCACCTGTTTGCCGATATATGTGCTCGCATCATTTTTTAGGTTCTTCCAATGAATGCCGTTTTGAATGCCGTTTTATATACTCAAGTAGCATTCCCTGGTACTTTAGAGGCTCCCGCTTTGAAATCCAATTGTACTCCAAATGCTTCATTCCGATATGACGGAGCTTTCCCAGTGAGCTTTCTGTGGCATATAAGAGGGCGTGTGTTGTCGTTTTTCTTTTTGTACTGCTCAATTCGAGTAATACAGTACTCACAACCATATGAAAAGAGGCTAAAACGACTAAACGCACATTGCGAATCAACTAAAAATCTATTCAATCGGAACCGTGTAAACTGTAGTCATAACAACAGGAAGCTCTCTGTCGTAGTTAGCTTAGCCATGTTAAGATGGTGAAACCCTGCCGATTGTTGGCAGTAAATTTCACGACTTTAGTACCGCATACAAAATTTGAGCATTTGTCATAAAACTTCTGGTAGTCCGAAGTGACTTTCTGCAATTGGAGTGATTAGAGGAGTCATTTTCTTGTATTAGAAAAATACAATCTTCGACCTGAAACGTCTGGATCATTCCGGATCATAATGATAAAGTTGGTACATCCGTTCTCAATATCAACCACGTAATCTTTAGAATACATCGACTTTTTACATAGTGGAGCAGTCAGTGTCTATGAGCCGAGAATTACTTTTTGAATTTACCGCCTACATTTGTCACAAAATGCCCGACTGTCTTTGACACATTTACGAAATGCGCCATTTTCAAAATATCACGTGGATTTGGACAACACACAGACTTGAAGTATCATCTATTATTTTGATGATTTTCAAAGAATAGCTGACTTACTTGGGATTGGTACATCGTAGACTCCATAACGAGCTATCCACAGCCATGTGACAATGCGTTTTCCCCCGTGAAATTGAGTCTGAACATCGGCTACTTTCAACGTCAGGTGCCACGAAATCGTGTTTACATATTTCCCAGGTCAAAGTTTGATGTATCCTTACGCGAGACTTATCTTTGGCCATGTCGATTCTGGTAATCGGTATAATCCATTGATCACACCAAATAATCCACTTTCTGAATACTGAACGGGACTACGGCAGAAAATGTTCGCAGTACGACACATTACATGTGTTTTGTGAAATCGATTGGTAGCGGTCATCCTCGGAATATTTCCTTCGGTTGTGAAGACCATATTTTGCGACTATGAGATTCGGTAGCTTCGTCTCCGAATGTTTTCCCGCGAGGCACCAACAGTCCCATGTGTTATGCATGTATATAGGCATATGACGGAGGTAAACCCAGAAATATGTACATAATCGAAGACATTAGTTCATAGACAAAGAATTGTTGTAGATCGGGGAATGACAAACACTGAAAACCATAATTCCAGACGATAACTGACATATCGCTCACCACGTGAGTTTGTATTCGCTCCGGCGAGAAAGCCGTTGAAATCCGTGCACAGGGTTTTGAGTTCAATGTGAAGAGCAATACTCACTAGCTGCTCAAGTCCAGTCTCGGTCAGTGATCGCATGGAACCACACGGAAAATCGTCGAGCACATGTACTGGGGCGGATTATTAACCCTCTTTCGACCCTTCCTGCACATTGGGAGTTCATTTTCACAAACAGGATAATATAATATTATATTTGTTCAGGTACGTACACGTAATTTAAGCATTCTGTATATTGAAGCCCTGTCTCTATCAACACTGATCAAGTATCTATGAGTGCCTATTCCATAAGTTCGTGGTTAAATACATTTCGATAACAAAATGAAACTGTATGTAGATGTATATCTATATGTATGTCAAGAAATTTGAATTAGATGCCCTGATTGGCACAAGTATATGAGGTAGGCCTAATTATCAATAAGCAGCTATATGAGTTATTCATATCACCAACATATATATATTTATCTAAATCAAGAAGTTTACTTGATTGTAATATTCCAATGATCAATTCAAGGCAATGTGATTGGTATCAGCAACAGAATAGAGTGCCATCTGACAAATTCATCATCTCATATTTTTCTGACTCCAGATGACTCCAGATGTTGCTGACAACTCTACAACACTTCCTGACAGCTCAGCCAGAAGACAACACAACCAGAAGCTCCATAAATCCTGGTTCAAGTCTCAATCAGAAGACAGGCAATAGCAGCTCCACACCACTTGACTGATCCCCCAATGACTGGCACCCAGGAGCAATCATTCAGTTGGCCAACAATATGGATGTCAAAACATAACAACAACTTGTGTTTTAAAGTTTGCACCAATATATACATGTATATTGAAACAATATATATATAAATTCAAATTAAGTGCATGTTGGATCTGTAATTCTGAAACACCTGTACAGAACTGCACACCACCATTTTGGGTATTGTACTGTCACTATAAGACAATTGGATATCTTATACAACAGCAATTTGGGGATTCAATGGCCAATTAATAATATTTTATATTTTAATGGATAAAGTGGCCAACACATTGTATGTATCAAAAATTTGTTATTGATACACATGTGTAGGTCAGAAATACATTATGAAGATTTGAATGGCAGTGTATCAAGTGGCCATGTGCAATATTGTTTGCCAATTATGATAAATTCCTAATCTTTTTGATTGGTATTATATTTGATTTATTTTGTTCTTGTTTACCTTCCATGTACAAACTTTGTAAGATAAACATATGGATAAGGAGTATACTACCAAATACACTATTTATTCATGACATTTCTTGTCTGGTATGTTTGATATCATACCTGTGATCCATGTATGTCAAAAGATGAAGTGCTTCAATTCATAACTCATGAATTGTACTAATAAAATGCTACCACTCTGTGATTTTCACATCAATTATGTTGACACAACCCATGTGCAATAATGATACTTTAATGTCACATGTAATCATGATGACAATGAATCAAAAGCCTGGTGATATTTTTTTACATTTACATGTTATTGGGATCAGGGTGTATCCTGTATCTAGCTTGGGGTTTGTGTTCTTTGTATGCATAGACACAAGCATTATGCACAATTGGGTCAGTGAATACATACATGTACTGTTAGTTATTTGATGAACACAGAGTGTTATGAATTATGCCAAATGCAAGAAGATGTCACTTCCCCAGAAGTTTTAAACTTATAACTGTCACTTTAGAAATATGGGTAATTATCTGCATTGATCAGGTGAATAGAGAAGTGTCATGGCCCAATGCACACAGAAGCCCAAACATGTAGCAGTCTACATGTAAAAGCCAGTGTGAATTGTGCACAGTGGAGCATATGATATTGAAGTCTCCCTCTCACTGTGGCAGTGTCTTGAAGGGTTAAAAAATAGTGCCTGTACTGGCCACTTGGGAAAAATGTTTAGTTGTCAATAAATGTCTGAACTTCAAAAATCATTTGTGATGCAATGAATTTGAATTTCAAAAAAATATTTCTCGGCTCATAAACTAGCATATGTAGTAATGCTCAGAAAAATACTCGGAACATTCGTAATCGACTTTTTCCACAAGAACGGATGTCCCGAAATTTTGGTAGTCAATTTCACCAATTTTAACATAAGATGCATAATAACTGCGTGTAAAATGCTTTAAATTAGTGAATAACATGATAATATAACATTTATGTGAAATATGTGTTCATTTCTTCAAGAAAAACCATTTTCAAAAATATTCAGTGCGCATCACTGACTAAAATATGGCGAGGGTAACAACCCCTTAAGATGGTGAAACCCTGCCGATTGTTGGCAGTAAATTTCACGACTTTAGTACCGCATACAAAATCTGAGCATTTGTCATAAAACTTCTGGTAGTCCGACGTGACTTTTTGCAGTTGGAGTGAATAGAGGAGTCATTTTCATGTTTTAGAAAAATACAATCTTCGACCTGAAACGTCTGGATCATTCCGGATCATAACGATAAAGTTGGTACATCCGTTCTCAATATCAATCACGTAATGTTTAGAATACATCGACTTTTTACATAGTGGAGCAGTCAGTGTCTATGAGCCGAGAATTACTTTTTGAATTTACCGCCTACATTTGTCACAAAATGCCCGACTGTCTTCGACACATTTACGAAGTGCGCCATTTTCAAAATATCACGTGGATTTGGACAACACACAGACTTGAAATATCATCTATTATTTTGATGATTTTCAAAGAATAACTGACTTACTTGGAATTGGTACATCGTAGACTCCATAACGAGCTATCCAAAGCCATGTGACAACGCGTTTTCCCCCGTAAAATTGAGTCTGAACATCGGCTACTTTCAACGTCAGGTGCCACGAAATCGTGTTTACATATTTCCCAGGTCAAAGTTTAATGTATCCTTACGCGAGACTTATCTTTGGTCATGTCGATTCTGGTAATCTGTATAATCCATTGATCACACCAAATAATCCGCTTTCTGAATACTGAACGGGATCACGGCAGAAAATGTTCGCAGTACGACACATTACATGTGTTTTGTGATATCAATTGGTAGCGGTCATCCTCGGAATATTTCCTTCGGTTGTGAAGACCATATTTTGCGACTATGAGATTCGGTAGCTTCGTCTCCAAATGTTTTCCCGCGAGGCACCAACAGTCCCATGTGTTATGCATGTATATCGGCATATGACGGAGGTAATCCCAGAAATATGTACATAATCGAAGACATATTAGTTCATAGACAAAGAATTGTTGTAGATCGGGGAATGACAAACACTGAAAACCATGTTTCCAGACGATAACTGACATATCGCTCACCACGTGAGTTTGTATTCGCTCCGGTGAGAAAGCCGTTGAAATCCGTGCATAGGGTTTTGAGTTCAATGTGAAGAGCAATACTCACTAGCTGCTCAAGTCCAGTCTCGGTCAGTGATCGCATGGAACCACACGGAAAATCGTCGAGCACATGTCCTGGGGCGGATTATTAACCCTCTTTCAACCCTTCTTGCACATTGGGAGTTCATTTTCACAAATAGGTAATATAATACTATAGTTGTTCAGGTACGTACACGTAATTTAAGCATTCTGTATATTGGAGCCCCGTCTCTATCAACACTGATGAAGTATCTATGAGTACCTATTCCATAAGTTCGTGGTTAAATACATCTCGATAACAAAATGAAACTGTATGTAGATGTATATCTATATGTATGTCAAGAAATTTAAATCAGGTGCCCTGATTGGCACAAGTATATGAGGTAATTATCAATAAGCAGATATATGAGTTATTCATATCACCAACATATATATATTTCTCTAAATTAAGAAGTTTACTTGATTGTAATATTCCAATGATCAATTCAAGGCAATGTGATTGGTATCAGCAACAGAATAGAGTGCCATCTGACAAATCCATCATCTCATATTTTTCTGACTCCAGATGACTCCAGATGTTGCTGACAACTCCACACCACTTTCCTGACAGCTCAGCCAGAAGACAACACAACCAGAAGCTCCATAATTCCTGGTTCAAGTCTCAATCAGAAGACAGGCAATAGCAGCTCCACACCACTTGACTGATCCCCCAGTGACAGGCACCCAGGAGCAATCATTCATTTGGCCAACAATATGGATGTCAAAGCATAACAACAACTTGTGTTTTAAAGTTTGCACCAATATATACATGTATATTAAAACAATATATATATAATTTCAAATTAAGTGCATGTTGGATCTGTGTTTTTGAAAAACCTGTACAGAATTGCACACCACCATTTTGGGTATTGTAGTGTCAATAAGACAATTGGATATCTTAAACAACAGCAATTTGGGGATTCAATGGCCAATTAATAATATTTCAATATTTTATATTTTAATGGATAAAGTGGCCAACACATTGTATGTATAAAAAAATTGTTATTGATACACATGTGTAGGTCAGAAATACATTATGAAGATTTGAATGGCAGTGTATCAAGTGGCCATGTGCAATATTGTTTGCCAATTATGATAAATTCATAATCTTTTTGATTGGTATTATATTTGATTTATTTTGTTCTTGTTTACCTTCCATGTACAAACTTTGTAAGATAAACATATGGATAAGGAGTATACCACCAAATACACTATTTATTCATGACATTTCTTGTCTGGTATGTTTGATATCATACCTGTGATCCATGTATGTCAAAAGATGAAGTGCTCCAATTCATAACTCATGAATTGTACTAATAAAATGCTACCACTGTGTGAATTTCACATCAATTATGTTGACACAACCCATGTGCAATAATGATACTTTAATGTCACATGTAATCATGATGACAATGAATCAAAAGCCTGGTGATATTTACATTTACATGTTATTTGGATCAGGATGTATCCTGTATCTAGCTTGGGGTTTGTGTTCTTTGTATGCATAGACACAAGCATTATGCACAATAGGGTCAGTGAATACATACATGTACTGTTAGTTATTTGATGAACACAGAGTGTTATGAATTATGCCGAATGCAAGAAGATGTTACTTCCCCAGAAGTTTTAAACTTATAACTGTCACTTTGGAAATACGGGTTATTATTTGCATTGATCAGGTGAATAGAGTAGTGTCATGGCCCAATGCACACAGAAGCCCTAGCATGTAGCAGTCCACATGTAAAAGCCAGTGTGACGTGTGCACAGTGGAGCATATGATATTGAAGTCTCCCTCTCACTGTGGCAGTGTCTTGAAGGGTTAAAAAATAGTGCCTGTGCTGGCCACTTGGGAAAAATTTTCAGTTGTCAATAAATGTCTGAACTTCAAAAATCATTTGTGATGCAATGGATTTGAATTTCAAAAAAATATTTCTCGGCTCATAAACTAGCATATGTAGTAATGCTCAGAAAAATACTTGGAACATTCGTAATCGACTTTTTCCACAAGAACGGATGTCCCGAAATTTTGGTAGTCAATTTCACCAATTTTAACATAAGATGCATAATAACTGCGCGTATAATGCTTTAAATTAGTTATTAACATGATAATATAACATTTATGTGAAATATGTGTTCATTTCTTCAAGAAAAAACATTTTCAAAAATATTCAGTGCGCATCACTGACTAAAATATGGCGAGGGTAACAACCCCTTAAAGTTGGAATCAATTTTAAAATCAGCCAAATTTAGCATTATTTTTTGTCACGCAAACTTGAAAGTACATATCGAGATAGTCGGGAATATATAGGAAATATGCACAGTTCGACAACAGATACTCAGAAAATTGCCGTTAATCGTGCATGAAAACAGTGGATAGAGAAAGATCGGCCTGCCTACATCGCCGGTTGCCACAGTATCTACACAAATACCAATGACGTCACGAGACTGTGTGTAGAAATCGCCCGCAAGGCGGGCCGCTTTGAAGAAAAGATTGATGCGCCCGAATTTGAATCTTGATTTGGAAACTCAATTTAGGCACATAGAATAACTTTTTCAGACCCAAATTTGTACGATTTCTCATTCTATAGACAAAATAAATAAAGCTATGGCAGAATGAATAAATTTTGTCAATTCTAAAAGTGATTATAGCTTTTATGTAAGTATCAATCTATTACCACCAATACAATCAGATTTTGATGATGCCAATAACAAACGTAAAATACGCTTGTCATTAATATCAGAGTTGAGTTGAAGGCACCCGCCGTGATGTTGGTTCCACTTGACCGCATAAATGAGAACAAAATTACTGAAAATCTTGGGACAAATATTGAGCACCTTCGGAGGCATGATGTCAAATAGCTTGGTCAAGGAATTCAATCATCCGAGACGGCCGTATATTTGTTTGCATGTACGTGTATGTGTGTGTGTGTGTGTGTGTGGGGGGGGGGGTCCCTGGAGACCATGTACTAAGTGGGATAATCGGTTCAGTGTCGCGCCCTCTCGAAATAATGTACTCGGCCTTCGGCTTCGTACATTATTTCGAATAGGCGCTCCACTTCACCGATTATCCCTTATATTACTTATACGCCACATGGCACCAATCGCAGTACATCAGAAAAAATGCGCTAGAGGTTTTATGGCCCCTGTAATGCAATCTACTCTAATCAGCGCTACTAATATTACTCACCCACTGAACGAATGGCATATTGAATCCATCTGACACATTTTCAATCTTCATTGAATTCAGAATAACCTGCGATACATGGGCCGGTGTGATGAATGGATGAGAGAGTAGTTCAGAACCACCATAGTCGTTTATCATTATACATTAATACTATCTCGAATCAGCAAACATTGATCAGGTAACTATTTCCTCCGTGGAAGTTTATAAATTAATAAATACCATACCATGTTATCTCAAACTGACTTTGGTACAACATGAATCTGTACTCAGTTATTAGTTTTTCCCGGCTACAGAGTAATTTTCCCATCTTATGATTTCTTCAAAAAGATGAGTGGGTTTAGCGTGGTTGTGATGATATTACTGATGACAATATTGAAGACACTCAAGAGAGGATATCATATACCCACGTACTCGGGGCTGGACATCATTCGATAGCAAAATCTAATCTACATATCGAATTGGCCATTGAGTGATCCATTTGTCAATTGCTCGATTTCTTGTCAATCAGACCAGAGCCCACAACAATAGAGCGGGGGATACACACTTTATACGAGGTGTTTACACAACTGAAAACAATAAATCGTGTTTGATAATGATTAGGAAAATAATGATGAATAGTACTGCTTAGTTAGGGTTTAATGGTGGAGATATGAAATAACAAAACATTACTACACCAAAGAACACACAATTAAGCATTTTTATTGATATGTTGACTTATCTTCCCTAATTTCTTACAGCAGACATGGGTCAATTCATAAAGCAGCATACTTCACACGATAAATCTATAGTATGAAAATATGATATTGTCATATTATTTAACTTTGTGTTCCCATGATCGTGTATTAGGATGTGCTGGTTTTATTATTATTGCTCGAATGCCACTGATGAAACTAACAGCAATCCTCCTCCATATTCAGACAACCATTACGATTATGAAACTGAAATTAGCACATGGGATTTAATATCGTAGAGAGATAACCTTTTGACTTGTGTATGTGAGTGAACAAATGTATTTTCTTTCAGTGTTCAATGTCTAATATCGTTGTGAGTTCACACATATGCTAATATGTTATTGTTACGTATCTCTCAGTCCTGTTTGGTGTTAGGTCTCATGAGAATCTGAAAAACTGTCCCGATAGATATTGAGTAAAACAATATGATTTATATTCTGTGTATGATTTGATTGCGTGGACGAGCCTATCAGTAAAATATACATGTTTTGCATCTGGTGTTGGGATGGGCCTTTTTAACAATCATGGCATATGCTGCACTCCATTCCAAGTCCAGACTTTGTGTACGTGGTATGGGTTCAATTCAATTCGTTCATAGGAGTTGCGAAGGTTACAGATGACCGACTATAGACAACAAGAACAATGATTGGTTGAAACTCGTCCTCCAACATTTTCACACTCTATGTAGCGAAAGCATCGTAAACTTGCTTAAGAGTATATTGATGAAAAGCTCGAATTTTTACAATTAAGTTTCAAAAATGAGAAATACAAATTCAGATGCATTTCTGTGATCTCAACATAATGCAACCTTGGTTTCAACTACTGTCACCTGTGGGATAATAGTTTGCTCTTCTCTGTTCCTTCAAAATCTACATTACGTGTTACCCCACTTAGCTCCATCAAACCAAACCTATTTCGTGGTGAGGATGAGTGGGCGTAGTGTGGTTGTGATGTTATTAGTCATGACAATATTCAATCCTCTTAAGGGAGGAAATCATATTCTCACGTCCTCACGGGTATAATACATTCGATGCAAGAATCTAATCTTACGCCAAATTGGCCCATTATCATGGGATACCTTTTACAATTGATATACAATTGATGTACGTTTCTCAATGAAAGATTTCGCTTAGTAAACTAATGGGTTAATGGAGGAGATTACAATATATTGATATTCCCAAGTAGACGTTGAGGCATTGCTATGCATATTTTGACTTAGAAGCCCTTCTTTTTCATAACAACCAGTGTTCAGTGTACAAGAGCAATCGAACATCATTGTCATAATATACAACGAAATATTGTCAAATGTTTAGGACGCGACCTATTATTCCGTGATTTAAACTCATCCTACAAGTACCCGCTCTGCTTTCTGTGCTCATGTCTTCTACATACAACTGACCTGTTCCTTCATGTTCCTGTCCTCTCTTACATTGTACATACCTTCCGTCATCTTCAGGCTCTCTCGCTCTATGTATTCGACCAATATTCGACAACACGCATACATCAACTAGCATTTTTTCATAGTTTAGAACAATATTCTTAGGGATATAACTAAACTCAAATATGTTTTTTTTTTCGTGTATGCTAACAGAGCCATGGTACACATGACCTGCATCAAGCAAGTACATTCAACCAATCCAACTCATGAACGTGTGGTATAAACATGCTCTCTCGTTTATAGTTTTTACTCAACGCGTTTACACAACTAGCAATACTTGGGACTTTTTACCTCCTAATACACATTTCACCTCAATCTTCACTTACCTCATCATTCACATATCAATTCGCACTACACGTTTTCCTTCATGAATGTATCAACCCTTACTACACTTTGTACCTTATACTGCAATTTGTCCCCATACTATCTTCAATCTCCTCCGCCGGAACGGACTCTACTCAGTATCGGGTAGACCTAATACTACTGCTGTCCGAAGCAAAGATGGTTTCATCTAGTTTTTGTGCCAAAGTGTTCATCAAATTTTTCCAAACGATTGCAGGATTGTGCATCACTTCAATCATTGTAAAATACCTTGGTTTCACGTTCCTCAATTTGTAGCGACACTCTCATTCTTTGTACGATCTGGTCCCATAGGGTGTAGTGACTTGATCATCCAAAACTTTGGTTCTAATCAAAGGCTCTCTATGTTTTACCTCGCCCAACTGGAGCATATGTCCGACGCTAGCTAGCTTGAAGCCGTCGATGCCCTAAAACCAATGAAATCATAGCATACATAGTATTACTACGGAGCCCCTAAGAGGACACATCTGTGAGTGAAAAAATTGTTTTTTTCGCGTTCGAATGCGATGTTTTCGCGCTCCCTTGCGAAGTTTTCGCGTTCGAACGCGATCTTTTCGCGTTCCCTCGCGAAGTTTTTGCATTCGAACGCGATCTTTTCGCGTTCCTTCGCGAAGTTTTCGCGTTCCCTCACGAAGTGCTGACGCCCATGACTTCTGAGAAGGTTTTGCTACAAGATCTCGTTCTAACGCGAAAACTTCACGAGGGAACACGAAAACATCACATTCGAACGCGAAAACTTCGCGAGGGAACGCGAAAACATCGCGTTCGAACGCGAAAAGATCACGTTCGAACGTGAAAAAAAAAATTTTCTTAACTTTTGCTTGTGTCCCCTTAGGGGCTCCGTATATTACAGATTGGCAGGACCGTATGAAATGTACCAAATACTAGGCTAACGTTGCGGGACTCAGCCAGTCCAGAGTTATTCATTCACATGTCACACAGGTACACGTTTGAGTAAGAGAGACGGTTGTACTATGTACATATGCCAGGTATTAAAGGGAGGGTTTATACAAATAGAAAAGACACTTTATTCTCATTTTGAATCTTGAAAATAAATCCCTGGCCATGCAAATATGAACCCGTGTCGATTCATGTTTCGGGGGTTACATCATTATAGGTACTCAGGCTCTCATGTCAACGACATCTCTGAGTACCTTTGCCAGCAAATGTGGATGGTATGTTAATAATATGAGAGCCTGAAAAGTAATGTTACAGACACGTGTCCTGAATTTTAATGGATATCAGTAGTAATGTACTATTGTATCAACAACTTGTCACACCACTTAACCACGTTTGAAGATCAGAAACTCACTGGAGTGTCTGATTTGGAGTGTGTTTGGTTTGTAGTTTCATGGAGCAAGCCAACAAATTCCAGAATCAACTTTTCATAACGATATGACAATTGGCATAAACCATGTATTAAATGTATCAGGGTAACATTTCTATCCATATCAAAGTCACCAAAATCTGACACAACCCTCTGGTACGGAGCATAGATCAAGATTAAAAAAAACGTTGGTCTTCAGGTCAAAACGCATTTCACTCATAGTTCTCTCACCTTTATGTGAATCATAATAACAGCTAATTGCATAGATGTTGCAACAATATTAGTCACCTTCCACCACAGGCATTTGAAAACCACAAAATACAAAGTATACTGTGCTATGTAATATATATATATACAAGGCACTCAAGTCCTTCTGGCAAAAATGGCGGCTGAACGAACACTCGGAACTTCAGAGGTTCAAAAGTGCAACTTCGCCACCGGACTAATACAAACCAGCACCTCCATTGACTCCCGCGAAGACAATATATCCAAATTAGCACTGCATTGACACACACATCTTCGAAATAAAGGTTTTCTTACACATTTTATATCACCAGTACCGCTTTCAAGACCTTGCGTGGCTAGAATTTGGATTCAAAACATCCGCTGTACACTTGAATCAGTGGAAGTCGAATGAGCTCAACTGGGATGAGGGGCATTTCAGTAAAATGCGAACTGCATATAAGTTGTACACAACCTTACCGCACTTACATAAAGTTGTATATGCTCAATGCCACAAACAGATTGTAATGAATAGTTTTCGAACAACACAACCTTTAGTGCTCATGAGACACAACCAGACAAGTCACACCTACCTGAAATATTTTGTAGCTGCTCGCAGTCTAAGCTGTCAGTCCAGTCAGTCTTGTAGGTCTAGTTTCTGCCCTGAGGAGAAGAGACACACACAATGAATGCGGAACAGCAACGTTGTTTGGACATTGTAATGCAAGGGCATAATCTTGTGATCACTGGTCAGGTAGGAATATATATATTATGGAATCAATGTATATTGAAATTGTGTACATTATATAGGCCTAGTAGTGTTTACATCTACCCAAAATCGAGAATTGTACTAGGGTTGAAAATACAACTAAGTATACTGTAAACGTGCTACTAGTATTTTGTGCGTCAAGTAATTTTTAGCGGTTGACGCTAGACATGCAATTTTTTGGTTTGTTTGACCTGGATAGTATACAAAATTCATTATTTCATAGTGATTGAATGAAGATTTCTCGGTTTATTCTTACTGCGAAATCGCCAAGATAATTGTTAAGTTTCCAGTCTGTACATGTCAGTGAAATAATCCCATGCACCATCGTGCTGTGCACATAAATTATAATAATACACACAAGAAACACACAACATGCAGACGACATATGTATACATATACGGATTAATTTCAGGCTGGAACAGGAAAAACTTTCCTTGCACAGGAAATATGCAGGGAGCTCAAGCAGAGACGTAAGTCGGTGGCAGTTACCACCAGCACTGGAATTGCTGGTCTCCAATTTGGATTTCAATCCACAACATTGCACAGGTAAATTTGTCAGTGGTAATACAAATCATGTGTGTAACATGTAGCATGATTATATTTTGACACTTATACGTTTTATCAGAGCCGCTCTGCGTTCTATTTACCGGTCCTGTGCAACCAATGACCTATTGTCGTATTTCCTTCGTGATCTGTCGACCGTCCGTCGTCCGTGTGACAAACCAAATTTTGTTGGCTTTAATAAAGTGTGATATATTCGTCGAGTTTTAGCGAACATCATCAATATCATATTTAGCCCATAGTTGAGGGCCATATAGAAATATGGTTTTAGTTTTGGTCATAATTGACATGGAGTCAGACACAAAGGGGCATGGCGGAGGTTGACAGTTGGCAGAGGCTGACCTCTATGAGTAATTTTTCAGTTTCATACTTCTCATGAAATATGGGAAAATATGGATACCAGAAATGCCTTCATGTTTTCAGCAATTTTTTTTTCTTCTGCCGTTTTGGTTTTCGGATGATAACTTTAGTTTGCCTTGATGTTTCCTTCCTAATTTTTCACCACTGGCTAAAAATGATATGTGGAGAAACCCTATTCTGTTTGAGCCGGTTACGAGGTCAATGAGATCCATGACGATGAAATCAAGGTTGATTTTGATACTTGTGTGGCGATTTTGCCGAAAGATTGCAGTAGGAGTTTGGCCGTTATAGTACTCCATACTCACCTGTTTTGGCTGCTTCACTTTCGAAGCTTGTGCGTCTCCTTGGAGACGCATTATTCTTCTCTCACTCCACTGTACTGTATCACTAGCCATGACGTCACACCCTCGCTGTCGTGAGCTGCTAGGTTTATAAGTAGCACCCGTCTTGCTTTCTTTGAGTTGTGTCATAGCTGTCAAGGCGAGAGGCTATGTGCTCCTCGTCCTCTTTGTCTGGTTAGAGGTACAATCCCAATCGGGGGCCCAGGAGGGAGGCTGCTTTGACCCGGGGGCTCACGCTCCCATGGATTGGTAGTCTCCCGCCCTGGGTTGGTGCGTAGACTCTCTGACAGACCGTCGGGTTCTCCAGGGTTCTATCCCCGTGGTGGACCCTCGGCAAAGCCGGCAAGGAACATGCCCACGTGCATGGGTTCCGAAAACCGCCGTCATGGCTTTCGGACTCATCACACCGGTCTACATTACTATGATGATGTAATATCTGAGTGATTTATCGAGGCCGAACTTGTTGGGTGGACTATTACCTGGTCGTAGTTGAGTAATCACGATGCCCGCCGTGACCATTCTCAGATGTGGGGTGCTTGCGCCCTAGGTAGCAGGCATCGAACGTTACACTTTGCTTGCGGAGGAAAAATAAAGAAGTATTTGTGCAATGCTTGCATATCTTTGCCTAGAGGTTCATATATAAGGGAACAGCACTATTGATTCTGGGATCAATCCGTCAAACGACCTTTGATCTAGAGCTCGAAAGAATTTGTCCTTATTTGTCCCTGGGAATTTTATGCATATTTTGGAAACGGTGCGTCGTAGAGTGAAACGGAGGTTACTTCCACACTCGTGGCCCTAGACAAACATAACTAAGGGGTATTAGAGATGCATTTTGACCTTGCCCTTATATTTTTTTCCTGAGTCGGCATTTTATGTTTTTGTTCATATCTCGAAAATGGTGTGTCGGCGAAACGAACATTATTTTCGTACTTGTTCCCTAGACAAACATGTCTAAAGGGTACTAGTAATGACCTATGACCTTGATCTATATTTTTGTGGTTGACTTGACAATTTTCATACCCGGAGCGAACATGTTATGCATATTATAAATTAGTCTTAAACACCGAAATGCTTTCAAGGCATCCTTAGGTCTTCACGTGTAGTTTTTGAGGATTTAGAACTTTAGCTCAGTTCAACACGTCAACATAGTTCTCAGTATTCATGCCATGAGGAATTCAAAATGTTGCCGGTAAGCTACGCCACCAATTATGTTCTTGAAATTGACAAATCCTAAACATATCCTTTGCGATTTTTATATCCCTACTCCTATGCCAACCACCCAAATGTGCATTTCATCCATCAACAATAATTTTGGGAAACTCATTGGTAGATGGGCTGGGATTCAGGATGGACGATTTTCTCGCATACAGCTGGAGAAAAAAGCTGAAAGTGATTTCAATACCAGAAAGAATATATTGAATACAGATGTCCTAGTCATTGATGAAATTTCAATGATTTTGTGCTATATTTGGGAGCAAGTGAACTTCATATGCCAAAAAATCAGGAAATGTAACCTTCCTATGGGAGGAATACAGGTGGTGGCTATCGGCGATTTTTACCAGTTGCGTCCAGTCAAAAACAAGAAAAATGGCGACATCGGCAAATATGCATTCGAAAGCGATTCGTGGAAAATTGCCTTCCCACACAGATTCCATTTGTCGCAAGTAGTACGACAACATGATATGGATTGTGTCAACGCTGTCAATGAAACTGCCAGAGGATGCCCATCCGAAACCACATCTTCGCTCATTGAATCACTGAAAGACACCAAACTTTCAAGTAGCACACACACTACATTATTCGCCCATAATTATGATGTTGACCTCTACAATGCCAATATGATCAGTGAACTGGACGGAGAGAGTAAAATTTTCAAATCAGATGATGCTCCAAATATCTCTGAGAAAACTCGACGTTTTGTGAATGCACCACAGTACCTACATGTTAAGATAGGAGCATCAGTCATGCTGACTGTGAACCTCAGTACCAAATTATGCAATGGCATGCGGGGCACTGTATGCGAACTTCGTGATAAAAGTGTTTTGGTCTGTTTCGATATTTTGCAAGAGAGATATGAAATAAAGCAATACAATTTCTATCATTCTTGTGCAGATGGCAGCCAGCAATTTGTATGCAAACAATTACCCATCAGACTTGCTTATGCCATGACAATCCACAAATGTCAAGGAATGACTCTTGATTCTGTGTGTCTGGACTGTCAAGGTATTTTTGAACCTGGTCAGTTGTCCGTTGCACTAGGAAGAGTCCGGAGTAAAGACAATATCAGAGTCTTGAACTATCAACCGAGCCTTTGCTTACAACACCCAGCAGTGGTCAATGATTATTATGGTGAACTGTCTAAACCGTATCTATCAAACAATGCTTGTTGCAAGCAACCATGTGCAGACCTCGGGACTGAAGAGATAACCGAAGCAGCTTCATTGGCGGATTCATTAAGTGAAGATGATCTCGACGATGATGCCACCTTGGTAAATGACTCACTTGAACAACTAGATGTGGACACTGTGAAAAATAGTATTAAAATAGTCAATCCTGCGAATTCCTACCGAGAAAAAATGAATACGATAATAGATAACATTGATAATTCCAGTTTAGTAGCATGGCACACAATAGTGCAGACGAAGCTGATGAGTATATTAGGTGCACATCCCAACCTGACCAAGGCAAATGGACTAAACAAAGTGATAAAATCATATATACAGGATTATGGCAACTCGGATGAGTTTCGCTCCTCTCTGTCTGTGTTATTTCCTGCAACGTCTGTGGAAGACCAACACCTGTCTGTAGCTAATAAATTGTTATTCCATATATTAAACACCGGATTGGACAGTTTAACACCACAGGAAATTACAGAAAAAAGCAAAGCCCCATATCCGGATTTGTCTACTGGTGGACTGGGAAAAATCAGATACGTTGGTGGCATGTGTGTGGGCAAGGTCTGTAACAAACATGTTAGGCATGTGTCCAACAATCTTCATCGACTCACTGACAAAGATCTATCAGCATCTACAACTATTGTTTCGTTTCTGCGAAGCCACACATTCAACTCCTTAGATATCTGTTTAAATAACAGTGAATATCCAGACACAGTTTGCGAACTAGTCCGTAAAAGCAACATGTTCGGTCATCTCACGTACGTAGATGACAAATTCTATACATTTTTTAAAGAACTTGATAAAGTCATCCACACGTATCTTGACACGGATCTGCTACGAACACATGGACAACAGTTTTTTGAACAAACGTGTTTGAAACTGCTAGTCAATGATGACTTGCTAGCTGTTTGGCCATCACCATGCGACAATAGCATTAAAGTGGATTTGATGAAGGAGATCATCACCAAATATTTGAAGGTTTCTCTGAAGGAATTCGGCAAACAATTGACTGAAAAAATGAAAATAAAAAAGCAATTAGCACACAGGAAACACATTTTAATCAATGAGAGTAAACAGGAAAACACATCTACGTCACACTCTGTAGATTTATCCGCTAGTAGTCCTGCATCTGAATCGGTTAGCAATGATCTTTCTGGGAAACGAAAACGAGACGACAGTGATTGTGCATGCGTTATCTGTGGGGTCACTTATGCCAGTACGCCGAAGTTAAATTGGATTGAATGTGCGACATGTGGTGGTTGGCTTCATCGCAAATGTGATAAGGAGTTAAGGTCTCACAAACGCTGGAGGGATGTCAGCCAGGCGGGGGTGCAGTACCAATGTCAGAACTGTAGACCGAGCTTTTCTCGTTAGGTACAGATATGATTACCTCAGTGCATGCATAGATGTGCCACTTCTCCAACGGTTATTGGTTTTGTGTGACTGTGTAATATAAAAATTCACTATGGTGTCAGGGCTTTATGTTACCAAATCTGTGCTAATTAAACTACACCCAGTTTGCGTACGTATGTCTAATTTTAATACTGTGTCGTAACAGAGCCTCTGACTAACTCACTTTTAGCTCCGAGTTTTTGTTGTACATGCAGTGGATATGCCATAGCCCGGACATTGGCTTGCGCCGCGTTTGCCTTCCTGGAAACGGTAGTTTGAGACAGAATTGTCGAGATGAGACCACTCTTGTACTGTGTTACGTCGGGGTTTGTGTTAGCGCCATGTCGGGATCTCTGCTGGCAGAATACGTTTTCGACAACATCACTGTTGATTATGGCAGGAATAACTGGTACACCTCGAGAACATTTGGTTTTGCAAAGGCTGTGGAAGCCGTTAACTGCATACTGCAGGTCCTCCATGGTTTCCTTGGTCAAGAATTTACTTTTGTTATCCTTGCTGGTATTCCTCACAGGCTTTCCGACGTCAGTGTGCCATTCCATGAAAAAATTGAGAACGTCTAGAATTTGTGATAGTCCTGGGTCTTCCACATGAGCCAGAGGTTGGTGGGAACGGAAAACACTAATGAGCTTTGATGTATTTCGAAGAAGTGCTAGTGATGCCTGAAGATTTTCATGGCGATGTTCATTTTGGTAGTGTTCCATGAGGTTCAACATATCGTTATTCAGCACCTCCTCAGCGAGATGGTTCCTCATTTTTAACACGGAATTCAGGAAGAAGTGGTCATTTGTCAGTTTTGGGTGAATACGCATTGAATTACTTTGTTTGTCCCAAATATATGCATCTTGGAAATGTTTCCAGGTGATAACACCAGCCTTATGTGTCAGTAAACGGGTATGCACTGGGTCAAATCCAGAAGAAAAAATGCAGTTACGAACTCGTTTGATAACGTGTGAATAATCCATCAATATTGAGATAACATGGTTTTGGAGTGTGCACATATTCCTAACGCACGCATCACGCGGAGATGTTAGCATATGTGCAAAAGATCT
The DNA here is from genome assembly GCA_949152475.1 of Terebella lapidaria. Classification (NCBI taxonomy): domain Eukaryota; kingdom Metazoa; phylum Annelida; class Polychaeta; order Terebellida; family Terebellidae; genus Terebella; species Terebella lapidaria. Next base: position 11,757,492 of record OX424567.1, read on the forward strand.
ATTTATGCTTGCACCGTCCATGCACACAAAAGATATAATGAATCCGAATGTTCTAAGTTCGTTGACCACCTTCCAAAAAATCAACAGCAACTGACCTGATGTTACAGAGTTGGTTAGAAAATAGCAAAATGGAAATCGAAATCCGTCTAAACCCATGTATACGAACTGAAGAACGGACGTTGCCACTTGAATTTCATTATTGTTTTTACAGAGATGATGAATCTTTTCACATTCGGTGGTAGTTTGGACAAAACCGTTGAACGCCAGACCAGAGCCTAGTGGCTGTAACTGGACTCCACTTTGGATAGTCATTTCATCGAAGATAATCCCCCCGTTTCTATCACTTTGCATTCTATCACATTCTTTGGACATCCAGTCCATCATTTCTGAGTTGATACCTGGCGACTTGTCAAGGGAGTTTTTGTACTTTTCCAGAAGACTCTCTGATGGAAGGTACATGTTTTTATGGAGAATGCGATAGGCATGAGGGCTGGCGATCCATATGCTAAGCGACAGGTTTAGAATAGTTTTGTCCCATCTACGACTCCTTGCATCTTTGCCATCTAACTCGTCTTTGAGACATTTGGATTGGGCCACAAGCAAAGCCATAAGCTCATCACTAGCATTAGGGAATAGTTCAACCCAGTCACTAGGCTTGTTGTTACTAGGGTCAATGGTTTCACATTCCTTAGTTTGAGATTCCTCAGTTGATATATCCTCAGTTAGAGTTTTTTCGGAGTGAACTCGTGGATTAGAGATAGCATAACATTGGTGACAAACCTTGGCCTGACTCTGGATTGGTATGAGGCCAAGACATGCTGGTCTCCTTTTGCGACATTCCACATCACCACCATTTTTGGTCCACTGCTCATAAGCATTATTGTCTTTAGTAACCTCTTTACCTGGACACACCGCCGATACCTGCAGTAGCTGACAGGCACCATGAAAAGACAAGTTATTGTCATGAAGTTCTGAAGCCAGACCAATAACTGATGGCTCCACCTCCTGGTTACCCACTTTAACAGTTAACTTCCCATCACAATATATTACTAGTTCTTTATTGAGTGGAATGTTATTGACGGCGTATTCAGTCAAACATCCAAGACGAAGATATAATGGACTCCTTTCAATCACGAAAAATGGATGTACTAAATCCTTCCCTATTTCCGAAATGTCAAGTGATGTCAGATCTGAACAATAACTCAGTCCCATGAAGATGCTCACTCTTTCACGGTTGGATGAAGTGCGTTGTACATGAACTAAAGGAAATATTGATGTAACTGTTTTCCTGAAAAAGGTTTCTGAAACTGGTGTGACACCTGTTTTCTCCATGCTATCAGTATACAGTTGGTAAAGGCTAGACACCTTTGACACCTCACCATCCTTTGCACTCAGATGCTTGTGTACCCTGAAAAAAGGAATAATTAATACATACATACGGTATTCAGCAGTCAATTTTGCGAAGATATCTGTTTTAAAGGTCCTTCAATATGGTATCATGTTGAGGTGACTTTGGTCGAAGATCGCGACATGCTATAGACAGCTTCCGTATATCATAGTTGGCTGCGTCATCTCTAAAGCACACATCGTCTTGACGAAGGTCTTGACGACGGCACCAGGACAATTCAATGGGGCACCCAAGAGGGTGCCATCCACTTTTGTTTTGAACTGGAGTGTTGATCAAATATACAAATTTGTCAGATTTTATTATCATTGTCATCTGTGATTGTTCACGTTTTTCTACATGTACCTGTATTTTTTTTAAAATATCTATTCCAGGTCACTGCATTGGGTGTTCACTAAAAGCATAACACACTTCAAACTCATTGTGCACATTCACCCACACGTTGAATCGGTTTTTCCTTAGAAATGACACTAACCAATTTAAAAATAACTCGTACACTTCAGTTTTTGTGTGGCACCTCATCGATACTGGGTCTATAGGCACGTGACATGCAGGCACACACAATATCTTGGAAACATAAACATCTGCTTAGTAGATGAAGAGCAGACAAATCCTGGATAACAATTTTCAGCTATATTGAAAGGGAGCACGTGTGTTGAACCGGTAAATGTGAATTCAACGCTAAATGTGAAACCTAACGGTAAATGTGAAACACACTAACCGTATCTTTGATCTACCGTATCTTTGATCTAACAAGCCACAGAATACAAGGAATAGAATGCGTAACAATATGTCCGGGTGACATGTTTTTAGGTTACCTGACAAAATGGATAATATTTTGCTTATTATCGACTTCATAGCTTAAATATCAATTGTGGACATATAGCAAATGATATATGCTGAATATTCTGATGACCTTGCATTTGACCTTTGATCTCATCTTCAAGGTCAGAGCACAAAATGGCTAATATCTCATTTAATATCGACTTTTCAGGTTAGGAATCAATTGTGCACATATAGGAAGTGATATATGCTGGACATATTATCGAGACACTGAGTCCATATTATCGAGATACTAAGTCGATATTATCGATTTACAAAGTCGGGAATTAAAAAAAACATTTCCTGAGTGGCCCTTCTACGCTTCCGTAGTATATGCACATGCAGACTATACATCATATACTGTGATTCAAGTCAAGTTACTAAGTCGATATTATCGAGTTACTAACTCCATATTATCGAGATAGGCCTACTAAGTCGATATTATCATAGGTTGTTGGGCAGTTGTATACTAATTCCATCAGGTGTACAGTAGAAACAACTACATTTAACACACTGTCTGCCCCTGATGACGCCAGTGTGTCTTTGGATAAACTATTTGGTCGGGCTTTGTTTCTATTGTAAAATGTTGTATTTTACGTTTGTTATTGGCATCATCAAAATCTACTGTATTTGTGGTAATAGATTGATACCTACATTCATACCACTGAGTCGGTGTCACTGCTGGCGGACGTTAAATCTGTCCCCGAGGACACCATCAACTCAGTAGCCTTCTGGCTATTGATTAGGTACTTATGTACTTGTCATATATCTGTTCCATGGGGTTTGTTTCGGATTTCTAAAATATTTTCATAGGTTGTTGGGCAGTTGTATACTAATTCCATCAGGTGTACAGTAGAAACAACTACATTTAACACACTGTCTGCCCCTGATGACGCCAGTGTGTCTTTGGATAAACTATTTGGTCGGGCTTTGTTTCTATTGTAAAATGTTGTATTTTACGTTTGTTATTGGCATCATCAAAATCTACTGTATTTGTGGTAATAGATTGATACCTACATTCATACCACTGAGTCGGTGTCACTGCTGGCGGACGTTAAATCTGTCCCCGAGGACACCATCAACTCAGTAGCCTTCTGGCTATTGATTAGGTACTTATGTACTTGTCATATATCTGTTCCATGGGGTTGGGGTTTGTTTCGGATTTCTAAAATATTTTCATAGGTTGTTGGGCAGTTGTATACTAATTCCATCAGGTGTACAGTAGAAACAACTACATTTAACACACTGTCTGCCCCTGATGACGCCAGTGTGTCTTTGGATAAACTATTTGGTCGGGCTTTGTTTCTATTGTAAAATGTTGTATTTTACGTTTGTTATTGGCATCATCAAAATCTACTGTATTTGTGGTAATAGATTGATACCTACATTCATACCACTGAGTCGGGTGTCACTGCTGGCGGACGTTAAATCTGTCCCCGAGGACACCATCAACTCAGTAGCCTTCTGGCTATTGATTAGGTACTTATGTACTTGTCATATATCTGTTCCATGGGGTTTGTTTCGGATTTCTAAAATATTTTCATAGGTTGTTGGGCAGTTGTATACTAATTCCATCAGGTGTACAGTAGAAACAACTACATTTAACACACTGTCTGCCCCTGATGACGCCAGTGTGTCTTTGGATAAACTATTTGGTCGGGCTTTGTTTCTATTGTAAAATGTTGTATTTTACGTTTGTTATTGGCATCATCAAAATCTACTGTATTTGTGGTAATAGATTGATACCTACATCGATATTATCCAGTTCCTAAGTCGGGAATTTGAAAAAAAAAATTCCTGGGTGGCCCTGCTACGCTTCCGTAGCCTAGGCCTATACGTGGGCAGTTATTTACATGTCACAACATAAAAAAAAAAAAAATGCCGAGTACGCCTAATAACCTAATTTTGCCCTTGGTCGATTTTTCCCATTTACCGTCGTGATTTCTTTTCACATTTACCGTTAAGGGTGATTTCCTTAATTTTCACATTTAGCGTTGATTTCACATTTACCGGTTCAACACATGTGTCCAATTTATTGGGCAACTCTGTTTGTCGAGGCATGATAATCAATGATAAAACCTAGTTTATAAGCAACACATAAAAAATAGCACACCAGGAATGAATTGATAAAAGAGATTTCCAATAAATCGAACATATAACGGTTTAACACTGTTTAAAATATGTGTACATGTATAATAAGTCTATATGTTGTTCAATGTGGTACAAATGTGGCAAAGATGCAATCTTACCAGTCTGTAAGTAAATCCGCCATGACTGCTGTATGATATCCTACATTCAATAATATTGTGTATGATTCTACAGTTCACTGTCGTGTACGACTGACTGACTGCAACAGGGTTCGTCCGAAAGCAGCCGTGTTCATGTGAGTACAGCTCTCTTTCTTTTTCTGCCGAATCTCAAAGTAATTTACTTATGCTCATGGGTTTAGATAAATGTACAGTCCGTGATTACCAAATTGGAGCACCACCTATATCAACACACGTGTTTTCACTGAGTCAAGTGTACAGCGGATGTTTTGAATCCAAATTCTAGCCACGCAAGGTCTTGAAAGCGGTACTGGTGATATAAAATGTGTAAGAAAACCTTTATTTCGAAGATGTGTGTGTCAATGCAGTGCTAATTTGGATATATTGTCTTCGCGGGAGTCAATGGAGGTGCTGGTTTGTATTAGTCCGGTGGCGAAGTTGCACTTTTGAACCTCTGAAGTTCCGAGTGTTCGTTCAGCCGCCATTTTTGCCAGAAGGACTTGAGTGCCTTGTATATATATATATTACATAGCACAGTATACTTTGTATTTTGTGGTTTTCCAATGCCTGTGCCTTCCACCAATAAGATGGTTGCCTCCACGGAGAGCCAGGAGGTTTGAAGTGTAAATCGTTTCCTGAAAACGCGCAGAGGTGGATTTATTATAGTGTTTGTTTTTCATCAACACGATAAACATACTATGCTGAAGCTCAGACGTCTAGTTAAGCGATTAGCACACATCATTTTGGCACAATCGTTGTCATATATCTATGGTTATAAAATCATATATGCACAACATGGCTGGACGGAAATTACTGTCACATTCGATAGCTTGTCATGTGGCACAACAATCTCGCTTCTGATCCACATCAACACGGGCCAGCACTGTTTCAGAGGCCTCAATTACTTCCAACTAATGGGCTGGTTGGTTAGGTACACATAATTCACCTGCCGCAAGTTGTAAACAATGTCTTCAAAACAGGCGACAAGTTTAATGGATTCAAACAGTATCTGCTCAGTGCGAATGACCACCATATGGCACCATGAAAAGTACATGATACAAAGGGGGTGTATACTATGTTATACTTTAATATGAATTTATTCTTGAGAGTGAATTAAGGTTTATGGATGACAGGGGCGGATCCAGGATTTTTGAATAGGGGGGGGGGGGGGTGCTCTTCTTAAATGTACGTAATCTTGGAATAGTGTGAGCGAGCGAAGCCTTATGCGGTCTGGGGGGTTGGGGAGCGCCGTAAGCCCGCCGATAAATTTTTGTAATTTAGTGTCTCTGAGATGGTTTCTAAGGTGTATTTACAACTGTACCTTGTGGAATCACTAAGTACATTTTCACTTTAGGAGTCTGTTTTTGTTGTGAATGGAGGATACATCACTGACTAGCGAGTGAAGCCTTATGCGGTCTGGGGGTTCGGGGGCGCTGTACGCCCCCGAGATATTTTTTTTAATTTAGTGTCTCTGAGATGGTTTCTAAGGTGTATTTTACAACTGTACCTTGTGAAATCAATGAGTAGAATTTTACTTTAGAAGTCTGCTTAGTTCTGTTGTAAATGGAGGATAGATTTTCAAAGAAAGGAAGGTCTAATAGTCCTACCATTCTAAGGCTGTTCTGAGGTTCTTATGCACCAGACATGGTGATGGTCAATCGTTTAAAAAAAAAAAAAGATATAATTATCTTCCAAGTTATGCCGACATCCAGAATTATATCCAGAGTTTTAAAGAACACTGTCTGTAACAAACAAATAAAATAAAAAATATCCCCTGTGTATATTAAATGACAGTTTCAGTATGAAGTCAAGTGTGTCGGTCTAGATTTATTATTGGAGGGGTGGGTGGGTGGGGGGGGGGATGGTGGCAAGCTGGTTAGAGGAGTCAAGCGACCGAGCGAAGTGAGGTGGATAGGTGGTAGCTTACACGGCGTGGGGTCTGGGGCCCGCTCAAGGGCCCCAGAAGCCAGAGCTTTTTTCATGTTCTGTGGTTGATTCTGAGCTCTCTCTGGCTTTGATTGAGTATTTTTCATTCCACACATGCATGTAAAGGTATACGAACACATATAGGATTGCCATTTAACTCCATCATAAAGTTTTATGAGAGAAATCACTTTCAAAATGTTTCAATTTTCATAAAACTTCTGTATGTTGAAGCAATATATATAACTTACAAAATATTAAAAAATCAGCACATGTTGTTGGAATAGATCAAACGCTACAAGCATTTGACTGTTAGCTGCTGACACCTGGCGAATTCCTCAGAAAGCAAACTCCCAGAAAGGGCCGGTTTGTTTATATGTATTCATGCGCACAGTAACAGCTCCAATCAACATGAAAATTCACATGTACATAGAGGAATACCCATAATACCACTATACAAACCAAAACAGAGACATTTTAAAGTGATACATGTGCATTTGGAGGAGAAACTGGGAGTTTTTAAATAATATAGTACTTTGATGCCTCATTTTGACCATATAAGGAAATCAATACAGGTCCATAACCTTAATTAATGGCAATTTTCTTTACATTTTACAATTATAACACCCCACATACAGAGGTGATAATCCCCAATTATTGAGCTCTTATGTGAAAAGGGAAGACTTGTAGAGAAGAAATAAAACAGTGATTTTTGCACTTAAGAAAGGAAATATTTTGAACAAAAAAAGTGAGATTTTCTTTGGAAATTTTGATTTGACGCCCGATCAAACATGCTCAAGGACAATTTGGGGTTTGTTTCAGATAAATGTATTATTCACCCATATATTACCATCAGTTTGATTCCCCTTGGACTAAATATGTCAAAATTCTAAAAGAGTTGGTAGTCCTACCCCGCTGCTTAGCACCCAACACTTTCTACCATACTGCTGTCTACACCAATAGTATTCAAATGTCGCAAAATGCTACCACCACACTCTCAATATAGTATATTTCTAAATTAAGCAAAAATTCCAAAGTTTTAATCTTGACAAAACACAAAAACGTAGACAATTTGTTGAAAATATGGTTTCTGTAAGCCAGAGATCACCGACATTAGGTCACATAGGTGCCTTGTACAGGGGACTAATTTATGTGCTGTATAAAATTTATTCATGAAACACATTTATATGATGAACTGCAATCTATCAAACGGCAAGAGACACATTTGGGGTCAAAAATGTGGTTCTACGGCAATATCGAAAAAAAAATATGGTAAAAAAATCGGAAAAGTGCGTACTTGACCAGATATGGTGCCAAAATTGCAAATAATATACCAAATGCATTCTGCAATGCCTAACCTAGCTTATTTATGATCGACTATATAGGTTATGGTGATGAATTTCAGAGACACCTAGTATTATCCACCGTTCAATTTTTGGTGGCCATTTCGACACCTTTTTCGGTTAGGCTGTGTCTGAGTCCAGTAGTCATCAGTGAAAGTGTATAATATTTTACAGTGATTTGAAATATTGGGTACTATATGAAAATAAAGAAAATAAAAAGGCATTAACTCCATGTCTTTAGCATTCAAGGGGGGGGGGGGGGATAAACACCGCCGCTATTAGCATGTAGATATAATCCTACATATGTAATAAAAATCCACGTGAACGAAAATTATGGTTGCAATGGTGAAAAATTCATGAATACTGCACACTATCCACACACAAATTAAAGAAATGCCACAAAACCTGCTGAAAATCTATTATACACAAAATTCCATGTCCTCGGTTTAATTAATGGCAATTTTCTTTACATTTTACAATTATAACACCCCACATACAGAGGTGATAATCCCCAATTATTGAGCTCTTATGTGAAAAGGGAAGACTTGTAGAGAAGAAATAAAACAGTGATTTTTGCACTTAAGAAAGGAAATATTTTGAACAAAAAAGTGAGATTTTCTTTGGAAATTTTGATTTGACGCCCGATCAAACATGCTCAAGGACAATTTGGGGTTTGTTTCAGATAAATGTATTATTCACCCATATATTACCATCAGTTTGATTCCCCTTGGACTAAATATGTCAAAATTCTAAAAGAGTTGGTAGTCCTACCCCGCTGCTTAGCACCCAACACTTTCTACCATACTGCTGTCTACACCAATAGTATTCAAATGTCGCAAAATGCTACCACCACACTCTCAATATAGTATATTTCTAAATTAAGCAAAAATTCCAAAGTTTTAATCTTGACAAAACACAAAAACGTAGACAATTTGTTGAAAATATGGTTTCTGTAAGCCAGAGATCATCGACATTAGGTCACATAGGTGCCTTGTACAGGGGACTAATTTATGTGCTGTATAAAATTTATTCATGAAACACATTTATATGATGAACTGCAATCTATCAAACGGCAAGAGACACATTTGGGGTCAAAAATGTGGTTCTACGGCAATATCGAAAAAAAATATGGTAAAAAAATCGGAAAAGTGCGTACTTGACCAGATATGGTGCCAAAATTGCAAATAATATACCAAATGCATTCTGCAATGCCTAACCTAGCTTATTTATGATCGACTATATAGGTTATGGTGATGAATTTCAGAGACACCTAGTATTATCCACCGTTCAATTTTTGGTGGCCATTTCGACACCTTTTTCGGTTAGGCTGTGTCTGAGTCCAGTAGTCCTCAGTGAAAGTGTATAATATTTTACAGTGATTTGAAATATTGGGTACTATATGAAAATAAAGAAAATAAAAAGGCATTAACTCCATGTCTTTAGCATTCAAGGGGGGGGGGGATAAACACCGCCGCTATTAGCATGTAGATATAATCCTACATATGTAATAAAAATCCACGTGAACGAAAATTATGGTTGCAATGGTGAAAAATTCATGAATACTGCACACTATCCACACACAAATTAAAGAAATGCCACAAAACCTGCTAAAAATCTATAATACACAAAATTCCATGTCCTCGGTTTAGGTATACGAACACATATAGGATTGCCATTTAACTCCATTATAACGTTTTATGAGAGAAATCACTTTCAAAATGTTTCAATTTTTATAAAATTTCTGTATGTTGAAGCAATATATATAACTTACAAAATATTAAAAAATCAGCACATGTTGTTGGAATAGATCAAACGCTACAAGCATTTGACTGTTAGCTGCTGACACCTGGCGAATTCCTCAGAAAGCAAACTCCCAGAAAGGGCCGGTTTGTTTATATGTATTCATGCGCACAGTAACAGCTCCAATCAACATGAAAATTCACATGTACATAGAGGAATACCCATAATACCACTATACAAACCAAAACAGAGACATTTTAAAGTGATACATGTGCATTTGGAGGAGAAACTGGGAGTTTTTAAATAATATAGTACTTTGATGCCTCATTTTGACCATATAAGGAAATCAATACAGGTCCATAACCTTAATATTGCTGGTATTTAAATTTATTTATCCCAAAACTACTCATTGTCACTTTACATATCATATGTCATATAACTTGAAGCACTCATGATTAAAGTGATATTGACAGGAAAACTATTTTTTCCAAATCAATTACATATATGCCTATGTCAAAAATAAAACTTTGCTTGATCAGATGGATAAATCAAGCATTTGACAGTACTAGCAGCCGCTTTTCTTTTGTGCGCCACTCAGAGTTACCTCTGACTTGACCTATTTCACGCTCGATTGACTCGAACATACACGAGTAAGCTGGAATCGCACTGCATCAAGGGGTACAAAGCACCGAGAATGGCGGTAATGTAAACAAACTCAAAATATCTCCATCAGAAACTCGCAACGAAATCAAGTAGACAGGGGCATCTGTTTGGGCATACAGGTACAGATTTATAACTGCTATGTTTTCTTCGTTCTGCTTTGTTTTCTTCAGAAAGGTATAGGAAAATCCATAACTTACTGCCAATATCACATTACCCCCCCCCCCCCCTGCCAATACTCCCCCCCCCCCCCCCCGCATGGTCAAAAATATCAAACGAGGAAAATTACACTCATATTTCGTTACATAGGTGCATACCCACATTTTCTATAGCTTTTTGCGCTCTTTTTTCTTTTCTTCTTGCTCTCTCTTTTTTCTTTTCTTTTTCTCTTTTTTTCACGGCCCAATAGGGGGGGTGCGCGCCGGGTGCACCTCCCCCTGAATCCGCCAGTGGATGAGTACATTTTCTCAAAGTACATATCATTGGACGCATTTTGAGTATGTGGTAAGTGTTTTGCTTGACAAGCTTATTCGAATGTGCAATGAATGCCAAATGTGGTAGGTATTTCTGACCTGAAACTGAGAGTTGCTAAGACTTGTTGCTAAGTTGCTAAGACATCAACATCAACTCAGTAGCCTTTTGGCTTGTGATTAGGTACTTATGTACTTGTCATATATCTATTCCATGGGGTTTGTTTCGGATTTGTAAATTATTTTCATAGGTTGTTGGGCAGTTGTATACTACATTTACCACACTGTCTGCCCCTGATGACGCCAGTGTGTCTTTTGATAAAGTGTTTGGTCGGGCTTTGTTTCTATTGCAAAATGTTGTATTTTACGTTTGTTATTGGAATCATCAAAATTTGACTGTATTGGTGGTAATAGATTGATACTTACATTGTAAAACTTGATATGCTCAAACAAAAACATTGAAAAACGAATATCTAATACATACACATTGACATTTACGGGAATTATTAGTCTTGCCGTCATATGCCATATATTGCACCATCTGTTACCTGTGGTTTATTCTACCATATTTCACCACACATCTCTTCCTGTTCATGTATGGTAACGACATAACTCGGACTCATGTTTTGTATGTAGACATCATTACAACATTGTTTTTGTCAGTTATAAATAGGCGTGGAGTGTAGATTTCAGAAATGACCATGTCCGGGAGAACAAGTTTTCAAGATCAGTATCATGAACTAGTGTGTGATTTAATGAAAGCATGAATACTAATTCATTATCACAGCAGCACCAGCGCGACTATCGGCTGTAGGAAGAGAATACTCATTACGTTTATGTCCTGTAAGAATAGTTACCCCATCAACACTTCATGTTTTAAAAACATTGACACAGTGGGAAACTTATGGGAAAACGGTGGATTTCGTTACAAATGTGTCCATACTATACTCACACCACATTACATTTTAAAACGCAGACAATTTTGTTACCGCGCTATTCAGCAAGGGTAATGCGAGAGTATATACACAATCAGACAGTATGAACGCTTATCGTCACAATGCAAGGAGCTTCTTATGTCGAATTTTGTGTTAGGTCATTGCATAGAGAAAGCTATTTCATATTGTAATATTGGGAGTTGTTCGAACATTACCCAGAATGGCATTACTCCGAATTACGGAGAGGTTTGAATGTTTTCAATCGTATTGAATCAATAAATCATTTCAATTACACTCGTTTGAATTGTGAAAATGACATCACTCACTTATATTCATGATGTCATTTGTGTAAGCCAGTCTTTGTCATGTTGACACAACCTTCGGGTACGGAGCATAGATCAAGATATATCGCTGTTATGAGGAAACAGGGACCTGTTATCCTCATAATATCCTCATTTAGCTTAATCTATAGCTTGGCTGAAAAAGGCATTACAATAGGGCATGTTTATTGAAATTACGGGATTTTCTTGGAATAACTCCGTGCATCTGGACAGATAATTTTACTTTGTGCTACTTCATAATAATTGTACAAACAGTTATCCGTGGAATGAACGAATGAACATATTTGGACGACCAACCAAATATTCCCGATGGTGGCTTGTAAATGATGTGTTGCTCTTGTCATGATTGTTGTTGTTGTTGTTGTGGTTGTTGTTGTTGAATCAGAATAGCAATCTCAGGTCAATGTCCTGATTTCATAACAATTAGGATTCACAACACTGCATGGAATTTGATAGTTACTTTTTGCCACCTTACCGGATACACAATGACATTTACGGGCATTAGTCATATCGCCATACGCAACACAAAGCACCATCTGTTACCCGGGGCCTATCCCGCCATTATTCACCACACATCTCTTCCTGTTCATGTATGATAATGACATAACTGGGACATTTGTCTTGTATGTAGACAACAGGTTGACAGCAAAGTTGTGCCAGTGATAAACAGGCGTGGAGTGTAGATTTCAGGAATGACCATGTCCGGATGAACAGGTTTTCACGATCAGTATCTTGACTTAGTTTGCGATTTAATGAAAGCATGAATACTGATTCATTATCACAGCAGTACCGGCGTAACTATCGGTTGTAGAAAGAGAAAACTCATTACGATTATGTCCTGTAAGATAACTTACCCCATCAACACTTCATGTCTGAAAAAACATTGACATAGCACTCAGTGGGAAAACGGTGAAGTCCGCCGATACTATACTCACCCCACATTAGATTTTGAAACGCCAGACAATGTTATTACCGCACTATTGAACAAGGATAATGCGATAGTATATGCATATACATATAAACCCTTATTGTCGCAATGCAAGGGGATTGCTATGTCAAGTTTTATGTTAGATCATTGGAAAAAGGAATAGAAAACGAAAACCATTTTATATTGTAGAGTTGGGAGTTGAATTACTAGAATGGCATTACTCCGAATGACAGAAGCGTTAATGTTTTCAATCGTATTGAATCCGTAAATCACTTCAATTACACTTGTTTGAAATTTGAAAATAACATCACTCACTTATATTTATGATGTTAGTTGTGTAAGCCAGACAATTTTATTACCGCACTATTCAACAAAGGAAATGCGACAGTATGTGCATATACATATAAACCCTTATCGTCGCAATACAAGGGAATTGCTATGTCAAGTTTTATGTTAGGTCATTGTAAAAAGGAATAGAAAAGGAAAGCCATTTTATATTGTAGTGTTAGGAGTTGAATTACTAGAATGGCATTACTCCGAATGACAGAGTCGTTATGTTTTCAATCGTATTGAATCCATATAATCACTTCCATTACACTTTTTTTAATTTTGAAAATAATATCAATCACTTATATTTATGATGTTAATTGTGTAAGCCAGACCGTGCCATGTTGAGGGACAGACCTGCGTGTTCAGGCATGTACCTGTTATATATTCTTAATATTTTCATTTAGCCTATTCTATAGCTGGGTTGAAAAAGACATTACAATAATGCATGTTTATTAATTTCTGCAATCGCCAGTTGTTAGCACTCTTGTGTGGCAAACATGACGTCATATTCACGTCATTGTTGATTACATACGAAATCCCTTTGTGCATTGGTGCAAACAACTAACCCCAATTACAATGCTGCCCCCTGTTGAATGAGTATATGACATGCCCCATTTGTCATGAGCATTGTTCGTTGATGTCGACTATTTTTCCCGGGTCATCTGGACCTGCCGAGAAGAGGGCCAATAAACACTTCTCAACTCAGAAACAGAGTGAACGAATCGCTCCATATGGCCACCTGAAAACCACCCTGTGATGATAGGTAAGGTCAACTGTTGCAATGCGCACCCGCGTACATGGGAACCTATTATCATTAAATTTACGGTTTACAACTACTGGACTTCTATAATATGAAAGCACAATTGTTACCATAACATGAATTAACAAGTGATACGTTTAAGTTTAGTAATGAGTGTACTATACAAGTAATGTATGACTTTCAATGTAATATAATTATAATTTAGGAATAATGGTAATGGCACGATGCTATAATCATTGTAATATTCATAGATTGGCCACTATGGTGTATCCCCCTGATCCTCCATGCATGTCAACAATATAATCCCAAAATATTACTATAATAATGATGATTCACAATGATGAACCATATTATTAGTCAAACCATAAAATCTGTGCCATATATCAGCTGTGTCTTGATGTGTCCAATAATAAATGCTTCAGACCTAAACTATTTCTATTCTGGATATCAACAGAATATGGAACAAAAACCTGTACTCACTAAGTCTTATAATCTCTAAGTCTTATAATCTTATAATCTCTAAGACTATGAGATTGGATAAAGGACCCTGTTTTGTTTGCTCGTAATACTTAATACTGGGTATTGATTCCACGTCTATCACAACAGCGTGTGGATATCAAATTCATAGTCACCGACAAACTTCGTTCAGTGGATAAAACTAATATGACTAATACCTTGTATTCACATGTAACCGTCTGTATGGTATTGATTTTGTATTACACCAAAAACATGGTTCGTAGCCCAGTTAGAGAGAACTTCTGCTGTCATAGGCCAAGCATCTTGTGAAAACACTCTGATCAATTTTTGCTTCGCTCCCCCCCCCCCCCCCACTTCATAATGGAGGTTCACTGAATGATTATAACGCTTGAAGATAGAGCTTAGATTCTGGCGTTTTGAAATAGGAACTCATATATGGCAAATTGTGTGGTGAACTTGGATATGAACTTGAAAGGTCAAAGGGATCTTTTGATATGTGTTTATCTTTTCTTGAAAATTACGTGATTAGTTCTGACATTTCTATTCCAGAATATTTCGACTGGAGTACATGTACTTGACTTTGTATATGAAGATGGAATGCCTTAAATTGCCTATAAAGGCCAGATACTAAGGCCCATGAGGTCATAAAGCCCCTAAACCCAAATTTTGGCCTAAACCATGGTTAAGGGATTTTTTGTCCTAAGCGCTCTCTTTTCTAAGCCCCTAAGCTATGGATGTTAGTCCGGACAAACGGACCGACGCAACGCGATGGAAATAGGTTTATCGGACCATAGGTAAATTTTGACTTTACACGAACGACGAACCTTCGTGTATCTGTTGACTTCCATCGAATCCAGAGCTCCGGGACTTGGACGTTTTGAAGTTAGTGATGTTCAATGTGGAAAACTTGGTCATCTTTAATTTATCTTCCAACCAAGTCTTCCGCAAAATGGATCTTCCAGAGCAACCCCGCCGCGTCCATGCCCTCGGTATACTGCTTAGCCCTAGCAGTATGGCTCTTCACTAAGTTGTTTAAAACGAACAATCTCGACTGGAAGCCAAACATGATCTGATGAATAGATATCGATGATTGTGACACAGAAGATTGTGACAATATATCTGCTGTAAATTCGCACCGATTCTGAGTTCAGCCTCAAGAAAACGTCTGCTCATCAGCTCTGCTCATACAAACTGCTGAATGGACTGCATTGTCACCCCACTCCAAGGCCTCCAGTCCCCCGTGCCCACTGAAATGTCGACCCCGTGATTTTTCTTCCCGTTCTCTGATTGGCAAAATTTCGATCCTCCTCAGGCTCGATGCTGTTGACATTTTTGGTACTATGGATCGGGGTCTATGTGAGGTGCCTAACATAGTGGTGTCTGAACGAAGTCCCGTACATTTAGTAGGCCTACTCATCAATGGGCATGAAGTCAAATTATTTTAAAACTCGGGTCACCCCCAACCCACCGTTTTGTTTGTAACTGTTGTGGTTCAACCATAAGAATATAGTCCTAATAATTTTATTTTCGTGATTTAACACACTACGTGAAGCGTCAATGTCAGGCATAATAAAATGACAAATCTGACTTTTGATTCAAATGACTGAGAACTAACGTCTACAGTGTTCTCAAATGTGAAAATATTGGACTGTATAAATCATGAGAACCTATGTGGAATATTAATACCCAGCCATATACCGAGTTAAAAACGCTACGTGCAACGAAAATGACGTCATGACGTCAATCATCAATTTTCGATACAAGGTTGTATCTCGGTAAGTAGGCATATTTATGCTAGAGTGGAACGGATTACACCGTCGGGAAGCTTGTTTAATTCTGCTTAAAGTAGGCCACGTGTGGTTCTTTTCGGTCTTCCATGATAATTTTTTCGATATGACGTCATAAACGTAAGGCCAGTCATACTTTTCAGCAAACTTTCAAGCATCCACATTGCACTCATTTGAAGCTATTTTGGGGATAGCCCGGCATGAAATCCCCTTGCGTGTGCATTCTGCAACAATTGAGTCAAGTAATCGAATAATTTTTGTTATGATTCTTTCAGAATTTAAATCTTTTTTTTTGCTGAATATTCAGAGACACCTCATCTGATTTCCCCCAGAATCATATAACATTGCCCCCAGAATCACGGGACCTGCCCCCAGAATCATAAAATACCCCTAGAATCACTGAACCGTTTGTGCCCTGTGAACTAGCTAGTACCGAGCTAGGAATCAATTGTGGAAATATCGGAAATGATATACACTGAAAACCTTGAATTTGATGACTTCTGATGACCTTCAATTTGACCTTTGATCACATTTTCAAGGTCAGGGCACAATATGGCTAATATCTCGCATATCATCGATTTCTCGTGACCTTGAATTTGACCTTCGACCTCGTTTTCAAGGTCAAGGGACAAAATGACTAACGTCTATAATATGAACAAAATATCATCCGGTAACCTTCCTTAGTATTTGGGCTATTTTTTTATTATACACGAAATAATATACGAGATGAAACTTACATTTGCATAAAATGAAATTCACAATTTCACCTTGCGTGAGACACACAAGGAAGATGATTGTACAATATCACAATTAAATTATCACAATTAAATTGAATTGTGCAAAAAGTTCTTCGCTGCCGTTCCTCACCGTCACATGCCGTTGACACAAAATCCCCCCCCCCCCCCCCCGCGCTGTCTGGTTTCTCCAAGAACGTGCTCTAATTCCCATGATCAAACGCCTTGGAGAAGGATTCGCCTGAGCAGAAGTAGTCCCGTCCCTGGAATTGGTGGTGACGGTCTCTCCTCGGTCGAAGTGCTTGCTGCAGTGCTCCTCGAGTGGCTGTGCGCTCGGCCTTTTATGGTGAGTGAATACGCCTGGGCATCTTCGACCGCAAACGGCTCTTCCGCGAACAGGCCACGTATGGTCGTTAACCTTTTGAGGCAATGTTCGGACCCAAACTCCACGCTTATCGAACGCGACTGCAATTTTCGGGAACTTTGTTACGACAAACTGATCCACAGAACTGCTGAATTCAAAACTAACCTAGGCCTATATAGCCTAGTTAGTGAAGCGACGAAAATATCGAAAAGTCTTATTGCAGATACATGTAGGGGCCTAGCATTATGCCACGGATTGTTTCCTCTCCAAAAATGTATCGTAGAGAGTACATGTGCTTGAATACGACAATGGGATGCAACTATGCACATAGACTATGACAATGTCAGAACAGTCGTTGATAGATGCTCCTAGTCTGTTTTGTCGTCAGACTGGCGCTGTTTCCTGACGTGTTGGCTTTTCTTTCCTTTATCGTTTCGTACATGAGAACATTGCGCCTCGGGTTTCCCACGGTAGATCTAATTATTACCCATGGCACTCTTCATGTATTGAAGTGCTACGCATTAGGATCACCTTCGCTTGTCTATGCCATTCAATGCCATAAGATTGTTTCCACTTGAATTTGATTTGTCTGGAACTTTTAACATGATCCACCAAGTTCGATGGTCCAACTCAATGTGGATCATCTCCAACTCTTGGATCATCCACCAACAACATTTGTTGGTCTCTGTAGGCACCAAACTGTTACTACTAGTACATCCAGAAGATGGTTGGTGATGACAATACAAACCTAAAATGCAACAGTTTTGGAATAAAAATGTGCTTCTTACTACACAAAATCTCAAGATACAGCCAACCTTTGACTTGAACGTTGTCAACATGTGTCAGGGTACTTACGTATTTGCCATGCAAGGTAATAGTATTGAGTGTTACCATAGTTGAATACTTTTTTTCTGGGTAAGTGAATACCAGGCGTACACTAGAACATATATATTGGCTGCACCAACATGAATCGTATTTTTCAAAATGTCATTGCTCTTACATTTGAAAACGGGGTAATACTGCATTAGTGATAATAGCTTGATGCACAATTAATGCTAGTTGTCATTGTAATGGTATTTACTTGTACGGAGTGATCTATTGGTCATTTGTCCTTACACACTAAAAGTATTGGAAGACACAACTCTACTCACCTCCTCATCATCACCAATTCTGTTTTTGTCAGAAAAGTTAACATGCAAATATTAGTTTTTTGTCAGATAATTATACCTGTTTCGATCTGTTGCGGCCTGAATCAGTTACCGACCATTCATTCACACACATCAGTCAGAAAGTGACATTCCGCAATATGACCAATACAAAGGAGTGGAGCCCCTAATCACAGTAAATTCTGTTTGAATTGCTCATCATGTCGAAGGAGTCATTTGCGATATCCAATTTGTAGTGGTTGTACTGGTCTAAATTCCTTTTGTAAACTAGATTATGTTTCGAACATAGATTTCCAAACAATAGCAGAATGTAATCATGCCCGTATTTGACAAACGTTGGGTTGCACACTATACGTGTACTGGACGTAAGTTTGGAATATTACCTGCTGTCTTGAAGAATCTACTATACCCACCATGGTTCAATATAGTCCGCCTACCACTTGTCAATAACCTGCATCATGTATGTAGTGGGAATATCATTATCCTTATTGCACAGGGAATATAATGTACATATATGAAGAATATATAATAAAACTATATTACATGGACAGCCACCTGACAGTTACCTGTCAACCCTGCTGGTGTTTTGACACAGATTCTGTACAACATCAAGGTTCTCAGAAGCACATGATCAATCATTATTTCAAACACTGTTCATGAAAGTGCTAATGCTATTCATTCGTGAAGCAGCACAATACCACACCACAAAGAAGACAAGCATGCTTTTCGTAGCCTGAAGTACATGATGGGTGAACAAGAACTTTTATTCCCAATATACGCAACATACTGAACTGCCCTGCCTTGGTATATGTTTGTGCGTGTCCAATAATTTCTGAATAGCATACATATAACTGATATTGGATCCTTCCGGTAGATCTTTGTATGAGCCAGGCCTGTTGATCGATCCTAATAAAAATTGTTTATAAAAAAAACTGAAATAAACTGATATTTGATGTCGATCTCAAAATCGGGCTTCGAATTCAAAGAGACCTACGGTAATTGGCACGATGATATGGGGTTCGGCTACCAAGAGACTTTTGCAAAAACTTGAAATTCTCCAGAAAAAAATGTTTTCGAAGCATTATGAAAGTGCCTTATAACACTCATACTTCACCACTATTTTCTAAATTAAATATTCCGAAACTTACTGGTGTTATGGAGATTCAACTCTCCAGGCTTATGTACTTGCATAGTAGGCTTGATTTGCCGCCACCCTTGCTTGACATTTTTTCGCACACAATTCGACGTTCATACTACACTAGACACAGAAATGGTCCGCGAATTGAAATACGTGATTGTTTTACCTCCAAAACATTTATTCATCAAGGTCCTATTTTATGGTCAAGGCTACCCAAACAAGTCAGAAATTCTACATCAATCAAATTATTCATGAAATCAATCAAAACGTATTATATTAAAAAGTATTGATGTTGATCCTCACTCGTCCTCAATATATCGTCGCTTCGATTTCCATTCTTAAGGGCCATTTATACTGCATCGATTTCGCCTCGCTCTCTAAAGCGAATTCGCGGGCGATTCGCAAACGGTGTTTGTTTTAATTGCCTCGGACAAGTTGATAAGTGATGTATTACCTAGCGGTTCTGTCTAATTGATACAACAGATAGGTGACTATCATCTATATCATTTAGTAAGGAAGGTAATAGTTATTGTTTGTTTTACGTTTTTAAACAAGAGAATTCCCTGTAAACACGGAATAATTGGTCACCAATTCATCCAACGGTTTTTCAAGATTCACACACAAAATATATCATAATAAATACACACTACACTGTAGCATACGAAAGTGCTTATATCGGCAAATAATTATGACATCCAAAGAGGTATCAGCAGAAATTTTTATAGGCAAATTACAAAGTTACCCCTACCTGTACGACACAAGTAGGAAAGATTACAAGGACGCCAAAAAAGAAAGAAAACGCATGGACGAAATTGGGAAAAGAGATAAAAATGTCTCGTGAGTATAATAACATACGCGCAATCATATATTATTATTATTATTATTCATAAAAATATTACAGCAACCGATCTCCAAAAAAAAAATCAAGAATCTTCGTGACACCTACGCCAGGAAGAAGCGTGAACTCGCTGTTAAATCCAAAAGCGGATCGAAGGCATCCTTCACATCAAAGTGGATCCACTATGATCTAATGTTTTCCTTGGACCCCTTCGTCAGGATGTCTAAGTACGCATCTATCATTATGCATCGTAATTACATATCACGATCAATATATCGATCGGCAAATAATACCAATTCGCAAAACTTTGAATTGATTTTTCCAATGTTATTATATGCTTCAACTCATTTAAGCATTATATTAGAGCTTATTGGTTTATACCATGAGACATAATGAAACCAGTCGTTTAAACCGTTATCATCAAAAGCTCGCAAACATATGAACGAAAATGAAGTATGCACATGTACTTGTAAATACTAGAGGTAACATGTTGATATGTATCCCATCACCAGGACTCATGGCAACTTCAACTACGAATCATCGAGCGACGAGGAAACTGAAGAGAAGGATGCACAGTCAGAAAAGTTCTCGGAGAAACAATCCGACTCGGAGACAGCGAAAGCAGAAAGCTTCAGCAGACCAGAATACAGCTCCACAAGTCTGAAGCGGAAGTCGTCGGGCATGGGAGGACATTTCATCAAAGTCCTGGTGGATTCAAATGACGCCGTCTTGAAGGGCCTGCAGAGTAAGGATGAAAACACTCTGTGGGCAGAATCTCTCGGAAAACGCCTGAACAATCTTTCTACTTATCAGCAGGCTGTTGCCAAACTTAAAATCCAGGAATTGATGATAGAGATCGAATTTGGCATTCCAAGAGAACCAATCAAAGTGAATCCCCAGCCTGTATGTAACAACACAGAATTGCAAAACTCGTTTACCATGTACACCGGCGTGATGTATTTTAACCCAGTAGAGAAATGATCGGCATTATGCTAAATTACTCATATTATACATAAGTGTATGACAGCGAATAAGTAAATGTGGTACATGTTTAATAAATTAATTCACAAGTGTTATTTACTTTCAGCAAAATATATGACCCACACGCACATGTATAGAAAAAAAAACACATATACAGTAATAATGTAGACTCTGTGGTATCATGAGTATGCCTGATTATATACCGCGCTTGATCTTTTTGATTTGCCAGTTAACAGACCCTGCAGGCGAGTTAAGATATGATTTCAAAGTGTCTCTTGTGTCTGAGATGTCAGCTGAATCATCGTCCGGCTCAAGATCTTGAAAGGCTCCGCCTTCATTTGAACTGATGTCATTTTCCCCGTACTGGATATCCTCCTGTCCGCTGATCACTTTGTCTGGTAGCAGATAGTGTAGGCACATACAGGCTTTGACGATTTTGATAGCATTCTCTGCTTTCGCTGCTATTGGAGTATGGAAAATACGCCATCGGCTTACCATGATACCGAAGGTGTTTTCAATTACTCGCCGAGCTCTCGACAGATGATAGTTAAAAACAGCTATGTCATTTGGAAGGTAGTGACCAGAATATGGTCTCATCATGTATTCTTTCAATGCGAAAGCCTCGTTTCCTACGAAGAAATATGGAACCTTTCGGTTTTGGACACCATCTATTTCTTCAGCCTCAGGGGAGTCGAAATCTCCTCTTTCCATGGCTTTCCCGAAAGACGAGTGGCAAAACACGCCGCCATCACTGGAGCGGCCGGGACTGCCGATATCTACCAGGGTGAACCTGTAATCAGCATCACACGCAGCCATCAGGACGATGCTGTGAGTGCCTTTGTAGTTATAGAAAGACGACCCCGAATTGTTTGGCGCTTGTATGATAACATACTTCCCATCCACAGCACCTAAATGTGAGAATAATTTGATGAAGGAGGGTAGCATGGTCCTTGTTGGACGCCATTCTACATGCTTTCGACTATTTTCACACATATGAATAGGGGTCTAACAATTGAAAGTTTTCGTACGGAATATGAGTCAATAAAATTATGAAAATATCAGTTGATAACATGTAATGAAATCAATTAACGTACCGACGCAGTGCGGAAAATTCCATACAGTGGAAAATCGGTCGGCAATGGTCTTGAGGCCACCTTTGTCTGGTACAGGCAATACACTTGGCGCCAGTGCATCCCATATCCCCTCACATACTTCGACGATAATGTTGCTGATAGAGGACGGAGATATACGGTACCGGAGAGAGAAAGATTTTTGGGAATCTCCTGATGCCAAATACCTAAAATATAACACGTATCAGTATGAATAAAATATTTTTAAAATATAGTAGACGTGTCGATAGGTTTGTCTTATTTTATAGACTGTGGTAGGCCTATCAAGAAATTTAAGCTTGCGACAAAAATGAAAAATCAGGCACATAATAACTAACGTAAATTGCATTTTATTTCTAATATGAATATTAATAAATATCAATAAAGTATATCAAACTAGACATGAATATTTTCTTCCAACATCTATATGCCTACCGCATCGTAATTGCCAGTTTTACTCGGCGTGTCGGATATCTGTGACGTTGTCCCGCATCTTTAACAAAAGGCAACAACTTCTCCACCAAATCCTCAAAACATTCCGCAGAATCTCTCGTGTAATTTTTGAAGAGATCTATGTCGTCCTTTGCCAGGTTCTCTACAAGTGTTCGGTATTCTCCTATATCGTCCCTTTTAGTGAAAAAATCCCGAATATAGGAGTTCCTTTGGCGCTTATTTCTGATACGATTGTAGAGTAAAATCGATGATATTATTTTTTGCCTATTCAAAATATCGTGATACGCCATCGCCGGAAAACTTTCAAATAAATCAAATTTGTTTACAAAACACCTTTGAACTGTTATAACAATCGTTATCATGGTGTTATAACAATCGTTATCATGGTGAATATAATACCACAACCGCAAAGCAAGACGTCGGGTGAATTTCGCACGAATCGCCGGCGATTCGCTATCGATGAAAGCGAACTGAAAGCGAGGCGAAAACGATGCAGTATGAATGGCCCTTTATGCGTATGCATATTTTCAATTGGTCAAGATAGAGTCAGTAACATGACCAATCCGGCATAGACTTAGCATCGTTTTATATTGTATCGTGACTAATCTGTTCATTCCCCTAATTTTTACAGTAATTTCACTTGGTTACTATTTTTCATCTCTGTGTCAACGGATGAATTCCACTACGGGGTGCCTTATCTTACAGATACTGTGTATCTCTTAGGTATTCCCAAACCATTTGTAAATTATGTGTTAAAATTGCCATGTAGCCACTGTATATAACTTTGCAACTTGGTTTGGAATAAACATTACATTACATTACAATTGAAGTCATTCGTGTTGGTGTATCCTTTCCGAGTACCATTATGATATACGCCTGAGAGTTCACTTTTTTAGAGCCGGATTTTGATGTTTTTAAGATTTCTGACATACGTCCAAATCAGTATCTTTTCCTTGAGCTATCTGTACCAGACAGCGGACCTTGCATGACTGGACAAGCAGGGATTTCATGATCAAGCCTTTCTTAATCTAGTTCTCTGGGGCTACAAAAACTAAAATAGGAGGAAGATGATTACAAAATAGTTTCATCAACAATAATCTGAACCACACATTTATCAGTAAATTTACTGTCTCAGTGTCTCCATTCAAGGACTTGTATTTGTTCACATGTTTGCCTGTTATGTGCTTTCTGCCCTCTAAGAAAGAATAATAATGTCCTATTTGACAGCGAAGACAACACATAAGTTGACGATATCCCTCGAACACATATTGAGTGCAAATACATAAAAAATACTCTTACAATAGCATATGAAAAGAAACGTCAATGGCAGACGGAGCATCCACAATACACGACATCAACTCATGTATGGCATCAATGTACCACTATATCAGGCCATGAAACAACGTCGATGTACGGGAATAACAAATGTGTGCTCAATAAAACACCTGACGGAAATGTGGGGCAACAGCTGTGTCTATCCCTATTGTCACCCTGGAACTCATAAACGAACAAGCATGGTATATTCATCCGAAATGAAAACAGGGTCATGAAATCCAAGGCATTGAAATTGGCTGTTGCAAAGATGTCCCTGCAACATAAATGTCTGCAGTTTGATTTCATCATTTGCAAGAACAAGAAATACCACCGGAATGAATAACACATATATATTGATACCATCGGCAATATTGTGTGATACATGTACTTGTAGACTAAGCTAGCATTGGAAACGCATTTTCGGCCAATGTTATTAAACATCAAATTATAGCATCTCACTCCATGGTACTTCGAACAGTTCAGCACTCTCACCTTATATACATCGACATATGGGAGCACTAGTCGTGTTGCCATATGCAATATAATGCACCATCTGTTTCTTTTGGCTTATCCCGCCCTACATGATAATGTCATAACCTGGATTCATATCTTGTAGGTACACAACAGGTTGACAGAAATGTTGTGTCAGTGACAATTACGAATGAAGTTTAGATTTCATGCATGATCATGTCCTCATGCACAGCTTTTAAAGTTGGAATCAATATTAAAATCAACCAAATTTAGCATTCTTGT
The DNA here is from genome assembly GCA_949152475.1 of Terebella lapidaria. Taxonomy (NCBI): domain Eukaryota; kingdom Metazoa; phylum Annelida; class Polychaeta; order Terebellida; family Terebellidae; genus Terebella; species Terebella lapidaria. The sequence continues at coordinate 11,782,530 of OX424567.1, forward strand.
TTGTCAAGCAAACTTGAAAGTACATCTCGGGATAGTCGGGAATATATAGGAAATATGCACAGTTCGACAATAGATACTCGGGAAATTGCCGTTAATCGTGCATGAAAACAGTGAATGGAGAATGATCGGCCTGCCTACATTGCCGGTTGTCACAGTATCTAGACAAATACCAGTGACGTCATCAGACTGTGTATAGAACTAGCCCACAAGGCGGGCCGCTTTGAGGAAAAAATTGATGCGCCCGAATTTGAATCTTGATTTGAAAACTCAATTGAGGCACATAATACACATTTTCAGACCCAAATTTGTACGGTTTCTCATTCTATAGACAAAATAAAGCCATCGCAGAATGAATAAATTTTGTCAATTCTAAAAGTGATTATAGCTTTAAAGATCAGTTTCTTGAGCTAATGTGCGATAGTACAACAGGAATACTAATTCATTATCCCAGGATGCTTGTACGATTTATTGCAGGAAATGAGTTTCCTGTGTCTGACCTATGTGAAAATTTGTCTTTTCAATAGTTCGTGTTTTCAGAACATATATAACACTTAGTGAGAAGAACGAATAAGTGGGTAAAAAGTTTACCCAAGTAAAATAGCTACATACATATAGTCTTCAGGGGGCAATACACGGCCGGATCGGGGCCGTTATGTCAGGTTTCATGTTCGGTCATGGTGGAGGGAAAGAAAGTTTATGACAATCCATTACAAAAGAAATATTGCAGTTGTTTGAAAATGGAATCGTTCAGAATTTGTGGTAGGCATAGATGTAGTTTATTTTATTCAATAAAAAAACCCTCAAATAAGCCAATTTGAACTTTTTAGTTATACGATAATATTTTTAGTGTACCGCTCCGCATCATGTTTATGACAACCCATTACATATTAATTTTGCGTTTGTACGAAGGTAGTATCAGTCCGAAATAATGATAGGCGGTAATGTATTCGATCGTTCTGAATGAATAAATCACATCAAATACGCCTGTTTCATTTTCGAACATGGAACAATCATTCAGTTTTATGTGTGATATTATTTGTTCAGCCGGTCACGTATCATGTTTAGACCAAGACAAATATATCAGGTACATATATACTAATGTTTTGTGGGAGAAAATCGCATCACCCACATCCTTGATGATACCTGATCCTCTCGTAAGTATTGTTTATTGGACTGATTGTTCCTTTGCCCCTATTGTCGGGATCAAACTTTGTCACCTAGTCACACATGATCCTGATCACCCATGTGGGTGTGATCATGACCATTGACCACCTCATTTTCAATTATTTCTATCTTACATCCGCAAGCATACACATCACCCACCTCATTGTTCTTCCTGTGAAAAACAGAAACTGTAAGTTCTTCCGAACTTTTCACGACAACTCATGGTCATTGCAGGTCCTTATGTACCCGAGGCTTCAAAAGCAGCTGGACCCTAAGGGCATAACTCCCAATTACTTTTCGTGTCAGTTGATATAAGACCACAGTTTCCCTTTCCATGGAGACAGTTTCACTTGTCTACAAATTCCATGTCACTTTGTGTTAACTGGCACTTACCCTCCGAAGTGAGTTGCAAAGTTGACAGGCGTGACAGGGAGGTTAACACACCTCATTTCAGTGGAAATTGTCTTATTTGAACGCCCCTGAAAGCATTTCCATGTATATCAAGTAGATTTTGTCTGGCATTCCTGCCCTTTGTACCCAGCATTCCGCTGAAGATGGGAAGTCCATCCTCGATATATCACTATCCCACTTCATCACATGCATATCAAATCAGAAGGTAGAATGTCATCTAAGGGTAAAAAAAATGGAAGTTATGATATATTTTGACAGATAATGCTTGATATTACTCGCTGTTAGTGGTAATTTTTCTGGGCATTTTTATCTTATCGCGAAAACCGTGAAACAACAAAGCATCGTGATCAGAAGAGTTAATCGAGTATACACATGTTCACACCTTGAGCTCTCGAGTATCCTATTAAATCGTAATACAGCAAAATGTCTATATGCATGTTGGTACCACAAATTCGAATGGAAAATAGAATTCGCTTGTTGTATAAATGAAACCTACGCAAACAACACACTTGTTGTTTATACAAGTGTTATATTCTATATATACACATATTTTGGACTGCAGCGACCATGTTGGATACTCCTCAGTATGTGAATAGGAACAGAGCCAGTGGGTTTGTTGGTGACGCCATGGTGAGTGGCCACAATGAACATCAGGCGTGTTGGTGATGATAACTGGCCTGAAATTTCAAATTATTATAATTGCAATTATGATAAAGTTTTTAGTTGATGTTCCAATGTTATTTTAACTGTCATCGTTGATCAATAAAAACGAAGGGAACTCTTCTGTTATGTTCATTCTCCACACTACTTTTAGTCTCTACTCGCCGGGGTAAATAATAAGTTTATTAAATCCTTAATGATGAAGATACAATAAACTCCGATACAATGAAACCTCTTGCATGTCGAGCATAAAATAATATTCATCACAGGTTTTGAATTAGTCACCGACGTAATAAATCATGCCCAAGGGAGTGCATACGTTTATATGCTACTATTATCGAATTCATCATCAGTGGATGTTTTGTTTTTTGTGCAAAACAAAAATAGATGAATGCAGTAATAGACATAGTGGTGTACAAATTTCATTTCGAATATTTTTTTTTATTTATGTGTTTGTTGGTGGGTAGCGTTGAGGTTTCAAGCCAGTAACGTTTGTTCTCAGTGTCCTTCATATCGACATATTTTGTGAGTTAGCAGTACTTGTAAGATATTTTGAACCATTATAATTATTCTGTAAATTAGACACGTGAATGACCCATGGAATAGACAATGACACAATTGCACCGCATGTCCAGCAAAAAATTGTTATCAAATGCTTAATCACCACTGGGTACCAGATTGTAAAAATAGAAACAACCATTATTTCACACCTGATGCGTGTGTAATGAGTACGTTGGATGCGTACATGTTTGATCTGGCTTTGTGTCTAATACGTCTTCTAGGGTTTTATTCTTGCATAAGCAAGAGCTCGGTGTACGCTCTCATCCACAGCTCTCATCGATACATACGCTTTTCTGAATGCCTGATGGAATGAGTAAACTGTCCAACGAGACCATATGGATAGTTTTCACGTCAAGTAGATAACGATCTCTTCACAAAAAATTGAGTTGGTTGTTGAATACCATATACCATTTTCTGTATCAGAAAAGAAGCCGGACATGTGGGACAACCTACATACAACCAAACCATGATCAAGTTTACATGAAGTGCTACAAAATGATGCTCCACATCAGAAAATTAGCTTCGCCACTAAACTGGGTTCAGAACGGGCTACAACTATACATATAACCATCACTGCCATGAAAATTATTATTTGGTTTTCATAGATTGCATAGAATGAAACTCTTCTCGATTGTCATCAACACATTGAAACATGCATGGTGACTAACTGTGCCCACTTTGACATTCATTCGACTGCTTACCCTGGGACAGAATTGAACGTGCCTATATATTTGTTCGTACCATCTTGTATCCTGCATCAGCCACCATCCATCATATGCATAACGACCATTCGTTCATATAGACTCGGTTATAGGGTGTTCTCATACACTATAACCACACAATAGACTGGGGCATCTAATCACAATAAATTATGTCTAAATTGCTCGTGATGTCGAGGAAACCCTTTGTAGCATTCAAAGGACAATGGCAGTAACGACCCCTTTTTTCTGTAAACTACAACATACATTTCCGTATGAAAGCAAACTACAACAATTCTGCACAATATCAACCATGTAACACAGCACGAAACAGTGTGTATATGTTTTCGGAAGTTCCAGTAATGACGGAACATCTGGGTCTTAGGCTATACACATTAGTGTACTTAATAGGAATGGTCATATGTTAAATGTTTAATTGACGATGTCCTGCAATTACAAATGTTACATGTAAGGTCTTTGTAAGAGGTTTTGAAGAATGTTTTCTAGTTTTAGAAAGGAATGGTCAGAAATTTTCATCCACAATGAGTAACCGGAACCCCTTGTTTACACGACACAACACTTTCTCAACCGTCGAGGATGACTATATTTAGCATTGCGTTATCCTAAAACTACATCTTCATTAGTATATTGGCCAGCATCTATGCAGCACATAATGCAACATCATCTACCAAAGCACAACAGGAAAAGGACGTGTTACGTGTCTGTAGCATGGACTGCCATGGAGGCCATTAGTAAATGT